>NW_019168470.1:13490062-14690062 GCF_002303985.1 Durio zibethinus | reverse complement strand
TTTTTTGTTTTGAAATTCATACAAACAAACTAAAATCACCAAAATGTCTATTGATCCAACCTTTTAATTTCTTGGGAAATTGATCAAACACATAAAAAAACATGAAAAACTAAGCAAGAACATGAGCAAGCAAAGATGAATCAACCAACATTTAGCCAATAAACAACCTAGAAAGTTTCATCCAAGCATAACAATGGCTCGACTGAACCTCCTCATGGCAACTCCATAAATCAAACAACTTTTTACTTAGCTAGGCATGCGTCAATTACTTGCAAAATCATCATATAAAGGCTTTTGTATCGTGAAAGGAAATTTAGCAAACATGTAATAAACTAAACAAGAAGGAATCTAATAACACAAGAACATTAGCCAAACACTACATGTAAACTACCAAATATGCACCAAGCATACAATACATCATTCCAATCATCCATCAACATTTTTTTAAAGCAATAAAATAATCAAAAAGACCACAATGAGGTTTGGCTATGGTGGAATAGAGGTTGGCCAAACCTTTCAATGGATATTTCAAAGGTAGATTTCTTTTTTTCTTTGATCTCTTGTTTCAAATCAAACTATAGATTAGTTGATTGAGTTTTTAGATCAAATTTGGAGCTATGAACACAAACAACTATGAATTTTTTCAAGAAAAAAAAGAAATAATAAAGAAAACAAATATTAAATAATATGAAAATACAACGGAATATGATGAAATGTAAGAAAGAAACTAGTATGCATAATACCCCCACAAAGCTCTCCAAGAACTTTTATTTTTCTTTCTTTTTTCCCCACCGTTTTCACACCACTCCTAGCTACCTCTTTGCTAAAAACCATTTCCTTTCAACCCTTAAGAATGAATTTATAAGCCAAGCAAAATTCGTACAACCTTTGGATTCATTTTCCATTTAATAGCCATCTTTCCTCCCTTGTTGTCTTTACAGAGACCCACATTTCACCATTGAATCTAACCCCTAAAGATCATCCCACAGTTCAGCATGCTCATGGCCAAACGTTGCATTTATAATACTGTTGGAACCAAATGAAAAGACCATTTTACCTCCCATTAAAAGGTTTTTGATTTTTATGCACTTTTCTTGGAAAAATATGATCCCTTCTTCATTTTTATGATTTTAAAGTACTAAAAATTCTCAAATAATATGAAAATATGATTTGAAAGTTTTTGCCAAAAACCAACTCAGGAAGTCAAATTATGAAATTACCCTTAAAGGTATTTTAGTAATTTCACACCTTTTAATGGGTGATCAAAGTTTTTAATGCACTAAAAATCATCAAATAATACAGAAACATAATATGGAGTGTTTCGCAAAAAAATGACTTCTAAAAGGTTAAAGTATGAAAATACCCTAAGGGTATTTTAGTAATTTTACACCTTTCGAGGTGTGACCAAGGTTTTTAATGCACCAAAAATCATAGAATAATATAAAATCATGATTTGGAGTGTTTTACAATAAATTGATCTTAAGAAAGTCAAATTATAAAATACCCTTAAAGGTATTTTGGTAATTTCACACCTTATAATGCATCAGGGTTTTCGACATATCAAAAGTCATAAAATAATATTTAAACATGATCTAAAAGTTTTCATGAAAATTCAACTTTAAGAAGGTTAAACTACAAAAATACCTTTAAGGGGCATTTCGATAATTTTATCTTTCCCAAAGTGCAATAAAAATTTTCAATGCATAAAAATCACAACAATTATTTTCAAGCCCTATTAGTCCCATTTGGTTCTGAATTTCAAAAAATTAGCCCAAGTTCAATTCGATTTGACTGATTTTGATCAATTTTGATAAAGTTTGACTTTGTTTAACTAGCTTTGACCAAGTTTGACCTTAGGGCATTTTAGTAAAATTGGTCCTAAATTTGATTTTAAAAACTTGTAAAAATTCAAGAAATGTTATATTTGAATCAAGTCGGACTTTGAAAACTTCATGTTGGTCAAATTATAATCGAACAAAATTAGATATCTACATATACTTATTTTGAGCAATAATCAGTTAACTTAACAATTTTTGGAATGATTCAAGTGAATTTTATTGGTCCTTGGCCAACATGGGATAAAGTTTTTACGCTAGAGAAGTCTGTGCCATTTGATAAATTTAATGTAGTAATTGGATTTTCTTTTTGTATATTTCATTTGATTCGAATGAAAAGTTTAAATTCTTGTCAACAACTTATTGTATTTCTATTTATTATGTTAGAAAAGATGTCAATATGCTAAGTTAGATGATGCACTTATTCAATGAGCATGGAACAATATTTCCAAGAATTGATTGAAAGATTTGTTATCTGACAAAAGGGAATTGGTAATGAAAGAATGTGGAGTTGATAACATCATACATTACAGAGGGGTTAGAGCAAGCTGGATCACAACTCTAATTTGGCATGCTCTTGATTGAGAATGTATGGAGTGCTCTGACTCTGCCAAAGCCAAACAAAATATCGAACACAAAAAAAAAGTATTACAAAGCATATTGGTGGCTGTGTTACATTTCTTGTTCATAAAAAAAGAATGGTATGATGTTTTTTGATGAGTTATTTTTATCATCAAATGTAAATTATTTTATAAATTACATAGTTACATATTTTATTGAATGTCTCTAAATGAATGTAATCACTTGAGTTACAACAAGAACTCATTTTTATAGAAGTTTTTAATCGAACTTATAAATGTTCAAGAGTACATGGTGATTTCATTGACTATAAGTCCAAAGTTGTTAATGTATGCAACTTTCCCATGACTTTGTGAATACTTTCAAATTGCTCTCTTGCTTTATTGATAATAGATAATATCTTATGTGTTTTGAGATGCAAAACCTTTGTGAAAAGTGAAAACCTGTTCTGTAACTTGCTTTGTGATTCTTGCTTTGTATTGCGATTGTTGATGAGCTATCTCTTTAATGTGTATTAAGATGAGATCATATTTGTAAATGATGAAAATTATTGTGCATTTTGCATTGTGATTTTGTTGGGTATTGTGATTCTTGATGAAGTAGATAGTACAGTAATTGAAAGCATCATCATTGTAGGAAATTCAGTGTTGAACTAGATAGTTTATGTGTACTTAGATAAGATCAATGTTGTGAAATGTTAAAACTATAGCATATTTTGCTTTTTGATTCTAGTTATTTATTGTAATTGTTGATGAAGTAGATAGTGTAGTAATTGAAAGCTTAAACATTGTAGGAAATTCAAATTTGAATTATTTAGTATTTTATGCTTATTGAGATGCAATGACTTTATGAAAAGTGAAAACTATTATGTATTTTGCTTTGTGATTCTGGTTGTGTATTGTGATTGTTGATGAAGTAAATAGTGCAGTAACTAAAAACCTAAACATTGTAGGAAATTCAATATTAAACTATCTAGTATTTTGTGCTTGTTGAGATACAATGACTTAATAAAAGGTGAAAACTATCACATATTTTGCTTTGTGATTTGGTTGTAATTGTGATTGTTGATGAAGTAGATATTGTAGTAATTGAAAGGCTAAACAATGTAGGAAATTCAATATTGAACTAGAGAGTGTTTTGTGCCTATTAAGATGAGATCAATGTTGTGAAAGGTAAAAACTATTGTGTATATTGCTTTGTGATTCTGATTGTATGTTGTGATTGTTGATGAACTAGATAGTGTAGTAATTGATATCTGGTTGGATGTACGAAATTCAATATTGAACTAAATAATGTTTTGTGCATATTGTGAATGGTGAAAACTATTGCGTATTTTACTTTGTGATTCTGGTCTTGTTTTATGATTGTTGATGAACTATCTTTATTGCAATTGAAAGCCTAAACATTGTAGGAATTTCAATATTGAACCAAATAGTATTTTGTGCATATTGAAATGCAATGACTTTGTGTAAGATGAAAACTCATATTTTTTTAATAATCAAATCTTCACGTTTTGAATTGTTTAAAGTTGTCTTATTTTATTGAATTATACAGGTAAAATGTAATGATAATTTTCTAGCTCAAAAACTTGAATTAAACCAAGAGGGTGGGTGAATTGGTTGATTATGAATTTTTGCAATTTAGTATCCAATGAACACAATTCACAAATCAATATGTCTAAGCAAACAAACACAACAAATATGAGCACAATAATAATCTTAAAAGTAAAGAAATAGAGAACCAGACATTGAAATTTATAAAGGTTTGGTTCTTCTTTTAAGCACCTATGTCCTATCCTTTAGCCTCACTCGCCAAAGAGTCCAATCCACTACGTGTTGAATGTTACAGCCTAGCTCTTTAAAGTTCTATACAATTAATAGCATAATTTTTTAAGGGTTATCCTCCCCGTTAAGCTCATAACCTCACAATACAAGTTTTGAAGTGTTTTGCAAACTCAAAAAATCTCTCAAAGGTTGGGCATTTGCTAATTTGAAGTACAAATCAAGATTATGAAGGATATCAAGAGAGAAATAAATACAAGATGAATTTTCTATACTTTTCACATAATAAATGCTCTTTAATGCATGGAAAAGAAGGTAAATGGAAGCAATAAGTTTTTCTTGGCTCTTGATAACTTGAATTTAGTGGGAGGCCTACTTTTATATGTGGAGAGTCCAATTGAGCCATTGGTTTCATTTAATGTTGGGAGCCTTTGCAAATTAGCAAGAAAATATGACCGTTTCAGCTTGTCAAGACCAAACCAACCAATCTTTTTTTGAAGGGATCTATCGGTTTTAGCTTACCAAGTCAAAACTCATTCATTTAAAACATGAACCAATCAACCCATTTGCAAGGCGATCGATCCCTTAGGCTAGGTGTTCAATCAGTTTTCATGTTTTGAAACCAATTTTTGCTTCTGATAAAAATCTAATCAATCCTTAAGGAAAGGGATGGATCTTGTTTTTGAAAACTTGTACCAATCGATCCATACAATGAGGGGATCGATTGATTTTTATAAAATTTCCATGAGACACCTTACTACAAAAAAATCAATCAATCCCCTTGAGAAGGGGACTGATCCCTTCTATGCAATTTTGGCGAATTTTTTTTTAAAATCATGTAAGATTAGTTGAACACATTTTTTACTAAATAAAAAGCTAGAAAAATATTCAAATTAAGTTCAAATCATTTTAATTTAATTTTAGCAAATTTTTATTATGTCATTTTGAAATACTTTATCAATTTAAGGCTAACAATCTCCCCCTTTTTGAAATGACAAAACCTATAGATAAAATTTGCTTTGGAAAAACAATTTTCTCTTTGAAAAATAAGCTCTCCTAAATTATGTATGATTAACAAAATTAAATGGCCATTTTTCAACAAGCTTTCAACAAATATACAAAATAGACGTCTCCAATTTTCATTAAGCATATCAAGATATCAAGAGCATTTATAAAACATAGACACAAGCACAATGTCAAATATTCATTGAAGCATAAGTCTCCACTTTTTGTCATGCTAGAAAATATAAGCAATATAGCATTATAGTAAATGTTCATAATACACCAACTTCTCAACCTTTCTATCATAGCAAAAAGGAACCAATATCATTCATTCAATTCCCATAAATCAACTTGCTCAATCAATTCAAGGTAACAATATCATTAAATCTAAATTCAAGGCAATAATCAAATCATAATATCAAGCATCAACATAATCAATTCAACAATATCATTTAATCTAAATTATGAACACAATAGCAACTCATAGTAACACAATATCTTAAGGTTACATAATCAAGCATAATATAAGAGAGAAAGATGTTCATGCCATTAAAAAAATATATACAAAGTGCCAATGTTTATGCTACAATAAAGTTCTTTAAGAAAATTAAAAACTCAAAAGATTAAAATGTAGGAAACATAGTTTGGCTTAGCATCAAGGATAGATTAAGATAAAGAAAGATAAGAAGGAAAATGATGAAAATGTTACTCTAATAGCTCTTGTGCAGTCTTGATTTGTCCAATATCAGTCCTTACTTGTTGAACTTGTGAAACCAACTTATTTTGGGTTACTTTTCCATTCTCCAATCAAAAGTTCATATCCCTAACCAATGAGTGTAAATTATTCATCGAGTCATAAGAATTTGCAAAGCCTTTTAGGTATCAAATGGTGGATTAGAAGGGCCTTCTTATGGAATATCTTATGGAACATCTTGAACCTCATGCTCTCATTTATGCTCAATTCCAATTTCACTTTTCTTAATCAACACACCAGTAACATTTTGAGTATATTTCATACCATGAAGTATATGAACTGTAAGAATACTATCAGGATCGGATACAATCTCTCAGCACTTCTAGTATTAATACCTAACCTCTTGAATGGATTGTTGATTGCTTTTCCATATACCAAAATGTAGTCCCTATTATGAATAACTTTTATCATATCATTGAAAATGAAGTGCACAAAATTGGGTTTCTCCTATATTTAATCTTATACATCCATTAATAATCTTGCTTCCTAATGGTGGAGTATTAGGTTCTAAAAGGTGCTAACACATGTTTGATAATAAGATAAAGTAATCTATCATGCATGGACAACCTAAAAGCTTGAGTTAGAGCAATCTTCAAATCATCATTCTCAAAGATATCTTAAGCCAATCCAAGCATATACACCTAATGTTTGTATCTCCATTATCTTATAGCATGAATGCATTAGCCAATAATTGTTTATCCACTACAATTTTTTTACCCATCACATATGTTCTAAGTTTATCAGTATAATAACTATTTCCATGTCCATTAACCTTAATATAATTTGCATTACTATAAAATATCCTAACTAGATTCTCAAAACAATTCCATCCATGCTAAAGTAGTTCATCCAACCAAATTCCTCAAAAACATGTAAATAAGGAAATTCAATGGACTAGAGGAAATCAAGATTAATTACATTTTCTTGCTTGACTTTTCTATGAGTAAAATAAATCTCATATCTCTCATTTATTACACGGTTCTCAAAATTTTGGTTGAAAGAAGGCTTGATTAATGAGCTAGAGGCTCACCTTTATGGATTTCTCCTTGTGGCAAGTAAGGGTCTTATTTTAAGTGCTATGGAAAAATTGGAATAGAGAAAATAGGTAGGATTTAATGAAATTGATGAAAGAATTTGTGAATGTAGGTGATGGGAAATAATATATGTTTGAGAGAGGTAAAAAAATTGAGTGCATGATGGAGTTTCAATGGAAGCACAAAAGCGGATCAATTTTTTAGAGAGAGAAAATGCAAAAGTGATTTTGTGATGATTTCGATGAAGCTAGATGAAAATATTGCAAGAAATCAAGTAGGCATGAAGAAATTTGCTTGAAAGTGATGAGTTTAAGAGGACTTGAAAGATGAAAACTTAGGGTTTTAAGAGAGAATGAAATAAGAATAAATAAAGAATAAGGCTCGGGTAGGATAAAAGGAAGAAGAACTAGAAACTTTGATGTAAAATGGGGCATTTAAGTAAAGCTAGCTAAGGATTGATCGATCTTAGGGGATAGATTAAGTTGTGTGTTTCCTAGGTTCCTTTTGCTACAAGTTGAAAAACCAATTGATTCAGTCCTCTATAAGATCAATCGATTCACATTTAGCTTTTTTTTTAAGAATTTTTAAAAGTTTTTTCAAATAAAATGCATGCAATATGGTTATTCAAATATGCATCAAATAATTACAAATATGATCATAAACAAGTCATTAAAAATTTATCAAAATAAACACATATTTGTTTAAGCAAAGCACAAATATATCAAGAATTGCATTTCATGGAGTATTCATCATACCAAGTTCACCTCTACTTGTGTAAAACCTATCTTTATCAAGATATTTTGTAAAAATATCAGATAATTGATGCAAGGTATTAATACATTCAAACACAATATCACCATTTTGAATACAATCTTTAAAGACATGATATCTAATTTCATTATGCTTAGTTCTTGAATGTTGAAATGGATTTTTAGTGAGAATGGCACTATTATTATCACATTTAATGGAAATGTCATCCATGGCAATTCCAAAATCTTGCAATTGTTGTTTAATCCATAAACTTGTGCACAACAATTACCAGCCATAACATATTCGACTTCAGTTGTGGATTAAGCAATACTATTTTATTTCTTAAAAAACCATGATATGAGCATATTTCCAAACAATTGACAAGTACCATAAATGTTCTTTCTATCAATTTTACAACCATTAAAATTTGTATCAAAATAAGCATGCAAAGCAAAAGATGATCTTTTTGGATACCATAATCCAAAATTATGAGTGTTCTTAAGGTATCTAAAATTGCATTTAACAACAAATAAATGTCATTCTTTAGGTGATTATTGAAATCTAGCACATAAACACACACTAAACATTATATCAGGTTTACTTGCAGTAAGGTATAGTAATAAACCAATCATAGACCTATATAATTTATAATCAACACATTTACGTCCTTCATCCTTGTCAAGTTTTGTTGAAGTGCTCATAGGTGTTGCGTAAGGCTTTGAGTCCTCCAATCCAAACCTTTTAAGCATGTCCTTGATGTGTTTGGCTTGATTGATGAAAGTACCATTTTTTGTTTGCTTTACTTGTAACCTCATGAAAAATATAAGCTCTCCCATTATGCTAATTTCAAATTTACTTTGCAGTCTTAGCAAACTCTTGACAAAGAGATTCATTAGTAACACCAAATATAATATCATCAATAAAAACTTGCACAATGAAAATATCATTTTCTTTTGTTTTAACAAAAAGTGTAGTATTAACCTTCCCTCTATTGAAACCATTTTCAATTAAAACTATTGACAATATTTCTTACCAAGCTATAGGAGTTTGTTTTAAACCATACAAAACTTTTGTCAATTTGTAAACATGATGCGCAAATTAAGGATTTTCAAAACTGGAAGGTTGCTTTACATATACCTCTTCATTTATAAAACCATTTAAAAATGCACTCTTGACATCCATTTGAAAAAGTTTGAAATCTTTAAAACATGTAAATGCAAGCAACATCCTAATGGCTTCAACCTTGCAACTGAGGCACAGCTTTCATCATAATCAATTCTTTCTTTTTAACTATACCCTTGAGCTACTATCCTAGCTTTCTTTCTAACAATACTGCTATGTTCATCCATTTTATTCCTAAAAACACATTTGATGCCTATAGGAGGATGATCACTAGGTCTAGGTACAAGGTTCCATATTTGGCTTCTTTCAAATTGGTTCAACTCTTCTTACATAGCCAAAATCCAATGATCATCCCCTAAGGCTTCATCTATGTGGTTAGGTTCAATATGAGAAAAAAAAAAAGTAACATAATTACACACATTGTAAGAAGAATTAGTTCTTACCCTTTGAAATGGATCATCAATAATCTCATTATCTTTGACATAACTTTTTTTTCTATGGTGATTTAGTTCATGCTCTATTTGTTATGGTTCCTCTAGAAATTTATCATATTCTTTTTCATTATTCTCTTCAATGTCATGTGATGTATCATTGGTGTTTCCTTAAAATATTCCTACCTCATCATTATCAAGAGATACTTTTCTCAAATAAGGATTAGACTAATAAAAATAACATGTATGGATTCTTTAACAACCAATATTCTTTTATTAAAGACTCTATAAGCTTTTGAATTCAAAGAATATCCTAGGAAAATGTATTTATCACATTTTACATCAAATTTGCTAAGATTATCTTTTCCATTATTCAAAACAAAACATCTGCAACCAAAGGGATGAAAATAGCTTATGTAAGGCCTTTTTCCTTTAAAAAGTTCATAGGTAGTGTTTTTCAAGATTGACCTAATCATAGGTCTATTTATAATATAACAAGAGGTATTTATAGCTTTCACCCAAAAATATCTAGATAAATTAATTAGAGAAAGCATAGTTCTAATCATTTCTTCTAAAGTTTTGTTTCTCTTTTCTACTACCTCATTTTGTTAAGAAGTCATAGAACAAAAAAATTATGACTAATACCATTTTCACTACAAAACTCATTAAAGCCAACATTTTCAAACTTTTTTTCATGATCACTTCTAATACTACAATTTAATATCCTTTTTCATTTTGTATTTGTTTACCAAAAGTAATGAATTTTTTGAAAGCTTCATTCTTTGAATGCAAAAAATGAATCCATGTATATCTAGTAAAATCATCAACAATAACAAACCCATATATTATTTACCACAAAGGCTCATTGTCCTAGTAGGACCAAAAATATCAATATAAAGTAGTTAAAGTAGTCTAGAGCTTGAAACACAATTCTTGGGTTTGAAAGACACTTTTCTATATTTTTCTTGAGCATATCTATAACAAACTTTCTCATTTTCAAATTTTAATTTTGATAAACCAACAACTAAATCATTTTGAGAAAGTTTTGAAATTACATGCATATATGCATGTCCAAGTCTTCTATGCCAAACCAACTTTTATTTTCTTTTTGAGCTATAAAACAAACATTTTTAGAAGATAAATTATCCAAATGCATTATATAAACACTTCATTAATGATGTCCAATAAAAACTAGTTTGTTAGTTTTGATATCAATCACTTGACAACACATGGAATCAAACACAACTTTAAGTCCTTTATCATACAATTGGCTAATTCTAAGTAAATTATACTTGAGTCCTTTCACAAATAAAACATTTTCAATAGTATCACAAAAATTACTACCAATGGAGCTAATTCCTTTAATTTGGCCTTTGAAGTTGTCTGCAAATGTAACATCTCCTTTAATTTAGCCTTTAAATCCTTGAATCGAGCCTTGTCTCCAATCATGTGCTTTGAGCATCCACTATCAAAGTACCATGAATTGTTCTTACTTGAATTTGCCTTGTAGCAATGCTTATCCACCTACAAGTACACAATCAAACCTTTGTTTTGGGTATCCAAACTTTCTTGGGTCCTTGAATGTCTATTTTCACAATTCTTGTGCCTTTTGGAATCCACTTCATCCTAGTAATCTCATCTTGAAATATACTTACTCTTTTTGGAATCAATGCACTCCTAATAAGTTTACTTTTATAAGTGACTTTCTTCAAGGAATAGTATTGCATAGAATGACCCAATTTATAACAATATGCACATATACTAGATGAATCATTTAGTTTAATAAGAAAATTCTTCAAATGAGTTTCTTTGTCACCATTATAATAGCCTAATCCATCTTTGTTAAAGAATGCTTTTTAAGTTTCAAGCATATCATTTAGCCTTTGATGTCTCATATAGAATCTAGTAAAAAAATTTTGTAAATTCACATTTTTCTTATTCAAATCATCAACATTCAATTTGAAAAGCTCAATTTCCTTTTCTAAGTCATTCTTTGCCTTAGTCATGAGCTCATTCTCTATTTTCAACTTAGAAATCATTTTTCTATACTTTATGCTCATGCTTTCAAATTTTATAGCTAATTCATTAAAATCATTTTGTAACTCATCAAATGCGTATGAATTTAAATCATTTAGATTAAAAATTACCTTAGGCTCTCCAATAGCCATGAGACATAGGTTGAATACTTCCAATTCATTTGATTCATCATTGAAAAAGTCATTATCATTCAAAGTTCCAACCATTGCTTTCTTCTTTGGCTTCATTGCATTTTGCTTTTTTCAAAAAGGATAGTCAAATTTGATATAACCTGATTTGTTGCTTTCATAGCAAATAAATTGGTCCCTTTTCTTTTACTTGATTCTCCCTTGATCATGTCCCTTTATGGTTTTCTTCTATTTCAGAACTTGTTCATTTTCATGAACTCATTAAATCTTTTTACAAACATGGCCATTTCTTCATCCTAACAACCTCATCTTATTCAATATTTTCTTCTTCTTAAATGGTTGATTTGAAAGTAATTCCATCTTTTTTAATTGGTTTTTGTTTTTTTTTAAGCTTCGTCTCAAAAGTAAGAAAAGAACCTATAACTTTATCCAAAAAAAATGTACAAAAATCTTTGGATTCTTCAATTGTTGTCACTTTTTTCTTCCAACTCTTTGGTAGATTATTCAAGATTTTCTTCACAATCTCCATATTGGAATATGTCTTCCTAAGAGCCTTCAAACCATTTATGATATCAGTGAAGTAGTTGAACATCTTACTAATAGTTTCTTCTGATTTCATTTTAAAGAGCTTATAGTTATGAGTAATCATGCCAATTTTGGTCTCTTTAACTTAATTAGCACCTTCATGAGTAATAACTAATTTATCCTAAATTTTTTTACATTTTCACACAAAAAAACTCTATTATACTCACTAGGCCCCTATACACAAAATAATGTATGCATTGGCTTAGCATTGAGTTGAGCCATTTTCATATCATTAGCATCCCATTTACTTTCTTACTTGATCATATCTCTATCATTCACCTTCTTTATTGGAATTTAAGGACCATTGATACATTCTCCATACTTCATAGTCATTGACTTGAATGAACAATCACATTGTTGTCTTTTAATATAAGTAGTTGTCACCAACAAAAAAAAAGGTTCTCACAATGGAATGACCTTCACCACCAAAAGATGTGGCAATCGTTTCAATTGCCATTGACACACTTTGCTTTCCATAATTGTTGTAACTTGTAGATGGTTACTCTTCCTTCATCACCATATTTCTTTGAGCCATTTATAATCATTCTTTAATTTTTAAACCTATAAAAAAAAGTACTAGCACTAATACCAATTGCTATCTTAATAACTTGAATTAAACCAAAAAAAATGGCGAATTGGTTAACTATGAATTTTTGCAATTTAATAGCCAATGAACATAAAATTCACAGACCAATATTTCTAACCAAATAAACACAACAAATATGAGTACAATAATAATCTTAAAAGTAAAGAGATAGAGATAAAGAATCAAACATTGAAATTTATAAAAGTTTGACCCTTTCTTTAGGCACTTATATCCTTTCCCTTATTCTCATCTACAAGAAGTCCAATCCACTATGTGTTGAATGTTATAACCTAGCTCTTCAAAGTTTTATCCAATCAACAACATAATCTCTTAAAGGTTATCCTCTCCCTTAAGCTTACAACCTTTCAATACAAGTTTTGAAGTGTTTTGCAAACTCAAAAAATCTCTCTAAAGTTGGGTGTTTACTAATTTGAAATACAAATCAAGATTATGAAAGATATTAAGAGAGAAAAAATACAAGATGAATTTTTTACACTTTTCATACAACAAATATTTTTTAATGCTTGAAGGTGATGGTAAATGGAAGCAATAAGTTTTTCTTGGCTCTTGATGTCTTGAATCT
Organism: Durio zibethinus; assembly: GCF_002303985.1. The sequence continues at coordinate 14,676,855 of NW_019168470.1, read as the reverse complement.
ACTGGGAGACCTCCTTTTATATGTAGAGAGTGCAAGAGAGCCGTTCGCCTCATTTAATGTTGGGAGCCTCTACAAATTAACAAGAAAATATAACAATTTAAACTTGTCAGGATCCAACCAATCGATCCCTTTTGGAAGGGATCATTTAAAAAATTGCCCAATCGATCCATAAAAGGTACCAGTTGATCTATTTGCAAGGTGATCTATCCCCTAGGCTAGGTGATCGATCCATTTTCATGTTTTGAAACCAATTTTTACTTCTAATAAAAAACCAATCAATCCTTATAAGGAAGGCATCGATCTTGTCTTTGAAAACTTGTACCAATTGATCCATACAAGGAGGGGATTGATTTGTTTTCATAAAAATTCCATGAGATACCTTACTGGCTAAAAAATCAATCGATCCCCTTAAAGAGGGATCCGAAGGGATCAATTCTTTCTACGTAATTTTGGTCAATTTTGTTTTTAAACCATACAAGATAAATTGAACACATTTTTGACTAGATAAAACTTTAGAAAATATTCAAATTAAGTTCAAATCATTTTAATTCAATTTTAGCAATATTTTTTTCATTTCAAAATACTTTATCAATTCAAGAATAATATAATTGTTTTAAATTTTTTGTAGGAAAACTATGTTGATGTATTATTTCATAAATATGGTGAAGACTCTTCTAATCATCCATATTTTGATCCGCAAGCATGGACTGAAGCTATTGGAAGGATTGAAGCTATGTGCACTCATGTATATGGCTTTGGATCTGCAGGTAGATATGAGGACCTCCTTTATTCAAGTCAATCAATTGCTGCAACAACAACCTCTCACTCTGTTTGTGGTCTATCATCTATGCCTTTTCAACCTCAAATACAAAAACAAATTGATGAGTCAAAGACTAATATGAAGGTTGAACTTAGGTCTTTCATGGATTAGATAATGTAGTTGATGGGATCTATATAATTTTTGCCAATGCAATTTTCTAAACCTGACAACGGCAACACAAATTCTGGATCAAAAGATGCAACAGCATAGTGACATGTTTTTGAGGACCTTCTATGAAGGATTTTATGGATGTTATGGACATTTTTCAGCGTTATATTTTATGGATGTTAGGGATCTTAAGAATGTTAGTTTTATAATTTGGATTGTTTTATAAGTTATTATATGGATTTGATATTTTAATTAATAATAATAGAAAAATAAGCTTTTTAAATAATTACATATTTTTTAATTTTAATTTACAAGGTTTCTTAAATAATTATAGATGGAATTAATCAAATTATCAATGAAATTATAATTTTACTGAGGAATTTTATCAATGAAATTTCAATATTATTAATGGATTACTGACAAATTTACAAACGAAAAATACCATTTAGTGACCGATTATCAATGAATTACAAATGGGTTACTTACGGATTACCGATGAAATACCAACGGATTACAAATTGATTTTACCAATAAATTACCAATTGATTTTTCCAATGGAATACCAACACATTACTAACAGATTTTTTAATCATTGATTTTATTAATCTAAGAGATAAGAAAGACAAGTAAAAAATAGGGAAATTTTGGTTTTATCTAATCCATTGAATCTATTAAAATCAATATTTAGAAAAATGTGTAAACTTTTTTTATTATTATATTGTGTAAGTTGATCCATCTTCTTAAATAATTTATATATTTTTATTGTTAAGATTTATCAAATGATAATGGCTACTAAGTTTTATCAAATAAATTATATTCGGATATTAATAAACCTATTGGGATATGCTAATTAACTTTATCAAATTGCCAATATTATAGCATTATTCATTTCCACCAACCAATTAGACCAGGCTGATTAATTTTATCAAATTTTCAATATTATAGCAATCATTTCCACTTAAGTTTGGCTAAGTTTTGCATCTCTATTTTATATTATTGTTTATATTATTTATTGTAGTTTTTATTATTTTAATGGTAGAGTGAAGATTTAGACATATGAATATATATATTCATTAAAGTAAAAAATTAATTAATTTATATATCAAAATAAAAATTAAAAATTCAATCCAACGAATTTTATACTATTTATTATCATTATATTTTAAATAATCTACAATCTTTATCATTCTTAGAAGTTTAAATTCAATAAATTTTATACTATTTAATATCATCACTATTATAAATATATAGTGCTTCACTGGAATTTGTGTAATATTATATGTATTAACATTTTCTATGGTATAAATTCTCCTTACGAAAATGATAAGTTTTAATGATAATAACGATTTATTTTTATTTTACAAATTAAATTATTATTTTAATTTGTAACATTATCATCGAAGAAGAGGCATTACGATTTGTTCAAAGGTAAAGAGATTGGTTATTTCTCTATTTATTTTAATAACTATGTTTTTGTTTTCTAAAAAAAAAAAAAAAAGCTATGTTTTGTCTTTTATTTTATTGCTTTATGTTTTATTGGTGATTGATTAAACCACTGTAGGAATTCTATTTGAAAGTCATTTAGCCGTAATATATTTGTAATACTTACTATAAGAAAATTAATATATTGTAGTGGTCATAATCATTACTAAATGACTATTTATCGTTGATAAAATTGTTTTGAAATGATTTTTTGTCATTATGAAATCATTGCTATTAACTCCGTTACGAGGTCGTTGCTATTAACTCCGCTGATAAAAAGTTAGTACAATAATGTATAGTGTCATTAAAAAAAAAAAAGATATTGCAACAATTTTTAGTTGCCATATAAAACATGTTTTCACAACAATAAAATATCATTCTCTAAAACTTATTTTTGGCAACAATAAATTTTGGTTATAAAAAATTTATGTAACATTATTATGTTGGTTGCAAAAATTTTTGTGTAGCAATATTATTTTGATTTCCAAAATTTTTATGTAATGACTATGTTGTAGTTGCAAAAAATATATATATATATATTTTTTTTTTTGCAATGATAAAATACTATTGTATAAACTTTATTTTAACAACCATAAAATGTGGTTACAATATTATTTTGGTTACATAACAATATTATTTCGTAACGATTAAAAGTTATTATATTAACTTTATTTTAGCAATCTTATATTCCGGTTACAAAAACGTTTTACATAACAATATTATTTTGGTTGCCTTATAATATTTTACAATATTATTTGCCTTATATAGTTATGAATTACCTTTAATTTCATGATTTTTATCATTTTAATAAATAATTTTAACAACTATAATCTTTGAAAAATCTTTTACATATCTACTATTATCATTGATAAAATTATTTTTGTAATGATTTTTTTTTTTTAATTTTAATAACAAATTTTATCATTGCATAATTTTTAACACAACTAAATTTATTAATTATGACAACGACTATTGTTTTTACATAAAGATTTTTTAAATTTTCTGTATACTTTGTGCAACAACTTTATTGTCGTAATCATAAAATCATTTCATTTATTATTTTATTAGTAAATATATCAATAAAATTAATTTAACACAATAAGAATACATTTTGTTATTAATTACAGTACATTTTGCTTAAAGCACATACAACAATTATAATTTCTTAAACAGAGAGTACAATACAAAAACAAAATTATAATTGAGTATACAAATGAAAACAACTGCCTAATGCTTAAATGACAATTGCAACTGCATTTTTTTTGGAAAGGTGTAAAAAATGTGTTTTTTCTTAACTTCAAATAAAAATAAAGAAATAAAAAGAAAGAAAGAAGCCAAGTCGCAACTCAACAATTTCAGCTTATACAGCAACCAACTTTTGGCTGGATATCGCTTTAGCTTAATTGGCAATCTTACACATAATTTCAAATTTTGCTCATTAAAGACAGGATTTCATAACTTGTGGCAGCTTTTTCCTCCAATTACGCAGACACGTGGTCCAAAATTTATCTCATTATTCTTGTCCATATTCTGCACCAAAGTGATAATGGCATGAGCAAAATGCCAATGAATGCCACGTTCGAATAATGAAAGTTCGAAAATGACTGATTTTTTAGGCATATTCCCACCAACAATAATCATCAAGTCAGCATTGGAATGTATTTATAGTTAATACACAGCAGATGAATTTGAATTGTACATGTCTGCCTAGTATGCATGCTTGCCTTTGTGTGTATGTGTTTTCTGTGTGTGTTTCGGTGTACTTTGTCTGTGCAGAAGTAGAATGTCTCAGCATAAACTCTAAGCTATGATCTTAGCTGACATGGTGGTATTTGGTGACATAGAAGACCTTTGACTCTATCATTCTTCATTAATCTTCATCCACTTGTGCTTCCTTTTCTAAAAGCACAGATTAATTCAATCATGCAGAAAACAATTAAAACTAAATCCAGTCAGGAGACCAATTAAGATCCACCTACTTCAAGCGCAGAATAAAAGAAAGTTTTCAGTCACATAATATCCAATGCTTATCAGAAACCAATACAATAAATTAAGGGGGCTACATATGACATTACAGTAGAGGATTTCGACCTTGTATTCTTTCTTCTTTACCTTCTTTCCAACCCTCAACCCCTCCTCCCTTCTTACAAAATCAAAATAAACACATACTTAAAAACTATAGCCATTAGCAAATTTGTACTGAGAAAATGTTGCAAAAACTGAGTTTCCAGGTAAAATTAGATGCTTTTTCAAGAATGAAAAATCAATCAACATGCAACACAATGATAAAGAGTTAGCTCTTATCAGTGGCTCTATGTTCTAACATTAAAAACAATATCATTGCCACATATGCAGTGTGTCCCCTCAACGTCATTGCAACTTTCCAATTTTCAACATCTGGGGGCTTTCTGCTGCCGAAATCAGTCATCCCAAGACCAGGCTTTCTCTCATGAATTAGAACCACTTGATCATCAAACCTTGATACAAAAATCAACCATGCTTAGCCCACCTAACACAGTTAACAAACCCAAAATGATCTCGCAAGGTTGCAATTGTAGATTCATCATTTTCCAAGTCCCTGCCAACAGATTTCATGTTCCATATTCGAACCTGCATTTAAGACAATGCAAAAACAGTGATATTCAAGAACAAAAGATAATAGACCGATTTACATATACACAAACAGAAGATGCTGTTTGTCAAAAAAATTAGATAGTCTCTGGTCATATCATTGTAGTCTACGCATGCTAGTAAAAATCTGCAACTGCGGTCGCCTCCACCAGTCGCAAACCTAAGACAACATGAAAAATTGTGTCAGTTATTGAAGTAAGTTACTTATACATCCTTGTGATGCTTACAGAAGCAGAATTAGCAACAAAAGAAAAGGCAGACAAAATGAACATTGGCAAAACCCGAAATGCCCTCATCTTCTAATTCAACTCCACGGATCTTGTTGTCATCATGGCACAAGCAACTACAATAACCTGTAAATTGACCATAAAATCTATATGGGAGCCCATCCAGACGAGAGTTTTTTGAAAAGGTATAAAGTTATTAGAAGTAGTTTTTCACATTTTCCTTCTCTTTTTTTTCCCTAAAAGAAAAAAATGGCCATTTGGACAGCCTTTCTTTCTGGAAGAAATCGATTGAACAATGGTTGGATTTAAAGGCAAAAGGAAGATGGCCAAAGCAAATAAGGATGAAAAAAGTCAGAGTTAGTGGGCAAGATACTATAAACGGTTGAATGCAGAGTATGAGGAAAATCACCAATGATATCTACTGTAAGTTTTTGCATATGTTAAATTAAATAGAATAAGAATAATAAAGCTAAATATCCATAGAAAAATTATTTCAAAGAATAATAATACTACCACTACTATTGTATGAGAAACGTAGAGCAATGAGTTGCAGATAGGCATAGAGATAAAGTGCTAAGGTTAGGGCGGGCACCTCCAAAAGGAATGAGATGCCCAATCATTCTCCTCCAAGACTGGGATCTTTTTATCATTCGCACGAGAACAGCGGTCTCTTCCTTGGAAATGTGTTCAAGCCTCTTCTCGAATTCGTCCCCGTGAATACTAAGATTGCATTCCAATTGCTATAGAGGACTCTTGCCTTTCTTCTTGACTACCGGCGACGGGGGACTCGATTCTTTGCTTTCACTATCAGGGATGCCTTTATCCTCCACCATCGCTCACTATAGCCTTTTCAAACACAAATCAAATCATCCCAAACATGTAAATTTAATGCTAAATCATAGTACTATGTTGAGAGAAGTTGGAGGATCATTTCATTTTCGATTCAACAAGTAGGGAGGAAATAAGGAAGAAATACCTGGAAACTCTCCTTTCCTCACCTAGTATTTTTTATTATCAGATATACATATACTACAATATCTATAACTGAAATCAAAGTTGTAGATTTAATCTTCCTCTTCTTCTTCTTCTTCTTCTTTCGATGATAAGAAAAACAATTATGTTTTTTGTTGAAAACAACGAATCAACTTGGTGGAATGAATGCTAATTCCAGAGCCTCTACCTTTTTAACTTCTGACTACCTTTCCTCTTAAGTAATCAACCATCTTTTACTTAAACCCAGTCCTCTCTCTACCTTCCTTTTTTTTATTTTTTAAATTATTTTGACATTTTTTTTTTTAATTTTTTTTGTTTTGATTCTGTATATAAATATTCTAGTTTTCTCTATACTCTATAGGTACTAGGGGTGTAAACGAGCCGAGCTGAATAGTGAGAAGCTCGAGCTTGAGCTCGACTTACAATTCGGGGTTCGATACTCGATTCGAGCTCGATCGAGTTTTATTTTTCAAGCTCGAATTCGATTCGTGATCGAATTCGAGCTACTCGAGCTCGCTCGATTAAGCTCGATTAATATATAAAAATAAGTTCGATTCGTATACTCGACAAGAGTTTGATTATTCATGCTCGAATTCGAACTCGAACTCAGACTCGAAATATTTTATTAATTAAAATAATAAAAATATATTTCAATATAAAAGCTCGATTAGGCTTACGAGTTACTCGAGTCAGATATAAGAATACTTGAATTCGGCTCGATCGATAAGTCGAGCTACTCGAGCTCGAGCTAGACTCGACAATAATCGAACCGAATTCGAGTTTTTTTCGAATCGAACCCAAGTAGCTTACGAGTACTAATGTATCATTTACACCCCTAATAGGTACTAGTAGAATAACCATATAATTACTATTATTTATATAAAAAATATTAGTCCTTATGTATTTTTGTTATAAAACAAGAAAAATTAAGGTTAATAGCATGTGATCTCTAAACTTTAAATAAAATTTTATTTTGATACCTAATCTTTAAAAAGTTCTAATTGAATTTTTAATTATTCAAAATTATCTTATTTCAATCCTTTCATCTAAGAAATAATTTAAATTGATTATAAGTATCAGCTGGCATAAGTAAATAGCATTAGGTGGCATATCACATGATAAACGCAATGATCAAAATAGAATTTTGCTTAAAATTTAGGAACCAAGAATGTTTTTATCTTAAATATATTTATTTTTTAAATACATTTTATAAAATACTAAAATTAAAGTGATATTTTAATATTTTTTACTATAATATAATTTATAAGTTAGATGTTTTTCTTTAATAAAAAATAGATTCTCAAAATTTAAAATTAAATTAAATTTTTCAAAATCCTCTAGAAAAAAGTCCATATCATTTTGAAAAATTAAGTAAAAATTTCCATATCAATTTAAAAAAATTAAATAAAAAAACTCCATATCGTTTTAAAAGTTAAGAAAACTTTTCTTTATTATTTTTAAAAAATTGATTTATTAATTTATAAATAAATTTTTATTGAAAATTTTTTATTTTAAAAATTTATAAAACTAAAAACAAATAAAAAATCAAAACAATCCAAATCATCGTCAATATGATAAGAGAAAGAAATTGGGTTATTGAAAATAATATTTGTTATTTTACATAAATATAAATATTTAGGATAAAATAATTCCAAATTTCTTAACAAAAAAAATTAATAAATGTATTTTTAGAATTATATAAAAATTTTATGTAACATTTTAAAACAATATGCAATTTTTTAAAATTTTTAAACCAATATAGAAATTTGTCCTCAAACTTTTAAATCGACATAAAATTTTTTTTAAATATTATAAAATTTTAACTTAATTTTAAATTTTTAAAAATATTTTTTCTAGTCGACTTAAAAAAAAAAAACCTAAACTTAGATCAAGGAAGAGTGGGTCGAGTAGAGTTCAGGGTGAAAATACCGGGACGAAAAGTTGTCGATTGATGAAAAGATATGTATATAGTGTATGTAACCATCTTTGCAATGAATTGTCTTGTTTTTATCTGTTTGTTTTACAAAAGTCTACAACAAAAAAAGGAAAAAGAAGTTTTCCTAGCAAAATTGATTTGATTTTTATCATTTATTTTATTATATAAAATAATTTTTTCATTTTTTCATTCAAGCATTTTTTCATTATAAATATTATTAAATATTTGCAACAAATTTTTTGTCTTTGTATAAAATATTAAAAATTTGATTAAGCAATGACACCATAAAGTTGTTTGAAATATAACTAAATATCGTAATAATTTTATTATTGTTATGAATATAATAGAAATTCACAATGGAAAAAAATTGCCGTTATATAAAATATTTTTACAAAAAATCAATTAAGCAAAAATTATAAAAAATCGTTCCAAATGTTATATCATTTTGTAGCAATAATTTTTAGTTGTTACAAATATTATAAAAATTTTCTTAATAATTTTTTTGCCATTGTCTAAAAATATTAAAATAAATAAATTAAGTAATGACATTTAAACATTGTTGCACATAAACCAAGTTTTCGCAACAATAATTTTTTGTCGTTACAAATATAATAAAAATTTTCATAATAACTCTTTTATCATCGTATAAAATATTAAAAAAATAAATTAAGCAACGACATTTAAAAATCATTGCAAATAAAATAGATTTTCTCAACAATAAGTTTTTATTCTTACAAATATGATAAAAATTTTCATAACAATTTTTTTTGTCATTGTATATAATATTAAAAAATAAATTAACTAATAACATTTAAAAACCATTGCAAGTAAAACAAGTTTTCACAACAATAATTTTTCATCGTTACAAATATAATAAAAATTTTCGTAACAATTTTTTTGTCATTGTATAAAATATTACAAAAATAAATTAAGCAAAGATATTGAAAAATCATTGCAAATACAATAAATTTTCACAATAATAATTTTTTATCTTTACAAATATGACAAAAAATTTTGTAATAACTTTTTTGTCATTGTATAAAATATTAACAAAATAAATTAAGTAACAACATTTAAAAATCATTGAAAATAAAATAAGTTTTTGCAACAGTTTTTTTTATTGTTATGAATAGAAGAGGAATTCACAATGATAAAATTTATCATTATATAAAATATTAAAAAGTTCGATTAAGCAATGATAATAAAAGTCATTGTAAATATAATGATATTTTGCAACGATATTTTCAATCATTATAAAATAAGATTGCTAATATCCATTTTTCTTATAGTGATTATTATCAATGGAATTATTAAGGTATTACAATGAATATATGAAATTGAATGCGTATGATAGAGATGAAATTACCTAATCTTATATCATCTTGAAGAATTTTTTATTTTCATAGGTTCAATCAATTAATGAAAAATATCATCCTTACTAATTAATTTCCTTTTTCCATGTGCTTTTGATAAATAGCTATTTTATTATCCAAGAAACATAGCAAATAATTTGTTACAAAATTGTACACCTTAATGAAGGTTTGTTTCAATTAATGTAACAATTTATTTTATGTATAAATAGATATAACAATTTTTAACTTAACATATTATGATATATTACACATTAGATTATTAATAAAACTGAACTTTTGTATAAATTTATGCACAATTTTTTTTGTTTTATGATTCTATTTTATTTTTCAAATCTTATAATATATTTTTTTTAAATTAGTGCCAACTAAAATGAGTTTTCATACTTTGATATGATGCTCACAGATATTGTATAAAAATATATTAATAACATATATTCACGTGCAATGCATGTGACCATATACTAAGAGTATAATATATATACTAAGCATGAATATTGAAAAACTTTTGAACTAACAAAAATAAACATCTATGTTATTTATATTTCAAATTCCCTTTTTGATATTTTATTGTAAATATTAATAAGATTTATCTAATTTATAAATAAAAGGTGTACCTCTATAATGCTTAAACCACACAATTAATCAATCCATCAATCACTAGGATTAATCGATTAAAGTAAACCAGCTAAAGAAGTGGGATTAATTAACTAACCAATTATAGAATTTTTCCAAGAAATCAGCAAACTACTTTTATTTTTTGTGTATGCTTTATCGCCAATAGGTTGACTAGAGATTACCAATTGTCATGTTAAGCATTAAATTTATTAATAAGGTTTATCTATAATTTTTTTACTAGATAAAAAACTCACATTTCGTTATGGGAGCAATAAGCACCAAATGCAAGGGAAACATTTAGTTTTGAAGACTTTGAAAATTGATGCACCTAATTTAAGACTTTTGGAGGGTTTCACTAATTGTATTTTGACTTACTTACAAGTGCATATATTCAGTTAAACTCAACCAAAAGGAAACATATCCCAAGTCTTTAATGCCTTGAACATTGAACCGTTTTTAAGAAAACTTTCGATTCAAAAACTTTCTGCCTTATATCAAAAGATATGTAAAAAAACTAAATTGCATCCCTTAAGCAATCAGACAATCAAAACATTATAAAAAGAAATTTATTAATTACTTAAGTTAGACATTTAACTATTTTATAAGAGTTTGCTTATATCCTAGGTACAATAGGTTTTGCTATAGTGTAAATTGAATTAAGGTAAAATTATTATGCTTAGGTACAAATTTTACTATTCTGCAAGGTATCCTACTATTCTCCATTTTTTTTCAACAAAGAGAAGAGGGAAAGATATATGTCAAAATGTCAAATTAAAAAAAATTATCAGTAACCTTCATAGTGACTTTTACTTCAATCAAAATAAAATTACATTTTTATGTCATAACAAGGACTAAAAGCATGGACGTCTCACATACGAAAAGCCTCACCAAATTATAACTTTCAACAAAATTGAACCAACAACATTGGAAATGTAAAATGAAGGCTTTTAGCACCTATATTTGATAGGTATGCAAAATTTCCCTATCTATGAATTCCAAAATATGTCACAATGCTTGCAATTGCTTCATCACTCTAGTAGGCCCCTCAATCTAAAATTAACATATTTATCAAGTTTAAAATATTATTCACATAATAAGCATCTCAAAGCACCGAAACACATTATCCTCAAAGAGAATGGCAAAAAGAGAAAGCAAGTCACTCATGCCTAAGATTAAAATCCAACAAAAATAGTTAGAATTAGACATTTAAAACTCAAAACTTAAAGTCGCATCTTTCACAGCATTGCACCAAATAAATAGCAATTCAATAAGAGAAAGGTTCAACAAAACATGTTATGAGTAGAGGGCTAAAATCTTGACAATAACCCTATAATGCAAACCATGTTAACCTCATTTAAAGGTAAAAGTATTAAAAGGCCAATTATGGACTAGCTTTTATTTCCATTACCTTTTTCAGTGGATTTAATTCCAAAAAGGATATTTTAGAAATATTTTCATCTCCTAACATTTGTAAAATTGTAGTATAAAATTTGACATGCTACAAATTCATGAAATCATGAAAAGCCAACTTAAAACACAACATAAATTACAAATGATAGATGGAGGTAAATTACGATAGAAGCCTCGACAGCACTAGGCACCTACAACCACAATTACAAAGACCATGATCGTTTAAAAGCTATTCTTTGCTCTATTAATGAAACGGTCAAATTTAAAATGGATTGTTATAAAAGGGAAAGAGATTACCTTGCTTCATCGACCTTAACCTTGTTGTTTAGCTTGTTCTTCATGCCATAGCATTTCAGCAAGAAAAAGACTTGTTTCCCTTTTCTATTATCCTTTCTTCTTAATCTATACAAACCTGGCTCAGTTAAAGTGAATACAAAAAGATAACAATAAGTCACATTTCCCAAGTATTATGACAAACTGAAAAGCAAATTACATTTGCCTAGTTTGCAAAGACAACTAATATTGCAATATTTTTGTCATCACCAAGGTAAATAAAGCCAAATTCTCAGCCTATGCTTGGTATTTCATATTCATTCAACTTTGAAAGTGCCTTCTTGAGTTAAGATATATTACTTTAAATCCACGATAAATTATAAATAACTAAATGTCATCTATAACAATAATGACCATAATAATTCAAAAGGATAAGCGCTTTTCCATTGCAAAGCTTCTTAAAATATTCTTTGCTATCCTAGGCAAATGGCTCATCAACACCTCTTTTACGAGCCTATTAATAATATAAGATGCAAAAAAAAGAAAAGAAAAAACAAAAACAAAAGAAGTTTAAGTCAAATGACATGCACAAAAAAATTTTATCCTAGACCTTGGAAATTATACAATAAAAAATAATAACCCAATCTTGTGAGTTGTCATCTTGGATTCTACGAAATAATCCATAACCTTAGGGCTAAGCCTATTTGAAGAATCATTACTATTCACCCAAAAAAAATGTCTTTAACCAATCATAAGATAATGGTTACTTACACTTAATATAAGATAAAGCTACATGTAAGATATATATATATATATATATGAACATAATCCTATACACTTACTTGTTTAGCAGAAGCGAAAGTGAAAATCTGACTTGAATTATTAGTCATTGAACAAGATCATAAACTACCCAAGGCAACATAAACTAGAGATGAGCATCAATTGCAACATAAACTGCCTAAGGCCCAAGGCAATTTTGTATTTAAAAGCAACAAAACTGCCCAATTGTAGTTTAATCTTACAAGATGTAGCCCACCTATTATGGGTGATTACCAACACTTAATATAAGTATAGGTAATTTTTAACTTTTATAGATTTCCAATGTTGCCTTCTTTTTTACTGCTATAAAACCTGAACAAATGCATCTTTCAAGATTAGATTTGAAGCAACAATTTGTGGAGCTGTGATGCCCAAAATCTTTACCAAACTTGATACCCTACCAAAAACATCAATGGTCAACATAAGTATAAACCGACTTCAGACTTCAACTAATTCTGTATATTGGTCCCAACATTAGATAAACAAAAAAAAAAATAACATCATTAACTATCATTTCTAATCTTTTAGAAAGTTGTATACTATAATTTCTATCTCAAAGATTAAGAAATTTAACATTGAATATTGTGAAAAGCTATTCCTTCTTACTATAGACTTTTCATCTTACCCTATTAGATTTGGAAGAAAATAGAAAGAGTGCATAGTTAACTATGTTAGCTACTTACGAATCATACCCAAGCTTTCTGCCTTCTTTAACGATTAAAACATCAGCCACCACATCCTTGATCATAGAAGCAAACAGTGTTAATCATGTTCTAGATACTAAAATTCATCAAACATTGAAATGATTAAAAGCATACCATGGACCCCTATATCTAAGTTCGTAAATAGGTCAAGCTTTCCACATGCAATTCCATAAAGGTTTAATGCCCAAGAACCATGCATCCAAAGTGATCTCACTTATTAATAAGAGAAAAGAATTATGGATTTTCTCACATAGTAACAAAGAATGAATCCATGAAAAATTTGCTTTTACCATGAAAAGTAAGTTATTGATTCTATTCATAGTAGCATCCACAGTTAACTTATTAGCAAATTTTGAATAAAATCATTATCCAACCAAAAACTAAATTAATCGTAAGAAAATGTCAAGCAAACATGAAAACCATTAAATTTAATAGGGACCTAAGCTAAATTCAAAAGTATATTCCAATGAGTTTTACCAATTTAGGAACAATGAGAGATGACAAGATAATTGTTTTCTCAAGTGGAAGTCTAGCCTTATTATTGGACATGACCGTTACTGGCAAGCAATCTATAGATGGAATTGCATTAATTCTCCTTTTATACCATCCTATGGTCCCAACTATTGATGCTGCCATTGTCAATAGCTAAAATCCACAAAAAAATTTTACCAAACACTCTACTTTCAACATCTGTATTTCTATGAGCAACCAAAAATATTAGTAACACTTTAAATAACAAAATTAAAAATAAATCTAGATTTGTACGATTGCATTCATCGCATCTTCGGAACCAAAAATTCATTGTTTACTCTTATAAAATGCTATCTGTAATAAGAACTTTGAAATATTAACAACAGAATTAGTTTAAAACGCCTTGATTTGTTGACTTTATCGAATGACAATGATAAACAAAACAGACAATTTGAAGAAAAAAACATAAATAAAATCATGATTAAAATCATTACAAGTAGAATCAAATCATGGTAATGCAAATTAAAGAGTTTTAATACCAAAAAAATTCGAGAATTATAGGTCCTAATCTTTTATTTGGATCAATTGAGGAAAACTGAAATGTTATTCGATATTAAAATATTTTAATAAGGCTCCACTTATTATTATTTATCTTTATTATTTTAGTGAAAATAATAAATTAAAAAAAAAACCATGGGACTAAAAGATACTTGGAACTTATTTATTACCCCTATCTATTTCCATGTTCTTTTCACTTTCATATTCTTTTCTTTCAGTTCCCTTTTATAGCTAAGAAAATTTCACCTAAAAATCTTCAAAAGAAAAAGGTTTTCTCTTTTGTAGATCTAGAAATAAACAAATTAAAACCAAAAACTAAAAATCAAGCCCTTTTGAACCATGCTTAGAATTTACACCAAAAGAACTTCAAACAATAAACCCAAGTTCTTTGCTTTCAAATCTAAAGTTATAAAAAATATTCAATGAAATGGATTGAAAGAAGATACACTATTGGCAAAAAATAGATCTTTTTTCAACAATGAAACCATGAAGATCCAAAAGCTTCTGGGACTGCTTTATTCCAAAATTACTCATGCAAATTTTTTTAAAACATCGATTATATTCACTTAGCTACTGTTTTGCTTCATTTTCTACATGTTGTTTTCAATTCTTAGATTAGCATTACATTTAAATTCATGTTTAGTCCATTGCATTTCAATTTACCTACTATTTTTGCACTTTATTTTATGTAGTTGATATTTTACAATTTTACACTACTATATTTGTGCTTCAAGCTTTGTTTGATTTTTTTTTAGTTAGTTTAATGCCATATTTTTCTTTGTTTGATTGAACCAACTTTAAAAGGTTATGGGAATAACAGGTACTTAGTTTAAGAATTTTTTTACCTAATCCTCATGGGAACGATATTTTGACCGAAAATCATTATTATTCTTGTATAGCCTATGTGCTTGCAGTTTGTCCCAATCATGCAAATCCTATCAAATTTCATTGTAATTCTTTTTATTGCTATAAATATGATGAAAATTTTCGTAAAAACTTTTTTTGTCATTGTATAAAAATATTAAAAAATAAATTAAGCAATGATAATGAAAAATCATTGCAATTAAAATAAGTTTTTGCAATAATAAATTTTTTATTGTTATAAATGTGATAAAAATTTTGGTAACAACTTTTTTGTTGTTGTACAAAATTTTTAAAAAATAAATTAAGTAACAATATCGAAAAATTGTTACAAATAAAATAAGTTTTTACAACAGCTCTTTTTGTTACTACGAATATAATAAGAATTTACAAAGATAAAACTATTGTTGTATAAAATATAAAAAAAATTAATTAAACAACGATTATAAAAAATCATTTTAAATATAACAAGATTTCACAACAATATTTACAATTGTTGCAAAATAGGGTTTTTATATATCCATTTTCTTATAATATAACTAAAACTAATATGAATATACCTTTACAACCTATTTGATCACAAAGTAAAAAGAACAATGAACAAGACAATAACTTTATGATCACTAAATATCCTTCAATCTAATCTATATCCACTCTTCAAGAATAGTGTGTTTTAGTGAGAACTTTAATGCGGATCAAGTGTTGATCCTCACTAAAAACTCTTTTTGTGGTAAAGGCCATTCATAACCTTCATTAAGAGTAATTTTAGTGAGCAATGTAATTTTACGTTCATTAAAAGTCATTTTGTTGTGAAGATCACAAATGAGCTTCACTAATTTAATATTTTTTTTAGGATTTAAAGTTGACTCTCACAAAGTCGTTTTACAAGTGTAAAATTTTATATCTGTAGTGAAAATGAAAGTTGAAAATGAATATAAATAAAGTTAGTGAACGAAACTTCAATCTCACTAAATAAAATTTTTATATTTTTTAAAAAATATTAAACAATTTAAATAAAAATTTTTGTAAATTTTATGGAAGTCATTGTAATTTCTTAAAAAATATATATTTTTAATAATAACCAAAAATAAAAAACATTTTAAAAATATTTAATACAAAAAATTATAGAAAAAATAGTAAATAAAAAATTATTATCATGATTTATGATTTTATTAAAAGCTAATATTCAAAGGAAAAAAAACAGATAGTCATTATTCGTAATTTTAATGAGAAAGAATATTCAAAAGCGACCTTTGCCACATTTTTGTTCTGTGATTAAAAAAAATTGAACATAACAATCTTTTTTATTCGAAAATAAGGCAATTTTTTTTCCAGGGAAAGAAAAAATTTCTTTCACCCAAGCAATAAGAATTAGGGTTTCTTCTTTGGCCCCAATTTAGCATTGTTATCGGCGTCGCCTTTGTCATCACCACCGACGCTGTTGCCACTGCCGCCACCGTCCCTCTTTTTTCTCAATAAGCGTAGTCATCACTAAGCATCAAACAGTACCCTTCCTTTCCTTTTTGTTTTAGACTTAAATCGCCACTGAGCTGTTCCTCGATTTTTTCTTTAATCAGAAGAATTCAATGAAAAGGTAAGTTATTCTATGAAGAAATTCGATCCGGAGAAGTTGATAAACTGGGCGTGCAAGACTCGGCATCCTCAGGACTCCCTCGACAAGCACATGGTGGATCTCGAAATGAAGCTCCAAATGGTCTCCGAAGAGATCGCCGCGTCGCTAGAGGAGCAAAGCGCTGCCGCCCTCCGCCGTGTTCTTCGCGCCATCCGTGACATCCTCCGACTTCGCGAGGATGCCGTTCTCTCCGCAATTTTTTCGCCGGCATCCTCGAAAAGCTCAAGAAGGCCTGATCTTATCCTTTCAGATCTTATGTCAATTAAATGTTGCTTTTGATCTCCAGAAAATTTCGAAACTTGAAATGTTCCTCGTTGGTTGAAAGCCCAAATGATAGTGTATTAAAGCTCAATTGAGATTCATTTCCTCTTAAGTACAGAATTAAGCTAAAAAGTTAACTGATTTGAGTAATTTGACACTTATATTTCGCTATTTTGTGATGATATAAATAGGATTTGCTTTAGTTTTTATAATTAATTCATGGATTTGAAGAGGAACTTAGTTTTCTCTTAGTGATCTTACAACCAATTGGGTCTTATATATAAACCAATTGCTTTAGGTTTTATAATTCAAAAATACTCCCTAACCAATTGGGTCTTATAATTAATTCATGAATTTGAAGAGGAACTTAGTTTTTTCTTAGTGATCTTGCAACAAAGGTAGGTCAGGTGCATATTTTAACTATGATATGAACAACAGAATTTTAGAAATGTTGCATGTTACCTTCTATCAGAAACATAGTATTTTTTGTATCTTAGCTATGCCTCAAAGCTCAAATATTCATTGTTTTTGTTCTTTTTCCCTGGTAGGCTCACAACATCAATCATTTGGTGATTCTTACAAGGGACTATCTTTTTGCTCTATCATTTGTTGATATATGCCAAGCTGTAGATTTCATACATGGTATGTGTTTTCTAGGATTTGCATTCATGTTAGCCGAGTGTAACTTTTTTGGTTAGACATTTACTTATTTTTCTGGTTAGAATCCTTTGTTGCTTCAATATCAGAGAATTAAAGAGGCATGCTAGCAAGCTAAATCTTACAAGCAATAAGTTAATCTTGGTTTTTCAATGCAAATATGGGTAATGGTTAATCTTGGTTTTTCAATGCAAATATGGGTAATGGTAGGTACTCTCTCTTTTGATACTTGGGTCTATATAGACCAAAAATTTATGTTTAACTTTTGTGTAGTTTTTATGAGTTTATTTTATAATAATGGTAGTTTATATTTTGGCTTAATATTTGATATATTGTCAGTATAATTTTTTAATTTCACAAACGGAATTAAGAGATTGTACATGTTTTTTTTTTCTAATTAATTTTTTTATTTTTATAAAATATATTTTAAAAGATAAAATGTCACCTTATTAACTTTAGTTATGTAATCTAAAAACTTTATTGACAATGAATGAAATAATTTCTTTTAATGCTTAGATAAGACTTGATATTTCTTCTTAAAGATTTCATTTAATTATATTAAATGCTCTAGCTAGGTTTAGCCATGAATGTTGGGGTGAGACGGAAGTATGCCTATTTAATAGACGGATAACAGTTATGGTTGTATAATATAGCATTGTATTAACCCAAAAAAAACAAAAATTGTTCACTATCTTAACACATGAATCCTCATTGACCTCTACCCATATGTTACATAATTGTAGCAAAAATTTATGGCCGTTTTAGATTAAAAACAAATTGGTATGATCTAACAATAACTTGGCAAAAGATCATAAATGATATTGAAAAATGAATTTAAAAGTACAAGAGTTTGAAAATTATGTTGTTTAAATTAAATGGAATATTAAAAACTCTAATTTTTATAGGTGGGCTTGCCAAATTAGTTGTCTAAGTTAAAATTACAAGAGTTTGAAAATTAATTTCAAGTAGTATTGACTCACTTGAAGCCATTCTCGACGGCAAAAAAAAGGTCTTGAAATTTTTAGTTCTCAGTTCAAGTCTCAAATTCTAGTTCAATTTTATGTTAATTTGTTTGTTTAATTTCTTCCATGGATGTACTGAAGAAAGTGCATTTAAATGCATTTTTATTTTTATTTTTTGTTCTTGAGTAGGACAATTTTTCTTATGGACTTTGAAATGTGGCTTATAACTTGCAGTCTTGGCAGCAATAAGGAAAAGTAACGGTGTTACAGAAGATAACAGGTAATTTCTACTTGTGATCACTTAAATACAGCCTTTTGCTAATACTGGAAATGTTTAATATATTTTTTCCTTCTATCTACTATTGAACCAAGTTAAGTACAACTATTAATGAAATTATTGTTAAAACTGCTGCAAAACTGCAAGTTGAGTACAAACATTTTCTCTTTCCTGGATTCTTTTAATTTCTTTTTGTTGTTTTGAATTTTTGTCTATCATCCATTTCCATTTTATAGTTCTGGTTTTCTTAAGGTTAACTAATAGTTACTCTATTTGGTCCTATTAATGTTATGGCAGAGGTGAGCAGAATTGAAGATGTAAGCTTGAACTAACTGGTAAAGTGTCTTTAATTTTTAACTATTTGAAGATGCATTCACCAAATAAAAATCTAAAGTAAAGTGTATTTGAAGTGTGCATTTTTTCCCTCTATTGAATTCTACCAGTGACTTTAATTTTTAATACGGTTGCATGACATAACAGAAATAAGATATAGTCAACTGTTAATTCCTTAATTTGCAGAATGATTCTTGGTATGCACATCAAAGATGGAAAGGCAACACGTCTCCCATTATGTGAGGACATCACGTCTTAAAGAAGAAGAGTTCTTTGGGGAGGCAAAATTTATGAAGGTATACCTTACAAGTTACCTTCTTGACAGAAAAAGGTTGATAAGTGTTATAATTAGTGAACTTTTTATTCATTATAATGTGATTTAGAGGGGAATATGTTTCATGAATTTATGTAATATAAAGCATTGCAAAGTTGTACTCGCTATTTTTTAATTTATTTGAGCTGCTCTTAAGTGGTATGCCCTTATGAAATCTATAAGGTAATGGCATGACCTGCACAGTTCCATGACTTTAAGAGAAGCATTAAGATTTTAATATTAACTATAGGAAACCTCTGTTGCAAATGCTTATCTGGGAGATGTCATTTTCTTTTTCTTGAATATGTCATTTTGCAGGTCGAAGATCTTAAGGGGCTATTTGCGTTGCTCATGGTCAATATACAGAAGCTGAGAGAAATTTGTTTAGTCTGTTTATTGAATTCAAGGCATGTGCTTTCAGCAAGTTCCATTTTAAGCTGTGGCACAATAAAAAACGGATTTCTTATTGCTTATGCATGACGTCTGTGATGCATTTATGCTTTATCCTGTTGGGTGCTAGTATTTGTATGCCCTGGTGTTTGTTCCGCACATAGAAAGCAAAGATATGGTTGAATGGTGCTAAGATCCCAATGTTATTTCCCTAAATCATCATAGAAAGAAAATGCTAATGAAACACTGAGTGATCTAGAATGGATTATGGATTACATTCATCATTTTGATACATTTAGTTGATTTAGTACCGTTTAGGAATGGAGCTTTCGAAACTTTTTTGTCCCTCAATTTATTCCAAGAAGCCATGGCACATTTATCCATCAAAATGCAGTTTGAAACAATTCCCTTTTCAATTTTTTTTGTTATTGCTCATCACTAGTGGCTTACTTGTTGTAGACATCAAATTTTGTCTAGAACATGTTAACATAGTTAAACAAAACTCATTTGAAGCCTATAAAAAGGCCTCTTTAAGAGTTTATAAAATGTATCGATATTCGGTTTAATAAACAAAGAAAAATGAGATTTGTATGATTAATGTCAAATTTTTTTGCAAGGGATGATATCTTTTCATGTGGATGTATGAAAACTAGAGAATAAATGAAATGAGTAAATTTCAAAGTTAACTTAAGTAAAAGATACACAAATTTTGGTTAAAATGAATAGAATTGGGGTTAATCTTAAAAGTTTAAAATTTAATTGAAATAAACGTGGTTTAAAATTAAATTTGATGATTTTTAAAACACTAAAAATTTTTATTGCGTTTGGGAAAGTATAAAATATTTTTAAATGATATTTTTGTAATTTATCTTTTTTGAGCTTGGATTTTCATGAGATATTTTATATCTCAATTTGGTAATATATTTTTTTTGATGTATTTAAAATCACAGTAGTATTTCAAAAAGTGTAAAATTATCAAAATACTCATATAAGAGTATTTTTGTAATTTGATCTTCTTGAGCTTAAATTTTCATGAAATCTTTTAGATTTTAATTTCTTAATATTTCATGATTTTTGATGCATTTGAAATCACAACATTACCTCGAAAAGTATGAAATTATCAAAATATTTTTATAAAGGTATTCTTGTAATTTGGCTTTTTCTAGCTCAGTTTTTCATGAAACTTTTCATATCTTAATTTCATAATATTTCATGATTTTTGATGTATTTGAAATTATAGCAGTACCTTAAAAAAATATGAAATTATCAAAATACCTTTATAAGGGTATTTTGTAATTTATCTTTCTCGAGTATGGATTCTCATGAAACTTTTTAGATCCTGATTTTATAATATTTCATGATTTTTTATGCATTTGAAATCATAACAGTATTTCGAAAAGTGTGAAATTATCAAAATACCCTTATAATGGTATTCTCGTAATTTGGTCTTTTCGAGCTTAGATTTTCATGAAACTTTTTAGATCTTAATTTCATAATATTTCATGATTTTTGATGCAGTTGAAATCATAATAGTACCTCTGATAAGTGTGAAATTACCAAAATATCTCTATACGAGTATTCTTGTAATTTGATCTTTTCGAGCTCAGATTTTCATGAAATTTTTTAGATTTTAATTTCATAATATTTTATGATTTTTGATGCATTTGAAATTATAGTAGTATCTTAGAAAGTATGAAATTATCAAAATACCTTTATAAAGATATTTTTATAATTTATTCTTTTCGAGCTTGAATTTTCATAAAACGTTTTAGATTTTAATTTCATAATATTTCATAATTTTTGATATATTAAAATTTGAAAAATGAGCATGGGAACATTATTTTCTGAGAAAATGACCTAAATATCTCTTTTCATGTATTTAGAAGATATAAAAATTTAACTTTTATAATGAATAATATAAACCATTAAATCTTTTATTGATCTTGATCTAATAGCCAAATGTGGTTCTTTAAAAAAAAAAAAAGAGAAGCTTTAACCTTTGGATGAGATCTCATCCAAGGGTCTATATTTGTCAAGAATGAGATTTTTTTTTTTATAGGTAGACTATTAAAATGGAAAGAAATAGTTCGGTTAAAGGGAGGTTAAAGAGGGCTAAAAATGCTAGAAAAGAAAGAAGCTAAACACGTAAAAAAAAGAGAGAGAAAAAAGCTACTAAAAAAAATAAAAGGGTAAGTTGAATAGAGTAAGTTTAAAGGAGAAGAAAAAAGAAAAAAAAAAGAAAGAAGTTGACTAAAAAAGAGTAAGGGGTTTATTAAAGAGAGAAGATAGGAAGGCTGAAAAAGAAGGAAGCATATAAAAAAAGAGGAAGAACGTAAAACAAAAAGAAGGAAAGGAACATCTGGAAAAAAAATAAAAGGAAGCCGAATAGAGAAGAAAAATGAGAAAAGAAAAAGAAAATGGGAGAACCAGAAAAAGAGGAGAGGTTGCCAAAGAAAAAGAGAGAAAAGAAGATCAAAAATGAAAAACAAAAGAAAAAGGAAAACAGAAGGTAACTCTCCTTATTTTCTTTCCTATGAATGCTCAAACCTTGTTTCTTATTGTGCATGACTTTACTTCGTTTCATGTTGGACATCATTTATATATTTTATATGATTTGGGAGAAAACAGTTCATAGATTTGAT
Source organism: Durio zibethinus (assembly GCF_002303985.1). The sequence goes on along the minus strand of NW_019168470.1, from coordinate 14,654,106 downwards.
GGGGCTACCATTTTGCTATTTGTTGTTATATTCAGGACTGTAAAGGTTTTTCCTTTTCATGTTTGTCGATTATGATATTAAAAAGGGGGTACCATTTTTTGGTTGTTGGTTTCGGGCAAGTATAGGTCTAACCTCCATGTTTTTTTCAGAAATGTTGAACCTAGTTAAATAGGTAAAAACAAGGAAAAATCGATCATATATGGACCTTTTCCTTTGATTTTAGGGTCTACTTTAGTTCATACATATAAAAGCCTAAGGCACCTTTTTTTTAGGTCTGATTTCCCACCATCAATTTCGATTTTATTTCATTTTTAGGGGTTAGTCTATTTCCTGCTTTCATCCATGTTGTTTGGAGTATGTATGATGCATTAGCCTTTATGTGTTCATGGTTTTTTTTTTTTTTTGCATGACAAATATTTGTGGGGAATGTGGGGAAAACTTTATTTGTTTGTTGACTCTTCACATGTGTCGTCTATGAAAGGAAGAAAATTCAAAACGTCACATTCTATTTTTTTTAGGGGGAAAGGATTTATTACCTTTTGAATTTGATAAGTATTATTTACGCAAATCCTTCAACAAACATTTACCCTAGAAAGTAAAACCTTGTATTTTTTTTTATATTATCAGCCCTCACGCATTTAAAAGGGGAAGTTCTGTATGGTAGTAGCCTTATATACAGCCAACGTCCCAGTAAGCATAGAAATTTTTACCAATTAAGCAACATACACTACAAAAAGACCAAGAACTTTCTACTGGAAGAAAGAAACATAGAAAAGAAACTACAAAGAAACCACAGTCATCCAGACATGCTTTCTAGTATTTTTAGTTTAATATACCCAATCAACAACAATAAGCTATATCCATGCAAAAGGAACAAGAGAACAAAGGATTATCGTTAGTTCTAGTTTCTTATATCTCTGCCCATTTCTACTTGATGTTCCCCATTTTGTTTGCTATGCTGAATGCCTCATTTTACTTCACTCTTTTCTCATCTTTTTTGGTTCGAGTTTCCCATCTTCTATTGCATGCCCATGTCCTTTTTGTCTGTTATAAAAATTTTGATTTTTTGTATTATGTTTTGCCTTAGTTTGTTACTGGTTTTAAAAGTTTTCTTTCTTTTTCACCCTTAATGAATACAAGTATTTTTTGGCTGCCTTCCTCTTTCCTTTTTTGGTTGTTGGCTTCTCCTTCTCTACTCTAGAAAAGCCTCATTTCCCCTTTTCAATGGACTCTTCTCCTTTTTTTTGGCAGACTCTTTTCCTCTTTTCCTTTCTCCTTCACCTTTTCTATTAGGCTATCTTGCTTCTTTTTTCTTTTTTTTTAACAGTTTTTTCTTTCTTTTCTTCTTTACGTGTTTGGCTCCTCTCTAACCGTCTCTTCCTCTTATGGCCAAACTCCTTTCATTTTAATAGTTAACCCCTAGAAAAAATCTTATTTTTGGTGAATATAGACCCTTGGATGAGATCTCATCAAAGGGTCAAAGCTTCTCTTTTTTTTTTTTTCAAGGAACCACATTTAGCTATTGGATCAAGATCAATAAAAGCTCTAATAGTTCACATTGTTCACTACAATAATTTGATTTTTAGACCTTTCAAACATATAAAAAGATCATTTTACTTCAAATGCAAATTTTTTTAGTATTTAAGCCATTTTTTTAGAAATCAATATTTTCATGCTCATTTTTGAGATTTTAAAATACAAAAAATCATGAAAATCTGAGCACGGTAAGGGCAAATTACGAAAATACCTTTATAAGGGTATTTTAGTAATTTCACACTTCTCCTAGTATAATAAAAATTTTTAGTGTTTTAAAAATCATCAAAATTTAATTTTAAACTACATTAATTCAATTAAGTTGTGAATTTTGAAGATTGACCCTGATTTTATTCATTTTGACTGGATTTTTGTAGAATTTTAACTAGAATTGACTTTAGAGTTTACTCGTTTTATTTATTTTTTATTATTCATACATGCACATGAAAAAAATATCATCCATAAAAATCTAATGTGAAAGAATTTGACATTAACTAAACGTGTCTTATTTTTCTTTGTTTATTAGGCTTAAATATTGATGCATTTTATGAGCTTTTTAAGGGATCTTTTTATGGGCTTCAAATAGGCTTTGTTCAATTATATTAAAATGTTTCAGACAAAATTTGATATCTACACTTGTTTTAAAATGCTTATCTTATTGATGTGAAACTCTGACCTAACATATCATCATTTTTCAGCTAGTACAGCTCTCATATATAATCATGGAAAACTTCTGGCACTTTAATAGGCTGACAAACCTTGTAAATTTGTCTTCTCGCGTTCAGTTTTCTTTAAAGAAAGAATGAAGAGGGTTAAAGATGCTAAAATTCACTTCTATTTGCAATTCTTTTTTTTTTTTTAACTAGGATATTTTTTTTCAATGAAACTTAGGTATTAAATTATAACCCCTGTTGCAACATGCAGATGCTGTCAAAGTTTTGGAGGATAGAGATCTCCAAACTCTTGGCATGCTTCGCTGCCTTCACCGCTTATCCGAAGGTCAATCCGGTCACTGGTGAGACCCATCATTAAAAATGCAATCAGTAAGTTATTAGTTACAGAGTGGTAAAAATGCTTTTGATTTATGAGATTTCTACATGCAGGTGAGATGTTTACTTTTGGCTATTCACACATGCCACCATATATCACATACAGAGTTATTTCAAACGATGGTTTCATACACAAACCACTACCAAAAACAATATCAGAACCGATCATGATCCATGACTTTGCAATTACTGAGAATTATGCAATTTTCTTGGATCTTCCTCTGTATTTCAGACCAAAGGTATGCCACCTTAAATTAGATATATTTCCAAGTGCACATAGTTAGAAATCGTTTGTTTAATCTATAATGTAAATCATAGGAGCAAAATGCTATTGTTCTTTTAATTTTTAATTTACATCAGGCAAACCAGAAGAAGTATCCAAAGTTCCAACTTAATACTTCATCCTTACCAAGTGATACATTTATCGTACAATTCGTATTTCTGGATATCAATATTTTGTACTATTCCTTGTAATTTTTGTTCAATTGGTTTTATGCAAGAGGAATTATCATGAATTGTGGATGCAAGGCCATTGTCCTAAGTATTCACACTCCTAGACTTGGTCGAAGGGAGGTAGACATAAAGAAAAAGCGACATAGTGTATCCTTTTCTTCATTTTGTATCATTCTGACAAGTTGATATAAGTGCTTTTGTATGCTGTGGATGTGGCACAAATTGTTCGGCACAAGTATATCTAGATGCTTTTTTGGATTTATACAATATTTTTTTAATAAGTATTCTTTATTTATGTTTTGTTTGGAATAAGAATTTGAAACATTAAATATATATATATATATGTAGTTATTAATGAATTAAATAAAAATAAATAAATTTTTTTTGAAGATGATAGGTCTTTTTACTCAATGGTGTAAAATATAATAACGAAAGTCACAATTTTTAATATAAGTAATTTTAAGTGAGGGTTATTGGACTAAATCCAATTGTAAAATATTGTAAAATATTGTAAAATAATTTAATATAAGTAATTTTAAGTGAGGGTTATTGTAAAATATTGGACTATAATATACAGGGATTAAATTGAAATTTTGACCGAATCAATTCCAATTGTGTTTGTGTTTGTTTATATTACATCAAATGTGGAACTAGTCAAACCGAAAGCGTCATCAAGCGTGGAAGATGCAGTATTTATTACATTTATCATTTTATTGGAAAATAAAACTTAAAACGAGTAAAGCGTCACCATCTGTAGAATATGCGTGAAGATGCCGTTTGTTTTGTATTTGTCATGTTGTTGGAAAATAAAAAACTTAAAACAACTAAGCGTCACCATTCCTAGAAAATGCGGTATTAATTGTATCTATCATTCATTTTATTGGAAAATATGGAACTAGTAAAACCGAAAGCGTCATCATCCGTAGAAGATGCAGTACTTATTGTATTTGTCATTTTATTTAAAAATAAAACTTAAAACAACTAAAGCGTCACTGTTAGTAGAAAATGCGGTATTGCATTTATCATTTTTTCGGAAAACAAAATTTAAAACAACTCGGCGGACAAGCAATTATACATTTAATTTTATTGGAAAATAAAACTTAAAACAACTCAACAGACAAACACTCATTCCATAAAGTATTAAATTTTTAATTTTAAAATTAAAATCTTGACAAGTGACAATTTTAATTGTAAAAAAAAAAAAAAATAATCCACGAGACAACGAAGACTCGTTGACGTGTACATATTATGCATTGACGACGGAGAGGTTAAGGAATAGATATATGCACAAATGTCAAAGTGCCTTTTTTGAGGAAAGACCTAACCAGTGCTTGATAACACGACAACTTGAATGTTTGTTCTGCAATTTGTTCAGATCTATCCTTTTGATGTTTGACCCTGTAAAGTTTAACTAAACCTCCTGTGTAGCTCCAGTTGAAGCCTTGTTCTGCGAGGTATCATCTGAATACATCCCATGCTTGGTTGAATCGTACTTCTCTCCATCACCCCAAAGAGCGTACGCCTCCTCGCCATGCACCGCGTCATCTCCAATTGATAACTGTTCCTCTGACATACGCAGTGGGATTACTAGGTTTATAGCTACACATATAATCGATGTGACGACAAGGTTCCATCCAATTATGAAAGCGCCGCCTGCTAATTGTTTCAGGATCTGGATCCCCCCGGAACCTCCATAGACGCCTCCTCTTGAGTTTGTTACGGGCAAAAACATTGCACAGAGCTGAGGTTCAGCAAAGAGACCGGTTAGGACACCGCCAAGAAGTCCCGCAATTGCATGGGTATGAAACACGCCTAGTGTGTCATCAATATGTTGAAGCAGCGTCCATCTCTTGTGAATGATCATCATGGTGAACCATGGAACGCTGCCTGATAGAATTCCCATCACTATCGCTGCCCATCCTTGCACAAGACCTATATATTTTCAGGAGGGAAAAGAAATTAAAGAATAAGAAAATTCAATTCTTTTTATGTCACCAGATCAGCTAGGTTGCAAGAAATTAATACATGTCTGGATGACGTGAAGTGAAAGTTGACTTTAGAAGAAATTAAAATAAAGAATATGGAAAAAGAGAAAAGAAATGAAGCCTGGTTAATACCTGCACCAGGAGTGATGCAAACAAGACCTGTGATCATGCCCTGGACAGCACCAATAACGGAGGGTTTCTTGAAGAAAATAACATCAAGCCAAGTCCAAACGAGAAGACTAGTAGCTGCACAAATATTGGTATTTAGAACAGCCATGGAAGAGTCAACATTGGCAGCGTATGGATCTCCACCGTTGAAACCTGCCCATCCCATCCACAACAAGCCTGCCCCTGCTAACATCAGTAGCACATTGTTTGGAGGAAATCTCTCTCTGTCCTTTTTTGGTCTTGGCCCCACCTGCATCACAAAGCCACTGTCAGATCATACCACCGCAGATTGCTTAGAAGTTCCAAACTAACAAAATCTAACCAAAAAAAAAAAAAAAAAAAGAGAGGCCAATTCCTGCAAGTGATAATATAACCAAACTTTTCTTTGGCAGCCATATTAGAAGCCCAGAGCATCTATTTTGGAGAATTCCGTTTACTGATACTCATGTTCTTCTAGACCTTCCAGTTGAATTAATAGATTCAGTTCTTTTTTTTTTTTTGCTCTAAGTCAGATATATCAGAACTGTTCTTGAGATTGGAAACTAACCCAAAAGGCGGTACTGAAACCAGCAATCCCTGAAGAAAGGTGAATAACATAACCCCCAGAATAGTCCATAACTCCCCAGTGAAACAAGAAACCTCCACCCCACAAGCTAAATGCACCCACTGTATAACAGAAAGTGAGCCAAAGCGGTACAAAAGCCATCCACGCTTTTATATTCATCCTCCCCAGGACTGACCCTGCTAATATAATCAGCGTGATCGCCGCAAACACGCACTGAAACCAAACCATAGACGCCATAGGATAAAACGGTGCCAACATAGCCGTCTCCACCCGACCATTATCATAGAACTGTGTTGTTTGAGGAAGAAGAGCTTGATTCACTAGAAACTTTTGGCCCAAGGCAGGCCCCGCTTTGCCCCAAAAAGGCAAAAGCTTATGGCCGAAGGACATCCTGTAGGCCCAAATGACCCAGCAGATAACCACGGCAGCAAATGCATAGAGGGCCATGAAAGCTGAATTCACAGCCCACTTTTTCTTGACAATGCTACCGTAGAGGATAACTAAGCCTGGCACGCTTTGGAGGCCAACTAGCGTGGCGGATATCATCTGCCATGCATTATCTCCTTTGTTTAGCCAAACTGGGACTGCTGGTGTCCCGCCTTGGTAGGCCACTAGCACCGGGCCGGGAGGAACAGCGGCCATGCGATATTAAACCAAAAATGAAGGCTACCTCACCTTTTCACTGATTATGTATGTGTGTGTTTGTGTGTGTGTGTATGTATATATATATATATATATATATATCTTTCTTTAATACTTCATAGATATATATATATATATATATATTATAAACCTATTGAAGGAAAGGGACTTTATATATATCTATGAAGTATTAAAGAAATATATATATATCTATATATATATATAATAGACCTATTGAAGGAAAGGGACTTTATATGTATCTATGAAGTATTAAAGAAAGCCCTTTTCGATTGAATACAAAGTCATTACTGGATCTTATTTGTGATTATTGATGTGGAAAATTCTAAGAGAACGGCAATGCTTTCATATTATATTCACTCATGGTGGGAAAACCATGAGAGAAGGAATCTCTTGAATCTTTTACTCGTGCCACATGGCCAAGAATTGGAATATTCTCTAAGGAAACGGCACCCAAATCCACACAAAAATGTGTATTACATGGTATACGGAAAGGCTGATCTTTCCCCTACTAGTGAAATTTTTCCAATGATTTTCATCACATAGATACAAGTCAATTTAAAATTAGGATTTTCGTCACATCACTCTTTAGTTTTTATTAGAAAAAAAAAAGCACAATGAAAAGATTAATTATTTTAATTGATTTTGAAAATAATAAGTATATATAAAATTAAAATATTTTTAAAGAATAAATTTTGAAGTATAAATAATTAAAAATTTTAATGTATTAATTAATAAAGTAATCAATGCTATTAGAATTAATAAAATATATTTTTTAGTGAAATACTTCAGTAAATATAATTAGAATTTTTTTTACAAATTAGATCAATTTTATTATAACAACAAATTATGTTTTATATCCTATAATTTTGGGGTCAATCATATGAAAAACCAAAAAAATAATCATGTTAGATAATAGTTTTGAAATTTTTTGCAGCACTTATTTCTATTAAAAACAATATTTTCATTTACTTTTTTAGCTTTTATATTATTTCTTATTACATGTATCTGTATTTTCCGTGGTCTATTTCTAAAAGTTTTGTTCTCTTCCAAACCCATAAGCTCATTTCTTTTAATTGGTATAAAAATAGGCTTACGTTTCAAATATCCAAACTATTTCAAACAATTTTCTCTCATCTTTTCTTTAATTCAGACTATCTTTATTTTTTCTCAAATCTCTTCATTTCTAATTTTATCTCTTCTAATTTAATCACACATCTAATCTAAGTATCATCATCTTAGCTAAACTCATTTTTTTTCTCATGTTGCTTCTTAACGGTCTAACGTTCAGTCTCATATAACAAAGTAAGCCTTACAATTGTTTTATATAACTTTACCTTTAAGTTTAAAGACATTTTATAATCACACAACACACCGACACACTTTGCTACCTCATTCATTTAGTTTGAATCTTATGATTTATATCTCTTTCTATCTTAGTATTACTTTGAATAATTGATCCTAAATATAAAAAAATGACTATTCTTTGGTACTATCTCACCATTCAACTTAATCGCACTAGTACTTACTTCTCTATGACTACTAAATTTACATTCCATATATGCGATTTTAGATAGACTCAATTTAAAACCTTGAGACTCTAGCGTATTGATTGCTGCTTTTTGTATATAGCTTGCAAGTGCACAAATTAAGTAATAAAGTGGAGTATTTCAAGTATTGTCTCTTTAGGGATTATAGAATGTAATGTTGGATAGTTCACAAGTACCAAAGGTGAAAGGTTAAGATCCTATATCTAAACAATTGAATATTTAGGGTTTTAAGGTTACAAAGTTTAAGTAAAAATTAAAGGCAAGGTTCTAAACTTCATCAATTGTCACTTTGGAATTAAAAAATTAATGCCAACAAGTAATCCTAAAGCCAATAATTAAAAGATTGTAAAGTAAAGAATTAAAATATTGTAAAAAAGAATGCCAAATTGCTTTTAAAGAAATAAATATTGCATGAAAAAAATTAAAGAACAAGAGAGTGTAGCCAAATCTTGTAAAGAAAACAAAGAAACTTGGATCAATCTTGGAAAATGATGCTTAGTCAAAATTAAAAAAAACAAGAAACAATATTTGCAAAATTTAAAAACAAGAAAAGAGATCTTTGAATGAAATACTTTTTGATTGAAAAAGATTTAAAGAACAAAAACTTGGTAATTGGCAAATCAGTCAGCTAAGCCAATACCTTAACTAAAAGAAAAAAAGAACTTAAAGAAACTTAAAAACTAAAAGAAAGAACAAAAGTGAGGAGATGAATGATTGGAATGAAGAAATGGCCTCCCTATTTATAGAATTGGATTCGGCCAAGGGGTAGAGATTACAAGATGCATTTTCAAATTCAAACTTTAAGAGAGAAGCTTGATCTTTACCTTCTAAGTTGCATGAAAAAGATAAACTCTTCTATCATAATATATAGGTCCATGGACCTACCGCTAGACATGGATAAGAGGAGTCGCTACCAATTTTTTTTACTTAGGTGTGATTGGTCACCTGATCGAACTTGATATTCAAAACCAGATTTTAAGTTTGGGAGTACGTTTACACGAGAGAAAGGTTATAGTACCCTTACAGGGCCCATCAAAAGTGGGTACCAGTTTGATTCCAAATTATCCAAGTCTTAAAAATGTTTATGCTTTACCAAAATATTTAGTATTGAAAATTAATCTTAAAATTATCTTAATAGTTTGGTAGTAATTTAAGATAATTCTCTCACCTTAGGAGTATTCATGGAGATTAGTATCTCACTCTGAAGAGACTCTGTCATCGGATTTATTATAATATTTTATTTAAGAAAATCAGTAAAGTCTCTCAATAGTTTGGTAGGACTTACTTTGAAGCAAATCTTTCAATAGTTTGATGAGATTTTATTATAAAAAGATTTGTAAAAAATTTTAAGAATTTCATTAAGTCTCCCAATAGTTAGGTAAGACTTAATTTAGGAAGCAATCCTCTAATAGTTTAGAGGATAAAATTATTTTTATTATTTTTTATTTTTTAAAATTTCTTTTTGAAACTAATTTATGAAAATTTTCAATAGTTTGGTGGATTTCATAAACTTTAAATTCATGAAAATCCTCCAAGAGTTTGGTAGGATTCATGAATTTAGTTGGAAAGATTTTTTTATTATTCATAAAGACATTTAAAATAAATTGTTCAATTTAAAATAATAATTAAAAGTAGAATATAATAATAATAATAAGTAAAATAAAAGAAAATTTTAAAATAAAATGAATAATAATGAAAACAGAAGTAACAAGAAGATTGTTACCAGTGGACGACCTAGAAAGGAACTTTATACAGAGAAATGATTTGCTAACAAGCTCCTATTTGGGCACAACATGGCCACATACGGTGACCAAGTCCAAAAAGATGATTTTACTTTCACAGAAGATGACAAGAAAATGCAGTCCTTTTATTGATAGAGTCAGAGAGGAAAAAGTAGAAGTTGATTGACAGTAGAAAAGGCTTCTACAACAACAGTGTTTTTTCCAATCTAATTTAATTGTAAAACAATAAAACAACTCATTTACTATTCACTTGAAATTGCAACCAATGAACCTAGGATCTCTCTTCAAATTTTCAGTCTTTTTTTTCTAGATATATATTTCTTACCTCAAATTTTAGCCAAGAACTTTTTGGAACTTTCCCTTTTTTTTTTTTTTTGCGTAATGGTTAATGTCCTATGCATAGTTATCCTTTTGTTTGTTACTTTTGGTTTTTGTCTCCATTTAAGGTTGTTTGATCTTGCTTTCATTTGCAGGTTGGGTGGATGGGTGTTGAATTATTCCATTGCTGACTTGTCTGAAAGCTTACTGCAAAGAAAAAATTTTTCTGCTGAATGATCCCCTATTCTACCAAAATTGATTCCATAATTGCTTCTCTGCCTTTTTTTTTTGCTTGATCGTAGGCTCCCTCTCAATTGTCACCTATAGACTTACCACTGCTCTAGAAAATTAAGCTTGAATCCCTAAAAACCTCAATGCATTGAATTGCCCTTGATTGCCCCCTCCTTTCTGGTTTCAGTTTATTCTTTATAGATTGAATCCTTCTTTATTTTAGCCATTAAATTGAAAATTTTCAACGTAATTGCATGAATCAAGCACTAAAATTTATTGTAAAATCTTCAACATTTTTTTAACTCCCTTTTTTGTCTAGACAAGTAAAATTAAACAAAAAGAAATAAAACAAATTAAATCAAATTAAAATTAAAACTTTTCTTATTGGGTTCAAAGTTTCTCAATTGAGCTCAATTCATAACCGAAAGCCTATTTTCAATCTTAAAAAAAATTTTCAGACAAAATAAGGTATCTAAAGTTGCCCTTTTTTGTGCATTTTTTGTGAAACATGAATTGTGCAAAGACAAAAGACATCCATTTTGTTCAGATTTGAAAGCCAAGATTTAAAAAAAGCACTAAAAGTATACCAAAATAGGAAAATGACCAAGACTGAATTGTGAAATAAGAAATAAAATGATCTAGACTAAGTCAAGATCAAAACGGGTGACTGAAATTGAACCATGAGTCAAAAAATAAAATAATCTAGACAAAGTGTCCGAGATTGAATCGCAGGTTAAAAAAAAGTAAAGTTCAAAATTTTAACACTAAATCCAGAGATTCATAATTTGAATAATAAAAAATTTGTAAGGTTTCATAACAAAAGTTGAAAGTCCTAATATTCCAAGTTTAACAAGATCGCAAAGATTCAAGTTCGTAAAGGTTTTCAGATTCACAAGAAGGAAAGATTCACAAGATTTCAAGTTTCACAAAGGTCTTAAATTCACAAAGGTTTCAAGTTCACAAGGACTTTCAGATTTTCAAGAATGGAAGATTCACAAGATTTTGAGTTTTGTAGAGGTTCTAGATTTACAAAGGTTTTAGGTTCACAATAACTGTAAGATTCACAAGAATGAAATATTTGCAAGATTTTAAGTTTCATAAAGGTTATAGATTCGCAAAGGTTTCAAGTTCGTAAGGACTTTCAAATTCATAAGAATGGAAGATCGTAAGATTCTAAGTTTCGTAAAGGTTCTAGATTCGTAAAGGTTTCATAATAATTTGAAAGAGTTAGAAAGATAAAAAGACCAAGACCAAGTCAAGGTAAAAAATGATTGACCAGGATGAAACCACAAGTCTAAAAGATAAATTGATTAAGACTGAGTCGAGGTCAAAGATAAATGATCGAAACAAAATCATGAGTCAAAAAAATGATTTGGACTGAGCCAAGATTGAATGACCGAAACGAAATCGCGAGTCTAGAAAATGAAACAACCAAGATCGAGTCGAGGTTGAATATGGATGATTGGGACAAAATTGTGAGTTAGAAAAATGAATTGAACTGATAAAAAATTAGTGATAAGTAATCATACAACAATGTAGATGTGTGTCTTATCTTGGATACAAATGCAAATGCAATGTATGTAGTGCTGATCTCGTGAAATTTCAATTGTTGTGACAAGGTTCTCAAGACTCCACCAATTTTTCTTAGCTTCTCAGTATAAACAATCTCAGAACAAGTTTTATCAACTAAACCATATCATTTTCCTCATCTGGTCACAACTCACAGGTTATGTCAACCAATCTATCACTGATTCATTATCGAGTCACCTTGTTTGCCTCAATTTCAATCATTTTCTCAGTTTTTTCATTTCTTTCATCTTGGATTTCTTTTAAAAGAATGAAAAAATCTTTTACAAACATTGTCATTTATTTATTTACCATCATTCTAATTCATAAAAAATATGATACATTTTTTAGATTCATACAGGGGATGTACATTTGGTAAAGAATGAGAAAAATGGGTCTCTATTATCGAAAAGAAATATGGCCAATAACAAATTAAAGGTGAACAAAGATAGAATATTGTGACTATTCAAATGGGATATCAACATCTAAAATAATAATTTTTCAAACAATTTTGAACTCTAATATCAGAATTCTTTTTCAGAAACACATTCCATTGGTATCCTCAGTTTTGGAGACAATCATCCTTATTCATAGGACCCTTACATAAAGTTGTTTTAAGTTTTCATTTTTACTTAGATTGCCCTTTTAGGTTTTCAATTTAAGTATTCTTTTTTCCTTTTTTTTGTTCTTTTTTCTTGTTTTTATTTTTTTACCTTTTTTGTTTTTTTTTTTTAAATTTTTTTTGCGCTCTTATTTCTCATCATTCTTCTCATTTCATTTTTTCATGATCCTTCAGTGACACTTTGATCAAAGCTCAAACAATCCGATGGTAAATCTGCCTTAATTCAATTCATAATTTTTCAATACGAGCATTCGCATTCGATAAAAATAGACTTTTAAAGGACGTAACATAGGCTAAGATAAAAGAGGTTATGAAAAAAATGGGTGAAATAGGACTAAAGTGTATTTGAAAGATAATCAAGTAAAGGATCATTTCTTTATACGAAGCACATTGGCATTTTGCCCCATCAATTCCTTTTTCATTTTTCTTTTTTTTTTCATCATTTTTCAAGAAAAACTTGAGCACAAAAGGACCTTGCCCTTGAAATTACTAAGGAAAAAATAAGTTTCTCAAACTTTGCCCCTAGTATAGGGGTGATCCTTGGTTAGAGTTCCTAAAAAAAAAAATTCAAAAGGCTTAAACGGGGTAGTAAAAAGAATTTTACTTTTTTTTTTAGAGATAGAAGAAATATGGTTATTCCTCATCTTGAACATGAATACTCTCAATAAAGAATATTTATTAATCAAGAACATATTTGTGAATAAACAATTGCAAAGATCATGTGTTGTATCACTTTCAAAATTCTTCATTAGATTTATCTTCCTTTTATTTAGTAGTCTCAAAAAATCAACAATCTTCATTTATCAATAAAATAATCATAAATGATATTTTCAAAATCAAATCCTGAATTATCATCATGACTGTCTGAACATTCATTATTTGGAAATGAATAATGGATATAGAAAAAAAAGGTATAAAAAGGTAAAAGTAGATAATGGTGATTCACACAAAAGAAGAATGTCATGAAAATGTATCATCTCTATCACTTTTATTAAAATGATGAAAAATAAAATGAAATTCTAGCACATAAAAGAAATCCATATTCTCAAGAAATGATAATCAATTTCAATTAGCCTTCCCAAAGTCATGCCCTTAGATGATTAAGTAAGGGCCTTTGTGGATATTCAGCTTCCTTAATTCATTGAAGGTTATCAAGCCTACTCAAATCAAACTTTACATTTTATGCTTGAAAATAGGGCAAGTTTCTATGGAGTGACCCACATTCCCATTATGGTAGTCACATATGGCATTAACATTGTACTCTTTACGATAAAGTCGCTTCAATGGCTCCAAAAGGACTGGGGATACTAGGTCATTCTTGATTAATTTTAAAAATAGCTCAGTATAGGTTATGAGAATAGAATTAATGTAAGCTCTCTCTTGATTGTCCTTGGATCTTCCTAAACCACTTGCTTGATTGTTATGCCTTAAAATTAGTATAGTAACAGGATTAGGCCCATATACAAATGCTTGAAAAGCTGGTTGATGAGGACTTAGATTAATGTTATTCATAGTTACGAAATAAGGCTAGTAAGGAACTTGTGTAACATTATTGGCTGTTGGATAGTAAGTAAGATGAACATAGGTGTATATAGAGCATAACTTCTAGGTTGCTGCCTTTTAAAACTCACAGCTTGGACTTCATCCTCTTATCTTTTAGGCATCCCACTTTTCTTAGCACTATCAGTCTTTCCCTCTTTAAGCTTGCTACTCTTAATGGCATTGTCAATAATTTCTCTTGAGAACACCATATTAGCAAAGTTTTTTGTTGTGTTCCTTATCATATTTTTATAATAAGGTGACTTCAAAGTGCTTACAAACAAAATCATCATTTTCTTTTCAGTTAAATGTGGCTGGACCTGAGCAGCTATATCTCACCACTTTTGAGCATATTCCTTGCAAGACTCAGATGTTTTTTTCTTCATTCCCTACAATGAAAGGCGATCTGAGGCCATATTTATAATGTGGCAGTATTGGTTGATCAAAGGCCAAGTTAAATCTTTTCACGACTTAATGTAGGTTTTGTCCAACTGAACATACCACCTTGTAGCAGACCCAGTTAAGCTATCCTAGAATACATGCATTAGTAATTTTTCATTGCTAACATTTGCTGTCATCTTATGATAGTACATTGTGATGTGTGTAATAAGGCATTTAGTACCATCATACTTTTTAAATTCTGATACTTTGAATTTTGAAAGAATTGCAACATCTGAAACTAGACAAAGGTTGGTAGTATTCATGGATCCATAGAAATCAATGCCTTCTGTAGCCCACAATATTTTTTCTATCATGCTTATAGCTTGATCAGTCTTAGAATTTTTCAGAGACACAGCCATCTGTAACTTTACTTCTTCTTTTGTCTCACCTATTTTGGGAATTTGGATAGGCTAATTTACCTTTTCAACGAAAATAAGATCGGTATAGCTCTGAACATTCCCTTGATTGTAATTTAGGAACATAGTCTGTTGTTGCTGAAAGCTTGGAATAGTTTGGGCTTGATGCATAGTAAAACCTAAAGGATACAGTGGCTTAATATCTTTATGTGAGATGTCTTCTTCTACTATTTTCCCTTTGTTTATCTTTTCTAAAGCTTCAAAGATCTTGCTTAGCTTTTATTTAATTACTTTATAAGCTTTTTCTTGTATCTTAAAATAAGTCATATTTTCTTACTCCACCTTCTTAGCTCTAGCCCGAGTGTAATACTGGTGTTGAGCTATTCTTGCACCTTGGTACCATAATCTAAAATAAGTGATCTTGACATGATTTGACATGATGAATAAATGGTCATGAATGAATGTAATGTAATGCATGTATGTTTATGACTATGAACAAGAAGAAAAGAAATAAACAAGATAAGAAAATTAGTTAGTCATCAGAATAAACATCGGATAGCAAGTAACTAATAGTATGACCCTAAATTTTAGGTTAACTATAAAAGGTGGATGGACATGGCTCTATTTATGGTTAGGCTCTTAAAGTTAACTATATGTGATTTGGATTACCTCTAAAAGGTTTCCAAATTGTTCCTTATATCATTGTCCATCATAGACTAGTAAGGCACCCTGATCCTCACCCATCATAAGCTACAAGTGAAAAGGTTTCAATCTGAATGGGAGTGTTTCACAAGCCCATATGAAGACATACAATCTTATGAGGGCATAGGCACATACAAATGAATGATAGATATATACAATAAATAAATAAATAAGCAAGGATAAAAAGAAAATAAATAGAAAAAAGAGAAAATAATCCCAAATTTATTAAGCAAGGCTTAGATAATAAAAAATCATTTACTAGCTTGACTCTCGATGTCCCTAGTGGAGTCGTCATATTATTATAACGTATAGATCCATAGACCTACTGCTAGACATGGATAAAAAGAGCTGCCACCAATTTTTTTACTTAGGTGTGATTGGCCGCCTAATTGAATTTAATCTTCGAAACTAGATTTTAAGTCTGAGAGTGTGGTTATGCATAAGAAAGGTTATAACACCCTCAAAGCGTCCATCAAAAGATGGTACCAGTTTGATTTCAAATTATCCAAGTCTTAAAAATGTTTATACTTTACCAAAATATTTAGTATTAAAAATCAATCTTAAAATTATCCCAATAGTTTGGTAGCAATTTAAGATAATTCTCTCACCTCAGGAGTATTCATGGAGTCTAGTGTCTCACTCTGAAGAGACTCCGTCGTTTGATTTATTATAATATTTTATTCAAAAAAATTAATAAAGTCTCCCAATAGTTTGGTAAGAGTTATTCTTAAGCAAATCTCCCAATTAAATCTTCTAATAGTTTAGTGAGATTTTATTACCAAAAGATTTGTAAAAATTTTCAAGAATTTCATTAAGTCTCCCAATAATTTGGTAGGACTTAATTTAGGAAGCAATCCTCCAATAGTTTAGAGGATAAAATTATTTTTATTTTTTATTATTTTTAAATTTTTTTAAATTGATTTATAAAATTTTTCAATAGTTTGATGGATTCCATAAACTTTAAATTCATGAAAATCCTCTAAGAGTTTGATAGGATTCATGAATTTACTTGGAAAGATTCTTTTATTATTCATAAAGACATTAAAAAAAAATTGTTCAATTTAAAATAATAATTAAAGGTAGAATATAATAATAATAATAATAATAATAATAATAATAATAATAATAAATAAATAAAATAAAAGAAAATTTAAAAATAAAATGAATAATAATGAAAGAAAAAGTAACAAGAAGATTGTTACCAGTGGATGACCTATAGAGAAACTTTATATAGAGAAACGATTTGCTGTCAAGCTTCTGTTTGGGCACAACATGGCTATATATGGTGACCAAGTCCAAAAAGATGATATTATTTTCACAAAAGTTGACAAGAAAATGCAGTCTTTTGGTTGATGGAGTCGAAGAGGCAAAAGTAGAAGTAAGTTGATTGACAGCAGAAGGGGCCTTTACAGCCATAACGTTTTTCCCAATCTGATCTAATTGCAAAACAATAAAACAACTCCTTTACTATTCACTTGCAACTACGTCCAATGAACCTGGAATCTCCTTTTAAATTTCTGGTCTCTTTTTATATATATATATATATATATTTTACCTTAAATTTCAGCCAAGAACTTTTTGGAACTTTCCCTTTTTTTTTTTGCGTAATGGCTGATGTCCTATGCATAGTTATCCGTTTGCTTGTTGCTTTTTTTTTCTGTCTCCATTTAAGGTTGTTTGATCTTACTTTCATTTGTAGGTTGGCTGGATGGGTGTTGAATCATTCCATTACCAACTTGCTTAAAAGCTTATTACAAAGAAAAACTTTTTTAGCTGAATGATCCCCTATTCTGTCGAAATTCCATGATTGCTTCTCTGGTTTCCTTTCAATTATCACCTATAGACTTACCGTTGCTCTAGAAAAATAAGCTTGAATCCTAAAAAACCTCATTGCATTGAATTACCCTTGATTGCCCCCTCATTTATGCTTTCGGTCTATTATTTATATATTTAATCCTTCTTTATTTTAGCCAATAAATTGAATATGAATTAATTGCATAAATTAAGCACAGAAAATTCCTACAAAATCTTCAATTTAATTGCATGAATCAAGTACCAACATTTATTGCAAAATATTCAAAGTTTTTTTTAACTCCCCTTTTTTTTGGTTTGTAGACAAGTAAAATTAAACAAAATAAATAAAACAAATTAAATCAAATTAAAATTAAAACTTTTCTTATTAGGCTCAAAGTTTCTCAATTGATCTCGATTCACAACTGAAAGCCTATTTTCAATCTTAAAAAAAATTCTTGGAATAAATAGGGTGTTTACATCTTCAATCTTGAATGCCTTAGTCGAACATGATGATGATCTTGGCCTTTGATCTTCACTTAATGAAATCTTTATAAATCTTACCCTTAGGTTCAGCTATAGTGGATTTCAAGAGAAGATAAATTTGCTTTTTAATGCAAAATCTTGATCTTCAAAGTGATAAAAGTTCTCATCCTATCAAAACTCTTTAAGACTAAGCAAAAGACTCATGATTGGCTTCAAACTCCTCTTAGCATAATGGATTGAGCTTGGAGAGTCTAAATGCTTACAATTTTCCTTCTCATTTGCATAGCCGAACGTGCTAGTGTCCTTGTACAAGTCATGCTCTTCATGGCTAAGCAAAAAAGCATGTTTATCTTGAACTTTCACCTTGGCCAGATGTGATGAAGTCTAATGGGGCTTGTAAATTTCACCTTGGCTGAATGTGATGAAGTCTAATTGGGCTTGTGCATTCTTGAATATGGACCAATGGTGGGCAGCATTATGCATGTAAATTGGGCCGAATGTGAGCTTTGCATGGTTACATGCATGGCTTGCATGAAAATGAGTCTTAAGCTTGAAAAACCTAAAACATTAAAAATAACATGAAAAGCACCAAAAATTGTTCAAAAATTTAAAATTTAGCACCATTTTAACCTATAAAATCTCTATATGTTTTGGTGCTATCACTTATACCTCCATAATTCTAAATTTACATTATGGTCATCACTAGTTTCAGCAACTAAGACTATATCATTGACAAATAATATACTCCATGGTACATTATCTTGGATATATCTAGTGAGCTTATCCATAACTAATGTAAAAATATATGGACTTAGTGTTGAGTATTGATGTAATCTTGAGGTACTGGAAAAGCTATCGATCAAGCTCCCAAACATCCTCGCATTCGTTATAACTCTTTCATTAGGGCTTATCGAAGAACTTTTTAGAGAACTCTATCATATGCTTTCTTTAAGTAAAAAAATACCATATATTGATCGTTTTTTCTTGTCCGAAAACTCTCCAATAAAAGTCTTAATAGGTGAATTACTTCTATTGTAGAGCGTTTAAGCATAAATCCAAATTGATTTTAAAAAATAGTGACCTCATGTCACAACCTACATTCAATTACTCTCTCCTAACGTTTCATAATATGACTCATAAGTTTTATTCCTCGATAGTTCGAACAATTTTGTATATCACCTTTGTTCTTGTATAAAGGCATTATAGTACTTTTGCTCCATTCTTTTTGCATATTTCGAATATGCCAAATTTTGTTGAAAAGATTTATAACTATCCTATCCCTATTTTACCCAAGCATTTTCAAACTTTAATTAAAATTTCATCTAGTCTTATATCTTTCTTTGCTTTTATCATTTTCAAAGGCTCTTTAACCTCATACCTTTTAATATTATGTTTAAACACATTATTTATATCCTTAAAATGTATGTTAAGCTCACTATATTATGCTTAAAGTGGCCATTAAAGAGATTATCAAAATAATATCTCTATTGCCTTTTAATCTCCTCATCCTTTACAAAAACTCTTTTGTCATCGCCTTTAATGCATCTTATGCCGTTAAGATCCCTACTCTTCTTATTCTTCATCTTAGTAATTTTGAACAACTATTTTTTCTTCATATTTTGTCTTTAGTTTTCTATATAATTCCCCATGGATCCTAGTCTTTGAATCTTGAATATCCTTTTTGGCTTCCTTTTCTCTATCTTATACTTCAAATAACACAACTCATCCCTGTTGCTCCTTAAATTCCTATAACACTTTTGCTTAGCTTTAATTGTCATTTTCACATCCTCATTCCACCACCAAGATTGCTTTCCAAATGGTGCATGACTTTTTGATTCACCAATTGTCTTTTTAGCAACCTTTTGAATTCTAGTAAAAATTTTTTTTTCACATTACTTCTACATCCTCATCAAGCTTCCAATCAACTCTTTTGCCAGTTTATCCCTAAATGCTAACACATTTTATCCTTTTTCAAGTTCCACATTTAATATGTGATTCATAGCCTTAAGGTATCCTCTTTGAGCCTCAAAGGTGAAAGATATCTAGAACTAGTAGTATATGTTATGTTGTCACATTCTCAATTGGTATAACCTTATGATCTTTATAGCTACTTCTATTCTTTCTCCTCATAAAAAAGAAATCAATTTAACTAATATTTGACCCACTCCTAAAAGTAACCAAATGTGATTTTCTTTTCTTAAAACACATATTTAATATAGTTAGGTCAAAAGGAGTAGACACTCTAGAATATTATCTCTAATATTGTTTCTTTCTCCAAAGCCATATCTTCCATGCACTCTCTCAAAGTCACTACAATCTTTGCCTACATAACCATTCATATCTCCTGCAATAAACAAATTTTCTTTGTTTGGTGTGGCTCACACTATCTTGTCTAAATCTTTCTAAAATGTTTGCTTACTTGCTTGATCCAAACTTATTTATGGGGCGTAAGCATTAATGACATTAATAGTTTCCTCTCCTAATATAAGTTTAACGTGTAAAATTCTTTCTTTATGTCTTTATCTCTCTAGCTTTTTCACCTGCCCACTTAGTTTCTTGGAGACACATAATATTAATTCTTTTCCTTATCATAACTACTCCTATCTCTACTAGCTTACCAATTAACGATCTTATTTTCCAAGTAACTAAGCATAACTTACCCCTATGGACTAACTTTTTTACTTGTGTTCATTCATTAAAACACGACAACCATTGTGCTTATTTGACACCACACCTGAGCAATGATGAGATGCATTGTTTTGGGGCAATGACCTAGCAACCCTTGCTTATTTAACACTACAATCGGGCTCCAATGTAGCACGTCGCTAGGAGGTGATGATTCTATGAAAAATTTTATTTTGATTTCTAATCATGGTTGGATTATGTTTAATGTTGATCATATCCTCTCGCAAACCTCCTTGTTTTATCCGAGTTTGGGACTAGTAGTGTGATAAGACACGGATGAAGTTGTAATTTAGCCTTGCATACATGTATAACATTATATTAATTTATGTGCCATTACCACATACTTATGCCCTATTTTATGCTAATTTTATAAATTGTTTGTTTAAAGCCGTTAGGGATTAGAACAACTATTCTTGAAAAATGATAATAGTGCTAGAAAGAACGCTACCGATATATCTGACTAAAACTTGATTTGGATTGAGCTGAAATTCCGATAGGAGTGTAGTTAGTTTGAAAATCTGGGTAAAATGCATTAGATATTCGTTTGGATTACAATTGTGCATTGACATTGTTACCGATAAAACACCGGAGTTTTTTGCTCCAATCCACTACCACAGCTGCATTACTTTTTTGTCTTTCAAAGTTAAATTGTGAAGGCAAAACTATCCTTATAACTTAACATTTTTTCCTTTTAATTTTTTTAGTTAAAAATTATAAAACTATTGATTTCCTTGAGTTAGTTAGGCTTTGTTTCATTAGTGTTCTTTTGGCCGTTTTAGCTTTTAGCATTTTTTTTCTTTTTACTTTATTACGATCTTTTTAGGGTTAAATAAGATGAGTCATCTTGAGAAGATTGTGAGACAATGGGGGAATAAACCTGTTAAATAGTGGCAGATTCAAATGGTGAATTAGACTGTCTATGTTATTTCAAAATATTAGAAAACAAGAACATTTGAAAAAGAAATTTTTTGAATATTTGTAAAATTTTTTTGGATAAATTTTTTGTTTATAAAATTAATAAATTTGTAGATAATTTTTTGTATTATAAATAAATATTCTAAAAAAAAGATATAAGCATCGGACTTAATTTCATGATACATTTCGACGCTTCCACGCTCAAATCAACAAGACATTTAATAGGAAGGAGAAAAATGTTAAGTCGTAGAGAATGAGGATAATATGATTTAGGTTTCGAGCCCTTACTTGATTCAATTTATACTTTGTAGTGCTGCCAAGCCGGCTACCATGACCACTTGTCAAGTGTCTGCCCCTTTGTACCAATGAATAAGGCCTTGTCTGGAGAAATGGCGTTTATGTCTCAGAGCCAGTTAGGCAACTCTCCAGGCGTGAGCCTCGTAAGTTTAGTTTTATCTTGAACTCAAGGCTTTGGAGAATGATAGGCACAAGAGACTTTCTATTGGACAAAAGAAAAAACAAATATCAAAAGCACAAGCAAAACAGAAATTTTTATTGATTTTTTACACTATTAGCTATATTTACATATGAGGAGAATTTTATGTATATGTACAAGTCAATCTCCTTTTTTAAACAGAAGAATTTTGGTAGTTAATGTAAAGCTTGTTTGTGAAAGTCATTGTCATTTTATTTCTATGAATTATTAAAAGGTGTAGATGTGTGTTTTGTCTATAGTTTAATAATAAACAAAACAAATAAGTCAATAAATTTAAACAAAAAAGATAATAAAAAATAAATAAATGACTTAGTTGTCCTTCCCTATTGTTTTATTATAAAATTAAAAAAAAAAAAGAAAAGAAAATATAGGTGTAACTATCGCAAAAGTTTTGCAACAATAAAAAAATGTAATTAAATCATTTGCCTTTCATTTTACGTGACTATATTGTCTATTTGTCCTCCCTACAAATTACCTTTTAATGTCATTAATATAATCAATCAACTACTGGTGTTCAGCCCGCACTTTGCATGGGTCCAACTTTTTACATCAATAAATTTAAAAAATATATAATTAAAATCTATTTTACAATTTTTTATTTTGAAAATGGATTCATAATCAATAATTACATCTATATAATCAATTGAAATAATAAACTAATCAAATTATAATCATTGAATAATCAATTAACAAACTCTTGTTAAAATTTTTGAGTAAATGAGCTATTTTTAATTGGTAATTTTAATATTTAATAAAACGGATTGATATATTTAGTCATAATACAAGATAAACATAAGAATTCAAATAATTTAATTGTCATCGGTTATATATGGGTATTACATATCTTATTAGGTTAGTGTAGTTTAGCGGTTATGTAGGCCTTTGGCTCGATAAACTTTTGATGAGGAATTTTCATCAAATTTGAGATAAATTTGGAGGATTTTTGGTGCAAATTATGCAAATGGTCTAAATTAATGTTAATAGGTCACATTAGATTTAATGGAGTTTTTCTTGACCCTTTTTTCATTATTTTTTAATATTATTTTCAAAGTTTTTTTTTTTAGTGAATTGTATATAAAAATGTTCATGAAATGTTGAAATTTATTTTTGTAGCAAAAAGAAAAGAATATATATATATTATATATATGAAGCATGCAAAAAGGACGTTAGTGCATGATGCATGGTGCATGGGAGGAGTACCAATATTGCAAGGCACAAGCTAGTTCAGAAGCACCAATTAGATGGATGAACATGGCACTTTGGAGGGCTTTGATTGGCTATAAAGAAAACTTTTTGGTGTGGCAAAAAAGCATGAAGAGAAGCTTGCAAATCAGTGAAGAGTTTTAAAGCCAAACAACCATGCACCAAGTGTAAAAGCAAGGGGCAAATAAGTCTCTAGAAGCTTACCTCATTGTAGATGTTTTGGAGAGTTTTTTTGTGGCTCCATTCACCACTCACCTACATATAAATAGGAGTGGAGACAATCATTTTAGAGAGACTTTAGCTTAAGATTTTATTTTTCTTATTCTTTAATTTTTGTACTTTCCTTTACTGCATTTTACTGTCTTATCAACCAAACAGCCCTTGATCTTCATGTTTTTCTATTGATTGCACTTTTACATTTCCTCAAGTATTTTTTGGTGTTCTTTATGATTATAGCAATGAAACTTGCAAATTTTATTGATTTCTAGCTCAAATCCTCAAGTTTTCTCATTGATCTCAAACTATTCCTACATTTTTGTACTTGACCTAGTTGCAATGTTTTAATCAGAATTCAATCATTTCTTTTTTTTTTTTGCTCCATTTTCTTTTCACAATTTCATAGCTCATTAGGTTCTAACATGGTAAAAAATCTATATCAAATTTGTTCCCAATCAATACAATTAATTCTTTCATTTTAAGGTTGAAATCTGGATCCAGTGCAGTCCAAGCGTGATCTCCAAGTTTAAGCACAACACTTCTCTCCTCTTGGCAAATTGTTTGATCCTTTCAACATTTGATCTCTTGGATTTACTTGTTTTCTTGCTTATTTTCAGTTTTTTGCAATTTATTTCATGATTTTGATAGCTGATTGGTTTAATTGTGTTGTTCATGCTCTATTTTCTACTTGTTGTGCACTGTTTGGATTTAGATGTCATTGAGTTGATTTTCCTCTTATTTTATGCAATTTTATTTTTGAATTTTGTGGCAAACTTATTGATAAGTCATTTCATAGCTCAGATCCAGTTCATTTTCATTAAAAGCTTCTAGATCTAATTTTTCTTTTATCAACTTAGTGAGTTTCAGATGTAGTTTCAATTTTCATTTTGGTTTTTCTTTGTTAGATCTTACATTTTCTTGCACTTTTTGTTCTTCAGATCATTTTTCCTTTTAGTTCTTTAGTTGATCTTAAAATTCCAGTTCATGTGTTTGTGCAACATTTAGATTTAGATCATGTGTTTTCCAAGAAGTTACAGTTTTCAAGCTTTTATATTGAACTTTGCAATTACCCTTTAGTCTTTGCTTTTCGAATTGAATTCTCATATTGTTTGTTGAATGTTCTTTCAATTTACAGCTTGTAATCATTTAGTCCTCCATAACTTACATCAGATTTTTCCACCATAACTTCAATTTTCCAAATTTTACTTTCATTTTTGGTTCCAACTTGTATATTAAAATTTTGCATTTTTTGCTTAAAATTTGGAGTTCAAACTTATTCCTACTTTGGTTCTTTAATTGTTTTGCAATCCCTAGTTTGATTTTATGAAATTTACTAACATTTAGAATTTGGTTTCATTCGTGAAGTCATAGTTTCCTATTGTAGCTTTATATTTTTGGTTTTGCAAGTTTTTCAAGTTTAGTTGCATTTTGCATTTTCATCACTTCAATTTCAATTCAAATTTGTTTTTACCTTGATTTACCTACCGTATTTTACATTTTATAGCATGCATTTACTTTTTATTCTTGTTCATTTTCTCATTTACTTATCTTTGTATTTTTTATGCTTTATTCACTTTTATTTTTGGAGTTAGTTTTCATGTTCATTTGTTGATTGAGCCAATCATAGAAGGGTATGGGGATAATAGGTACTTAATTATTACCTAACCTTCGTGGGACGATGTCAAGATTGAAAGGTCACTAATATTACTTGTACAACCTATATACTTGCAGAATTGTCTAATCAATTTACTAATATATCACAAATTAAACATGTATGCAAAAATGGTAAAAATGGATCAAAAGCCTAGGATTTAAGAACAGGGGAGGTTTAACCCAAGCCTTTTCATGGAAAATTTGTTTAGCCAAACATAAAAGCCATGTCTCCACCATTTTTGTCTTGATTCAAATACATGCAAACGACATAAAATCTACGAAAAAGTTTACTAATTCAACCTTTTCATTCATTAGGGATTTAATCAAACACATAGAAAACATAAAGAATAAACCAAAAACACAAGCAAGCAAGCATGGAATGAGCAACATTTAGCCATCAGCACAAAAGAGAGGTTTGGCCAAGTATAGGGGAGCTTGGTCAATTGCACCCATGGCATTTTCACAAACATGCTATCATTTTATTTAGCTAGAACATGCATCAAATACTTATAAAACTATCCTATGAATGCATTATATTATAAAAGGAATATTATTAAACATGTAACAAACTACTAAAGGAAGAAACCAAAAAAACAAGAATACTAGCCAAAAACATCATGCAAACTACTAAAACAACTAACAAACATGCATAAAACTTATAGTATAACACTTAAATCATCCATATGCATTATGCAAAGAAGGAAACACATTAGAAATGACCCAAAGGAGGTTGACCATAGAGGGAAACAAGGTTTGCTGAACCTCCATTTCAATGTTTTAATAATGAAATTTTCTTTTGCTTGATTCTTTTTTGTTTCAATCCAAACTATAGGTTAACTGGTTAAATTTTTGGATCAAGCTTGGGGTTATGGAGACAAACAACTATGGAAGAAGTTTTTTTCTCTTAAAGAAAAATAAAAAAATCAGAGGAAAACAATATGAAAAGTATGGAAGATGATACAAAATGTGATGAAGAATGTAAAAGAAATTATACCTCTAAAAAAGCTCTCAAATTTTTTTATTTTTTCTCCTCCTTCACACCATTGCTTTTGCTGCCTCCCTTCCCGTCTTTCTCAACCTTATTTGATAAATATATAAGCCATGCAAATGTATGATAGTGCTTAATCAAGAATGCATCCTAAGGCTACCATGCCTTCGCCAAGTTTATTTTTTAAGCAACCACTTTTCACCCTTAGATCAAGGCCTTTTAAAGATCAATGGTTAATGATAAATCTATCACAAAATAAGGCTTTTGGTGTAATTGGAACAGTGTAAAAAGGTCATTTTATCCTTGTTAAAGTTTTGACCTATCTGTGCAATTTTCTTGGAAAACCATGATCCGTTTTTCATTTTTGTACTTTCAATGCACTCAAAATCATAAAATAATAAGAAATCATGATCTGAAAGTATTTATGAAAAATTGACATTAGAAAGGTTAAATTACAAAAATACCTCCAAAGGGTATTTTAGTTTCACATCTTTCTAAGTGTTATTGAGGTTTTTAATGCATCAAAAATCAAGGAATAATTTTAAAACATGATTAGGAAGTGTTTCGCTAAAAACTAACCTCGAGAATGTCAAATAATAAAAATATCCCAAAAAGGTATTTTAGTAATTTCATGCCTTTTGAGGTACGTCAACGTTTTTAATGCACTAAAAATCATAAAACACTATATATTCATGATCTGGAGCTTTTAAAAAAAGAAACCAATCTAAAAAAGGTTAGATTATAAAAAAAAAACCTTCAAGGGCAATTTAGTAATTTCACACCTATTAAGGTAAGGTCAAAGCTTTTAATGCACTAAAAATTATTAAATAATGTTTAAAAATGGTCTGAAAGTTTATAAGAAAAAGTAACTTCAAAAATGTCAAATTACCAAAATACCTTTGAAGGGTTTTTTGGTAATTTTATCCTTCTCAAAGTGCACTAAGAGTTTTTAGTGTATTAAAATTACAAATACCATTCCCAAGGCTCATCAATACCATTTGGTTTTGAATTTTGAAAATTGACCCAAGTTTGACTGATTTTACCAAATTTAAGTTTATTTGACCAGATTTGACCTTGATGCATTTGGGTCTAATTGGTTCTAAATTTGATTTTGAAAACTTGTCAAAGTTAAAAAGATGTTAGATTCAAATAGGGTTGAATTTTAAAAGCTTCATAAGTAGCTAAATTTTGCTGGACAAAATTAGATATTTATAATTACTCTTCTTTGCATATTTTTTAGAATAAAAAATAATGTAAAGACAAAAACATCAATTTTTTTCGAGACTAGGCTTGAAAGAAATTTTTTGCTTTTTTTTTTTTTTACCATATGTGGTTTTAAAAACTTGAATTTTGACAAACTCCTCTAAACAAAGACTTTAAAACTTCTAAAAGCAATCTCAGCTTTGAAAAACTCATTTAAAAAAAGGTTATGAAACTTTAAAAAATCTTAATTTTGAAAAGCTGCTCTAAAAAGAGGTTAGGAAACTTAAAAAATCTCATTTTTTTAAAGGCTCATCTAAAGATAGATTAGGAAACTAAAAATTCCATTTTTGAAAAGCTCATTTAAAAAGACATTAGAAAAACTTTAAAAATCTTATTTTGAAAAGGTTCTTTTAAAAAGAGGCTAGGAAACTTTAAAAATTCCATTTTTGAAAGGCTCTAGTGGTTAGGAAACATTAAAACTCCCATTTTTGAAAGGCTTCTCTAAAGAGAGGCTGGAAAACTTTAAAATCTCATTTTTTGAAAAGTTTATGTAAAGAAAGGTTAGAAAACTTTAAAAATCCCACTTTTCAAAGGCTCTTCTAAAGAGATGCTAGAAAACTAAAAATTCCCAATTTTGAAAAGTTTCTTTAAAAAGAGGCTAGCAAACTTTAAAAATTCCATTTTTGCAAGGCTCCTCTAAAGAGTGGTTAAAAAACTTTAAAACATCTTATTTTAAAAATTCGGGTTGCATTTGAAACCTTCGAAAATGATTTCTTTTTTTTAAAATTGTCTCATCTTTTTATTTTTTTCTTAAAAAGTGTTCAATCTCTAAATTACCTAATTACTTTCCAAAAACTTGTTCCATTTTGCATGCAATGAATGTAATGAATGCAACAAATGAAAGGCATGTGATTCAAATAATTTCATTCTCATCATGCGTTCATACTTATGGCAACAAGGTTTTTATGACCATAACGATCTTCAAGTTATTGGTTTTGGATAGTTATTAGCAATCAAATTATACTTATCTAATTGAAATATTTTCTTACTTATCTGATTGAAATTTTTTCTTACTCCAAACATCTAATTGAAACCTTTCTCCTAGCTCTATTAATGCCGTTCAAAGTCTTTTTATTTCTTACGATAATTGTGAGGGGAGCCATACTTTAGATAGGTGTTCAATTAGAGTAGAACCAGTCCATTATGTTGCTTAACCCAAGCAACAATTCAACTCATACTCTAATACCTACAATCTAAAGTGGAAGCAACATTCTAACTTTTCATGGGGTAATAACCAAGGGCAAGCTTTTAATTCCTATAATAAACCTGTAAACCAGCCTGGTTTCCAACCACCACCACCATAAGAATACCACTTCCACAACCCTAGAAAAAGAAACCATCCTTAAAAGAGATGTTTACTCAAATCTTGCAAAACTAAGTAGCCTCTATAAAAAACGTTGAATGCAAGTGGTCAGCTTGTAAATGCCCTTAATAATTACCCTCAAGGAACTTTACCTAGCAATGTTGAGCAAAGACAAAAAAGGCAAGGTAAGGATCAAGTTAATAGTATTTTTACCCTAGAAAAGGATGAGCTAAATAGGGTTTTGGCGAAAGTTTTTTATTTAGGGGAGCTCATGGATAGTGAATTAGAAGAAAGCCTTAATAAGAAAAAGATTGAGGAAGAAGATGAAGATGATAAGTATGAGCCAACTGAAGAAGAGGAAGATGATAGTGAAAAAGTTGACATTGATAAAAAAAGCAAATGAAAATAAAGTTCAATAGAAGCTAACTCCAAAGATGTCTACAAGAAAGAGGTTGTAATTCACTCTTGTAAAACAAGTCAAAAAGTCCACTTTGGATAGCTTCTAGAGGAATTAGAGGAGGCTACACTTACTAAAGAGTGTAGTATTATGCTTTTAAAAAATCTTTCAAAAAAGCTTCATGATGTAGGGAGTTTTCCTATTCCTTGTTACATTGGTAATCTTTACTTGAATAAAGTTTTATGTGATCTTGGAGCATGTGTTAATTTGTTACCTTTGTGTGTTTTTAGCAAATTAGGGATTGGAAAGTTAAAGCCTATGACATTTTGTTTGAAATTTTTTGAGAATTCTACTAAACTCCCTTTAGGAATGGTGGAAAATGTGCTTGTAAAAGTGCATAAATACGCATTTCCAACTAATTTTATTGTTATGGACATTGGGGAAGGTAAAGATATCCCTATTATTTTAGAGAGGCCATTATTGGCCACATCTATAGCTTTAATTAATGTTGAAAAAGAGGAAGTAACCTTGAAATTTTAGAATAAAGAGATTGTTTCTAGGTTTAGTAATTTTGATTTGGTTATTGATGATATGGGGAAGAATAACAATGTGGTTAGAAATAGTAAGAAGAGGAAGGACAATGTTACCGAAAGAAACCTCAGGGCCAAAACCTAGGCCAACCTATAAGAGCTAACAAAAGAAAAAGAAAGACTAATGATTATTTCATAAAAAGAAAAAAAGGGTGACCCAAAAGTGATTGAAATGTTCTGGAAGGAGTTAGTCAAGCTTGACTATAACTAACGTTGCTTGGAAGTCAACCTAAGTTTTTAAATTTTAATTTTGCATAAATTACTTTAGTTTGTTTTAATTTTTTTAAGAACAGATAATGTTTTTTTTTCCTTTGTTTTTGTTTTTGTAGGAATTAGGTATAAGAAGGTAGAGAAGCAATGGTAATATAAGATCCATGCAATTGCACATTCAGCCATTTCCATTCTAAGGGAGTAATTATTTTCCTTTATGCTTTTATACTTTATTAGCACACATTGGGGATAATGTGTTATTTAAGTTTGGGGCAAGAGAAAATTAGTGCCAAAATTTTTTCAAAATTGTGAAATTTTTTTGTTTTTGAGCTTAAGCTATCATACTTAGAATCATTACATTTCCCTTGATTATTTTTTTGTAATCTAATGATAGTAACCTTGATTGACTTTGAATATAACTTTTTAGAAAAGAATGAAATAGTGAAAACATGAGATGAATTATTGAATTATTTTTTTTAATTGCAATATTTTCACATTTTTAAGCACTTAGTCTTGATCATTGAAATGCATGTATGTTTAGTTAAAGTTTATGTAGCTGTAAAGTAGCATTGAACTTTAAAGTTATGTGCTTATTTTAAAATTTGTTTGAGCATCTCTTGAGGCAAAAATATAGACCACACTTAATTGGAGAGATGATTTAAGCCATTTCTGAATCATTTTGAGCCTTTTAAGCTAACCTTATATGTTTATCCCTAGTCACCTCTTTTGAGCCTAATGTATATATTCCTTTCTTTATTTTCACCCTTATATATTAGCCACCCTTTGATTTATTATCTTTATCTTTCTACCTTACCCTATATGCATATGAATCAATTAAAAGAATTATGAAAGCTATGTTATATTGGGATGGAAGGGTGGAGTTTAGTTTGAAAATAAAGATTATGAAAATTTTATTTCAAAAGCACAAAAAAGAAAAATAAATGTTGAAAATGGCTTCAAAAAAAATCAAAATTCGAAAAAAAAAAAGAATGGTGAACGAATGAAAAAATAGCAAAGTTATACATGCAAATTAAAAGAAAGTTGCTATTTGAAAAGAAAAGAAAGAACAATTTAAGTTTGGAGGTATTATAATTATTGAAAACTCTCTTATTAAAAGTGTAGATCCTAAGTAATGCATGTTTGGTGTTTATGAGCCTAAATTTTCCTTTATCATATCTTAACCTTAACCTAACATTACAAGCTTAATAAATACCTATTGATCTTTAGTTAAGTTGTGCATGCTTTGAGGTGATTTGTTGATTTCATGTTTGTATAGCTTTAGTTGAATATCTTGCAATGATTTGAGAGTGATTATTCACTCACAAATGAAAATTTGTGATTGGAATGCAAGCTTATTCTTAAATGACTTTTGTGTTAGAGCTATGCTTATAATTTTCTTTTAAGATATACTTATTATGCAATTTTTTAGGATTAATAAAAATTTGATATTGTAAGTTGCGTATTTTGATTTCTAGCATGTTATGTTATTTTAGCTTAGTTTTATTTTGCTTGAAGACAAGCAAAAGTTCAACTTTGGAGGTTTGATAACTCTATAAAATAGAGTTATTTAGACTTATGTATAATGTTTATTTGGTTGATTTTTGCTTGGTTCTTAGCAAAATAAGGTTTTTTTTACTCCTAAATGGTTGAATTTTCTGTTTTGTAGGTTTTCTTGAAGAAAAGAATGAATCTTGGTAAATCTTGATGATTCTTGATCAATCTTTGATGATTCTTGATCATAATATGGAATCTTGGAATGCTCTTATCATGTTCATGATGAATCTTGATTTTTTTAAAAATCTTGGAGTTGAAGAATAGGAAAGATGTTTAAGATTAGTTTTGTGGACTTTAATGGAGTTGAATTGATGTAATAGAAGAAAAATGGAGAAAATTCATGCAAGATTCAAGTTGGTAATTTCAACAATGAAGGAGAGTAGAATTGTAATTTTAATTGAATGCAAGTCCATGGTAGCTTAGTAAGTGCACATGCATGTGATTATTAATGGATGACATGGGATGGAGTCTTCTTATTGGTTAAGAAAAATGACATGGAGGATGATGTGGCATGATGATGTGGCAATTCTATTTACTTTTCCTACTTGGATTTGGGTTTCCTATTTTTAGTAGGATGTATTATTCCTAATTTTACTAGGAGTAAGATTTTCATAAAGCTATAAAAGGAGCAAAGGATGGGTGGCAATAAAGAAGAGTTCTATATGAAGTGAAGCTCTAATTTTCTCCAAGGATTCAAGTCAAGTCGTGTATAGCAAGAAGAGTTCAAGATTGAAGCATTTTGAAGCAAGTTTCGAGAAGTTTATACACCATAGTTGAATGCACTTTCTTTGGTATACAAGATTTGGTTAGTCATTCTTTTATGCATGATCTGAGTTGATACATGATGGAATGATCTAGAAGACAAGAATGGTCTATAGGCTTTCTTTTTGAAGAGTTTTAGTTGAATTCAACTACAAAAAGCATTCTTGGATTCAAGAATTCAAGTTTAATCGAAAGTGTGCAAGGTCTATTGAGATATCAAATTTGGCCAAATACTCTAGGGGTTTTTTAAACTTATAAATACATCATTAATTCTTAGAAAAAAAGTGTACAAGAGTTAGGATGACAAACTAATCTTAGAAATTTTTATTAGCTTTCTTGTTTTAAATTTTCTTTAAAGTTTTCTTGCTTTCAACTTTTGGTTTTAGCTTTTCTTACTCTTTTAATTTTTTGTTTTATGCAAGTTCAGTTTATGCACATTCTTTTTAAGTTTTCAAGCAATTAAATTTTGTTTTAAGTGTTCTTTATATTCAGTTTCAAGTGGATTTACTTCTTGGTTTATTATTTTAATGAAAACAGTTTCGATTCATGTTTATAGGCTATATTTGTTTCAGTTTTGCATTCTTGCTTTTCCAACTTATGATTCTTGCTTTATAATTGTTCAATCCATTCAGTTTATGTTCTTTTTTATTTAAATCTTTCAATTGCAAGTTAAATTTTCTTTAAAGCATCCACTTAATGTTTTAGGGTTAGACTTACATTCGATTTATGCTTATATTGTTTAGATTATATGTTTAGGGTTTAGTCTTGTTATAGTTGCATGATTTGTTATAGGTTCTATTCGGTTTAGTTATTTAATTGTTTAAAATAGTTTTTAGTATTGATTTTTAAATTTGGTTATTGCATATGTAGGGTTATTTCAATTCATTTTAGGGCTGTTTAATTAGGGTTTCATGAATTTGCATGATATTAGTGTTTACAAGTTTTAGTTTGCGTATATTGGTTTAATTTAAATTTTATTTTATTTTAATTTGATTAAATTGCATATTAATTGGTTAATTTAAGTTTATTGCATAGCTTTAAAGATATTTAGGTTTCGATTTTATTAGTATTGCATGAATTGCATCTTAATTGCATTAGGTTTATATTTGTTTTGCATAATTGCTCTATAACATTCAATTTTTATTCTTTTGTTCAATATTGCATGTTTATTTGCTTAATTCTATTTGGTTATTGTTATTAGGGTTTATATAGTATTCAGATTTTGCTTTTTAGTTTAATATTGCATGTTTAATTGTTTCTTATATTCGATTTGTGTGTTTTAGATTCATTCTAGTTTGGTTTTTTATTATTTGCATGTTTAATTAAGTTTATTGCTTCTAGTTTATTTGATTTCTATTTATTCGATTTTGCTTTCATTATATTTGCATAAGTTAGTTTCGGTTTTGCTTATTGTTGGTTAATTGCAACTTATTATTTTTGGGTTTGCATTATTTTAATTTGGTTTATATTATTATTGCATGTTTTAGGTTTTAATTGATTAGTTTACATTATCTTTGATTTGATTTATCTCAGTATAGGTGTGAGGGATACAATTTTGGTACTTGTGATCTCATATACACAATCTTTAAGGGAACAATACTTTTCTTATCATTATATTATTTGTATAATTATGTGTGCTTACAGATAACCTATCAACAAGTTACTTTGAAGAAAAAGAAGAAGAAATATACAATTAGGTGCAAGAAGAAATTGAACAAATGGGATGTTAGCAAGGAAATCTATTTTTAATTTTTCAAATACTGAACATCAAGATGGATCTAGATAATTTACCCTTAATCCTTTTTTGAAAATCTCATATCATTAATAATGGCGTTGATCAACATTGACTGATCGAACTGTGACTATGCCCCTTCATTTGAAATTGATGACCAATCTTTCACTTTCTTTAAATCAAACATGCTATTGCCTTATATCCTTCTTCTTCAAATTCATGGCCTGCTCATTTTACCAATTCCTCCTAATACTTAAGCTACTATTTTTGAGTTTTCAACTCAGGTATTGATACCTTATTTTTGCAATAACTACAAATGCACAGATCGATTAAGTAATAAAGTTATATGTATTTAAATATTGTTTCCTATAGGATTGTAGATTGTAATGTTGGGTGGATTCAACTGTCAATGGTGAAAACCTAATCTTTTATAACTAAACAAATGAATACTAGAATGGGTTGCAAAACAAATTATGGAAACAATGTAGAAAGGATTATAGGGATAGATCTTTACTCCACCAACTATCACTTGACAAGTATTAGAGGTGTGGCTTAATATAAGTAAAAGAAATAAAGATTGCTTTTGAAAACACGGAAGAAAAAGTGAAGGCTAAAAGCATGTAAACATATATCAAGAATGAATAAACTGAAACATAAATGAAAAATGAAAGAAGTATGAAACGTAAACTTGAGCAGAAAAAAGGGTGATTGCCAAAACTTGTAAAGCATAAAAAAGTTGTAGCCAAAACTAATAAAAGAGAAAATAGTTGAAAACTATATCTTGGATAGAAAGAATACTTGTATTAAAGGAAGAATTTAAGAAAACAATTGTATTGAAGAAAAGAATTTAGAAAACAACTTTGGTATTGACGAATCTATCACCTAAGCTAGTAACTAAAACTAAAGAAGAACTAAAGAAAAGATTAAGAAAAGAAAAGGGAGAAAAGAGGAGAAAAATGGGATGATGAACAAGTGAAATGGCCTTACCTATTTATAGGCATAAGTTCGGCTATAAGAGGAAAATATTGCAAGAGTTTGACTTCTATTTAAATGGTAAAGGATGAAGTTTATCTTGATCTCTAAAGAGTTTTGACTGAATGGGAGTCTTAGTTCTTGAAGAACCTTGGCCAATGATCAATCTTGAAATCCATCATGCTTCTATCTTCATCCTAGATTTGGCTAATGTAGGATTATAAGATAAGGTGATTGAATTCAACCCAAATTCTTTTAATTCAATAGCAATAGTCTTTCCCTTATCACAATTCTTCAAAAGATACATAAAAGAGTCCTCATTGCATGAAAACATCTTTGGCTAAATAAGGTAGTGTCCATGTGAACTTGAAATTGCTTGAAGTTTTCTTGGAATTTGACTTAGCTGATTGGATATAGGAGATTAGCGTCCTTGTACATGTAAACTCCTCCTTAGCCTATGGATACATAGAATTTGTCAAAGAAAGTTTGGTTACTATCTTCTTTGCATGGTTGAAAGTTATCTTGCATGCATGGATTGCATGATTTCACATCCCATGGCCTTAAAACCTTAAAATCATGAAAATAGCATTAACTGTACCCAGTTTAACCAAAATTTTAAATTATTAATTATACCCAATTCAACCAAAATTTTAAAATTTTGCACCTATTTTGATGTGTAAATTTACTACAATTTTAGTTGCTACCATATACCCCTACACTTAAATCTTTGTTTGTCTCAAGCAAAATTCTCAAATCAACAAAACTAAGCATCATTATACATGCTTACAATGTCAAAAGTTACATAAACTTTTATTCATGTACTATCACATAATACAAAGTTATTCATAAATATAGATTCACAAGCATTTCCTTTGAAACAAGCTTTCAATATCTTATGATCATCCATACATGAAACTACTCCACCTTTAATTCATGCATATAACTCAAGTAAAAAGAATGAAAAACATCTCATCACATTTCAACTTAAAGATAAAATAAACTTCATATGTTCACTTTCCTTTCTCCACTAATGTTAGACTTACATACTTGACTCAAGATCAACAAGTCTTTAAGGCTTACAATGTAAGGCTTGGGTCAAGGTAAGAAAAAAGAAATTTTAGGTTCAAGAACCCTTAGCTTACCTTCTTGATTTCTTGGACACTTAATTTGAATTTGAGAACTTTTAAAACATCTTGAAAACTTTGAGGCATCATTTTATTTTGGCGTTATATTTCTTTTTTTTTTTTTTCACATAGCCATTTTTGGCATTATTAAGGCTTTGCTTTTCTTTTCTTTTTGCCATTTTTTTTTCATTCTTTGCATTTCCTTTCCTCCCAAATACATAAATGTATCCAAAATACATGAGTAAAGCATAATAGGGTTAAGTCATAACAAAAAGAAGGAAAGATAATCAAAAGAAAAAGCTTTTTGGATTAGTATGTGGTCAATAAAAACAAAGAATGGGAAATAAGGCTCAAAATAAAGGGTATTAGAGATGCATCATAATGGTGGGCTTGAAAAGGTCTTAATCGGTCAAAAGAAATGCCTAGATCAGCTCTTGAGTCAAATATAGCCTAAGATTTTGCCTTGAAGGTTGACTAGGTGATTCTAGAATAATATTCATATCCTCAAACTTCGATGCAATTTAACATTTCACAAAACTTTCACAAGAATCATAGCATTTCATTAAAAGAGAATAAAAACATATGCATAAAAATCATGTCTAAAGAAAAGCATGCTTACGAATCTATTCCAAGCTTCACCATACTCATAACTAATTTCACATCATACCCTAGTCAATCATTGAAACATTCATGCAATTTTAACTAAGTTTGAATAATAATGAGATCTAACATCTCAAATTGGTTTGAAAGCAAAAATGGTTCAAATTTTTCAAAAACACATTTAGGTTCACAAAGCAATCCTTTCCCCCTAACATTTACTTTAAACCATAAATCAATTAAAGGAAAAGAAATACACCTCAATTTTGCTTAAAGCCCAAATCATCTTTTATATGAGGCATCTTATTGCATTGTTTTCGTCCTTACAAAGTCAAACTCAAAACAGAAAAATAAATCAAAGCAAACATGTCTTAATAAAAATAAAAAAATATAAATCATTAAAGTAAAACTTGGGTTGCCTCCAAGCAACGCTAGTTTTAGTCAAGCTTGATCATACCTTTTTTAGAAGGGTTACATGATTACCTCTCACTTAACACTAGAATTGATCCACTTAATAGTCTTTCTTTTTACCACGTCTTCATCAACAAGCTTTAATTGGCAGTGGGGCTCAATTATTGTGGCCAAATTTCCTACCTCTATCAATTTTTTCATTATAGTAGGACTATAGTAGGTGGGCAGTTGCTTCAGTACTAGTGAAAGAGATATAACCATAGAAACTATAGGGTTGGTTTTGAAGACTAAAGGTTCCTTTATGGTCAATTAATCAAAATGACTAGTGTGCTCTTATTCTTTTTCTTTGGCTTAATGGGAGGTGTTCCTAAAGATTCAAGCATGTTTTCAACTAAACAACTCTCAACAATAGGTTTCCTCACCTTTTTTAATTCCATATCTTGTACTTAACCTTCATCAGGTTGGGGAATTGGTAGGGGTGGACTATAAAGGTCAAGCTTAAATTCAATGGGACTCATACTATACCTTTCTGGTGGTTTAGATCCCAAAACTGATTCCTCATCCTCAAAATCTACCACCTTAACAAATATTGGCATATTAATCACAATATGCTTCTCATTATCTTGCTTTTCTTTGGGATCTTCCTAAATCTTATGTTTTTCTTATAGTTCATTCTTAACAAGTTATATACTTTCAAGCAATGCTCTTCCCATTTGCATCAGTACCTTGACCTCTTCAACCGAATCCTTAATGTACTCCTTAAGATCCTTTTCTTGAATATTCTTGATTAGGTACTTTCATAAAACCAAGTAGGTTCACTATTAAAAGCTCATTAATTAGATCTTCATCATCATGAACATACACCTCTTCTCATTTTATTCAATCATCCTTTAATATGCACTCCACTTCATATAACCAACTTGGATCTACATGTTCATTAAGGCTTTTCAAATTGGCAATTTGGGCTTTGAGGAGGATGGCTTGATTTTGAATGAATTCTATGAAAGTTTCATCAAAGGAAAGTTCTATTTCTTGAGGAAAAGATGGTGGGTCATGTGATAAAAAGTGTTGTGGTGATGAAAAATGTTGAAGAGGTGGGTCATATGGTGGAAGATAGTATCATTGAAATGGAGGATTCATAAGGTAGGTTGAGGTATATATGGATGATGACTCTTGATTGCTACCCTATACATTACTAGGATAATCCTCCCAATCTTGAGTGTAGGTGTTTGAGTAAAAGTTGGATTGGTTATCTTGACACCTATCACTATAATATTTCCCATCATAGATAAGAAAATTATCAAATGAGTTTTAGACTAAATGCACATGACTATGATTATGATTGATTTCAATTGCATATACCTTTTTAGCTAAAAAGGCAAAATGTGAAGTTATGGCTACAAAGGGATCATCACATACCTTTCATTAGTGCTCTATGGTCTAGGACTTTAGAATGTTGGTTGAGGTAGGAGTACTTAAAAAATGGCTTATCATAGTCCAAAAATGTTCTAGTCTTACTTTGATAAAAATTTGACATAATAGAAAACAAAAAAGTGAACAATTAAAGCAAATGAAAATAAAAAGTATTTAGATTACAAAAAAGTAAAAAATTCTTATTGATTGAATCAAACACTGCTATAATCCCTAACAACGGTGCCAAAAACTTGATAGCCTATTTTCGTAATAACTATAAGTGCACAAATCGATTAAGTAATAAAGTGATAAGTATTCAAGTATCATCTCCCATAGGATTTTAGGTTGTAATGTTAGGTGGATTCAAGTACCAATGGTGAAAACCTAATCTCTTATATCTAAATAAATGAATACTATAATGGGTTGCAAAACAAATAAAAGAAGCACTGTAGAAAGGACTAGAGGCTTAGATTTTTACTCCACCAATAGTTGCTTGGCAAGTAAAAGAGGTGTGGCCAAATATAACTAAAAGAAATAAAGATTGCTTTTGAAAACAAGGAACAATAAATGAAGGCCAAAAGCTTGTAGAACATAAATCAAGAACACATAAACCAAAACTTAAATGAAAGAAGTATGAAACCTAAACTTGAGTAAAAGAGATGGTGATTGTTGAAACTTATAAAGCATAAAAGAGTTGTAGCTAAAACTAATAAAAGATAAAAGAGTTGAAAACTAGATCTTGAATTGAAAGAATACTAGTATTAAAGGAAGAATTTAAGAAAAAATTGTATTAAATAAAAGAATTTAGAAAACAACTTTGTTATTGGCAAAGACTAAAACTAAAGAAGAACTAAAAAACAAAAGACTAGGAAAAGAAAATGGAGAATAGAAGAGATGAACAAGTGAAATAGCCTTACTTGTTGATCAATCTTGAAATCTATAAGGGGAAAATATTAGAGTTTGATTTCTATCTAAATGCCAAAGGATGAAGTTTATCTTGATTTCCAAAAAGTTTTGATCGAATAGGAGTCTTAGTTCTTAAAATAGCTTGGCTGTTGATCAATTTGGAAATCTATCATGCTTTAATCTATCCTTGATTTGGCTAAGGGAGGATTGTAAGATAAGGTGATTGAGTTCAATCCAAATTCCTTTAATTCAAATAGCTAAAGTCCTTCCTTTATCACAATTATTCAAAAGATACATAAAAGAGTCCTCTTTGCATAAAAACATCTTTGGTCGAATAGGGGCAGTGTCCATGTGAACTTGAAATTGCTTTAAGTCTTCTTAAAATTTGACTTAGTCGAATGGATATGGGAGATAATATTCGTTGTGCATGTAAACTCGTCTTTGGCCATATGAATAGGTGGAATTGGTCAACGAAAATTCAGTTACTATCTTTATTGCATGTTTGAAAGTCATCTTGCATGCATGGATTGCATGGGTTGCATAATTTCACATCACATGGCCTTAAAACCTAAAAATCATGAAAACAATATTAATTGTACCTATTTCAACCAAAATTTTAAAATTTTGCACCCATTTTGATATGTAAATTTATTATAATTTTAGTTGTTATTAGGTATTTCCTTTTATTACCTAGATTACCCTTTTGGGTTTTCAACCCGACCTTTCTTTTTCTCTTTCTTCTTTCTCTTCCCTTTTTTTATTTTTTTAATTTGGTTTTGTTTTTTTTTTCATTATTGACTTTTGTTCTTCTCATGCAAAATATTTCTTAACAGCATCTGAATTCATAAGGTTTGGCAGTTCATCTCCATCCATTTTCACTAGAAGTAGTGCTCTACTAGAAAATGCCTTTTTCACCACATATGAACATTTCCAATTAGCCATTCATTTTCCTTTACTGTCATGTTGGATGGGCAATATTCTCTTCAAAACTAACTCTCCTTCATAGAAACACCTAGGCCTTATCTTCTTATCATGTGCCCTCATCATTCTTTTTTGATACGTTGGCTATGACTAAGTGTCGTAAGTCTCTTTTTTTTAATTAAGTTAAACTATTTGTAACAATTATAGACCCATTCTACCTCTTCCAATTGCACTTCTATTAAGACCCTTAAAGAAGGAATTTTCACTTCAATTGGCAAGACAACTTCCATTTTATATACCAATGAAAAAGGAGTAACCTTAGTAGAAGTACAAACTGATGTTCTGTATGCTAGCAAAGCATATGACAACTTCTCATGCCAGTCCTTATAGGTATCAATCATTTTCTTTGATATCTTTTTGATGTTCTTGATGGCGACTTCTACTACCCCATTCATATTTGGATGGTAAAGTGTTGAATTATGGTAGCTTATCTTAAATTATGTGCATACCTCTCTTATCATCTTATTATTCAAATTACTTACAATGTCAGAAATAATCCTTTTAGGTAGTTTGTATCGGTAAATTTTTTTTTTTTATAAACCTACATATAACTGATCAGGTCATGCTAGCATAGGAGGCTATTTCTACCCATTTCATGAAATAATCAATTACTATAAAAATGAATTGGTGCCCATTTAAAGTTTGAAGTAACATGTCTAATCACATCTATACCCTACTTAGAAAAAAGCCATTGAGGCACTACAACATGTAGTGGTAAGAAAGAGCATGAACTTCATCGTAAATCTAACAATTATAACATCTTCTTGCATAGTTGATACAATCACTCTCTAATTTCGACCAATAGTCCCCTGCCCTCATCACTTGTTTGGCCATCATGTGGCCATTGGCATGTGTCCCATATATTCCTTTATGCACCATCTAAGTATTTTCCTTGCCTTCAAAATATAAAACACCCTTTAAGTATATTCCCTTATGCACCCTCTAAATATAAAGCAACACGTCTAATAATAATTAGTGTCTAATAAATCTGGCCCAAAATAATACTCCTTTGATAAAGAGGATCCTTGTCCTAAATAATCAAAAACAAATTCTCCCCCTTCAATTCAAACAGGATCTTTTTTTTTTTATTAACCATCATTTTGTCTAGAACTTTAATTGATTCTTGTACCATAGTACCATCTTCTTCAATTATTGCTAGACTACCATGTCTTAACATCAATTGTTATAAATGGAATATTAATTTTAGTTTACAATGATGATGAAAGTTTAATTTTAACTTTCTCAGCAACTTTCCAAGGCTTATGAAGTGCAAGTCTGCTCTTTAAAATATCAATTCCTTCAATTTTTCAAAAGTCACACTACAGGAGATTAGGCTTTTAGTGGCATTTCTTTTCACATTTAGCAACGTTTATAAAAGCCACTAAAGAATTAGTGGCATTTGCCAAAAACGCCACTAAGAGTGCTGCCTATACTTGCGTTAGGGAAAATAGCGACTTTTTTAGAAAAATGCTCCTAACTTAGGGGCATTTTTATTATAAAATATCGCTAAATTTAGAGGTGTTTATCATAGAAAATGCCATTAATTTAGTAGCATTTATAATAGAAAGCGTTGCTACATTTTTGGCATTCAGAGGTGTTTTTAAGTACAAACGTCGCTAAATTAAGAAATTTATTTTAAAAATTTTCTTTTAATATTGATTATTATCATTAAAAAAATATTAAAAGAAATAAAAAACTTAAATTCACAAACTGAATATTATAAATACATAATTTGTTCCAATATGGATGGAACACAAAGTTTAATACATGTAATAACATTCAAATTATTTTAGTACATTAACAAAAAATTTAAAATGTATGGAATTGATGACTACATATATTTGGAACACTACCATATGTTGAAAGATTTTCCCTACCTTGGTCACTGTCATCTTTTGTTGTTGATAGTTTTCATGCACAACAAATCCTTTCAAGCAAGATTAAGTTGTTTCATCAAATACCATGATCTAGAAAAACAAACAAAACAAATGCCAAGATAAGATGAAAAAAAAACATAATAGATTATTTCAAAATGCTTTCCTAAGGATATCTTGAATGAATCAACAAATCCATTTTAACCAGTAACAATTTTTTAGTAATTTAAAAAACATTCTATGAAAGAAAAAACTAAACCTAAAATTTCATTCATGTTTGTAACTAAATTCAACGTTTAATTTCAAGTTTTCAAAAAAAAACCCTATTTCTTTCACTTTCTGTTCTATCTTGAATTTTTCTCACCAATCAAACAAAACTAAACTCAGAACTACAATAACATAACAAATTGGTAAAAAAAGAAAAAAAAGGTCAAACACTAAAAATTGTCAATGTTAAAATGGAGCTTACCAATGGAGCTTGAACGACGGCAAGAAACATAACAAATCAGATAGGAAGTTTAAGAATTTGACCTAACAAATCAAATTGAA
This sequence comes from Durio zibethinus, assembly GCF_002303985.1. Next base: position 14,611,555 of record NW_019168470.1, on the reverse strand, counting down.
AGTTTAGGGATTTGACCCAAAATGCAAGAAAGCTAACTTGAAATTTGCAAAAATGAAAGGAAAAAAGATGCAAATTGACCACAAAATGACTGAAACTTAGCTAGAAAATGAGAAAAAAGTAACCCAAAATGAGCTGAAATATAAGAAATTAGTAGGGAAAAGAAAAGCAAAAAAAGGTCTCGTGGATTTGAATTTAAGTAAAATTTAGAAGCAAAAAAGTGTGATTATTGAAGGTGTTTTCAACTAAAAATGCCTTTAATAATCTCCTCTAATTTTTTTTTTTATTATTCAAGGCATTTCTAGCTAAAAACACATTGAATAATCCAAAAAAAATTGAATGGGGTTATTCAAGGTGTTTCTGGCAAAAAATGCCTTCAATAATCCTATTCTTTTTTTTTTGGATTATTCAAAGTGTTTTTGGCTAAAAATACCTTCAATAATCCTCTTTAATTTTTTTTGGAGATTACTCAAGGCTTTTATGTTAAAAATACCTTGAATAATCCCCTTCCATTTTTTTAAGAGAAACACCTTAAATAATCCCCTTTCATTTTTTTTTAGATTATTCAAGGTGTTTTTGGCTAAAAAATGCCTTGAATAATGCCTTACAAAAAAATGAATAGGGTTATTCAAGGTAATTCTAGCTAAAAATGCCTTAATTAATCTCTTTAATTTTTGAGAAATTATTCAAGGTGTTTTCTACAAAAAATACCTTCAATAATCTCTCCCTTTTTTTAGGATTATTCAAGGTATTTTTGGCTAGAAAATGCTTTAAATAATCCATTGCAAAAAACTAAATGGGGTTATTCAAGGCATTTCTAGCAAAAAATGCCTTGAATAATCCCCTTTGATTTTTTAGGGGATTATTTAAGGTGTTTTTTTGTCAAAAACACCTTCAATAATTACCTTCAATTTTTTTTGGAGATTATTCAAAGTGTTTCTGGTCAAAAACGCATTGAATAATCCAAAAAAAATGAAAGAAGATTATTTAAAGTGTATTTGGCTAGAAAACACCTTAAATAATCCCTTAAAAAAATTGAATAGGATTATTTAAGTCATTTCTGGCCAAAAATGCCTCAAATAATCCTCTTCCAAATTTTTTAGGATTATTCATGGCATTTTCTACAAAAAAAAAATACCTTTAATAATACCCTTTTATTTTTTTTAGATTATTTAAGGTGTTTTTGGCTAGAAAACGCCTTGAATAATCCCTTAGAAAAAATTGAAAGGGATTATTCAAGGTGTTTTCTAGCCAAAAACACCTTAAATAATCTCTTACCTTTTTTTGGGATTATTCAAGGTGTTTTTTACCAAAAACTCCTTAAATAATCCCTTACAAAAAATTGAATGGGGTCATTCAAGGCATTTCTAACTAGAAACACCTTGAATAATCCCTTTCATTTTTTATTAGGGATTATCCAAGGTGTTTTGGTAGAAAATGCCTTGAATAATCTCCTTTAATTTTTATTGGGGATTATTCAAGATGTTTTTGGTCAAAAACATCTTGAATAATCTTTTGCTAAAAACACTAGAGCAATTTAGTCGGTTAGAGCATAAGGCTATTAACCATAAGGTCCTAGGTTCGATCCCTCTCTTTAGCGTTTTGAAGGTTTTTTAAGGAGTACAAAAACGCCTGTTAGTAGCGTTTATAAACGCCTTGAATAATCCTTTGCTAAAAAAACTGGAGCAGTTCAGTTGGTTTGAACATACGGCTATTAACCATCAAGCCTTAGGTTTGATCCTTTTCTCTAGCATTTTGAAAGTTTTTTAAGGAGTGCAAAAATGTCTATTAGTGGTGTTTACATTATTAACGTTGCTATATTTATAAAGTCAAAGTACATAGCGGTGTTTAAGTTATCAAATGCCACAAAATTATTTTTTCAATGGCGTTTTTAAATCCAAACGCCGCTATATAAGAATTTAGTGGCGTTTTATAAAAAACGCCACTAACCTTATAAAAACACGAAACTTTGTGGTGTTTCTTTAAAAATGTTGCTAAAAAACAACCACTAAAACTCTATTTTCTGTAGTGTCACTTACCAAGTCATTTTATCCATAAAAAATAAAGCCAAAAACCTTCCAAAGCCACTTGCATGCTTTCTTCCATAGCTGAGTCCTAAGCAGACATTGGGGAATTCAAAAAGTTCATGCTAATCATAATAATTCTTTTAGAAACTTTAGCACTAGCCACTAAAAGCCTATTTGAAGCAATAAACTTGATTAAATCAAATAGCCTAGAACAATATTGGCCAAAATCACCCTTACCTTCAAAATCATCACTCTATAACACCAAAACCCTTTATTGAAAGTGTTGGCCTTGAGTTGATGGTTATTTTGAAATGATAAAACAATATTGTTAAAACTAGAATAAATTACTTTGAACTCAAAAAGAAAGTTTTTATAGCCATTTATCAAGTGAAAAATGCTTTAGAGCAAAAACAAACTTCTTTTCAAAGTTTGAACATGTTTTATGCAAAAATGAAAAGAAGGGATTAATCCTTTTAAAGATAGGATCGATCCTATATCCCTTACTATATAAGATCGATTTGTTTTCCAAGCAAAATGCTTCCAAGTTTCAAAAATGAAAAATCAATCGATCCTCTACCATACAGGATTGATCTCCTCTTTATATAGATTGATAGGTTTTGTATCAAGAAGTATTATTGATTTCAAAAAGTTGAAAATGGATTGATCACCCATTTTATAGGATTGATTAGGTCTGAGAATGGATTGATTGAGTCTTCCACCTAATTGATCAGGTCATGTTTTAATGAAGAAAGTTTTGGCTTGAAAGGCCAAAACCAATTTATCCCTTTAAAAAGGGATCGATCAGTTTAGCCCTGATAGCTTTAAATAATCATATTTTCTTGTTCTCTAGCCCTCTAAGCATTAAATGTAACTAACAGCTCTTTTCTCTTTTCTACATATAAAAACAGGTCTCCCACTAGATTACAAGACATCAAAAGCCAAATAAATTGATTGTTTCCATCCTCCATCTTCCGCAAGCATTAAAGATCATATTGTTGTGTGAAAAGAGCATAAGTTTAATCTTGTATTCATTTTCTCTTGATATCTTTCATAGCATTCATTTGTACTTCAAAATAGCAAACACCCAACCTTAAAGAGGTTTTTGAGTTTGCAAAATTATTATAAGATTTGAATTGTGAGATTGTGAGCTTAAAGGAGAGAATAATCCTTAAGAGGTAGATTTGTTGATTTTATCAAGCTTAGGAAGAAACTTATTGTAACATTCAACATTTTGATAGTGGATTAAACTCCTTGACAAGGTTAAGGGAGAGGTTGTAGGTGCCTTAAGAAAGGGTTGAACTTCTATAAATTTTGGTGTTTGATTCTCCAACTCTATCTCTTCATTTTTCAAGTTATTGTTGTTGTGCTTATATATATTGTGTTTATTTGCTTATTGGCAATCAATTTGTTAAAATTTATACTTAATCAATTCACTACCCTCTTAGTTTTTTTAATCCATTGAGCTAACAAAAAAGACTGTTCTAATGACAAGTTTTCTTTTTTAAGCATGCATTGGAAAGATATATCCTGAATTTTACTACAAATATCATCTTTAAAAAAACTTAAGATCTTTCTTTTTTCATTATCATCTTAAACTGAAGTAGAGCCCACATTGGTAGCAGCTGACCCATCTTCAAATGAATGCACTGAAATTAGAAACAGTTCAATTTTCCACTCATTATACATATCACTATTCTTGAGAATGGTGGCTGTAATTAATGCACCACGAATAGCTGGGTTAGAATACATAGACCTAATCACAAGCTACAATTGGCTCTCAACCGTGCTTACATCAGCTGCCTTATAGACAATGCTGAAAACACCAACATGCTCCCCATAAAGTCCCATTTTTTTGGCATAACTATGAGCTATAAGGCATTTCCCATCATCTACAATAAACATGCTAACAAACGGTGCATTTGCATTTAAGTTACAGCTTGTGAATCCTTGGTAAGCACTGTTGAAAAAAGGCAGTAACCTTTTTTATCTTATCAAAAGCCGGATCTATTCCCATTGCTCAAAAGTTGGGTCAACACTAATTGGGTTATGAGCACAAGGACGCAGAAGCACTGTAGCTCTAATTAGTGCTACAACAAGATCTTCTAGCAACTCCTGGAAATTGAGCCCACGAGTTGTTGGATCACAGAAGCAATAAGTCTTCACTGATAACCCTGCCAGCATGAAAAAATTCAAATAGTTTTCCCATGACGGTAGTGGAATGTACGTAATATGTTGGTTGTAGTGCTTGGTTAAAAACTCAGCTCCAACCCTCAAGAAACTTATACCACACAACAATAAGCAGTAACCACTCTATTCTTTTGAATAACAAAACAATCATCTCCAAGAATGAGCTTAGCACTCAATTTATTAAATTATGCAAGATCAAGAATAGAGATATATTCTTTGACTCTTAACTAGTCATTAATAAGAAGCTCATGAATATCTTCTGCATGTCGGTTATAAGACAGGGAAAAGAAGTTTATGCTATTTTGAACACCCCATGTGCATATAACCTCTTTTATCTTTATCTGTTAAAGTGGGCATGTCAATAGGAATTTGAGAGATATGAGTAGACACCCCATTTTATCCATGCTTTTGAGTTACGACTTTTACTTTCAAAATTTTGGTTATCTATATTGGGCATACCATTTTGGGCATTATCGCATCAATTAAGATTGCTAGGTTTTATCCTGTAAATAATAGCTCAATTTTGTTTGTTTTTATTATTTTCTTTAAAAAAAAATTAGTTAAATAAAAAATTGAAAAAAGAAAGTTAGAAATTGAAAAAAAAATCTGATAAAGATCAATTTATGAAGATCAAACTTTATATGAAGATTAAGTTTTATTTGGTAAAATTCTACAGAAATTGAATAGTGTTTCACCAAGAATTAGATTTGATCTACAATTCTTCCTTTAATTGGGATTATCCCTTTTTTAAACAGAGAAGAATTAATAGCATAGGAGGGAGTGGTTCGATCACCATCTTCACTCAATTTTCCACATCATTCCACCATAGCTGACCATTGCAGCCTCTCCACCGCTACTGCACGGCACAACCAATCCACGAAGCCATTACCTTATCACCAAAACAGCCAACTGCTCTCTTTCATCCATAACCCAAACCGAGCCTCCCATCTACCACCACGAACCCAAACATAGACACCATAGAAACAAGTAACAACTTCCCGAAAACCATCACACAAACTACAATCGAAAACCATCGCCAGTTTATCAATCAAAGAAAACACTGAATTTTCAACACGAGGTCAGTAGCAAAATCTAGAAACCGAAAGCAATTAACAATTCTAGATTGAACAACCCAAGTAAGAAACCCCACTTAAACCATCCCTTCATCTATGCCAAAACACCACTACATCATTGCCTAACCATCAAACACACATTCACCCAGCTTCCCCAAGCCACAACTCCATACCCGAACCGATCTAGGCAGATATAAACCCAGCAAAGTCACAATAAACAATAAAACCGTTAGCAACCAAAAGCAAATAAAACAGAAACCCAATAGACATAGAACCATCTATGATCAGAGAGGTGTACAGAAAGAGTGAAGATTAAATAGGAGTTTTCATTTTGTAATTTCTTGGGGGGCTTTTCGAGCGCTTTTCTAGCCTATGGCTAATTGGAAAAGGAGAAATGAAATTGAGCCAAGGTTGATTTCGGGCTTTACGACAGCAGTAGGAGTGCGACAACTGCGGCAATATCTGTGGTGGTCAACAGCGGTACTAGCGGAAACATATCAACTGGAGAGCTTTCGAGTCTCTTAAATAGGCGAAAATGGAGAGTAATCAAAGGGTATAATAAGAGAAGTAAAACAGAAAAGGGAGGGAATCATGAGCGGCGAGTAAAGATTGAAAATGGTGGTTGTGTTTTGTATACAAAGAAGCCTTGGTTTGTAGAGAACATAAGCAAAAACGAAGTGAAGGAACGGGTAAATACATTGGAGAGATTTTTAGTCCAAAGGCCAACGTGCTTAGAGACTCAAACTCCCACTTTGGTACTTATTTGTCTTTTCCTTTTTTTATTATTATTTTATTTCTTATTTAGTCACTTTATTTCTTGGATAGTTTTAGAAAGTATTTTATTATTTGGTTTGGATAAAGTATATAATATTAAATAAAAAAATTCAAATAAAGTTTTTATAAATTATAAAAAATTTATAATTATTCCAACAATGAAAGTCTAAAAATCAAGAATAATTGATTTTTTAGAAATTTTTAGTTAAGGAATTTATTTCTAAATTTTGCTAAAATGGTGACAAAATTAGATAAAATTTTAATAATGATAGTTTTTAAGCATATAAATAATAAAAAAAAATGTTAAATTTTAATAATAAAATTTTAATAACGATAGTTTTTAAGTATAATAAATAATAAAGACAGAAATGTTAAATTTTTAGAAATAATAAAAATAAAATTTTGAAATAAAAGTAAGGTAAATTTGAAGATAAAATTTTAAAAAATAAAGAATGGTTGATTTTTTTTAAATTTTTAGATGAGAAAAATATTTTTAAATTTGGCCTAAATGGTGAAAAATTTAGATATATTAGAAACAAAATAAGGAATAATTTTCAATTATGAAATTCTTAATAATCACAAATGAATGACTATCTAAAAATTTTTTAAGTGAAAAAATATTTTTAATTTTGGCCTAAATGGTGGAAGATTTATATATAATTTTCATAAAGCAAAAATCTAAATAAATGATTAAGTCTTTTTCCAAAGATGAGGTCTTTTCAAAGAAACAAATGAGATTCTTAAATACTCTGGAGGTAAAAATACTTTTAAAAATTTTGTCAAATTGATAGAGAAATCTTAGAAGTTATTTTCAATATTTAAAAATGAAAATTTAATAAAAGATCATCAGAACCAAGATGATTATCAGGATAATTCAAAATTAAATAGTACAATCTTAGGATGGGCATGTAGGGGTGCTATAATCTTCCCCATACATAACTGAACTTTTGAATCTTATTTTGATTAGTAGACCAAAATCTATTTTTTAAGGGACTTTTAGTCAAGTTTAAGATTTTCTTAAAAGAATAGATTCACCTAGGTGACCAATCATACCTTTAATAAAAGATTAGTGACGACTTCTTAAGTTGTGTCTAATTATAGGTTTACGGATTTATACGTTATGATAGTTTGGTGACTCTAGTGGAGACCTAAAGAGTCAAACTATTAATTAATTTTGAATTATCCTAATTTTTGGTTTGATTGATCTTAAATTGTTGATTTTTTTTTTGTATTTATTAACTTTATTGCTCTTTCATTCTTTGACTTGGCTTGGAAAAATTATAAATAAAGATATATGTGTTTGTTCATACGCTATCACATGCATGTACATCATATGGGTTCTACATCTAGGCTCCGTTCCTCTTATGAGGGAGTAAAGTACCTACATTTTCGTAAGATGATAATCTTCACAATGGCTAGCGAAATACTCTCATTCAAATTGAATTCTTTCTATTGGTAGCTTGTAATGTGTGAGAATTGGAATGCCTTACTAGTCTATCACGGATATTAATGAAAGGAACAATTCGAAAACTTTTAGTTTGGCCCAATATCCTAACCAAGCATATAGAAAACTTAGGATGCTTAAACTTAGTCTATATCAATCCCTTGACTAGCACATGTTTTCACGTTGATCTTGTCTTTGTTGATATTTTTATTTTTATTAAGATAACTCTGCAATTAAATTTATGAAGAAATTTTCTAAAAAGATTTTTTACTTTAAAATGGGAAGATGTGAGATTTTGAGTTGAAATTTTGTATTTTTATTTGCATCATATGTTCTTATTTACTACATGCACTTATACATACATTATCTACTTTGCCTCTTTTTTTTAGTTTATTTTAAAATGATTCTTGTTTTTGATTATATGCATTATTTCATTTCACTCTCCTCAATTTTGCATATAATTTTAAATATGAATTTTTTTATTTACATTATGTAATGGATATATGTGTTTGCATTCATGAACACATATTTGTATGTAAATTATTTTATTTGTCTGGCACAATCTTTGCTATCTTACATAATTGAAAATAATGAATCAATGATTGGCATACATTTAATTAGACATACATCTTTTCATCCATGTGAATATTTTTGTATGTACATCATTTCATTTGTTTGGTGCAGTTTTTATTCTTTTTAAGATTGCACATAGTTTAATTGGGAATGAACTTTTTTAGTGTATAGGTGCATTTATACATACATTTTTAATCCATATAAAAATGTTTGTATGTACATATTTTTTAGGTAATTTTTTTTTTCTGTAGTCTTGTACAAAGTTTAATTGAAAATGTGCTCTTAAAAAAAAAAAAAAACTATCATTTGTGAGCCTTTATAAGGAAGCATTGATTTTCCCTTTTTATCCTATAGCATAATCAACTTCGATATCTAAGATCTTGATGTATTGTTTTAGTATTTTGGGTAGACCTAGTTGAAATTTACCTTATTCTTTCTTGGTAGTAATCATTTGTTCCCAAAATATTCCATCACATGTTTTAAAGCAAAAGTGAAAAATTGATTCATTTTCATTTTGATCATGGAAAATAAGTAATGTAGGGTAATTTTCTGTTATTATTCAATATATTTAGGATGAGAATATGAACATTTTGTAAAAATGAAATTCTAATGACCTTATTGGGGCAATTACTATTACATTCTTTTGTAAGGAAAAAAAAACTCAAATTTGAATTCTTGCATTATGATGGATTAGAGATAGATGATTTCAAGGCCAATAAGACAAGAGTGATTTTTTGGGGCAAAGAAATTCTTTATTTTGATAATTGCATTTGCCTAATTGTATAGACAGGCATTTGCATTATGTAGTAAGCATTTGAATCATGGACATGCATTTACACCATTTAGTGAGAATCTAAATTGTTGCATTTGCATCATTTAGAAGGCATTTGCATTATTGTCATGGCATTTATTACATACAAAATTTTGTTTTTGGTGAGAAGTTGAGAATTGTCATGTTTTGAACATTTGAATCCTCGAATGAAGAAAACTTTTTAAGATGATATTTTTTACTTCTTGGATTAAGAGAACATTTTTTCAATTGTAGAGCCTTTTTTTAAGGAAACTTTTTTCGAAGATAGGCGTGATTTATAAGACTTTCGTGTACGATTTATAAGACTTCTAGAAATAATCTTTAAAAGCTCCGAATATTTTTTCAAGATATTAAAGTTGTGGAGCCTTCACTTTTAAAGGGCTTTTTCAATGTTGAGATTGATTTATAAGACCTCTGTGTATAATCTTTAAGAATATTCAAATGAGAATCTTTAAAATTTCTTAAATGAGAATCATTGAATTTTAGATGTGAATCTCAAAAACATTTTTAATGAGAATTTTTTAAAATTTGGATGTAAATCCCTAAATTTTTTAAATATGAAAACCTTGAAGTTTTGGATGTGAATCTCTAAAGTTGTTGAATGAGAATCTTAGAAAGGTTAGGATGTAAATTATGAAATTTTGACTGAGAATATATAAATTATGGATGTAAGCCTTGAAATTTTTTATGAGTTTTGAATTTTTCGAATGTGAAAGCTTTGAATTTTGGATGAGAATCATTAACAAAAATCTTTTATCTTTGAATCTTGTAAGTGAATTTAGAAAATTTAGATGTGATACACTAACAAAAAATTTTTTAATGCAAATCTTTGAATCTTACATGAGAATTTCAAGTTTTTGGATGTGAATCACTAATAAAAATTTTTCGAATGCGAATCTTTAAATTTTATATGTAAATTTAAAAACTTTTGGTGTAGATTTCTAATAATTACAATTGCGAATCTTTACACTCGCAAAGTTTTAAAATTTTTGTGAATCTGAAACTCTTAAGAAACTTTTTGTTTTTGTTAATCTGAGTTCTTATGAAACTGAAATTTTAATGAATATAAAAATTCATGTGAATTTAAAATTTCTTGCAAATCTTTGTGTCTTGCAAATCTAAGTTCTTACGAATATAAAATTTTTGCGAATCTAAATTTTTACGAATATGAAAATTCTTGTGAACATGAGTTCTTGTAAATCTAAAAATTTTGTAATATTAAATTCTTACGAATATAAGTTCTTGTGAATATGAAAATCTTGTAAATCTTTCAATTCTTACAAATTTAAAAATATTGCAAATCTTTGAATTTTTACGAATCTTTCAATTCTTGCAAGCTTTTGAAATCTTACAAATTTTTGAATTTTACGAATCTTTAAAATATGAACCTTTGAATTATTGAATTCTAAATTGTGAACTTTTGACGCAGACGTAATGAGAATCTATGTATTTACATAATTCTTATTTCACAAAAAATGCACAAAATAAGACAATAATAAACATTTTATTTTGTCCAATGTTGTGCTTTTGAGTTTCCGCTTTTATTTCTGAAATATTCGTTATCGATATTAGGCCATACCATTTTGAGCATTATTACATTAACTAAGATTGTTAGGTTTTATCCTTAAATGATAGCTCAATTTCGTTTGTTTTTATTATTTTCTCTTTTCTTAAAAATTTAATTAAATAAAAAATTGAAAAAAACAAAATAAAAAAGGGGAAAGTTGGAAATTGGAACATTTTGAAAATCTGATGAGATCAATTTATGAAGATCAAACTTTATATGAAGATTAAGTTTTATTTGATAAAATTCTACAGAAATTGAATAGTGTTTCACCAAGAATTATATTTGATCTACAATTCTTCCTTAATCGAGACTATCCCCTATTTAAACAGAGGAGAATTCACAGCATAGGGGGGAGTGGTTCGATCACCATCTTAACTCAATTTTCCACATCATTCCACCAAAGCGACCATAGCAGCCTCTCCAACGTTACTGCACGGCACAACCAATCCACCCAGCCATTACCTTATCACCAAAACAGCTCACTGCTCTCTGCCATCAACGACCCAAACCAAGCCTCCCTTCTACTACCACAAACCTATACAAAGACACCATACAAACAAGTAACAACTTCCCAGAAACCATCACACAGACTACAATCGACAACCATTGCCAGTTACTCAATCAAAGAAAACACTGAATTTTGAACACAGGCTCAGTAGCAAAAATCTAGAAACCGAAAGTAATCAACAAATCTAGATTGAACAACCCAAGTCAGAAACCCCACTTAAACCATCCCTCCATCTATGCCAAAACACCACTACATCACTGCCTAGCCATCAAAATCCTCATCCCATCAAATACCTAGAGCGAATAGCCCCAATCCACAACTCCATACCCAAACCGATCTAGGCAGATATACACCCAGTAAAGTCACAATAAATAATAAAACCAATAGCAACCAAAAGCAAATAAAACAGAAATCCAATGGACATAGAACCATCTATAATCAGATAGGTATACAGAAAGATCAAAGATCGAAATGAGTTTTCATTCTGCAATTTTTTGGGCGCTTTTCGAGCCTGTGGCTAACTGGAAAAAAAGAAATGAAATTGAGCCAAGGTTGATTTTGGGCTTTACGATGGCGGTAGGAGTGCGGCAAAAACAGTGGCATCTACGGTGGTCAACAGCGGTACCAGCGAAACCAGATCAACCGGAGAGCTTTCGGGTCTCTTAAATAGGCGAAAATGGAGAGTAATCAAAAGGTACAATAAGAGAAGAAGTAAAATAGAAAAGGGAGGGAATCATGAGCGGCGACTAAAGATTGAGAATGGTGGCTGTGTTTTGTAAACAAAGAAGCCTTGGTTTGTACAGAGTATAAGCGGTAAAGAAGTGAAGGAGCGGGTAAAACCGACAAACATATCGGAGAGATTTTTAGTTTAAAGGCCCACGTGCTGAAAGGCTCCAACGCCCACTTTGGTGCTTATTTGTCTTTTCCTTCTTTTTTTATGAATCTTTTATTTCTTATTTAGTCACTTTATTTCATGGATAGTTTTAGAAAAGTTGTTTTATTATTTGGTATGGATAAAGTATATAATATTAAATAAAAAATTCAAATAAAGTTTATTCCAATTATGAAAGTCTAAAAATTAAGAATTGGTGAATTTTTAAAAAAATTTTAGTTGATAAATTTATTTCTAAAGTTTGCGAGAATGGTAGCAAAATTAGATAAAATTTTAATAATGATATTTTTTAAGCATAATAAATAATAAAGATAGAAATGTTAAATTTTTAGAAATAAAAAAAAATAAAATTTTGAAATAAAAGTAAAATAAATCTGAAGATAAAATTTTAAGAAATCAAGAATTGTTGATTCTCTTAAAAATTTTTATATGAGAAAAATATTTCTAAATTTGACAAAAATGATGAAAAATTTAGATATATTAGAAGCAAAATAAAAAATAAATTTTGAGAATAGAATTTTTAATAATTACAAATGGATGATTATCTAAGAATTTTTTTAGTGAGAAAATATTTATAATTTTGACCTAAATAGTAGAAGAATTAGATATATTTTTCTTAAAGCAAAAATCTAAATAAATGATTAAGTCTTTTTACAATGATGGAATCTTTTTAAGAAAACAAATGAGATTCTTGAATGTTCTTGAGGTGAGAAAATATTTTTAAGAATTTTACCAAATTGATGAAAAAATCTTAGAAGTTATTTTTAATATTTAAATATTAAAATTTAATAAAAGACTATTAGAACCAAAGTGATTATTATGATAATTCAAAATTAAATGATACCATCTTAGGATGGGTATGTGAGAATGCTACAATTTTTTTCATATGTAATCGAACTCCTGAATCATATTCTTATTAATAGACTAGAACCTATTCTTTAAGACCTTTAGTTAAGTTTAGGATTTCCTCAAAAGAATAGATTCACCTAGATCAATCACACCTTTAATAAAAGATTGATGGTAACTCTTTAAGTTATGTCTAGTGATAGATTTACAGACCTATACATTATGACAACATCCAAAGTATACAATGGCTTAGACAAGGTAGTAGAATTCTTGTCAGACAAACCACATCTTCACCATTGGACTTAAAAAACCCAAACAACACAATAGTTTAATTTCTTTCACCTAGAATTCCACAAATCAATTCCAAACCATAAGCAATGTCAACCTTCAATCTAATAAGGGTCTTGTATACCTCAACAGTAATATCAACAAGACAATTTTCAATTATAAAATTCAAACCTAAGAGTGTACTATTGGCGACAAAAGATGATGAGAGCCAATGGTAACCATTAATCTTAGCAATAAAATAAAGAACACCAATTATTCTAACTAAATTGAGTTTAACTTGTTTCGGTACAAGTTGCCACCCATTGATATGACTCTTTCCCATTACGAGAAGCCAAAACCTATAATAATCAGTAACCACAACCAACTTATTCTCAAGCACATACATCTATGATAGGCTCATTTAAGCTCTCGACAAACATCAACAGCCCCAAAAATGATAGGTTTAGTTAATTTTTCATTATTTTCAACATCAACAAACTCATACTCATTTCATTCAGTAAAAGGTTGTACATTCTTTAACATAAAAAGACTAGCAATTGAATAAATAGCATGCTTAATATCCATTTTGATGGGTAATTTAACAAAATTAAACTCATTAAATTTTTTAAGTACTGGTATGTCTAAGATGGGTTTTGGTGGTAATGGAGTCAAAGGAAAAAAAAAGATTTATAGGGATTATTATAGAAGTGTTATGTTCAACTTGTTGTTCAACTTGCTAGTTCTTTTGCTTAATCATCTCATAGTCACTCACCAATTCATTGATATTTTCCAGAGTAACAAATAATTGGTCAAGTTGTGAACTAAAGCTTTATAGGTCGGATCGAATATCTTTATGCAACCGCTTAAACATATTATCCAACCTAGATTCGAAATGTTCCATTAGTTTTTGTACTAGAGTTTTGTCAATCTAAAATCTAGTCTCTACACCCTAATCCATGGCTAAGATTGAAGCCCTGATACCATTGATATGTACCAAAAATTAATAAACACAATAAAAAAAATAACAGAACAAGGAAGAAAATAGTAAGAAGAAAAAGAATAAAGAAAAGAAGGAGAAAAATAAGAAAACGCTAAAAAAAAAGGGTAAATTTTATATTTTTCATGTAACAAAATGAATGATTATATTTCCCTACTACCTTTTAATCCAGGCTAATGACACCATACAATTACACTCCTGAATTCTTGGATTCCTAGTTCAAACTCTTACTCACTCCCAATTTCCTATAGTAATAACAAATGGAAATAAAAAAAAAAAGGCCTAAAAGGCCTACAACAATAAAAAACCCAAGACAAATATAAAGCAACATGTCCAATAGTTATTAAAGTCTAATAAATCTGGCCGTAACACAAAATTTCCTTATTTTATTTTTATTTCCCTTCTTTTGTAAAATGGATTTTATTTTCAAAATTGATTGTGACAATTTAGATTTGTGTGATTTGATTTTTTACAATTTCTTTCCAAAAATTTTCTAATTATTTTTCAACTTTTTTATTTTTTTCAAATTTTTCACTTTTTTCATTTTTTATTTTTTGGTTTTATTAAAAATAAATAATAAATGAATTAAAAGGAAAAAAATATAACAAAAAGAAAATAAATTACCATATCTGCTTAGTTAGTAGATCTTATCCAACTTAAATAAAAAACAAACCAATCCAAAGTTTAAGACAATTTAAAGACTCAAAATAAAAAAATCCAATCAAAATAATTTAAAAGCTCAAGGCCCAGGAAAAATAATAATAAATAAATAAAATAAAATAAAACTCAAATATTTTTTAAAAGATTTTAAACAAAATAGGAATGTACAATACAATTTTCATCTTAAAACTTCCACTGCATCTCTTTCCAATAAAATGTGATTAAAACCCAGATTGTTATAAAACTCAAGGGCTTTCACAGCTGCATGGGCCTCAATTATTTTAGGTTCCATTACTCTTTTTATGATAATGGACAAAGCTCGCATTACAGTGTCTATATTCATTATTTTAAACCTAGATTGCCCAAGCCATTACCAAACCCTCTTCAAACACATCGTTAACCATTTTGATAGCGACATGTGTGAACAAACCAACCATAGTATAATTATTACAGCCAAACCAGATTCTATCTAACCTAACATGCAGGGACATAGCCAGAGGAGGAGTCGCGACCCTTCCCAAAATTTGAACCCTCAAAGCACAATACTCGACCCTTCCAAATATAGTAATTGGTCCCCTTTCTCTTTCAAATTATTATTTGGCCCTCATTTTCCCATATCCTTATCTTCACCCTTGTAGCTTTGCTTGCATGGTTTCATACTCTTCTCCCCTTACTTCATTTTATTATAGCATTAAGTCTTGTTTTATCATACTGGTGAAATTTTTGACAGCTAGCACTTTCAGTTATTTTCATCTTATAAGAGGAATGAATTTCAAAATAACAATTTAAAGCAATGTATATTTAGTGGATATAATTTAAAGCAATTTCATGATTAACTATTTAATTTGAACAATGAAATATTCAAATTACATAAATAAATAAAAGAGGATTAAAATGAACTCTATTTAAATTTTAAAATTTTTTTTCATACCAGTGTCGATAGATTTTATGGCTTTTTAATTGGCAAATAGCATTTTCCAATCTCAATCAAGGAAAAAAAAAACATTTGAGCCAAAGGAATTAATTATGTACTTATTCCCTTTCCTAACTGTATAATTTTTTTCATAGCAACTTTTATGTATTAACAAATAATATTTTTTGCTTGCCTAATCACCATGATGGAAATAATGCCAAAACATGTTTTTGCCACCAAGACTTACTGTACTAAAAATACACAAGAGCAAAAAGTATTGATTAATATTTGCAAAATTTATTGAAACTAGAAAGGTATTGTAACAGTTTTGGAGATTGTTAGATGAATTTGAAAACAAAAAAGAGTCATAATGATTTTTTTTTTGGTTAGCAGTGATTGGCCACCTATTACAATTTATCTTCTTAATAAAAATTTAAAACTAGTTAAAATTTATTAAAAAGATAATTTTTGGGTCTGCAAAAATAGTTTGGGTTCGAAAGTTAATTATGCATGAGAAAAGATTAACACTCCTATAGTGCTTATTTAAAACGATATCAATTAATTATGTATTATCTTTTAATATTGACTAAAATGATCTTAATTTTGATATTTAAAATTTAATTTTCCTAATTCTCTTTATTATAAAAAACATATTTTTATTTTTTTTAGTTTGCTTGAAAAATAAACAAGAACCTTACATATTGAAAAATTTTTAAAAATATTCCAATACTTTGACGATATTAAAAAGAACTATCTCACCTAAGAAATTTTTAAAAATCGCTACTCTGAATTCTCAAAAATCGTATTCTCGGTAGCTCATATTTATTTCCGATACTTGCAATTAAAAAATGCAAAAGTATAATATCTATAGTTTAAAATCAAATAATATTTTCTTAAAAAAATTTTATGCCATTTAAAAAACATGAAATATTTATTGAAAATTAATCTAAATACTCCAATTCATTGATGACATTTTAGATAAATTTTCTTACTTAGAGATTCCTAAAGAATCACTAATCAAATTTCTTTGGATCTAATCTTTGAAGATTTTTTTTTTGCTTTAAAAGAATGTAATAGTATAATTATCTACAAATACATTTATTTTCTAAAAAACACACTCTTATTTATTAAGAAAACTATTCAAATTAAAGAAGATAATTATAAAATGAAAAATTTTCATATTGAAAAGAAACTTTTAAATATTTCAATACTTTAGCAAATTTTAGAAAACTTTTCTCACTTAAAGAATTCTCAAGAATAACTAATTGGATTTCCCGAAGTCCCATCATTGGAAATTTCATTAATTTCAAGATTATGTAATGCAAACAATAAAATAGAATAGGCACACAAAATATATAAACTTATTTTCTTTATATTATACATTTCGTTAGTCATTTTAATTATGTTTTAATCTTTTTTAATTATTTTACAATTATCATTAAAAACTTTTCAAAGGAATAAGGTAAATAAAATTATATTGAAATGTTTTATAGATACCTCAATATTTTGGCTATATTGTAGAAGGATTTTCTTACCTAGGGATTTTTTAGAAATTTCTACTCGGACTTTCTTACAATCTCATCTTCAAAAATTTCATTTACTTTTTCCTTATTATTTAATTTTAATTCCAATTTTTAATGTTTTAATTTTTTAATTCTAATTTTTAATCTTTAATTTTTTAGAAAATAGTTAATTATGTCAGTGTCATTACCAAAAGAGGAATTGTATATTATTGTCAATATCTATCAAAATTTTAGAAAAATAGACAAATGCAACCTTTTTTGTATTGAATATTTTTGTAAATACTCCATTTCTTTGGTAGTATTTTTAGAAAAATGTCCTCACTTAGAGATTTTAAGGAATCACTACTTAGACTTCCTTTTAATCTTATCCTTGAAAATTTTCATTCATATGATTATATTATTTTACATGTATCTAAAATAAAATATGTCAAATATAAATTAAAGCATGAAAGATTAAATTAAAACAAACAAAAAATCCAACTAATAAAGTAATTTAATATATATAAAATTAAACTTGCAATTAAACTTAAATAACATAAAGATATACAAATAGACATGAATAAACTTAAATATACAAATAAACTTTATTAGAAACCAACTTTATGACTTATATTTGAAAATTTTGTTTATTAGAGAATTTCAACTAAAATAACTTAACCTATTCAAAGTCAACAACAATATATATATATATATATGGTCTCTCTTCCCCCACCTCTTAAAGCTTCAATTTTAACAAAATGCTATTAAGCTCCAACTACAACTCTAAACTTACTCCATCAAGCAAAAAGAATACAAGGAAATGGTCTTACGCCTTTGTCTTTAATGTTCTCATATAGTCTTATCATGCACAAACAAGGATGACAAGGGATCATATACCATGTAACAATCTTACCATTATTGCCTCACGCCATGACTCTTTTGCCACCTCTACCATGGCTGTGCTCTTACTAACAAAATAACACTTTCATTCCCTTTTTAGAAAGAAAAAAAACCATTTTTTATATGTGTACAACATGTGAACCAAAAGGGATAATGAAAGTTTATTTTCTATTATTATTTTTTTGAAAGGAGAGAAGCAGCCAAGTGGAACTAAAGCACTATGTTCAATAGAAAAGATTATGGTGGATAGAACCTCTAATAGCATTAAACCATGGATACCATTGATAGACAATGGTTTTTCTTACAACTTTTATTAAATTTAAAATAAAAACAAATACATGAGAGGGCCTTATGATAAGGTTTAGCCTTTAGACTTTTTCTCTCATGAATGATCACCTAGAAACTTGTAGTAGTAAGCATAAAGTAAGTACATAGAAAGCAAGACAAGAAAATGCTTTGAAAGCTTTAAACTTTTCTACGAGTTCACGGTGGAGCCCTTATAACAATAGTAATCTAGCTTGATATTTGATTAATAACCACCATGCAAAAGAGATGAGTGTGAAAAAAGGTGAATCTTTATTTCTACTTACATGTTACACGCCTAAGGAAGTTAGCAAACATAAAAGAAAATAGAGCCTTATTCATAGAAATGACAATGTCCACAAGCATGAAAGCAAACTAAAAAAAGAAATAGAAGCTTACCTTTTCCTCTCCTTTTTCCCTTAAAAAAAATGCCTCTTCCTCCATTTTCTTTTTTTGGCAGACCCCTTGGTAAAAAAGAAAAACCTTAAAAAATACTCTTTAAGGTGAATATAAACCCTTGGATCAAATCTCATCAAAGGGCCAAAGTTTATCTTTTTTTCTTTTCATGGAACAAACTTTAGCCATTGGATCAAGATTCAATGAGAGATCCAATGGCCCACATTATTCACTACAAAGGTTGGATTTTTATAGCTCCTAAACCAAATGAAAAGACCATTTTACTTTTAGTAGAAAGTTTTCAGTATTTATGTCATTTTCTTAAAAATTAATATTTTCATGCTCATTTTTAGGATTTTAAAGCACCAAAAATCATGAAATATTGTAAAATTGAGATCTAAAAATTTTTGTGAAAATTTGAGCTTGGGAAGGCCAAATTACAAAAATAGCCTTAAAGGGTATTTTGGTAATTTTATACCTCTCGAGGTACTGTTGCGATTTTAAATGCACCAAAATACATCAAATACTGTAAAATTATGATCTAAAAAGTTTCACGAAAAATCAAACTTGGATAGTCAAATTACGAAAATACCTCAAAAGGGTATTTTGGTAATTTTACACTTTTCAAGTGTGATTTAGGTTTTCGATGCTTCAAAAGTTAATAAAAAATATTCAGCTATGATCTGAAAGTTTTTAAAAAATTTTGATATCATAAAGGTCAAATTACAAAAATACCCAAAAAGGCTATTTTGATAATTTTATATTTCTCCGAGTGCAATAAAAAATTTTTAGTGTTTTAAAAATCACAAATTTTAACTTTAAACCACATTGATTTCAATTGGGTTGTGAATTTTGAGGATTGACCCCGATTTTATCCATTTTGACCAAATTGTGCAATTTTAACTTTATTTGACTAATTTTAACTCTATTGACCAAGTTTGACCAAATTGACTTTAGGGTTTACTTGCTTCATTTATTCTTTATTTCTCATGCATCCACATGAAAAGATATCATCCATATAAACCCCATATGAAAGAGTTTGATAACAACCATATGGGTATTCTTTTCCTTTGTTTATTACAAGCTTAAATATTGACGTATTTTATAGGTTTTTAAAAAGGCCTTTTTATGGGCTTCAAATGGCTTTGTTTGGGTCTCTAAATGGGCCAACTTATGGGCTCTTTATGGGTTATGAATAAGCCTAGGTCAATCATGTTAAAAATGTTTTAGATAAAATTTGATATCTACAGTTGTCCCTCTTTACATATTTTTGAGAATCAGAGATAATGTAAAGACATAGACAACAATTTTGTCCGGATGACACTTCTGAGAGTTTCTGTTTTTACAATTTTTTTTTACTTTACTTCTTTAAAATTGTTTGAAAATAGCATTCCATAAATAAAGGCTTTGAAACTTTAAAACCTTATTTGAAAATGGCTCCCCTTAAATAGAGGCATGGAAACTTTAAAATCTTATATTAAAATGGCTCATCCTAAAAAAAGGCTTTGAAACTTTAAAATCTTGTGTGAAAATGGCTCCTCCCAAATAGAGGCTTTGAAACTTTTAAAAAATCTTATATGAAAATGGCTCATCCTATATAGAGGCTTTGAAACTTTAAAATCTTGTTTAAAAATGACTTTTCCCAAACAAAGGCTTTAAAATTTTAAAATCTTGTGTGAAAATGGCTCATCCTAAGCTAAGGCGTTGAAACTTTAAAATCTTGTTTGAAAATGGCTCTCCCCAAACAGAGGCATTGAAACTTTAAAATCTTGTAATGCTTTGCCTAGAGGTCTTGAAGATTATGTCCAGATGTTTTACAAATTATCTTTGGTGCCAGCTACACTGGGCTTAGGTGCTAGCTGATCTAGGCTTTGGTCTTGTATCATATCTCATTGTTTTTCATTGATTTTTTTAATAACCCTTCTGATTTTTTGCAAAACTCTTCAAACTTTTTTGACATTTTGGTCTTTTGTCAAACTATTTTCTTTTCTTTTCTTTTTTATGATAGACTTATTTCTCTCCCTTTACCTTTCATTTTTTCTTTTTTTTTTTCTTTTTGTTCTGTTTTTTTTTTTAATATTTACAAGGTTGGCAAACACATTCTTGATACAAATGTCTATTGTCATCAAATGATGTGAATGCAAATATCAATATGAATGTAAATGTCAATGCGAATGCAAGAATGCAAATGCTGGATGAAAATATGTGACTTTTTTATAATACAAATGCCAATGTTCTTTTTATATAAATGCCATTACAAATACTTTTTCTATGATACAGATGCCATGATACGAATGCACATGTCTTTCTTATGATACATAAATGAATGCCTTAGTTAGGATACAGATGATGTAAATGCAAATATCTTTCTCATGATAAACATGCAAGTACGAATGCAAGTGATGCAAATGTAAATATCTTTTTTATTTTGTAGATATGAATACAAATGTCTTTCTTATAATGCAAACGTAAGTATGAATTTTAGTGATGCAAATATGAATGTTTTTTTTTATGATGTAGATGCAAGTGATGCAAATGTGAATGTCTTTTTTGTGATGTAAATGTGAATGTCTTTTTTGTGATGTAGATGTTAAAGTAAATGTCTTTCTTATGATGCATACGTAAGTACGAATACGAGTGATGCAAGTGTGAATGTCTCTTTTTGCTTTTTTTTTTGTAGCATGTAGATCTAATGTCTTTCTCATTATGCACGTGAAAGTGATGTAAATGCAAATGTCTTTTCCTATTTTTTTGTAGCATGTAGATCCGATGTCTTTTTCATGATGTATATGCAAGTATGAATGTGGTTGTCTTTTTTTTTCATATCAAATTACATTCTCATGATACAAATGTGAAAGCAAGTGATGTAAATACGAAGGCTCTTTTTTGTGATGTAGATGTGAATGCAAATGTCTTTCTTATGATGCACACAGAAGTATGAATGCGAATGTCTTTTTTTTTTTCATATCAAATAACATTCTCATGATACAAATGTGAAAGCAAATGATGCAAATGTGACTGCTCTTTTTTGTTTTTGTAACATGCAAATTAAATGTCTTTTTGATAATGTACATCTAATTGATGCAAATGTGATTTTTTTTCCTTAGCATGCTAATCAAATGTCTTTTGCAATTGATGCAAATGCAAAGACTTTTTTTGTTTCATTTTTTAAAAAAAATCTTTGTTCAAAATTTCAAGGTTCACTCTTCACCAAAAATGATCTCAATATCTTATACAAAAATGCTTAACTAATCTCCAAATTTTTCTAAAGTAATCACAAAATTGTCCCATATAAAGTGTTTTTGTAATCAGCGAAAAAAATTAAAAACATGTAACTTTTAAATTTTTTGTAAATTGATGATTACTATTTGGAATGTTTGTGGATGGCATGATTGGCAGTTTAATTTTTTCACTAGTGGACATATTTCAAGGAAGGCTTGGCGAGGCTTGCAAAGATTTCTCTTGGGCTCACAAAAGAGATAATTTTTCTAAAACGCTTTTCTTTTATGGAAAACATGATACTTTAATGTGAGTTAAAACTAATCATTATTTTTTGAACAAGATTTAAGAAAAGGGTTGGTTTTTTATTTTTTTACTTTAGTGAAATGTAAAGTTTTTAATAGGTATTGATCCTTCAAAAGGCTTTGCAACGTGACTTTTATTCTGGATAAAACCTTATAATTCTAAAATTCTTTTGGGGTCTCAAGAGTGGCTCTAGCTCTAAGCTACCATTTTTGAGTTTTCACCTTAGAGCTATATTTTCTAAAAAGAAAGAACTTAGTAAAATCTTAATAAATAGCAAGTATATACAAAATTTCAAAAACATAGCTCCTCAATTCAGGTGTCCATACTTGATCAAAATAGACTTTTAAGGTATGTAATATAGGCCAAGGTTTCAAGTTTTGAAAGAATGGATAAATATGATCAAAAAATATTATTCAAGGTAATTAGGCCAAAGATCTTATGGAACATTGTTTGGATGAATAGCCATGTGTCTTTCTTTTTTTGCTATTTTTTTGGAAACATTAGACTTTAACTTTGGCATTTTTCTTTCTTGAATTCTATTTCCTTTTTTTACTTGGGATTCTAATTGAAGCCTCATTTACCTTTTACCTTGAACTCTCATATCTAAGATGCATGCCTTTCTTTCTTTGCTCTTTTTTTTTCTTTTTTCTTTTTTTCTTTATTTTTGATTTTTTGGAAATTTTTTACTTCAATTTTGGCATTCTACTTTCTTCAATTCTATTTTCCTAAAGCTTCATTCACTTTTTGCCCTAGACTCTCATTTCTAAGGCTCATTTCTTTCCTTCTTTCTTTGTTTTTCCCTTTTTTTTAGAATATTTACTTTCATCTTTAGCCATCAACTTTCTTGAATTCTATTTTCTTGAAGCTTCATCCACTTTTTGCCCCAAACTTTCTTTTCCAAGGTGCATTTCTTTCTTTCCTTGCTTTTCTCTCTTTTTTTTTTGAAACGTTTGACTTCATCTTTAAAATCAACTTTCTTGAGTTCTATTTTTTTGAAGCTTTATTCACTTTTTACCTTAGACTTTCATCTCCGAGGTTTAATTCTTTTTCTCTTTACTTTTTTCTTTTTGTTTTTTTTACGACATTCGATTTCATATTTAGCAATCTATTTTCTTGAATTATATTTTCTTGAAGCTTTATTCACTTTTTACCTTGAACTTTCATCTCTGAAATGCATTTCTTTTTTTTTCTTTGCTTTTCCCCATTTTTTGGAACATTTGCCTTCATTTTTAGCAATCAACTTTCTTGAATTCTGTTGTCCTGAAGCTTCATTCACTTTTTACCTTGAATTTTCATTTTCGAGGAGCATTTCTTTCTTTCTTTGTTTTCCCCCCTCTTTTTTGAAACATTTGACTTCATCTTTAACAATCAACTTTTTTTACTTCTATTTTCCTGAAGCTTCATTCAGTTTTTGCTCTAAACTTTCATTTTCGAGGTGTATGTCTTTTTTTCTTTGCTCTTTTTTTTTTGAAACATTTGATTTCATTTTTTGCAACCTACTTTCTTGAATTCTTGGGATTCCAATTGAAGCCTCATTCACTTTTTACCTCGGACTCTTATCTCTAAGGTGCATGTTAGACATTTTTTAATATCAGACACTTTCTTTGAAGTTGGACTTTTAAAGATATCCTTATTTTGCTCCCCAATGTAAAAAGATCTTGGCAAAGGTTCATTTTGAAAACAATAAATTTAATAGGCTCAAATAGGTAGCAAGTGAATAATTTTTTCTATAAGCGAAGGATAGAGAAAGATAGCCATTCATCATTTCAAATACAATCACTTAGTTAGAAAAGCAAATTATTTGAAGAAAGAGATAAAAGGTTTTTTTTTACTTTTTGTTGTTTTTTGTGTTATAACAACCACATGTTTTTTTGTGATTGATACCCTATCTTATTTTCCACTTAAGATTCTTATGATGGTGAAAATCAGGTTGTATGGGATGTCTTAAATTTGATCGTACAGTTCATAAAAATGCTCATTTTGGTTCTAAATTGTTTAGCATTTATGGTAAAATAAAGGGAAAATATATTAATGCATGAAACAAATTGTCTTTAAGTGAGAAGGAATTTTGCTTCTTTTTGTCAATGTGCCTTAAGACGTGAAACAAGGGCTATTTGAGAAAGAAAGTTCAAGCATTTTTCGTGTCTATGGTCATTGAAAGAATTTGGATGGTTTAATCATATTGACAAAATCTGACACATATTGAATTACCAATTAAAAAAATTGAAATAGTATCTTGCCTAATTTTCAAATTGCCCTCTTTTGTTCATTGCCCAAGAAATATATCAAAGGATGATAAGATTCACAAATTGAAATTCATGTCCCTTAAATGATTATGGCTAGTGGGTGAAGTTATTCAAAATGATTGAAGTATGGGAACGATCAAGGAAATGTGTGAAGGTATTAGATGAATTTATTTTTTTAATAATAATCACCAATTATTTTGAGATTCATGCCATTTAGAAAACATATATTTCCTTTGAAAAGGCTTTTTTTTTTCAAAAAATTTTAAAGATCTTGAAAATCACTTATATGGGACTTTATTCTTAAACAATTACGAATCAATTTTTTTTTAATTTACCTCACTCAAAAGATAGAAAATATAAAAAACAATATTTGCAAATCAAATCTTGATCAACCAATATGTTATTATTGACAAAAATCCAAAAACTGAAAACCCTTATTTTTTAGAAAATTAACAATATACTTTTAAGAATTGGTACAAAGCTAGAAAGGCCAAATGTTGTCTGTGATCATCAACCATGTTTTTTTGCAATGTTATCTTTCATCTTGGGTTTATTCACTTCGAGATGCCTAATCCTCTCCTATATTCAACCTTTTGACACTTTTGCTAAATTCAGATGAAAAGAAGAATCATTTGAAAAAAAAAAAACTAGGCTTGGTAATGACTTTTCTTGCAAGAACTTTAGGACACTTTTTTTTCACTTATAGGGAGTGCTTTTTATTCACTGAATGATGGGCTGTTATTAGAATAAATGAATGGCATGATGTTTCCATGATGAATTTGTGAATGTATGAGGCCTACTCATAATGCAATGCGTGTATCATTAAAGTTTGATGACAATTATATTTTTCATGTATGTTCACCAATGACATATTTACATGAAATGAAATGTATCTATAATGTGAGTACAATGAGAATCATATCATTTTTTGAATGTATGTAACGACCCAGTGTATGAGTGACAAAACACATTTATATGAAATGCACTATATGCTCAATAGAAATCATGTAAATGTATATGCATGGAATGCAATGAGATGGTGTGCTTGCATGAAATGCTATTTGTACAATGCATATTTTGTAGAATCATATCATTCATGAACCTGAATGTATGAAACACAATGACATACTACATGACTAACAAGAGGCATGTATATGATTGATGAAACATATACTTATATAAGATGCACTAACATATTTTATGCATGGGATACAAAGCATGTACAATGCATATCCAATGAAATTCACACTAACATTTGGGTATGAGATGGAATGCATGTGCTATGTTTTTATTTTCAAATGCTAAGCATGATGGAAATAACCACAAAAAGAATTAAATAAACTATAAAGGACAAAATTCAAAATCACAACTTTCTTTTTTTGCAAATTCCTACAAATGCAAATCTTGAACAAACATTGAACCAATAATATGCCCCTAAAAAAATTTATTCGATGTGAATTTTTATTTCAAGTTCTGCTGTTGGGACATTTTTGCAAGGCCTACCAAATAGCTTGATTAATTTTAAAACTTTTATTTTTATTTCAAAAAAAAAAACTGGAAACATAAAAATAAAATGAACACATAAAAACTTAATCCTAAATTTAAAAGAAAATTTGGGTTGGAGCTAAAGGAGTAAAATCTTTCTTTTCTTCATGCTTTTTCTTTTTATTTGATAAACAAAGAAATTAAGAAAACATTTTCCTATTTGTTTCCATTTTCCTTCTTTATTATTTCAAAATTTGTTTTTGTATCTTTTTTTTTTTGTAAAAAGAAGTAATAATCCAAGAAAACATTATCTATGAAAAAACAAGCACATAAGATTACAAACACTTAAGAAAATTTTCTTTTCTTTTTTTTTCATGCTTTTGTTTTTTATTTGGTCAAAGAAACAATAAAAAACCTTTTTTTTAAAAAAATTTTATTTTTTTATTTTTATTGAAAAATACTAAAAAAAGATCTTTCTTCTTTTTTTTTTGAAAAATATTTTTTGAAAATACAAATTTTAAATAAGCACTAGTTGAACCGAACTATATGTTAATTTATTAAAAGAATAATTTTCTTTTATTTCACCTTTTTTCTTTTTTTTTAACACTATTTTAATTTTATTTACACTATTCATATACGTAAATACAAATTATATTGGAATGTTTCTCTCGTGCCCTAGTTCGAGTAATTTTTTACAAAAAGGATTGACATGGTTCTATATAAGATTGATCCCTTAAGGTTCATGATATACAGAGTGAGGATTTATACGTCTAAAAGATTTTTAAATTGTTCCTTACTGGCATCTATGTAGGACTAGTAAGGCACCTCGATCCTTACCAATTATAAATTATGAATAGAAAAAGTTCAATCTGAGTGGAGTATTTCACTTGCCATTATAGAGGTTATCACTTCACGAGAGTATCGGTACTTTACTCATTCCTAAAAGGGTTAGAGCCCCGGTATAGAGCTCATGCATGATATGAATTTATCGTATGTGAATGAGGGAATAGAGTATTATAATCCTTATTCTAGGTGCTTTATGATAACAATAATGATACACACAAGACATAAAATAAATGAGCAAATAATAAATGACATGGTTGAAATGAAATGCAATTTTTTATTTTCTTTTTCTTATTATTATTCTTGTTGTTATTATTAAACAAAATTAAGATTAAAGAAACTAAGATTAAATACCAATTAAGACCATTAAAGCACAATTAAAGATCACATAATAGTAACTTTTGGCTTGACTTTCTAAATAATGACTTTCCCAGTGGAGTCACCAAGCCGTCGTAATAATTTTGTGACCATTAGACGAATTTGAAAATAAAAAAAAGGAGTCACCACCAATCTTTTTTTTGGCTAGGAATGATTGGCCACCTATTAAAACTTATCTTCGTAATAAAATTTTAAAACTAATTAAAATTTATTAAAAAGATAATTTTTAGGTTTGCGAAAATAGTTTGTGTTCGGGAGTCAATTATGCATGAGAAAGGATTAGCAACCCCATAGCACCCGTTTAAAAAGGTACCAATTAATTATGTATTATATTTAATATTGACTAAATTGGTCTTAATTTTGGTATTTAAAATTTAATTTTCCTAATTCTCTTTATTGTAAAAAACATATTTTTATTTTTTTAGTGTGCTTGAAAAAAAAAACAAGAACCTTACATATTGAAAAATTTGTAAAAATATTCAAATGTTTTGGTAATATTAAAAGGAACCATCTCACCTAAGGAACTTTTAAGAACCGTTACTTTGAATTCTCAAATATCCTATCCTCGACAACTCATATTTATTTCCAATACTTACAATTAAAAAATGTAAAGTATAATATCTATACGTTAAAATCAAATAATATTTTCTTAAAAAAATTTTATGCCATTTAGAAAACGAGAAATCTTTATTGAAAATTAATCTAAATGCTCTAATTCATTAGCAGCATTGTAATAATTCAAATTTATTTTGGATCTTATCTTTGGAGATTTTTTATTTGCTTTAAAAAACATGTAATAATATAATTATCTACAAATACATTTATTTTCTAAAAAACACACTTTTATTTAAAAAAAAAACTAATCAAATTAAAGAAAATAATTATAAAGTGGAATTTTTTCATATTGGAAAGAAACTTCTAAATATTTTAATACTTTAGCAAATTTTAGAAGACTTTTCTTACCTAAAGAATTCTCAGGAATCACTAATCGGATTTCCTAAAGTCTCATCATTGGAAATTCCATTAACTTCAAGATTATGTAATGCAAACAATAGAATACAATACGCATACAAAATATATAAAACTTATTTTTTATATTATACGTTTTGCTATTTGTTTTAATTGTGTTTTAATCTTTTTTAATTATTTTACAATTATCATTAAAAATATTTTCAAAGGAACAAGGTAAATAAAATTATATTGAAAATTTTTCTAGATACCCTGATATTTTGGCAGTATTTTAGAAGAATTTTCTCATCTAGGGATTTTTTAGGAATCTCTACTCTGACTTTCTTATAATCTCATCTTCAAAAATTTCATTTACTTTTTCCTTTATTATGTAATTTTAATTCCAATTTTTAATTTTTTAATTCTAATTTTTAATGTTTAATTTTTTAGAAAATAGTTAATTATCTTAATGTCATTACTAAAAGAGTAATTGTATATTATTGTTAATATCTATCAAAATTTTAGAAAAATAGACAAATGCAACCTTTTTCGTATTGAATATTTTTCTAAATACTCCATTTTTTATGGTATTTTTGAAAAAATATCCTCACCTAGAGATTTTAATGAATCACTACTTGGACTTCCTTTTAATCTCATCCTCAGAAAATTTCATTCATATGATTATATTATTTTACATATATCAAAAATAAAATATGTCAAATATAAATTAAAGTATGAAAGATTAAATTAAAACAAACAAAAAATTCAACTAATAAAGTAATTTAATATATATATGATTAAACTTACAATTAAACTAAAATAACATAAAGATATACAAATAGACATGAATAAACTTAAATATACAATAAAATAAACTTTATTAGAAACCAACTTTATGACTTATATTTGAAAAATTCGTTTATTAGAGAATTTCAACTAAAACAACTTAACCTATTCAAAGTCAACAATAAAAAATATATAGATGGTCTCTCTTCCCCCACGTCTTAGAGCTTGAATTTTAACAAAATGCCATTAAGCTCCAACTACAAGTCTAGACTTACTCCATTAAGTAAAAAGAATACAAAGAAATGGTCCAATGCCTTTGTCTTTAATGTTCTCGTATAGTCCTATTATGCACAAATAAGGAAGACAAGGGATTATATACCATGTAACAATCTGACCATCATGGCCTCATGCCATGACTCTTTTGCTACCTATACCATGGATGTGCTCTTACTAACATTATAACACTTCCATTCCCCTTTTAGAAACAAAAAAAAAAAAAAACATTTTTTATGTGTGTACAACATGTGAACCAGAAGGGATAATAAAAGTTTATTTTCTATTATTATTTTTTTGAAAGGAAAGAACTAGCCAAGTGGAGCTAGAGCATTATGTTCAATAGAAAAGATAATGGTGGATGGACCCTCTAGTAGCATCAAATCATGGCTGCCATTGATAGACAATGGTTTTTCTTACAACCTTTATTAAATTTAAAATAAAAACAAATGCATGAGATGGCCTTAGGATAAGCTTTAGCCTTTAGACTTTCTCTCTCATGAATGATCACCTAGGAACTTATAGTAGTAAGTATGAAGTAAGTACATAGAAAGCAAGATAAGAAAATGCTTGAAAGCTTTAAACTTTTCTACAAGTTCATGATAACAATAGTAATCTAGCTTGATGTTTGATTAATAACCACCATGCAAAAGAGATGAGTGTGAAAAAGGTAAATCTTTATTTCTACTTACATTTTACACACCTAAGGAAATTAGCAAACATAAAAGAAAATAGAGCTTTGTTCATGGAAATGACAACATCCACAAGCATGAAAGCAAACTAAAAAAAGAAATAAAAGGTTACCTTTTCCTCTACTTTTTCCTTTCAAAAAAATGCCTCCTTCCCCTTTTTTTTGTAGACCCCTTGGTAAAGAAGAAGAAGACCCTTAAAAAAAACTCTTTTTGGTGAATATAAACCTTTGGATCAAATCTCATCAAAGGGCCAAAGTTTCTCTTTTATTCTTTTCAAGGAATAAACTTTAGCCATTGGATTAAGATTCAATGAGAGATCCAATGGTCCATATTATTCACCGTAAAGGTTGGATTTTTATAGCCCTTAAACCAAATAAAAAGACCATTTCACCCTTAGTACAAAGTTTTTAGTATTTATATTATTTTCTTAGAAATCAATGTTTCCATGCTCATTTTTTTGGATTTTGAAGCATAAAAAGTCATTAAATATTATAAAATTGAGATTTAAAAATTTTCGTGAAATTTCGAGCTCAAGAAGGCCAAATTACTAAAATACCACTAAAAGGTATTTTGATAATTTCACACTTTTCAGGGTATGGCTATGATTTCAAATGTACCAAAAAAATATCAAATATTGTAAAATTATTATCTAAAAAATTTCATAAAAATCAACCATGGGAAGATCAAATTACGAAAATACCTTAAAAGGGTATTTTCATAAATTTACACTTTTCAAGATGTGATTTAAGTTTTCAATGCATAAAAAATGAATAAAAAAGTATTCAGCTATGATCTGAAAGTTTTTACCAAAATTCAATACTGGAAGGTCAAATTACAAAAATACCCAAAAAAAGACATTTTGGTAATTTTGTACTTCCCCACGTGCAATACAAAATTTTTAGTGTTTTAAAAATCACAAATTTTAACTTTAAACCCCATTGATTCCAATTAGGTTGTGAATTTTGAGGATTATCCCCGGTTCTATCCATTTTTACCAAAATGTGCAATTTTAACTTTATTTGAGTAATTTAACTCTATTGACTAAGTTTGACCAGGTTTGGCTAAAGTTGACTTTGGAGTTTACTTGCTTCATTTATTCTTTATTTCTAATGCATCCACGTGAAAAGGTATCATCCATATAAATCCCATGTGAAAGAGTTTGACAGTAACCATAAGGTCTTTTTTTCTTTTGTTTCTTATAAACCTAAATATCAATATATTTTATGGGCTCTTAAAGGGACTTTTTTATGGGCTTTAAATGGGCTTTGTTTGGGTATCTAAATAGGCCAACTTGTGGGCTCTTTATGGTACGAATGAGCCTAGGTCAATCATGTTAAAA
This sequence comes from Durio zibethinus, assembly GCF_002303985.1. The sequence continues at coordinate 14,580,402 of NW_019168470.1, read as the reverse complement.
ATATTTCGAACAAAATTTGGTGTCTACAAAAAGTGCTCACGCATTGTCTCAAGTAGATCTAATAATTTGTGTATCCGTGTTACGTAAAATAGTAAAAAATTATGAATTGATATTGTGTTTTTCATAAAACTTGTGTCACAATTTTTGTCAATACGAAAAACAAAAAATAAATTTTTTAATTTATGTTAACCTATATACATTTTTTGCTAAAATTTTAACCTGTGTCACTTTTATTTTTATTTTATATCATTTTTGTGTCGTGATATCATGTTTTATTTTAAATAACTTAGACTAGCTACAAGTCAAAAATTTTTTTTTTCATTTTGTCATATATATTCATCACTTTTTTTTTTTTGTAAATTTTATCAAATTAAAAATAAAAGATAAAAGGAAAGAAAAACAAACAAACAAAATGTGAATGTCTTAATTAACCCTTTTTTTCATAAAATTAAGGGTAAAAAGTGAGAAAAAGATAAATAACCAAAAAAAAAGAAAAAAACTAAAAATGAGTAAAAAAAAGAAAAAAAAAAGGAATTAATAGAGGGTGGTATATAGCAATAAATTCTCTTGGCTCTTGATGTTTCAGAATGTGGTGAATGACCTCTTTTATAAAGGTAGAAATGAGGAGAGAGCCTTACCATTATTTAACGCATTTAATGCCTTATAAAAACTAAGAAAATATGACCAATTGAAGCTATCAAGATCGAATCGATTGATCTATTTTTAGAGAAGATTGATCAATTTTGGCCTTTTGAGCCAAATTGAGTTTATGAAAAAAAAAAACTGATTAATGCAATTTAACAATGGATTGATTAAATGTAAAAATAGGTCGATCTATTCTTATAATGGATCAAACCATTTTCGTAAAATTTGAATCTGAGACCTTTTTGTAAAAAAATCAATCGATCATGTTTTAATAGGTTTTAAACAATTTTTTTATGTTTTGTTCAAGAAGGATTAATCTAGTTTTAAAAATGGATCAATCTCTTTTTTTCCATTTGTATAAAACTTGGCTTTAATGGAGAAAAAAAAAAATTTTTTGGTCTTAAATCATTTTTCATTCAAAAACTTACTTGCAAAATTTCTCTTTTTGAGTTCAAAGAGATTTAGCCAAATTTTGCAAATAAACATAGTTATATACTTAGCACAAGTAGATTCATCAATTTAGAAAAAAGTACTAAATTAAAAATATTAATCTTAATGTTTTGTCATTTCAAAATAAGTATCAAGTTTCTAAATACCCATTTTTTGCCTATAGTGGGAAGATTATTAGGTTTAGGTACTAGGTTCCATACTTGACTTCTTTCAAATTAATTTAACTTTTCTTGCATAATCAAAATCCAATAATCATCTCCTAAGGCTTTTTCTATGTTTTTAGGTTCAATTTGTGAGAAAAACACTACAAATTGCACATATTATAAGATGATCTAGCTCTTACACCTTAATATGGATCACCAATGATCTTAACATCTTTAACATAATTTTTTTCTCTAAGAAATGTAAGCTCTCTTTGATTTTTTTTTTATTGAGGAATTCTTCATCTTTGGTTTCTTTTATTGAGAAACTTCTTCTTGATCATTTTCTTTATTGTTTTAAACTGCCTCATCACCATCTTCTAGAAGTATGCATATGTCATCATCATCATCATAAGATTTTTTTCTCGAAGGTGGATTACATTCATAAAAAATAACATGTATAGACTTCTCTACTATTAATGTTCTTTTATTAAAAATTTTAAAGGCTTATGAATTCAAAGAGTAACATAGAAAATTTTCATCATTACTTTTTGCATCAAACTTTCCAAGGTCTTTTTTTCCATTGTTGAAAACAAAATATTTACAACCAAAGGATGAAAGTAGCAATATTGTTAAAAGTAAAACTAGATTAGTAAACCAAGAGTATAGCCAAGAAGAAAGAATATATTATGATGAGACTTTTGTCTTGGTTTGCTAGATTAAAAGCCACTATGATGCTATTATCATTTGTATGTTTCAAAATTTTCAAACTTTTCAAATGGATGTTAAGAGTGCTTTTCTAAATCATTTCATAAATGAAGAGGTATATATAGAACAACCTCTCAATTTTAAAAATCCACATTTTCCAAATCATGTGTTTAAATTGACAAAAACTTTAAATGGTTTTAAAACCAACTCCTAGAGCTTGATATGAAATATTGTCAAAATTTTTTATTGAAAATTGTTTCAATATTAGGAAGGTTGACACTACTCTTTTTATTAAGGTGAAAGGTAAAGATATTCTCATTGTACAAGTATATGTTGATGATTTTTTTTGTGCTACTAATGAATTTCTTTGTCAAGAATTTGCTAAGACCATGCAAGGTGAATTTGAAATAAGCATGGTAGGAGAACTCACATTCTTCTTACAATTACAATTAAGGCAAATAAAAGATGGCATTTTTATCAATCAAGTCAAATGCACCAAATACTTGCTCCAAAAGTTTGGAATGGAAAACTCAAAACCATATTCAACTCCTATGGGCATTTCAACAAAGCTTGAAAAGGATAAAGGAGGTAAATGTGTTGATTCCAAATTATATAGGTTTCTGATTGGTTCATCAATTTATCTTACCACAAGTAGACCCGATATCATGTTTAGTGTGTACTTGAGTGCTAGATTTCAATCATCTCCTAGAGAATCACACTTACTGTTAAACACATATTAAGATGCGTTAAGGACATTTTTAGTCTAGGTTTATGGTAACAAAAGGATCATCTTTTACCTTACATGCTTATTCGATGTGGATTTTAATGGTTGTAAAATAGATAAAAAATCACTTCTGATACATGTCAATTATTTAAGAATATGCCCATATCTTGGTTTTTTAAGCAATAAAATAGTGTTACTCAATTCACAATTAAAGTTGAGTCAATTATTTAAGAATATGCTCATATCTTGGTTTTTTAAGAAACAAAATAGTGTTACTTAATCCACAATTGAAGTTGAATATGTAGCTTTCAGTAATTGTTATGTTTAAGTATTGTGGATTAAACAATATTTGGAGGATTTTGGAAAGAACATGGATCACATTCTCATAAAATGTGGCAATACCAGTGCTACAAATCTAACAAAAAATCCAATTCGACACTTTAGAATCAAACATAATGAAATAAGGCATCACTTTATTAGAGATCATGTTAAAAAAGGTGATATTGTGCATGAATATGTTAATACCTTACACCAATTAGTTGATCCTATTGATAGAGATAGATTTTGCATAATTAGAGGTGAACTAAGCTTAATGAATTCTTTGTAAATACATATATGATGATTTCCTTAATTGTTGTTGGTATACTTGTGACTTGAACAAGTTTGTCCATGCTTGAATATTTTTATTAGCTTGTCTAGATAATGATAGAATAAAAATTATTTGATTTGATCTTACAAGAGTAGAAATAGACACTATTCATTGAGTATTTAAGAGTGTAACATAGAAAATTCAATCCATAAGTATTTGATGAAATCATGCATGGTAGTTATGTATGTTTGATCATTTGAAACTTGTTCGAAGTGGTCATATTACATAAGTAATGTCTAAAGAAATTTTCATGACTTAATTAAGCAAAAATAAACATATTTGCATAATTTTCAAAAATTTGCTCAAAATTAGTTTCTATTTAAAATTTTGTCATTTTAGTCAAAAGCATTGTCAAAAAATGATTTTTTAATATGTTATCATTTTTCAAATTAGTTCAAAACATCAAACATATGACATTTGGATAAAAAGGTTTTGTCAAAATATTATTTTGTTGTAGAAACAACTGAATTGATCAATCCAGTATTTTACCTAATCGATCTAGTCAGCTTATAGAAACCTCATTAACGAAATAAAACCCAGAAACGATTGATCCTATATGGGACCTGATCAATCCATTTTTGCTGGCAACCTAATTATAGGGCTTTAAAACATTAAAACCTTTATTTTTTCTCTCATCTCATCCGATTCTTTCCTTTTTTTCTTTTTCCCTAACTATTCCTCTTAAAAACCCTAACATTTCATCTTGCAAATCATTTCAAATTCATCATCCTTTACTTAAATTTCTTCTTCTCCACTTGATTACTTACATTTTCATCCTTTAAACCTCCAAAACAACACAAAAATCCATCACCCTTCTTTTTTTTTTGAAAACCAAACCTTTTTGTACCACTATTAAAATCTATTCTTTCACTCATTACTTTTTAGCTTTATTCAACATATATCATTTATTATCAACCAAATTTATCAATTTCCTCATTAATTTCACTCAAAATTACCTCTAACTACTTAAACAAAATCTTATATTCCTTTCATGGCACCCAAAACTAAACTACTCATAGTGTCATTATCTAAATGTAGAAATCCTTCTAAGGAAGCTTTTAGCATACCCTCGAAATCCTTATTTAACTAAAATTTAGAAAACCCCACTATTAAAGATTGATATAAAATAAATTTTACTTACTAAGACCTCAAGATATGAAGCGTAATTAATCTTAACTTTATACGCTCAATTGAGTTTTCATATATTAGTGCTTTTAAAGAATTTGGATGGGTTGATTATTTAAGCATGGAAGGAATTTGAGAACTTAGTTAGGGTATTTTAAGCAATGCTACTTATATTGGAATTGATGATTATGAAAATAGATTCTATGCTAATAGATTTAGGGCTTATATGATGGGAAAAAAATTATTATAAATAAGTAACTTTTGGCTAAAGCTTTCATGTAGAAGATAAAAGAGACACAAACTGCAATGTAGTTGGCTTCGCACAAGATATTTTTTATGGTAATTTTATGATGATTACTCAAACTCAAGCCTTTAGGTTATCCATGCAAAATAAATTGGTACAACTTATTGTTACCTATGTCGTAGCATGCTTTGAAACCTAATACTCCACCATTAGAAAATAAGATTATTGGTGGATGTATAAAATCAAACATAGATAACTATCAAACCTCGTGCACTTCATCTTCAATAAAATGATTAGGGTAGTTCAACATAGGGAATACATATTGATTTATGGGATAACAATTAGCAACATATTTAAAAAATTATGAATCAATATTAGAAGTGATCGTGAGATTATTTCCAAAGATCTTTGTAGTGTTCTAAGGCTAAATGCATTTCATAGTATGGGATATATACAAAATGCACATGATGTATGGATTAGAAAACTTAGGGTTTTACATAAGTAAGAAAAAGAACATGTGGGTAATGATGATCATGAAGAAGGTCCTTCAAGTTCACCATTCGATACTCATGAAGCTCTACAAGTTCTTATCGCACAAATAAATAACTTATATTTAGTAGTTTGGAACATGAACACTAGGCTTGAAAATATAGACATAGCACAAAATGAGATCATTGATCAAATTCATCATGTAAGGATGGATCAAATTCATTGCACTCTTTTTAGTTTTTGCTTTAAATTCCATGTTCTTGTGCAATTTTCCTTTGATTTTTTATTGCACATTCTAAATTCATAAAACTTTCAATTTGAAAAATTTTTGCATTCAAATTCATTTTACATATTTTTAAAAAAAAATCTTGAAATTTAGGCTGAAAATATGATAGTATAGGAGTTGACAGTTGGTGATAGCAATGGCAGTAGTTTCCTCCATGCTAAGTGACTTATTGACCCTTGAGCCTTTCTTTACTTGTTTTTCTACTTGTTTACATTGAGTTTTATGATTTCTTGCATTTTATTTCTTGTTGATGTTAGCATAAATTTCTTGTTGATTACTTTGTGTTCTTTGTTTTGAATCTTTGCGATATTTTTAGTTCATCGAGCTAGATTTTTAATGTTTTAAGCTAATTTTTTTTGTTGATTTTGAAGTTTACTTGTTGATTGAAACTGTTGGTATTTATCCTTCAAGCTGAATTTATCTTGGCTAAGAAGGTCTTGTTTATTTATCATTGAGTTTATCTGCATGTATTTCATTATTGATGCTTATATGATAAAGTCTTTAGAATATAAATAAAATTTTGTAAGAGAATCATAATGAGATTGTAATTATGAGATTATCATTGCATAAAAGCTATAAGTTCTAAAATTGTTCTTTCTCAATAAAAGGACATTGATAAAAGCTATTAGATTAGCACATGATTATACTATTAATTATGAAGCAAGCAACTGATCTCATAAGTTGAAGTTTGGGTAAACTTGAGCTAATATGTGGGTTCTTGTTACAAGAACAAGTTCATTGAACATGATCTGATATGAGAATGCTATATGGTAGTTCACATAGTGTTTATAGCTACATTCTCATGTAATGGTTGTATAAGTAATCTTTTAACTTAAGATTACTTATGATCTTATATGATGAATGTTATACTTTGACTTTACTTATGGTTTTAACCAAGAATGCACCAGTTGAGTATTATTAGGTATAACATGAGGTATATGAAGATGTATGAAGTAATCAAAATGATATTTATCACCTTATGTGATTAAGAGAGTATCTCAACTAGTCTCGATTGAATTGACTTGAGAAATCTTTGGCCCGAGTGAAATAAGTGTTTAGAAATATTCTAAAGTTTATTTGTGAGTTAATGTTAAGGACATGACTTAACATAGTTGAATAAGATTAAGTAGACATTAAACTATACTCAATGTTTAAATTAAGATACTATGTGATAAAAGGATATTAATTATACACTAAGACCATTCACAGAGAATTAGTGATGAAGTCAAAAGGTTTGATTCATCCATAGCTGGATGTCAAGGCTTAAAAAGCTTATGTTTATTGCCAACATGCTTTAAAACCTAATGGCTCACACACAATAAGATAATTGTGAAAGATTAAAATTGAGACAAATGAAGTTGGACTTCATTTGGTTTTGGTATGATAAAAAGATAGAAGAAATGAAATAAGAGAAACTTTCCTTATTTAGGGCATTCGGCCAAGTATGGGATATTTATAAAAATATACACGTCTTGCATTAACCTAATGTGGCCGAATGTCCCTCTATAGAGAGAACATTAAGCATCCACCACTTTTGTAACACACAAGACATATGTGATGCAAAATAAGCTAAGAGTTACTCTATGCAAAAGAAAAAAAAATCTTGAGAGAAAAACAAGAAGCTTTGTAAACACTCATTAGCTAGAGTGTGGTTTAGGAAACAACTTGAAAGATCACCAACTTGAAGTAAAGCAATTTTGGCACACAAGGTACACACTATAGTCGAAACCCATGTAACTTTTATGTGTTATGTGTTTGTTTGTATGATCTTGTTAATTGATCTTGGCTTTAGAGAATTGAAAATTTTAAAATTTAGTTGCTTTAACTCTATATATTGATACATAATTTTCTTCATAAGCTCCTTTAGTTTACTTTAAGTTCATTTTCAATATTAAGTTGTAGATTTACGATATAAGTTTTGGTAAATTTGAATTTATGTTCATATTCATATACAGTTTACTTGCACTTTTGAATTTTTCTTGCTTAATTCAAGCATTTGAGTTGAATTCAATTTAGATCTAGTTTAAATCATTGTTTTTACAATTGATTTGCATTTAAATTCAAAGCATATAGCTTATGCTCCTTTAGATTCAAGTGTTTTACATTCAATTTTCATTACTAGTATGGCTTTGGTTTTTTTTCCATTAATTTCCTATAATTTTTTGTTCTTGCACATTAGATTTATATTACATTCCGTATTTTCAAGTTTTATGCATTACATTTCATGCTTTACAGGTTCGATTGCAAGTTTATGTTTCCTTGATTCATTTTTGACAACTTTTGTTCCAGTTTACATGCTTTACTTGCTTAGTATAAGAATAGTGCAAATTGATATCTTGACCTTTGATTGAGCTAAAAATAGTTAGAGTGTATTGATAAGTGGTACTTAGACTAGGCTACCTCGATATTGAATCTCTATGAGATAATACTTGACTTATCACTTTTATTACTTGAATGACCTATGCACATACCGATGCAATCAATACCTTTGATCTCAAATGGGTCTAAAAAATATATATAAAAAATATTAATTAAGCTTTTTTTAAAATTGATATTAAATGGGTAAAAAAAAACTTATATTAAATATTGAAAAAAATAAAAAAAGACATGCAAGACTAAATGATAAAAAATTTTAAAAAATAAAAAAAAGTAGCTCTTACAAGAAATACAACAAGAAAGAGAGTACCACATTTAAAACTTTTGAATACTCTAAAAAAAAAAAATCAAAACAACAAAGTAAAAGGTAAAAATATTTCAAAAACAAATATAAATATAGGCCCCTTAAAAAGTCCCACTTTAAAAAAATTTTATAATAAAATATATATAAAAAGGAAAAATAAATAAAATACATGAAAAATTAAAAAATCAAAAGAATTGAAAAAATAGTCACATTTTTAAAAATAATGGACTCCACTAAAAAATAAAATTCTTTTACAATAAAACATATATAAGTAAAAAAAGTGATAAAAGAAAAAAAAAGCAAAAAGAAAGAAAAAGAGAAGCCAACATTTGTCATGTATAGTAAAACCCAATTTGTAGCATTTATACATAAGATTTAATTATACGTGTAACGAATACTATTTCTATTAAGATTTGTTTATCTTATAGAAATTTACTTTTAAAAAATACTTTTTAAAAATGTAGATTTTTTTTTGTTGTTTGGAGTCAATGAAAATGTTTTCTTTTGTTTGATTGCTTTTTAAAAAATTTATTTTTTCAAATAATATTGAAATAACTATTAAAATATGAAAAATACTAAATGTAGCCCAATTTATACTCTTTGGAGCCAACTAATAATTACAATAAAATTTCAAATCCATTTTAAAGCAATTTGTTCAAGACAATCAAAGGAGTAACACATTCATTTATCTTTGAACCCTTATGCCTCAAAAAGAGAGAAAAAATTTAGAAATTGTGTTCCTTTTTTTCAAAAAGGGAGGACAATTTCTAAAAATAGTCTCATTTTTCATGGACTAGCCAATTATTTTTTGTTGATCAATCAATTTTCTGCCAAACAAACATAAAAAAAATGTAAAAATCATTTTTTAAAAGTTATTTTTTAAAAAACAAATGGAATCGTACATCATAACATCAATCATCAAAGACAAACCATATTCATTCTACTATTTGCTATTTAGAGGGCAAGGTAAACACTCAAATTGTTTGAAAAGATTTTTTATCTTGAGGAATTATTACCAGTAGTAAGGATTAAAATTTTATTATTGTTGTTATTATTAAAAAACAATTGTCGCAAAAATTAAGTTGGTAAAATAGTCCTAAATGTTTAAAAAACTTAATTCATGTAATTTGAAATAATATATATCAATGCGACACTTTGTATACACTAAATTATTAAAAAATGTATATGAATAAGAACATAAAAGAATAAGACACATTTACAATTTAGATTTGCTAGAGAATTTCATAATAAATATTTAGTATAATTACGTGGAAAAAAAGGTAAATTAAATTTAAATATAAACCTAAATGAAAGTTTGCTAAGCAAATAAATGGAGAATTAAAAGAAGAAAAATAAATAAAAACACCCTAGGTAGTTGTACTCCTAGGGAAAATTGAGTATGAAAAATAAATATGCAAAAGCAAAACATTATCCTAATCTATATTTTTAATTTTACAAATTTTGACTTAAAGTTGACCATTCTTAAGATAAACCCAGTGTTAAGCATATGTTGGCTCTTTTTTTTTTTCTCTCACAACTCTATTGTTTTCACACAAGAAAACTAAAAATAAAAAATCTCTACAAATCTGAAAAGAAAGTGACAAAAGGGTGGTTAGAGAGGATTCTTAAGGTTTTCATTTTGCATAATTTTTCTATTCTTTCCTTCTCTTACCAACTGTCAATTACCTACTCCATCCTATCTTTTCTCATTCACGCCATTCTCATCAATCAAATTATCAAAAAGCTAAAACTACAAAAAATAAGTGAACCATCTCTTGCCTCACCCTTTTTTTTTTTTTTTTTGAAGGAAATGTGGAGGAGAAAGAGAAAAAAGAGTGACCTAGATGATAACTTCTTCAAGATTAAAGCTATTGGAAATGGTTAGATTTTTTTACAACTTTTGGGTTTTCTTTTTTGTTAATATTCTCTTGAAATAAATAGACAAGAGAATGAGAAATTGAGCTTTTTGTATCTAAAGTTACCATTTCTAATTATTGTATAAGGATTTACTATTTTTCTAAAATCATGTGCAAATTGTGATTCAGGTTTTGATTTCTCTGATGGATTCCATAAATACACAATCAAGTGGAATCTATATGTAGGTATGGATTGTTGTGGGCATGTACAATGGGTGGATATTTATTTGAAGAAGTAAGATTTGTTTGGTTATAGAAAAAATAAAGAAAATTGAGAGAGAAATATATTAATTTTGAGGTTTAATATTTTAATCTCTTTTTTTTTTTACATTATTCATTTTATTTAGTGATTTTTTTAATGAATTGGATTTAGGTTTGTAAATGCAAAGAAGAGAATTTATGTTGAGGTTTGCTTGATTGACTTGAATAGAGAAGGTTGTGCTTGACTTGGGATGACTCACCATGAGATCTACAAAGGTTGAACTCATCAAAATCTAGCTTACCACTACTTATCCTTCGACTAGCCCAACCTCTCCTTTGATGAAAGTCGATATTGTTGGAAGGTAATAAACTTTTGACTTTTGTATATTTGTCAATCAATTTGGTTTTAATTTTGTATATACCAAAAAATAATTACAATTATTTTTGTGTATAAAATAATTAGTGTTTTGATTTTGTTGAACTTTTTGCTACGTTTTGCTAGATTGACTTGAATAAAAAAGGTTGTGCTAGACTCAAGATGGCTTGCCACAAGATCCACAAAGGTTGAACTCACCCGAACCCAGCTTACTACCACTGATCCCCCAATTGGCCTAACCTCTCCTTAGACGGAAGCTATCATTCCCATAAAGTAATAAACCTTTCACTTATGTATATATAGCAATCAATTTGTTTTGATTTTATAGCTTCGGCCAACCCTTGGTAAGCTACAGATAAGAGTAAGTGAAAAATATTTAATTTAATTTAATTTATTTACACTTTTTGTCCATTTACAATGTGTTTGGAACTTGGCCGATGGCTTTGTTATTAGCAAACTAGAGGAAAGTTGTGATTGAAGGACCAATTTATAGTTCCTCTCAAGTTATAGGATGGTATCTAAGAAAGATGAACAACCAGAAAAATGGATAAATGGTTATAGAATCGAAACCTCATATTCATATATCAAATTTTGCATTTACTAGTTCAATTCTTTGAGATCTTGAAAGATGGGGTTGCCTCACATGTGTCTAATGCAATTCACAAGTAAGTAAATATTCTTTAAACCAATTTTGGAATTGAAAATTGATACCTTTTATTTTACGTTATAAAATTATTTTTCTATTGTTGTTGCATATCATTACAACAATAAAGCTATCTTTTTTATATTCTATTAGATCACTTGCTTATGATTTACCCACTAACAACCGCTTGACATAAGACTAGGATTTAGGATTTCTTGACCCACTATCTAATAGTTTGGTAATAATGGCATTTAAATCATACTAATTGATGCAAGTAACCAAAATTAGAAAATCAAGATTCCATGGAAAAGGCTTAGTCCCATTAAAATTTAGATTTTGAAAAGTATGCTTTTACTATTTTCACTGAAAAAGTAAACGGGTAATTATTTTATTAATTTATAAAAAAATTAGTAGTGTGCTATATACATTGACAGATATTAGGTTATAGGTTAACTTATAAGATGTTTTTGTTGCTTTTGGTTTTCTTTGTTCTTTTATTTCTTATCTTCACAATTTTTATACCCTATATGAACACTTTTTGGTTCATTTTATTTTATCTTAAAAGAGTTAATGCAATCAGTTGATTAAGCAAGAGTTTATCAATTTGGGTTTCATGAGGACAAGATTATTAACATAGTGTTGTTGATCACATGACCATAATTAAAGATGTTTTATTTTTTATTTATCTTTACAAAAATATATGCTTTGTTTGAATTTATTGTTGAATCTTTATTTTTTGCAAACTTTGTCTAGTTCTCTTCCTTTTTGCTTCTATTCATTTCTCTAATTTCCTTTGCTTCACTAGGAAATGAATAAGATATGATTGCTTATTTTCGTAACTCTTAATTTCTTTAATTGGTGTTTAATGAACTCATTTTGTCAAATAAATTCATTACTATAGCCTACTATAAGGTTGCAATTGAATCTCTTGGCAAGCAAGTTCTTATTACAATTTTTGAAAGAGTTAAGGAATACTTTAACAAAGTTATGGTAGAGAGAAGGTTGCAACTACTATTGCTAATAGCTTGAATAGAAAATTCAAGTATTTATCACTCTATCTTTCTTATAGATCTATTCTTTTACTTATTGACAACATGCATGATTATTATTGGCATTGAGTTAGATTGTTATTTGATTAATATAGAATATATCTATGAATATTGTTGTTGGGTTGCATTCTATATTGACTGTTATTGAAAATCTATTGATAATTATTTTTATTTGCGATGCAATTATTGTTGCATCACTATTTTTTGAGATGCTTAATTTAGGACTTTACATTTTTTATTGCTCCTAACCTTTTTGCTCTTTTCTGGTAATAAGGAAATTCCACTTTTGATTCACTTATAATTTGTATTAGAATGGGTCTATTAGATGAATGGTTAGATGGACAATTTCTAGATGATGTTAGTGACTAGGTGGGTGTGAAGGAAAAAGAGATATAAAGCTGTTTTATTTTTGTGTTGAAACATCTGAAGTAGAATCCATCAATGAATCTATAAGTTGATAAGTAAAGAGTTACAACACTTGCTCATTTGTCTTGCTGCTATATATGTCTTCTTCAATATTGATAACATTATTATTAATAATTATTTTTATCTAACCTTTTGTATTTTTTATTTTGCAAATTAAAAAATAAAGAAAAAAGTATGTTCCATCATCATTAAATGATCATAAACATTATTGTTTACAAATAACTAAAGAAATTGAACTTGTAACAAAGTGCGAGCTAATTTTCTAGTTTATGTTATTTGTATTATATTGAATGCAATCCCTTAAGGAATTGTGAATTGCCATGTACTTTTTTTACTCTAGTTTTTTATTTTAGTTTTTTTATATAAGATTAAAAAATTGAACTTTTTGATGTACTTATATTTTATATTTTAAAATTATCCCTTTAATGGTTTATTTGTTAGCATGTATACAATAGCAAACAATGATTATTTCACCCATTTCATATTATGTAATGATCATTTTATCTTTTAATAAAAATAATTTAAAATTTAAAATCTCCTAAAATTAAAAAATAATCTACAAACTTTTTAGATCGAATACATGTATGAATATAACAATTTTTTTTAGTTTATAGATTTTTCTTATTTATTGGTTTAGGGTGGCTAAAAGAGTTTTAGGCAAAAGAAAATTGAGTTCTAGGATTAGATTAACACTTAATTAAAAAGATTTGGTGGATTTCGATTCATAAAAATTAAAAGAGGAGATCATAAAGAATCAAAAAGGAATTTTTAGGTGGTTTCTGTCCCCAGTCAATGACGATGAATAAGTCTAACATATATCTAAAAAATAAAATTTTTTTAATATATAATTTTGGACAACTTTTCTAAATTTAAGAAAATAGTAAATTAAACACATATATGAATCTAATTTTTTTAATATAAAACCTACTTTACTATCAAAATTTTTATTTTTTTTAAATAAGCGAGCTTATCATTCATCAATCATAAAATGAACACTTTTAGTACAAGGTGTTGAATAAACTTTGGGCACTCCTCAATCCATTGCATAGTGATCTGAGTGTCTAGCACATGTTTTGCTATTTTATGAGCTACTTTATTCCCACTTTTCCTTGCATGAGTAAATTTGCATGAGATAAAAGCTATTGCCAAGTTTTTTGCTTTTTCAATTATTGTGCCAATGGGGACAAATCATGGCAATGTTGACTCATTTTCCTGATAATGGAAAAAGTAACCACTTCTAGAATTATGTTAGTGAACCCCCTTTCCTTTGCAAAGCTAAAGCTCAAACCACTGCCATTGCCTTTATGTAGAGAGCATTAGTTTTCCATGGCACAATTTTTGTATAGACTCTTCTCACCTAACGTGCAGTATCCCTTACCACCATTCTAATTCCTTCAATTTCCATTTTCTCGTCCACCGTACCATCAAAGTTTACTTTGTACTGCCCGTATTCTGGTAGTTGCCAATTTTGTTGGAGTGATTCCCTTTTACCTGATCATTATTCTTACACTTGTGTATATTTATGCAAATAGTTTCTCAAAAAGGCATAAGTTTGGCCTCTCATTGTGCTTCCTTATAATACTTTATATTTCTATTCATCCATAAAGCAAATATTGTAATCATAAAAAAGTGAAATGTTTCATTCTTCCCTGTTACGTGGAATAACTAATCCAAAGTGTCTATAAAATCCTATACATCTCCCTCATTGCTAAGCTTTAGATGTTTCCACACTTCCTTTGCACATGGACATTCGAATATCGCATGAAGAATAGTTTCCCTTGCCATTCCACATCTCATGCATGTAGCTCTATGGAATATTTGTTTCCTCTTTAGGTTTTTCTTCACTAGAATTATTTCCTTGCTAACTTTCCATACCAGGATTTTAACCTTAGCTAAAACTTATGTTGTCCAGATGTTCTGCTAGAGCTTCTTGCATGAAATGTAGTTCTCATTTCCTTCCCCCGCTTCTCCATCATCTTGCACCATGCTTTGTAGTAACCTACAACCAATTTTGATTATATACACCCCTTATTATTATAGACGCCTAATTTCATCTAGATAATTTTCAACCATTTGTGAAACCATTAAATCCAATATGGTTTAAATTCAATATTTTTTAAATTTTTGACAAGTTTTTAAAACAAATTTTGAAGCCAATTTGACCAAAATACTCCAAGGTCAAAATTGGTCAAACATGATCAAACTTGGTCAAAACTAGTCAAATAGGTCAAAATGGATGAAACTCAAGTCAATTCTTAAAATTCACAATCAAATTGGAAAAAAATGTGGATTAAAATTGAAATTGGTGATTTTAAAGCACTAAAAACCTTAATTACACTTCAAGAAAGGTAAGATTATCAAAATACCTTTTAGCGGTATTTTCATAAATTGGCCTTATCAAAGTCAGATTTTCATGAAATTTTTCATATCATAATTAAATTTTTTTGAGGATTTTTTTATTTATTAAAAACAAAGATCACACATTGGGAAGTGTGAAATTATAAAAATACCTTTAAAGATATTTTTATAATTTGACCTTTCTAAAATTGATATTTTGTGAAAAACTTCATATCATGATTTAATATTCTTTAACAATTTTTTGAATTTGAAAACCTTGATTGCATCTTGAAAGGTGTGAAATTACCAAAGTACCATTTAGAGGTAATTTCATAATTTGACCTTCTCAAGGTCAATTTTTTGCAATATTTTTTAGATCATGTTTTTATAATATTTGATGATTTTTTGTGTACTCAAAACTACAGGAATACCTTGGGAGGTGTGAAATTACTAAAATACCCCTTAAGGGTAATTTTGTAACTTGACCTTTTCGAGGTTGGATTTTCATGAAAATTTTCACATCTTAATTTCATAATATTTCATGATATTTTATGCTTTAAATCACAAAAATGAATAAGAGAGAATTATTTTCTAAGAAAATGGTCTAAAGACCGAAAAGTTTCAAATGGGGGCAAAATGATTTTTCACGTAGACCCAAAGGCTTTAAAATTCCAACCTTTGGCAATGAGCATCTTAGGTTGTTGGATCATTTTGGGAATCTTGATCCAAGGGTGAAAGTTAGCTCCTTGGAAACCAAAATAAAGGTGAAACTTTAACCTTTTCATGAGTTTGTGATATAATGGCTAATATTCAATCTTGGAGAGATTTTTTTTCATCTTTTTCACCAAAGGAAAGTCATATTTTTAGCTAAAAAGAGAAGGGGAGCTTGTGAAATAGAGGAGATGAAGAAAAAAGCTAGAAAAAAATTCATGAAAAAAAAAAGAAAAGAGAAAATTTTTTGCTTTACTTACTTAAAGGTATACTTTCTCAAATTCCATCTTCTATTTTTTTGCATCCTCGTCACATTTTTCATAGCAATTTCATATTATTTCATCTATTTTTTTTTAAATTCTCAAGTTCATTTTCTTGTTCAAAGCTTGAATCAACTTTAACTAACTAATCAAAGTTGGATTAAAGCTAGAATTCAAGTACTAAACAAAGCAAATCCACCATAGAAAAACAAGTTGGAGGTTTGGCCAATATGCCTCCACCATGGCCGAACCTCCCATTGGCCTTCTCTGATATCTTGTTACTTCAAAATGTGGCTTATAAAGTTTAAATGATGAATTTATTGGTGTTTTGCTTGATTTTTGGTTGGTTGAATATATATGCTATTGTTTGGTTAATGTTGTTATTAACATGATCTCTTTGTCATTTTTGGATCATTACATATTTTTTGAGATTGTTTTAATGTTATAAATCCCCTCATGCAGTAGGTTTTTAAATGATCAATGCTTATTTGGATGAAATGGGATGAAAACTTGCTTACGAGAATGCCATAGGCCATTCGGCCATGTTGATTTTGGTGATGGCCAAACCTTATTCTTGGTTGTTGATTAATTGTTGTTTTGATTCATGTGTTAAATTATGTATTTTTTATGATTTTCATGTTTTCCAAAGTGTTGGAGTCAAACTTTTAAAGAGAAATGTTGTTTTGGTGAGCAATTTTGGTGATTTTTAAACTTGTTTAGTTGGGTTTTGAGAAAAGAAAATGGTGAAGCATTCAAACCAGTTTCAAAAATTTTTCATATTTGATCCATTTTTCTTTTGAATTTTCATATATAACTTTTTGTGATTTAGTTTTGTAAATAACTTGGTTTGTAATTATTTTGTTCTCATGTATGTTTTTGTCACATGCATCATTAATGGCATTTTTGTAATTTGTAATTGTTACATGCATAATTCCTATGAAACCCAAAATTCTCATAAAACCCTAGACCCTAAACCCTAAGCTCTAAACCACATTCCAAACCCTAAACCATCTCTATTTCCTACACTAAAAGCTATAGCTGATAGTGAAAGTGCAACTCTATTTTTTTATTCTTATTGGATAGCGCAGAGCCCCGTATTAAGCGACAGGTGGATATAAGGGGCTTCGCAAAGCCTTCATGAGATACCTTACCATTGGGCCTCGGTAGGTTGAATTGCCATACACCAAAATTCGATCCACCATGGGATACCCCACCCAGATGAATCAACATACCGAGTCCCTAAGGAAGATCGCTGGACCCCATAATCGAACAAATATCAAATAAAACCAATTAAATCCAATAATTATTAATAGCACATGATTAAAATTTTTTGGCTTGACTCTCAAAATTCTCCAGTGGAGTTCATAAGTTATCGTAAAGTATCGGTCCAGAGACTCAACCGCTAAACGTAAAAATTATAAAAAAATCATGAAAAAGCATAAGGAGTCATCACCAATCTTTTTCAGAGTGTGATCGATCACTCAAAAATTTTATCATTTTAATAAAACAATAAAACATGTTTAAATCTTTATTAAAAAGATGATTTTGGTCTGCAAAAATAAGATTGAGTTCGGGAGTTGGTTACATATGGTGAAGGATTAGCACCCTTACAACACCTATAAATTGATACCAATTAATTATGCATTATTTGTAAATTTGAATAAAAATGATTTTCTATATAAAATTTAATTATAATTCCCTTTGTTTTATAAGAAAAAAAATTAGTTAAAAATTTTTTTATTAAGGAATATTAAGAAAACTTCAAATTAAAGAAATACTTTCGAAGTCTCCGACATAAAGGTAGAATTCAAAAATAACCTTTCCATTTAAGATTTATCCTAACATTCCTTCTATAAATAAAATAACATTTTTTGTAAATGTTAATTATTAATAACTCTCTAACATCTAGGTAGAGTATCAATCAATTATATTTCACACAATGCTATTTTAATTTTATTTATTCAAAACTAAAAATTTTAAGAAAACTTTTGATGTAAAAAAATTGAATATAATATAATTAATACTAAACATCCATACTAAAGTAAACATGTATATATGCATTGTAAATGAGGACGTTAATTTAAAAATGAAACATATGCAAAATGATGATCAAGTGTGAATTTAAGGATTAAGATTTCAAATATAAAGAAACCACTTAGACTCTCAACTAAATAAGCAGAGTTTAGCTGTGAATTTTTATATTTAAAAATCTCGTCCTATTATTTTTAATATTTCATGTATTTTTATAATCATGGTTTAAACAAAATGAACTTATTTCAAGCTTGTAGAAATGTATAAAAATTCTTAATGAAATAAAATTTCCTAAATACCCTAACATCTAGGCAGCATTCGAGAACAGATTATTTCATAATAGGTTTTCATGTAAATCCTTATAAATTTAAAAATGAATTTGGTGATTTGGGTAGATTCGGGTTTGAATTTTAAGATTTTACAAACCTCTTTAAAAGTCTCCAACATGTAGGTAGACTTTCAGAGTAAGCTTGTTTTTATAATTATTCCAAAAATTAATTTTTATATTCTTATACTTTTATATGCATTTCTTTTTTGTTTTATAAAATTTATTATTGTTGTTGCTATTATTACTATTATGTATAAATTTAAAGTGCATGAAAAACAAAAATAAAACAAACCTGACATAAATTTAAACATGAAACATTGAATTAAAACAAGTATGAGAATCCAAACCATAAAAAAAATTTAACAATGCATAAAATTAAACTTATAATTAAATTTTCTAAGTGAAGAAAATTTTTTACTTTACTATTTTATTTTTTATTATTTTATTGATGCCAAACTTAAAAAAATATAAGATCTAATTACCACCACCATGGTCCTACACCATTGCTTTCCATAGATGATGTTATTAGCATACATGTAAAAATATATATTTTTTGTAAAAGAGGACCACCTTTTTACCAGTCTACTATTACACATGGAGGAAACTTAAAGATTCAAATCTTCCTATAAGCCATGGCCATGCAACATAATAAAACATAAGCAGCAGACAAATTGAAGCTTTAAGCTTCTTTTTACAAAAGATACAACTAGGCACAGGCATGGAAGAAAAAAGGTTTGAACTTCCCCTTAAGCAAACATATCGCATACAACACATGAAAAAAGAAAGCTTTGTGTTTCCAAGCAACAATCCACATGCAAAAAAAAGACAACCAGAAAAACCAAAACTGCAGTACTCATTCTATTCACAAAAAAAAAAGGACTTAGGGATGATGAAAGGACTAGCTTATATGAGCAAACAAAGGTCTAACATACAAACACTAGGAAAAAAAAAACATAAACAAACAACCTACAACTAGTTTTAAACCATCATTAATGGAGTTTTGAAATTCATGAGTAGCTAAAAAAGAACCTAGGCTTAACCAAAACATGTTTGTGGAACTTGAAGCTTCCTTTTTATCATTTTTTCTAGCATAGAAACTAGAACCCAAACTTATACCTAAGTCCTACTCGAAAAAACTTGAGCCATATACAAAGAACAGGGACCAAAAAGATGGTTGAAATCTCTAAGGCAATAAAGGAAACAACTTTCAAAATCTAGGTGGAAGAAACAACCAAACCATGACTGTTCATGGGAAACCAAGCAACACAGTTTGGGTTATCCAACCTTTCTAGGTTTTTTACTTATTTTCAATATGCACTAACTAGAGGATAATCATGAAAAATAAAAGAGCAAGGGCTGTTAAGACTTTGTGTAGTGAGGTCGTTGCTGTAGCTACCATTAAAAGAGGCAGGAGCTATTCGACAATATCAAAAAAATGAGATGAAGCTCCAACCATTTTATAAAAAAAGAAAGAAACATAAAACACATAAAGCTTCAAACTTCATCAACATTCACACCAATTCAAAGTATTAAGGAACAAATAATAACACTTTGCAAAAAAGATCATGGCAGGTGCAAAAATGGTATAACAAGCAATGACATAAAATGGCAAACAGATGCCCTTGTATGGGCTGGCTTACATTTTTTAATTTTTTTTCTATTTTTTTTTTTTTTTATACTTTCCCCTTTTTCTTTTTTACCAGAAGCCTCCCTTCTTCTTTCAGCTAACCTTCTTTTTTTTTTATCTATTCAGCAAACATTTCTCCAAGAACATAAAGATTTCAATCTTGATTAAAAATGACCATTGGATGAAATCTCATCCAAGGGTCAAAGTTCCTCTTTTCCTTTTTTTCAAGGAGCCACCTTTAGCCATTGGATTAAAAGTCAAAAAAAGATCTAATAGGCCATATTAAACACTGCAAAGGTGAAATTTTTATGCTCTAAACCCATGAAAAAGACTATTTTACTCATAGTGCAAAGTTTTTATTATTTAGGCCTTTTTCTTAGAAATCAATGTTCTCATGCTCATTTTTAAGATTTTAAAGCACCAAAAATCATGAATATTATAAAGTTAATATTTGAAAAGTTTTGTGAAAATTCGAGCTCAAAAAGCCCAAATTACAAAAATACCCCTGTACGGGTATTTTGATAATTTCACACTTCTCAGAGTACTAACTATTATTTTAGACACACCAAAAATCATGAAATATTATGAAATTAATATATGAAAATTTTTACAAAATTTTGAGCTCAAGAAGGCCAAATTATCAAAATATCCCTCACAGGAGATTGTTGTGATTTCAAATGCACAAAAAATATGAAATATTGTAAAATTAGGATCTAAAAAGTTTCACAAAAATTTGAGCCCAAGAAGGTCAAATTCTAAAAATACTTTTTATAAAGGTATTTTGATAATTTTGCCCTTCCTGAGGTATAATGAAAATTTTAATATTTCAAAAAATTTCAAATTTAATTTTAAACCACATTAATTTCAATTAGATTTTGAATTTTTAAAATTGACCCAGGCTTTATCCATTTTGAATAAGCTTTTATGAAATTTTAAATTTGTTTGATTGAATTTGATCCGAATTGACTTTAGGTCTCTAAACAGGCAAGTTGTGAGCTTTTTATAGGTTGTAAATGGTCCTCATAAATTGTCTTGGCCCATGTTCACAAATAAACCCTTGGTCAATCATGTTAAAATATGTCTCAGATAAAATTTAGTATCCACAGGCGATTGGCATAAAGGGTTAGGTTAGAGTTAGTACATCTAATAGTGAAATAAATTATAAATGAAATAAATTGTAGTATAACAAGATAAAATAATATAAAATTATCTCATTACCCCTCATAGGATAGCTTTTTTTTTATTGAGTCCTTCTTTATGACAAAAAGTACATGTCATTATCATGCCTATCCTTGATAGATTACAAGTTTTACTATTATGTTTTTTGGGTTCATTCCAATCTTTTTTTTTTTTTTGCTAGTTTTGGGTTTTCCTAGCATCTTTCTATACTCTAATAGGTTAACTGGCTCTTCTGTCATTGATTTAGGCCAATCTTTTACCCCCAAGCATGAGCTATAAGGCATTACCATAAGCTACATGTAAATCTCCTTATAATTCCAATTAAAGACACAATCTTCCATATTTCCCCTCAAGTCTCTAATTGCACATATGTCATGTGTAGATGAGACACCAAAAAGTATAAATCTTCTACAAGAACATGTCTTTTGGTTGAAATTAACTACACCAAAATCTATTTCATATCCAACATCTCCTTTAAATTTAACTGTGCACTTAAAAGCGATTTGTGAATTTTTTCCATGACTTTCCAAATGTTAGGACCAATGTTGCTTCTCTAGTTACAGTTTTTTTTTTCTTCATAATTCTTAACTTCATGTCTATTCTTATGTCTTCAAGTAAAAAAATACCTAGCTTTTTTCTGGCATCCAAAAATGTCTCATTAAAAGCTTCACACAAGTTATCCACCAAATCAATTCTAGAATCAGTGTTGAAGAATGCTTTGCACAATTGTCGAAATGGGACTTAGAGTATGTCTTTAATTACCTCTGCTTTCTTAATTGCTAATTCCTTTAAATAGTCTCCAAATTTTGTAACTGTGTTCACCTTAAAAATCTTCCAAAAGCATTGTTTCATTTCTTAACATCTATAACCATTATTACCCAATTGACATATATAAGTTTAGCATAATATCTATGATTAGCATTTGCAAATAACTCATTAATTGCTTTATCGAGGCCTTGTATGGTAATAAAAGATTCGAATCATTTATGTTAAAAAATAAATAGTTGAATACAATTTACATAAGTTGCTTTTTGCTAGTCTATCATTATAGTCTATCCTAATCCATTTCCAAGGGTCTTGATATTTAACTTTAAAATGTCAATAAACCACTTCCATGAAGCTATGCATTCCAATTCCACTAATACCCAAGCCACTAAAAACATTTGATTGTTTTCATCTCTACCAATAGTATCTAATAACTCACCCCTTATTAAACCTTTTAAAAAATAACCATCTAGCCCTAAAGGTGTTTACAACCATTCTCAAAACCATTTTTAAGGGTAGTAAAATGTAAGTCATATCTTTCAAAAATAGGTGGAGAATTTGGCATCTGCTTATGCATTTGCATTTTCATAATGCTATTAGGATTAGTTTCTCAAATTGTACATACATAATCCTACAAGTGTGCAAACTCTTCGTTATAATTGCTAACTACCTTATCAACCACATTTTTTTTATTACCCTTCTTACCATGCTTGTTTTCACCTCTACTCTATATTCATTCTTAACTACTTTTCGTATCTTTTAATTCTTCATAAAAAGGTTTTTCATAAATTTTTTAATATACAATTTGCCAAAATAGATTAAGTCATTCTTGGATTGCTAAACACACTATTGCAATTACGATTTTTGTTGTAAGTTTTCACTTGAAATGATTGTAACTTTTTATCAAAAGATGCATATATCATCCAAGGACAATTGGGTGTAACACACTTACCTTTCTTAAAATTTTAATGGTTTTTTTTTACTAAATTATAGCCCTATTTGTATGAATAGCCAATAATGACACAATATGCTTAAACTATTTTGAATTCTTAATAACATACCTAATTCTATATAAAAGGTACTTATAATTAGACTATAAACTAGGAACTTGCTTTTTTTCATAGTAGCATCATTCATTGTGTCTTCTTCATCACTAACAAGGTCTCTATATTCATCAGTCATAATACTTACTATGGTATCTTTCATCATTGTTAGTGCTAAAGATTTTTTTTAGACCCTGAAATCTAGTTCTAACTACATTATCAATAATGTTAACCCCCTTGCCCACTCTATCTATGTTGTTTTTCCCCTTTTCATTTCTCATTTTCTAAAACTTGGACCTAACAACAATAATTTCTTCTTCATTATTACTACTTAAAACTTTAATAGGAATATCATGACTAGGATCTCCACCTTCATTGTCAGTTGATCCATTTCCATCATTAATAGCTTCTACTTGTACCTTACTATAAACCCTATTAGGTTGTTCATCATGAATATTATTAAGTTCTTCTACATCAGATTGAACCCAATGACTATCATTTACTTTTTCATAGATCACTAAAAGTAATAACCTCATTATATGGCTTATTAGTCATAACATCTTGATTCCCTTCTATTAATGGTAAACTCAACACTTTAAGAACTAATTGAAACTTATCTATACCATGTTCTAGGTAGATATCTACTATACCATTATCTAAAAAATATCCTATCATATTAAAAGTAGTTTCATCATCCTAAACTAATATAAGTCCATCATCAACTATTTAACTACACTTTAAGTAAAAAATCTCCTAATGTTCATAAATCCAACATTTTTACAAATATTTAGTAACTTATAAAAACTAATCTTGTCAAATTCAAATGTCAAGTCTTCAACAATTGCATTATATACCTCAAATTCAAACCCTCTCAAGCAAATGTTTCTTGAAAATGAAATCTTATTGTCACCAATTCAGAACTCATATCTATCAAAAAATAAAGAAAAAATCATCAAACCCTAAACATTAATTTTTATTCAAACTAAATCAAATAACTACAAACTAGTTGTTTAGAATCATACATTTGTCAAAACCTATAAGAAAAAAAAATTAATTTCAAAATGATCATTACCTAAATGTTTAAAATGAAAAGCACCACTTGATTTCTTCTTAATCTTACTTTCAAGAATAATGGTTTCTTCTTAATCTCTAATTGGACAATTTTTTAAAAAACCCTAAATCTTTTAAATCTCATTTTCATAGTCTTAAATTAGATGCATATGACTTTGTAAAATGGTAACATTTTACTTTTATTGTAAAAGTACTTTTAATGTTTAAATGTATTAGAAATTGCAGGTTTCACATTATTCTTTTTAATGTGTGTAAGCCACAATTGTAACAAAACTCTTAATTGATCATGTTCAAAAACTTTCAATCCTAATTAAAAATAATATCCTTAATTGAGAAAACACGCAAACATTATATCCTTAATTAAGCATTTAGCCTTCTTTATATTGCACCCATATTAATGAACCTAGACTTTGTTTTACATTTCCTATCTTTTTGTCCCTACCTCATCTACATAAAGATCATTTATGACATAATTAGAGAGCTATGTCATATTTGGGAAAAAGATGAAGTATAAAAAAGAAAAAAATAATAAAATAAAAATAAATAAAATATAAAAAATAAAAAAATAAAAAAGAGAAAAAGTGTGCAAAGATAAAGAAAGGAGAAAATTTCAAGTTTGGGAAGAGGGATGATAATGTTTTGAAAAGCTCTCATTCATTGCATATTTAAATGATCCTAATCTAGTAGTGCATAATTAGGGTACTTGAGCTTAAAATTCCTTTTATCCAACTTTTACCCTAGCTTAACATTACAAGTTATGAAAAGAGCTAAGAATATTTGATTTAGTGGAATCTACATTAGTGGGTAGAGGCGTGACAGGCAAAAATATGAAATGTAAGTTCTTTTTTATTATGTTGTATTAATTTCATGGTTGCATATTCATAACTAAATTGCATGTGATAATATAAGATGTACATTGCACATAATGAGATGTTAACTAAATAAATGCACATTCTAGGATAATTCTTGTGATTAACCTATGTTTATGATTAGTTATCATGTAATCCTTGAGAAAATCATGATAGATTGATCAAAAGAAGTAGAATTTGATGTTTAGCTTGATTTGGTTTTGCTTGAAAATAAGCAAAAATTCAAGTATGAAGTGTGATAATTTTATAGATAATTTTATTTTTATAAAATTATCATAAGGTTTTTATGCTTAATTATAACCCTTATATACTTGATTTTTTGCATCATTAAGTCCATTTCCCACCTAATTGTGTTAATTGTGTTAATTGTAAGTAAATGGTGAAATATGTGCACATGAAATACCAAAACTGAAACTTACCTACTGTGAGCTACCA
This sequence comes from Durio zibethinus, assembly GCF_002303985.1. The sequence continues at coordinate 14,554,995 of NW_019168470.1, read as the reverse complement.
TGGGGATTAAAGAATCATTAGGAGTTGAACTAAGTTTCATCTTATCACTATTGGAAGCCATGAAGATGATGATTAAATGACAAGTGCAAGAAGAAAAAGCCAATGCATCCTCTTGAAAAGTTTAGGCCAAGACCTCTCCCATGGTGCATGGATGATCTTTTTTTCATGCATAAGTGGTCTGAAAAGGATGTTGAGCTAATTTAGATACTTTCAAGATGAATTTAAAGGCTTAATTATGGATAAAAATATCCAAAAAAAGCTAACTTGGAAGCTACTTTCACATGTGACTCAAAAAGGGGATCATTACACTAAAAGACAATCACAAAGAAAAGGACAAGCTATTGCTCCACTCTTGGCTACTGCCATTCAAGGTTTGGGAGAGAATATGGCCTAAAAATTTTAAAATTTAGAAGTACAATGAGTTGGAAAAATGGTGGAAAGAGATTAGTCCAACTAGGATGCAAGCATATGGGCACAAGTGACGTGGATCGAATGCATGAACACCAAGTTAGCTTGTTGCTACCAAATTTTTCAACTCAGATTGAGGACCATTCTAGCCTTTATTGTCCATCATTTGAGGAGCTGATATGGCTATCTAAGTGTCCTTGAAGTGGTTGTATAACCCTTCCCCATTAGTCCACACAATCAAGCTTCGCATAGGCTAAAATGCTTTTATAATGAACCAAGAGCAGTCATGATTTTGAAGGGTTGATACTCTTTAATTTTTGTCCAACAAATGAAGGGCTAACTTGGCTTTTTAGAGGTCATTAATTGGTTGTAAATACCTAGATTTGTATTCTAAATAAAACCATATAAGGTTGTTGTAAAATAGCCCCATTTAGGTTTTATTTTATTTATTTATTTATTTTTGCTACAATTCTAAGGGCTTGTAGCTCTGTAACTACTAGGTTCTTGGTTGTTCAGCATTTGTTCCTTGTTTTCCCCTTTGTTTTAAATCACTTTTAAGTTTCCTTCATATTCCTTTACTTGTTATTTAGCTCTAATTTAGTTCTTTAAAGCAAACATTTTCCATTTATGCTTGCAATTTCAATTTGTATTCAACATTTTTTTTTTTAGTTTCCAAGTTTGATGTTAGCTGTTGTTTCATTAATTTTCAAGTTGATTCTAGTTTCATCTAATCATGAGCTTTTTATATATTGTTCGCTTACTTATTAGCTTAATTTGCATTTCTTTCTCTTGATCAAATACTTCCATTTGAGCTTGCAAATTTAATTTTTTTTAAAGATATTTCCATATGTTATTTGTTTTCAAATTTAGTTTTGCTTTGGTTTTTGTTACTTTTTAAGTTCAATTTGGTTTCAATTTGCTTTAAGTTTTTTACTACTTGTTCACCTATGAGCTAACTTGTTCGCCTATGAGCCAACTAAGTCTCCATAAAATTTGAGAGCAAAATTCGATGTATTTTGCTTTAGATCTAAGATTAAAAGAGCTGTACTCCAGATTTTATTTTATTGTTTTTAGCCTTTAGAGTTCATTTAGTTGCGATTTTTCACAATTTTCAATTGCAATTCCATTTCCTTTGGTGTTGAGCTTTCACATACATGTTCATTCATTAGTTAGATAAGTTTAAATGAAATTACAAGTTGAAATTCTAATAATTGCTAATGCAAACCATAAGCTAATTGAGAGGTTTAAGAATTTTGTTTGAGTTTTCAAATGGATGTTTTCTTGTTTCTTCTTAGATTTTTTTTGGATTTTTGAGCTAGATAAAGATAGTCCATGAATGCCGTTAGGTTAAGACATTACCTATAAGGCTTCATGTGACTTGAATATACCATTTTACATTTTTGTTTGGTTTATTTTCATACTTATATGCTGTTGTCTTTAGTTTCTATCTTGATTTCGATTTTTACTTGATTTACATTCATGCTTTTTAAATTTCATGGATTTAAATACCAAGTAATTTAAATTTCCAACACTTTAATTTTATGTCATTTACATTCAGGAAAATTTAATTTCTTATCCTTTTAATTTTATGCAATTTTAGTTTTTTGCAACTTACTGTCAAGCACTTTATTTTTTGCTATTCACATTTTTATTGCATTTTTAATTTTCAAGTTCATTACTTTTTATCGCAATTTATACTTCAAGCTCTTTATTTTTATTTGTTATTTCAATATCGTGCCTTTTAAATTCATGTCCTTTAATTTCATGTTTAAGTAGGTTAATTTTCATGTTTGAGTAGGTTAAAATTTGTTAGGTTAACTAGTTCATTTTAAGTTGATTAGTAAGTAAGCTAATTACTTTGACAAGTGTAATTTAAAGTTTAACTTCATGCAATCTATATAGTTTAATTTTGATTGAATTAGTAGTTTTAGATTAATTAAAACCCTAATCAAAACTTTCCTAATTCAAAAACTTTCTATTTTAGTAAGTTTTAGGGTTAGTTTAGTAATTTTCATAATTTGTTAGTAATTAGGTTTAATTTCACTTGGCATAATTTTTAGATTTAATTCATGTAAGGTAATTTAGTAATTTTATCGAAATCTCCTTTCGAGCTAATTATATCCTAAATGTCTATTTTCATACTTACATTTTTGTTTGGTTGATTTTCATACTTATATGCTGTTGTCGTTAGTTTCTATCTTGATTTCAATTTTTACTTGATTTACTTTCATGCTTGTTAAATTTCATGCATTTAAATACCAAGTAATTTAAATTTCCAACACTTTAATTTTATGTTATTTACATTTATGCAAATTGAATTTCTTATCCTTTTAATTTTATGCAATTTTAGTTTTTTGCAATTTACTCTCAAGCACTCTATTTTTTGCTACTCACATTTTCATTGCATTTTTAATTTTCAAGTTAATTACTTTTTCGCAATTTATACTTCAAGCTCTTTATTTTTACATGTTCTTTCAATATCATGTCTTTTAAATTCATGTCTTTTAATTTTATGTTTGTGGACTTTAATTTCATGTTTGAGCTAATTTCAACTTAGTCTTAGGGTTAATTTTCATGTTTGAGTAGGTTAAAATTTGTTAGGTTAACTGGTTCATTTTAAGTTGATTGGTAAGTAAGCTAATTACTTCGGCAAGTTTAATTTAAAAATTTAACTTCATGCAATCTATATAGTTTAATTTTGATTGAATTAGTAGTTTTAGATTAATTAAAACCCTAATCAAAACTTTCCAAATTCAACACCTTTCTATTTTAGTAAGTTTTAGGGTTAGTTTAGTAATTTTCATAATTTGTTAGTAATTAGGTTTAATTTCACTTGGCATAATTTTTAGATTTAATTCATGCAAGGTAATCTAGTAATTTTATCAAAATCCCCTTTCGAGCTAAATATATCTTACGTGTCTAATTTCAGTTGTTTCCCCTAGTTTATAAACCCACTCACTGTGGAGACAATAACCCCTATACTTCCCTTCTATATTATTTGTGCGTTGCAGTACTCCTGCGTGGCACACATCAGAAAGAGGCCAATTTGAATTTGGCGGCTGTTTCGAAACCACAGCAGCTGGAATGTCTAGTTCCAGATATGCATTAGCTTCTTGTCCGTTCAATCCACCCATTCTACATGCTGACTGTTTAGCTTCGTCCCAATTTTTGTCAGTGCTTTTGATGGTTACACTTTTTAAGAATTTGCTATGAGTTCTTCCACCCTCCCTTGCGTGATCTGCTGAACTTCCACTTGAAAAGGAAGGAGTTGGCTTATAACCAGGGATTTTTTTATACCTAAGTTCCATAGAAACTCAGAACCTTCTTGAATAATTAATTTGACAAGGTATGATTTTCCATTTATGAGAATGGAAACTGTACTAGGAATAGGGAATCTTTACTAGTAAGAGATAGGACTCTGCCTGTGTCTAAGCGCTTTTTGTTCATTGTGCTATCATCAATTGAAATGAAACTGCCTCATTGATTCCCCTTTTTTTAAAAAAAATATTCATAGCAACAGGCCTAGAGAGGGATCCTTTCTAGTTTTAGCCACACAAACTTGTCGAAACAGATTAGGTCCAGACTTTATGGTCTTGTCCAAAAAAACCATTCACTAAGCCAGGTTTTACCATCTTCCAACATACCTAGCATTTTCTCCTTGGATTCAAACTTCAATAATACCAGGTTGCCTCCTATAACTGTGACTGAAAAATGCAAGACTCCTTGATTGAAAATGTGACGTTGAAGCATGTGGATGGAGTAAGGGTTTTTTACCAGCATATTTCTTCAACCAATCCAACTGTAGTTCATTATCTTCCATAACAATCTGAACATGTGATACATTGTTGCCCTCAAAAATCAAACTTGATGATTCATTAGATTCTGCCTCTATCACTACCTTTCTTTTGGGGACTGTTATACTATCCCTTTCGTCCTGATTTGGAAGCTTTCGCTTAACCACTTCAGCATAAGAAGGTTATTCTTACCTAAAGTTTTCCAGTAAAGAGATGGAAGAATTTTGCTATTCTATCTTGCTAGATTTTTTATTGTTGTGCCTGTGTTATTTCTTTCATTCTTAGCTAGACCAACCCTTAGTTTCCATCCATTCTAGCAGTAGCTATCCAATACCCTTATGACTAACAAAGCCTCTAAAAGATATTTGAATAGAAAAAACCAAAACTAATCTTTATAAACTTTTTCAGTGCAGTGCAGAAGAATATAAAAAAGTCTGGAACTTTCCTGTACTGCATTACAAATCCCATAGCTCTTTTTCTCTGCTCGCTGGATTTATGTTATCCACAACAACGGTTATATGTTTCCTTTTCCATTGTTCAATCTTTGAGAACCTGCTCCTCTAACCTCGGTTGATTGCGACTGAACTCTTTGTCGTTCCAGCTCCACTTTCTCTCTCTAGTATTGTCTCTCATTTGACTTTTCTACTTTTTAAGTAGTGAAGATGATCTTTCCTTTATCTAAAACATTATACAAATTAAATTGTCCATATAAGACAATTATTTTTTTTAGCAAAGATTTTATTTTTTATATATTTATATAAAATATAAATTAAATCATATAAAATTTACATAAATTATGTCCAATAAATTGTACATATTGAAATAATAAGCATCAAGTATAGGTTTGATATTTAGTATATGAGGAGTTATAAATTTGATGACAATAATTGAAATTTTTTATTTTTCCTTAAGATAGTAGTTGGTATTTTTTGCAAAATTATCACGGTAATGTAATTACTGAGATTATTTTATTATCAAAAGGATCTTAACACTCATAATTTGAAATCATTTTATTTGATTAATAATTATTAATTTTTAAGAATTAAAGCTCATTGTGTTTGATAGTACTAAAAATCAAATATTATTTTATTTAAATAGAGGAAAATAATCATGCATATTATATTAGGTACACAAATTAATATTTTCAACGTTATTTAAAGATAATAATTTATAAAATTATTAATAATATTTATTTATTTTATAATAAAATATTATTAAATTATTAAAATAATAAATATATTTATTGAAAAGTAAATTAATTTTTATAATATAAATAACGTACAAATTCTGAATTAGAAAAAAATCAATATATTAAATTTATAATAAAAACAAAAAAAATTATATTATACATAAAAAAAGTAAAAAAAATACATAAATTATTTTTGAATTTATTATAATAATATTAATTTGAAAATATAAAAGCTTATAATATAAAATATTAATAATTTTATGACGTTAAAAATTTTTAATTGATATATTAAATGAATAAAATTAACTATTATTAATTTAAATATCATTTCATCTTATAATAAAAGATTTTCATCATTTTATATAAAAATTGTATTATCATTTAATATCTTGATCACTTTCAATAATTTAAAATTATTATTATATAAAATTACTAAATATTTATCAAATATAATTATTTAATTATTAGATATAAATATCATAATTTTTAAAATGATCACACCATTCAAATACCACCTAAACCTAAATAAATATGATTAATTTATCACATATCCAAGACAAAATGAATTTCTGAATTTGTAAAGTGAGATAGTGACATCAAGCTAAGCTAATTAAAACAAAAGATAGGACAAGACAGGTGGGTTAGTGGAAGAGCGGTGAAGAGGACTGGCAGGTAAGAAATTACGTTCTCCTTTAGCGACCTTTCTTCCCCTATCCTTTAATTAAAAATAAAAAAGGACAATCCTTTAAAAAATTAAAAATAAAAAGACCATAAAAAAATTAGAGAGAAAGGAGGAAAAGGGCGGAGGAAGGTAGTTGGGAAAATTGCAATGGTCTAGGGTTCTGATGAGACTCATCCAATTCCAATCTCCATATTATCAAGTGTGTCTATATACATAGCATCGGTGAAAAATAAATAAATCCCTACATATATCATATGTATGAATGCATGTATAGATGTACTCCAGCAATCTCAAGGGTTTTATTCTGGCGATGGTCTCCAGCGCCTTCATTGGTTCCAGCTTCATCATCAAGAAAAAGGGTCTCCGAAAGGCCGGAGTCAACGGCCCCCGTGCTAGTAAGTTCTTGCCTTCTTTTTCTTTTAAGGGGAAATTTCTTACTTTTTTATAATTATATATAGAGATTTAGACTGATTATTAATTTGCTTTCTGTAAGGTTCTGGTGGATATGGCTACTTGTTGGAGCCACTCTGGTGGGTTGGCATGCTTACTAGTGAGTTTCTTCCTTCTTGTGCTGTGTTCTATATGTAATCTATGGACAGCAAATCATGAAAATTATAGCTCAGTTGAGGCCAATTTGTTACCATCATTTGTAAAATGCTTAGTTTTAATATGACAGTGATTATTGGGGAGATTGCCAATTTTGTTGCATATATCTATGCACCTGCTGTTTTGGTAACGCCACTTGGTGCATTGAGTATCATTGTTAGGTAACTTCTTTGTTTTTTGTTGATTTTGAAATTTTAATTGATTAATTCGAAACTACTTTACTTAATTGATAGTTTCTGATCATCTCTCACTTCCTATCAAAATGGGCAGTGCTGTTTTAGCGCATTTCATGTTAAAGGAGAAACTACAGAAAATGGGAATGTTGGGATGTCTTTTGTGCATAGTAGGTTCCACAGTAATTGTGCTTCATGCACCTGAGGAGCGTTCTATTAGTTCAATTGAAGAAATTTGGGAATTAGCTACCCAACCAGGTGGGTTGCTAAAAGTTTCTTCAGATATTAAATGCTTACATCATTTTATTCTTAGCTTCCATTATCTTTACATTAATCTGTTTTCTTTTTTCCAGCCTTTCTTTTGTATACAGCTTCAGCAGTAGCTACTGCGTTGGTACTAATTTTCTATTGTGCACCCCGTTATGGTCAAACTAACATAATGGTGTATATTGGAATATGCTCAGTAATTGGATCATTGACGGTAAGATATTTCGGCTTTGCAACTAACTGGATCTTGGGATCTAATAGTTTTATCATTTTTGGTTTTTAGTAATTGCTGTCAACTTTTATCAATTTGAATGTTGTTTATTCTTCTGTGTTCTATTCGTAATGGACAATAAATGTTACTTTCTTGCAGGTAATGAGCATAAAAGCCATTGGTATTGCAATAAAACTAACATTGGAGGGCACCAATCAGGCCAAATACTTTCAAACATGGATCTTTGCAATGGTTGCAATTACTTGTATCATCACTCAATTAAATTATCTAAACATGGTAAGCATTTTAGCATACTCTTACATCTCACGATGATAATTGTAAAGCTGAACTAGATGTCTACTAAGCCAAGACTATCAAATGTGTTATACTTTTGTTACAGGAATCTAGAAAATATGTTTTGAAATTAAAAATTATTGCCGATGTAAGAGATTTGACTTGTCGACCTACATGAATAAACTAATTAGAAATTACTGATACATTACAGTAGAGGCTGATTGTTTTATACAATGATTAGTCTTGATCCAAAAAGTTTTACAATATCCTGGTACAAGAGATGAAAAGGAGTATTCCGCTTGTTAATTTCAAAATTCATTACAATGTTTGTGAATCAAGACTACTGGCAGTGGAGATTTGCCATTAATGCAGTTGGTTGTTCTTTGTATGTGATTATTGCAGCAAGGGCCTAACCCTAACACAAATTTAGGATCTGAATTATTTAGAAAAACAGAAAATATTTAATGAGGAAAATAGAGAATAGATCCTTGAGCTTAAGACTAAGTTTCCTTAGGAGTTATGTCTAAGGTTGATTGTATCACACAATTGAGAAGAAAAGGAAAGATCCTAAGATCTCTCCTAGGATCCTTAGGAGTCACACCTAAGGTTGATTGCATCTCACCATTGGAAAAGTAGTAATGCTGTAGATTCTCTAATAATATTCTATATTGCAATAAAAGTGGATTGATTTATATAGACTCTTGGCATCCATGGTCCTAAAAGAGCTATAACTCCTATTTCAATTAGGACTTTAATGAATATTTGCACTCCAAGAATAAAACTAACAAGGTTAACTTAAAACAAAACTCAATAGGATAAGGAAAACCCAAATTATGATCCTAAACCCTAATATAAATGCAAAATACCAAACAAAAACCTAGAGCCCTTATACTTGGAATATGCAAAATACTAATTAATAGAAAATAATCTAAATAAACTAAAATTTCTAAAGCTATAAGAAATTAAATATTTCTTTGAATGTGAAGAAATTTTATCAAATATAGAGTAGTTGCTATTCTTTGGAAATCTATATATAAGAGATCTAACAGGAACTCACTAGAAAAAGAAAAGATAACTAGATACTAAAGCCTATGATGAATGTTGCAACAAGGCCTACTCCATCAAATATTATTCTTCTAAAAGCAAAAATAAAGGTTTACTATATTCGGTGACTGAGAGATGTCATTTAGTGAGCACTAAATTATGAAGTGTGGATACATCGGTATCCTCAAATTATCAGTGGTGCATTTATGCTCGACACAGATAAGCCATCTCCACACCGGGATATGTATATGACATGGAAGGACATGTTAAAAGTAAGAATAAAAAGATTAGGACACCGTCAAGACATGGCAAATACACTACGGAAATGGGCTAGGCACAATGGTGAAATGACAATAAATTTTTGGCCTCTTTCACTTGGAAGAGAGGCAAAATATAGATGAAAGTTTCAGAAATTTTAATCTTCTTGTGCTTTTAATTCAAGTTAGAGATGAAAAGTTGATTAGAAGGTGGTGCGATCAAGGGAGGGAATGGAATAAGTTGCAGCACTGCATTGAACCAGGCTGCTGCTGCATGGTGAAGAAGTTGGAGAAAATTTTTATTTTTATTTTCTTATAGGAGAGTAGCAGGGCGTGAAGCTTTTAAATTAGGTTGGCTCAAGTTATCATCTATTTTCTTTTCCACTCTTAACCAAACAATGTTGATAAAATCAACCCTCTTGTCATTTTCCTCTTATTTTTAAGCAATTTGAATAAGGAGAACCTCACCTTCACCTTCCTCTTTTTTCTTCAGCATTGATATCCTCTCCTTCCCCTTGTAGTTCCTAGGCAGTGAAAAATACACACTGAAGCAAATGTAGATGTAAAATTTGTTGAAAATGGAATGTTTTCTTTGTTGAACTTGCTGCAACATTTGGTTCATGAAGTTGGCCAGAAAACAAGTTAACCTATGTAAGCTTGTGAGTTTAAAGATCTTGGATTGCCTGGTATAGAATAGAGAGGCAGTAATAATCTGAACAAGTTAAATGATATATGGATTAAGCATTGTTAGTGTATGCTTGTGTGTGAGTTGGAATATTATGGGAATATTCCATGGGAAACAGTTTAGGAGGGATTGATGTAATTTGTAATTGATTCTTTTTCCTTAATATTGTCTATATAATGAAAGGCTAATCCAAGAAATTAGCAAGCTGCTCTCTAAAGCCTTAATTCTAACGTGGTATTAGAGCTAGTAGCACAACCCTAGCCGTTGCCGCCTCCCTCTCTCTCTCTTTTCCTAAAACCCTTTGCGATAGCCCCTGTATTGTCACCTATGCCGTCGCTACTACAGACTTTAGGGCTGCGCACTTAAAACTTTTCCTTCCTCTTCAGCAATCCCTCATTAGTTGAAAAGGGGCAGCCCCTTTATTCGCAAAGGCATCAAGAAGAAGGGTTGCAACCTCTTCATGAATGATAGATTAAGGGAGACAAGTTCTTCTCGATATAGATCATGGCTGCAGAACTGGGGATAGAGTTCCCGGTTTTTGATTATGGGTTGTGTTACCCAATTGAAGGATTATCAGTTATGTTATGAAGGAAGAAGGTTTTATGGCCATGGAAAAAAAAGAGGCAACCGCATCAAAGGTGATAACTTTAAAGTTTATCACGGGCTCATGGTTGTCAGATGAGAAACTTGATGGCTCCAACTACTTATCATGGAGCAAGACTATGTTGGTGACCTTGCGAGGTCTTAGGAAGGCACGGTTTCTAACAAGTGAGCCATTTAAGCAAAGGAAAGTAGCGTGGGAGCAGGAGGACAATCAAGTGCTTGGACAATTATTCAACTCGATGGAACGACGAGTTAAAGTAATGTTCAATCAATACTTTACAAGGAACTTTGAGATGCTTTAAAAATTGTTTATGCAAATTTTGAGAATTGGTAGAGGATCTCAGAGGTTACCAGGGCATGGACTAGAATGGAGCAGTCCAATAGGAGCCTGAGAGAATATTTTACTGCATTCAAAGAGGTATATGATGAGTTTGATAAACTCATGCCCTTGTCTACTGATCTGAAGACAACCCAGGAGCAATGAGAGGCTCTAGCTATAGTGTTTTTCTTAGCAGGATTGAGGAAGGAGTACGCTAGTGCTAGTACTCAGATGTTAGCAGGCAGAGATCCACTTTCTTTATTGGATGCTTATAAGTGCCTAAGCAAGGTCACTTAGCATGATCCTCCACAGAAAGACAAGGCAGTATTTGTGGCCCCACAACGTGAAAGGCGAACATCACACAGAGAACGTGGTGGACGAGGTCAAGGATGTGGAAGTGGTAGAAGAGACCCACAGTCCTACTATCATTATGGACAGCAGGGACACTCACAGAATGTTTGTTTGCAGCTTTGGGGCAATTCTGACCCATATGTGACTGATGTTGTGCTTCAACCCAAGCAGCAAGAGGAGAAAGGAGTTCAGTTATCCCAAGATGAGTATGACAAGCTTATTCAGATGCTTCAAAATCAAACTTCTTTCTCCTCTCTGACAGCAACTTTTATACAAGGTAAATCTACTGCATGCTTGGCTACCATTCCAGGACTTGGGTGATTGATTTAGGAGCTGCGGATCACAAGATGGGTATTATAGGTACACTTTATTCATATATTTCTATGACCGGGAAATATTTTGTTTTGGTTGCTGATAGAAACTCTATAGATATTGTGGGAAGTGGCAAGGCTCGACCTATATCCACGTGACCTTTACATTTTGTGCTACATGTCCTTTTTTCTACTTTTAACTTACTTTCAATTAATCAGATTACAAGGAATTTAAATTGTAGTGTTTCCTTATTTCCTACTTATTGTGTTTTTCAAGATCTATTGACAAAGCTGACTATTGGTAGGGGAAGGATCGAAAGAGGTCTTTATGTGCTTGATGATATACAGAAGATATAGTCTGGATTAATGACATACTCAGAAGAATTGTCATCAGCTTATAAGTCTCATTGTCGTTTTGGCCATCCATTGATTTCAACTTTATGAGCTATGTGTCATCATTTATTATCTTTTAGTTTTGATTATGAATCGTGCAAGTTTGCTAAACTACACAGAGTATCCTATCGACCTCGATTTAATAAAAGGGAAAAGTTTTCTTTTGTTGTGATTCATTCTAATATATGGGGGTTTTGTCCTATTATTTCAAAATCTAGTTATAGATACTTTGTGACATTTGTTGATGATTATTCATGAGTTTGTTGGTTGTATTTTTTGCGGAGCCGTTCCAAATTATTCTGTCTTCACTACCTTTCATATAGAAATAGAGAATCAATTTGTAATTCTATCAAAATTTTACAGAGTGATAATGGGGGAGAGTATTTTTCTACAGAGTTTGTTCAATTCCTAAATGCAAAAAGTATTGTTCATTAGTCCTCGTGTACAGATATCCCACAGCAAAATGGGGTCGTTGAAAGGAAGAATCGCCATTTGTTGAAAGTGGCTAGAGCTTTTTTGTTTCAAATGAAGGTCCCTAAGGTGTTCTGTAGTGAAGCTGTCCTCATAGCATGCTATCTTATAAATCGTTTGCCATCCTCGATAAGGAAAAGTTCCTCTTCAATTATTGTGTCCTGATTGTCCCTTATTTTCAATCTCCCTCAAGGGGTTTGGGTGTACATGTTTTGTTCATAATAGTCGTCCAGGTCGCACTAAATTGGACCCACGTTCTCTTAAGTGTATCTTACTAGGTTATTCACATGTCTAGAAAGGGTATCAATGCTACTCTCTAGACTTGGGTCGCTTTATTATTTCAACAGATGTCGCATTTCATGAGTCAATTCCTTTTCCTTCGGTACTGTAGTCTCATCTGTCACCTATCATATAAGAAGAAGAAGAAGATTTTCTCATCTATTAGATACATAATACACCAATCAATGCATATCCTTCTAAGGCATGCCTAAATACTCAATTTGGTTGTACGTAGACTAGAAGGACCTTCATAGATCCGCTTATGGAAACTTCCCCTATCGACTCAGTGTCTTCGTCGATGGATCCACCTTGAGACACTATGGCTGAAGATGTATTGATTGCTCTATGGAAAGGTATGTGAACTTGCTGAAACTTTCCTTTATACACGCCCTAGTGCAAAGGACTTTCTGCTAAACTTCAAACTTGTATTGCCACAATTGATGCTATTACTGTGCTGCGTACTCTTCGTGATGCTTTTGCAGATTCAGGATAGCGTAAGGCTATGCAGGATGAGATGATGGCCCTAAAGGCCAATCATACATGGGACTTGGTTTCCTTGCTATAAGGGAAGCAAGCTGTTGGGTGCAAGTGGGTTTACACCTCAAAATTGAATCCTGATGGTTCATTGGCTAGATTATAGGCAAGACTAGTAGCAAAGGGATATGCACAAACATATGGAGTAGATTATTTTGATACCTTTTCACCAGTGGCAAAAATGACATCTATTCGCCTATTTCTTAGTTTTGCTACTACACATAAATGGGCATTACATCAATTGGATGTGAAGAATGCTTTCCTACATGGTGACTTGTCTAAGGAGGTATATATGGAGTAACGACCAGGGTTTGTTGCTGAAGGGGAGTTTGGGAAGGTTTGTCGTTTGCGTGGTCTCTCTATGGTCTAAAGCAATCTCTACGCACATGGTTTGGCAAATTTAGTGTAGCTTTTGTTCAATATGGTATGCAATAGAGTGAAAAGGATCATTTAGTATTTTATATGTGGCAAAGTTCAGGCCTTATATTATTGGGAGTGTATGTAGATATCATCATCACTAGCAATGATAGTGTAGAGATTGACAGAGTTGAGGTGTATCTTAAGTCCCAGTTTGAGACCAAGGATCTTGGTTGATTGAAATATTTTATGGGTATTGAAGTGGCAAGGTGTAAAAGGGAAATCTTTGTAGCTCAGAGGAAGTATGTGCCGGATATCTTAAGAGATGCAGGCTTGTTCCATGCCAAGCCAAGTGACACATCGATGGATCCAGGTATCAAGCTGTCCCCATAAGATGGTATTTTACTTGATGATCTCACACCTTATAGGAGACTAGTGGGAAAACTGAATTACTTGACCATGATGAGACTTGATATATCTTTTCCAGTGAGTGTGGCAAGTCAATTCATGGTAGTGCCTAGAGATACTCACTGGAGAGCAGCAATGTGCATCCTCCGATGTTTGTTGAAAAATCCTAGAAAGGGACAGTGCTACTAGTGATAGGGGCATTCAAGCCTATGTAGATGCAGATTAGTCATACTCTCCCATAGGTAGGAAGTCTACATCTGGTTATGCTATATTCATTGGGAGTAATCTGGTGTCCTAGAAGAACAAGAAGGAGCAAGTAGTTATTAGGTCTAGCGTAGAAGTAGAGTATAGAGCCATGGCTTTGGCTCAACAGAGGTACTATGGATGGTTCAATTCTTAGATGAAATTGGGCTTTTAGTTCGGACCCCTACAAAGTTATGGTGTGATATTCAAGTGGTGATTCATATTGCTTCCAATCCACTATTTCATGAAAGAACCAAGCATATAAAAGTTGATTGAAATTTCATTAGGGTAAAGTTGCAGAGTGGAACAATATTATTGAAGCATGTGTGCATAGGGGAACAACTAGCCGATATTCTTACGAAATCACTTCCAGGAGTTCAAGTTGACTATATATGTAACAAGCTGAGCATGATTGATATATATACTCCAGCTTGAGGGGGAGTGTTAGTGTATGCTTGTGTGTGAGTTGGAATATTATGGGAATATTCCATGGGAGACAGTTTAGGAGGGATTAATTGAGAACATTAATGTGTAATTTGTAATTAATTCTCTTTCCTTAGTATTGTCTATATAATGAAAGGCTAATCCAAGAGATTAGCAAGTTGTTCTCTAAAGCCTTAATTCTAAGCATAAGCATTCTTCCTTGCCCTCACTATTCCATGGAGGAGGAAACAAACTGCTGTTTAAGCAGATGAACATTTAATTTGAAATTGGAAACAACATTAAGAACTGATCACGAGATGCTTATCTAATTGATGAGACCTTGTACTATAATTTTAGGGAGAGATGAAGGCTTATATTGCCTTCTGTTAGAATCTTAAGTTTCCCTATTAGATTATACTATATTGTTTATGTTATCATCTTTAAATTGTTAAAAAAAGAACTAAACTCCTTTAACACTATGCATGGTACATTATTCAAGGAGAGTAATAAAGGGATATGTACATTATTCTTAAGCTTCCAACAACCATCAAAAAGATGATATGTACACAAATCAATTAAAGTAAGCAGCCTGGGTATTTTGCTAGTTTTTGCTTTTAGTTTCATCACTCTGATATGGATACTTTAATGGATTGGATCATTATGTGATAAAGTCTTTTACCCAACTGAGCAACTTCTTACCGTGCCTTTAGAATTTAGCTTTCTATTTAAAATTGTCAGATATCTGGTTTCTTAGGGTGCCATAAAGTGGTTGATCTGTTTGAATTGTTGACTTTGGCATGCATTTGTTATAGGGAGAAGGTAAATTTACTATTGTGCATAGACTTCAATTGTTTCTTTTTATGGAATTGGTTGGGTTCAGCTAGTTTTAGCCTTATAGGTATATCCCTTTTCGACATACTTCAAAGATTCCTGTTCTCATACTTCTCTTTTGTTTTTGTTTTTGCTTTTTCTATCACTATTGCAGGCCCAAACTTTTTGTTTGTATAATGCTTAACTGTGTTGCTTGGGATTGAAATTGAAAATATTTGGAGAAGATAGTCAATCCTGATTTTTTTAATGTTAAAGATCAATTTCATGTGAATTATTAATGAAGTCTATTCTTGAATTGCAGTTCCAAATTATTGCAAATTTATGTAATGCTTTGATGTGGTTGCAGGCATTGGATACTTTCAATACAACAATTGTTTCTCCCATTTATTATGCCTTGTTCACTTCTTTCACAATTTTAGCGAGTGCAATAATGTTTAAGGTATCTTCCTTTCCCATGTACATGCAAAACTTTGCTCACAAATGGCTTTTCTGATGCATGAATTATCTATGAGCCTTAATATTAGATTTGATACTTATTAAATTCAATATGAAACATTAATCCTTAAAAGTCAAAATGGCTTTTCAGATGCATGAATTATCTATGAGCCTTAATATTAGAATTGATCCTTATTAAATTCAATATGAAACATTATTCCTTAAAAGTCATGCACATGGGACAGCGAAGGGAAGGACGGAGGGGGGCAGACTGTAATTTTGGAATTTTGAATACTAAAGATACATCCAAGATATCACTGAATTTCTCACTGTTGTGGGTTCAAAATGTGATAACTTTCTTCTGAGTTGCTGATGTATGTGTACAGTATCCTAATATGCACTTGAGATAATGAACACATTCATTGTAAACTTAATGATTGGTAACTTTGGTGGATGAGAGTTTGTCTAGGAATTTAAAGGACATAAAGATTTTTATTTATCGCTGCAAACTTCTGTTTTAAGGGCAAACTTTGTATCACAAGCTCTGTTTTTTTTTTCTTTTTCTTTTAATCCTCAAGGCCTAAAGTTTATGGAAGTAATACTCAAAAGCACATATGTATTTACATATGTGCATGCATATATGTATATTTCTTTACCATCATATTCTTAGGACTATTTCCTAATTATCAAACTATCCACCATCACTTGTTGAAGCAAACACGAGTGTTTCAGACATAGACATAACGTACCTGACATGACAACTCTAAATTATTTATACAGAGATGTGGCTATGTTCATGTGTTTTTGTAATTTTAGGGTAGTAATGATCTCTATTTAAGTATTATTCCTTATTTAGTAATTATCTCTGTTTAAGTATTATTCCTTATTTACTATGTTACACAAACTCGAGGATGAGTTTTGGATACAGGTATGCATCTGACATAGATATGCTTAATTTTTTCTAAATTTTTCCATGTTGTGCCTCCATACCCATGTCAGCATCATAGCTTTTTAATATGCTTGCCAAAAGAACCATATATACTTACAATTATGTAAATTCTTACAGTTATGTAAATTAATCTTTATTGTATTTTCCTCTTCTGTTTTGCTTTTATCTATTTTTTGGGGGGGAGTGCGGTGGGGGGATAAAATCCATGAATAAATTATTTTGATTTTTCTTTTGATTGTTCAAACAAGCATCATTGGACATGAGTCTCATGTCCTTGAGAAATAGGCTGGTTCTGTTTCTACTTGTCCTTATTATAGTTTCTTTTCCCCATTTTGTAGGACTACTCTGGTCAAAGTGCTAGCAACATAGCATCCGAGCTTTGTGGTTTTATAACAGTGTTATCTGGGACTACTGTATTGCATAGTACAAGAGATCCAGATACACCTCTTATCACAGGTATCTCTCGTATATGAACTGATGAGGAACTTGGTTTAAATTAGAGCACCTGTTTCTGAAATTTGAATGCACTATATTTCCTAAATGTGTTATGATATGGGATTTAAGGACAATTTTCGTTGAATCTTGGAAAATATATTACCAAGAAGAGCATAAAAGGATTGAAGATGAGTTTAGCTGATTACAGGTCTAAAGAATAAGTAAAGGAACTTTACTTAATAAAAAATTTTTTAATAACTTTTATGATCATTTTGTATATAGTGAAAAACATAACTCAGCCATATTAATGACATTTTGGGAAAGAATGCTCTAAGATTCCCGAGGCCAAAAAAAAAAAAAAAGAGGAAGAGAAAACTTAAAGGTGGAAACAGTAATGCAATTTAGGCCTTAAGTCAGAATTTGTAGCCCTTCAAGCTCTTAAACTCCAAGGAATGTAAGATGTCCAAGCAACCAAACTTGAAAATGTATGTAAAATTTTACCTTTTAACTGTCCTAGCTAGAGGGTAGAGGGCCAGAAGGCCACACCTCAACACTTTTACTAAAAGCAACCTCAGATAAGCTAAAATTGGTTTGCCCGCTGACTTTGCGAAGCCAAATTAGGTTTCTTAACCCAAATAGAGTCCAAAGTAGAAAAACATGCCAGTATCAATTGTATACACTATAGTACGGTCTAACTAGGAACTAATTTGGTAAAATATACAGTTTGGTAACTAGTCTCATAACAATCCTAGCTAGAGGCTAGAGGCTAGAGGGCCAGAGGGCTGGACCTCAACACACTTTAATAAAAAGCAACCTCAGCTAAGCCAAAGTTGGTTTGCCAGCGTACTTCCGCTTTTTTGCATAGCCAAATTAAACTTGAATATATATATATATATATATATACACCTCAATGGGGGAGGTGTAGGTAACTACACTTCCATTTGACTTCATATTTTTAAAATCTCTGCTGACTTGCCCAGACCCTTAAGATATGTGTTTGTTTGATACCCTTATTATTGTGTGACAGTTAAAATTTTCTTTTCTCTTTGCAAAATAAGAATAATAATGAAGCTATAATGGTGTAGGACAGCTTGAAGGGATAGGATTTACGATGATTTTCTGATATATATTGACAATGAATTCATGAAAAAACAGCAAAACTTGAATAATTGAAAGAAAAATAATAGAATCGACCCCTATGCTTCACACATAATTTTCCATGATTCCATCATACAACCAAGAAAAAAGAAAACCTAAGCATCAGACCTAGGATAAGGATAATCTCTCATGATAATATGTCTTCCATAGAAAGAGTACATTAGTATTTATATAAACTCCTAGCATCCCTGATCCAAAATATTAGAACTCCTCCTTAGACCCCAAATAGAAGAAACTAACAAAATAAACTTAAAATAAAACCTAATAGGACCCAAAAACCCAAACTGAAAGTTCCAACCTCTAATTATAAAATGAAAACCAATAAAATACCAGAACAAAGGCTAAAATTGATGTAAAGTCAAAGTTGGAAGAAGAAAAGTAGGGTTAAGGGTTGTAGAGCCTCTAACAAATAATATTTCACTAAAATACCACTGCCTAATGTATCTGAAAGACTATTTATAACAGGATTGCATCAATTTTTAATCCTAGACCTTGAATGCACATAACATCTAATCCTAACTATTCACACTCAATAAAAGATTACATGCCCGTTAATGAAATAAAAACATTATTACTAACTATAAACTCAACCAAAACAGAAAAATTATATATATATATATATATATATCAAAATAACTAATTGTGATAACTTAGGGAATGCTCCTGCATCATTCTCCTCAGGTGGACAAAAGGCCTTCGTTAGTGAAAACTTTGGTAGCCTTAGCATATATTTCTCAATCAGTCCTCTTCGGTTGATCTCCTGCAATCCAAGTAATCTCACTAGCCTTTTCATTCAACTCCATGATACATTTGAAACAAGGATCACTGAGTACTGATATTTTAGTTCTTCAAAAGCAGTAACTTGGTTGCTCTTTACTATTTTCACTGGCCAATCATCCTGACCAAGGAGAGCTCCAATTACAATATCTGATGCATCACACTCTACAAAAGTTGACTTCTCAAAATCTGGTTGTGCAAGAACCAGTGCTTGGAAAGCTTAATCTGTTAAATGGCTCTTTGTGCAGAATTTGGCCGCTCAAAGCTGTCCCTCTTCAAGCATTTAGTGATATGGCCCGTAATGAAACTAAAATTCCTTCTGAACCTTCTATAGAACAAAGCTAACCCATCAAAATTTCTGAACATTTCCAAGGTATTTAGGTGCTGCTAATGATTGCAATTAAATTATGGCACTTTGAGCATAATTTACTTTAGGCAGAAGTCGTACTAAGGACAGCATTCAATTTCTTTTATAGCAACCTGACTTTTTTTATTATTGTTGAATTTAACATATCCTATAGAGGTATTAGTTTTACTTTCCTGGCCAGTACAGTCTTCCTTCAAAGCTAAAAAGGAAGCCAAGAAGGGCAGAATTTGTCTGACAAAATTATCAGGGAAAAACCTGATATATTTAAAATATGCAGATCTATATACCCCATTATCTCCAAAAGTATCATGGTACATCCAAGGCAATGGGGAACTTTGGAAGCAGAAGGATGAAGATGGGTCATCACCTAGCTTTATCACGATTCTCCGGCAAGACTATTTCAAGTAAATATATTACAGTCAGTAAACTACTTTCAGATTGTCTCTCTCATGAGTGAGTATTGAGAATCACCATATGCTGGTGCAGATCAAAGCATTGGTAATTTGTTTTAGTATTTAGGACTTTTTAATTATTTAAGGTTTAATTTTGTAGAATGTCAAATCAAATAATACTTGATGCTATTTTGTGCAGTAGTCAGCTATTCATTTCAAGGAATGATTTCTTCAATAGGTTTAGTTTAGGGTTTTGTCCTTTGACCCCCCCTCCCTTCCCTTTTTTGCCTCCAGTTTTTTACTTGTAGCTATAAGTTATGTCCTTGTGCAGACAAGGAGAGTCGTTAAGGGGTGTAAGTTCTCGAAATGAGGTCAATTTAAGGAAAATTTGTTTTAGTTGTTGAAAGAAATAATATCAACTTTAACCTGCGTTTTTTCTTTAGTATTAGTTACCGCTGATTTGTGGTGGAATATTGTTTCCAAATGGTATCGACGGGTAGTCTTCTCTTACTGGTTTGTTGCAATGCATTGAAAAGTGTTTATTTTATCCCTTACATCCCTGTCCCCATCGCTACCTCCTCAAATATAGCGCTGCAGTATCTCACCATGGTGATGTTACCGTCATGAATTTGGAGATATCAAGTAATTTGCTTGCATTTGCATCTTTGGTAGTGGTTGTGGCTGGCTGAGTTTACACCTTGGCAAAAACGTACATTTGATTGAAAAAAAAAGTCTACTCACCAAGAAGAGTAGCTATCGTAGCTGAATTTAACATTTGATGATTTTTATATGTTAATGTTTCCTTTGCATGAAAGCCGCCTGTGTTTATGAGTGGGAGACGTGGG
Organism: Durio zibethinus; assembly: GCF_002303985.1. The sequence goes on along the minus strand of NW_019168470.1, from coordinate 14,534,504 downwards.
TTTTATTGCATCCACCTTTAAGGGTTTAATGGATCGAAGTTTCTTTCTAATATAATGAAATACTAAACAATTTCTCGCCTTCAATAATTAGTATAAAGATAATGCTTTCATTTACTTAAGATAATTATATATATATATATATTTTTTTTTTTTTTTAATTTTTTAATTATTTAAGTTTTGCTAAATGTTTTTATTTCTATCTATTCTAATTCTAATAAACTTAAAATATATACGCATTTAAAAATAAATAAAATATAATAACAAACAACTGACTTGAAAAAGTTCTATCATTAATATTGAATTAAATCCAGTTCAAGTAAGAAGACCAAGAATAATGGGTTCTAAGTCTGCTTAGGAATGGACAAGGGTTGTCTTTAGGATGGGTCTTACAAAACTTACAGACCAAGCTCAAAATCAAGCGATACAAGCCTATTGGGCACCCTCCTCAAATGCGGGCAACCAGCCTTTTTTTTTCTCTTCATTTTCTTTTATTAAAATTGTGTACACAAAATTTTCTTTTTCTTTCATTTCCATCATTCTTGCTCTCTCTCTCTCTAAATTTCTCAACAACCTCTAAGAAACCCAAAAACCAATAGTTGGTCATCTCATATGTTAATGTTAGTTGTCATCAATCGTTACTCATTAGCATTGATTTGGTTTGAAAATTCATCACAAAATTCTTCTTTTCCTCTTAAACACTTCTATTGGATTGGATTTCTTAAAAAACTCTTAGACTTTACTAGACATAAAACTCTAACTTGAAACCTCTAACTGTAAACTGCCAATAATCCCTTTGTTGTCATCCGAATTTGCTAAAATCAAAGTATGTTCTTCCATTTTTTTTGTTCCTCTTTCCCATTGTTTGGATTTCCCTAGAACCCTCTCAACAACATCCACTATTGCTACACCATCGTCCGTGGTGATTTTCCTTTCCCCTTTTTTTTTTCATCTTCCCCCTTACCTTTCTCCTAACAAAACCTCTAAAAACCTTTAAACACTAAATTATCAAACCTTTCCCTTTTTTTGTTTTGGTTTTCTGTATGGTATTATGGTATTGTGTTGCTTTCCTTCAGCGATGATGGTACTTTTTTATTTGATTATGTTATTATTTTTTGGTGTTTCTTTTGGATTCTTAGGTGGGACCTTTGAAGTTGTTAAATTGTTGATGGTGGGGTGTTGGTATCTTACCTAAAATGGTTATGGAATATCAATAGTGGTGAAGGGAGGCTATGGTGTTGAATCGAAAATTTTTGTTTCTTTCTTCTTAATTATTTTAGGAGATAATAGTGCCTTTTGCCAATTAAACATTTTAATTATGCTAATGTGATAATTAAGTGGCTATTTAACAAGGCTAATGTGGCAATTAAGTGTCTAATTAATAAAGCTGATGTGACTATTATTTGGCCCCTAATTGTATAGTAAAATTACTTACTGGTCAACAAATTGAAGTTGACGACAACTTTAATATATAGGTCTTGATGTCAACTTTAAGAGATAAGCATGCAATTTTTTGTTAAAGATGGTACAGTGCAATAAAAAAGCTACAAGCCAAACTTATACTAACCAAAAGAAATTTGAACTTGCTTTGAAGGCAATAAAGATATAAATGAGTCAAGGTACTTGCGAATTACTTGAGTTTAAGCTAGATTTGTTGAATATTCAAATTTTGGAGTTTAACTCATTCATTATCTGGCTAAGTTCAAGCTTAAGTTACACAAGTAACAAGTTAAGGTGAACTTGAGTACTATAATATCTAACTTGCGAGGTTCATAAGTTTGATCAGGTATTTAATTTTTTTAATATATTTAATATGTATACTAAGTAAATAATGGTGAAAAATAATATTAAATATTCATATTTATAATTTATTAAGTTTAATCAAGTTGAGCTCAAGTAGCTTAAGTGAATTGCTTGCTAAAATTGAGCATGAAAAATAAAATTCGATTGAGCTTGAGTAAAGCTATGAGTTTCATGTTTTTGAATTGAATTGAACTTTATATTGACTGGACTCAGTTTGATTACACTTTAAATAAGAATGAAAAGATGAGTGCAAAAAAATAAAATTTCAAAAAGTCAAAGGAAGAAGGATAAGAGTGTGCGTATGTGTATTTATGTATATATATATAATTTATAACATAATATTAAAGCTATCTCTAAATACAAGAGATTGCTTCATTTGGGAAATTGAAGCCTAATTTTTAAACAATTAAGATGTGCTATAAATAATGATTTGATGGTTAATTGAGAGACAAAATTATACTATTTAAGGATTAATTTGACTTTTAACTTAAGGATTTGTGGATAATTTGGATATTTAGTTATAGTTTAGGGTGGTTTGGACTTTTTAATTAACTTTAAATGGGGTATTTAGGACTTTGACTAATGTTTTTGGGGTTAATTTAGAATATTAACATATGTTTTTAAAGGTTAAATAAGTTTTTTTAGTTATTTTTAGGGAATTTTGAAGTTAGTTTAGGAATAGATAGATATTTTAAAGATATTTTTATCTTTGAGAGATAAAAGGGATAAAAGAAGAATAGAAAGAATCTAGAAGCAAAAATTACCAGAAACTCTAAAGAAGAAAAAAATGAGGGCGGGTGAAAAAGAGGCAGACAACCAAAAAGAAAAAAATAAGAGAGAAGAAAAAATAAGGGAAAGAAAAAAGGGAAAAGGGAATAGACAAAGAGGTTGTTTCCAGCATAATAATGTTGGATTTGGCCTTCATTTGCAAAATTTGGTATTTTTGTTGTTTAAGAAAGTGCAACAAATCTAAAAAAAGTAAAAATAAAATTAGTAAATCTGTTTTATTCTATTCCTTGTTGCTTTTATTTGCTTATCTTCACTTCTTTACACTTTTTCCATAATATATTTGTTTGCATGTAATATACAACACTAATAATTTTTTCTTGTTATGAATTTTTCAAGTATGAAAATGAGTGAAGCTACCAATTGGAATATTACTAGGAAACAAAGGTTAAAGTAATAGATCTATTATCCTCGAATGAATTGCATATCATGTTTTTTTAATTGAGAATTCCTCTCAAATGGTGTAACGACAAGTGAGTTTCTTCACATAAAGAGTTCTTTTGAGTTTTTATCATTGTTCTTTACCATAAGAAATTTTGTTATTACCTCAACAACAACTATAAGAATTTTTTATTTTTTTAGAAATTTTGTTCCTTAATATATTTTATTGTTTAAAAATAAAAAAAAAATCTAAAAAATCCATGAACGATGGCTAACCACACAACTATTCCTTTTCTTTTTCTTATTGTAATATTTATTTTTCTTTTATTTTAAAAAATTTTCTTTTCTTATTTTATTTTTTAAAGTTTTTAATCTTTTTCCTTTTCATTTTCTCCTTTTTTTTTTCTTCCTTTTCTCTATCTACCATCTCTTACCCTCTCACTTCTCTCTAGAAACAAACACAGGCTATCACTAAACCCTCGCTAGATCATTGTAGGCCATCGTCCACTACCATTTTTTAGTGTCAAATTTTTTTCAAAAAAAAAAAAACCAAAATAATCTTTTCTTTCATCTTCTTTCCTTTTAATTAAGTGGATTTAAAAAAAAAATACTCATAGATTTTCCTAGATCTAAGGCTAGGTTGTTGTTTTAAACAAAAAAAATCTTTATCTTTTGACACTCTAAATTACTCGAAATTTTAGTATGTTACTCTTCTCTTCAAGTGCTTTTTTTCCACCAATTTGAATTATTGAACTACCAAGGATCACCTGGTAGAACACCAGTAGTCACTGTTGACAGCTATCCATTGGTGTCATATTTCTCCAAAAAATATTAAAATAATCTTTTTTTCCTTATCTTTTTTTCTATGCAAGTAAAGTCTTAAAAAAAACTTTGATATTCTTTTCTATGCCTATAGCATTGGGAATTGAACATACAAGAATAAAGTATAATGATACGAAATTTAAAAAATTTAAATCCCTTAAGCCATGGATCACATTGACAATAACTAGCATAGACATAAATGCATAATCGATAAGAATAGTTTTCACTTACTTTATTTTGTGATAGTGTCAAGAATATTTTCAAAACCTTAGGCTTGAATGTAGCAAATCGACAATTGTCCAAGTGTCAAGTCTTAAACAATAATCTATATGAAATAGAAGGGAAGAACCTTCAAAAGGAATATGAAGAAGTCTAGCTAAATCCTATGCTAGTAAGATATTGCTTGCTTTCTTCAATATTTGCTCTTAATTTATTTTCAGCATATAAAATGGTAACAAAACTAGTCTAATGTTAGATAAAGAGGGTAGTTAATCTTTTTAAATAGAGATAGGGCATTTCAACTATTAGAGTTGCATGTGCCAAATTTTATTTCAACTAGAATTGTCTTTTGCCTAAGTCCTATTCTCAATAGTATTCACATTGTGGCCGACCATACCATGTCTTAATAAGTACTAAACCTTTACTTAATTCTCTATTTTGAGCTTTTATATAATTAACCCAACTAATTAAGTCCAACTTAATCTACCATAATTTTAATCTTACAAGCTTTTTTTTTTTGTGACTTATTAGGTTTCATAACATTTTAACAATAAATATAAGTACTATAATCCTTAATTGTATTTAGATTAGATGAATCAAACCATTTGAGTTAGTATAATTATCCAGTTAATCTATCTTATATTTATAGATCATGATCATCATCTAACTATGAAGCTATAAGCCTTAATTGTTAAGAATTTCAATATGGTTTAACATACATATCGATTTTTGGTTTTTCAATATAATTAATATCATTTTATCACTTAATATCTAAGTTGAACATTGAGCATGAATTAGTGTCTACTCAATTTTTTTAACCATATTATATCTTGGCTTTGACATTAACTTTCAAATAACCTCTGGAATCATTCTAAAACTGTATTATACTTTGGTGAAATAATTTTTGAGTTAATTCATTTAAGATAAAGTGAGATATTCTCTTAATCATACAAGGTGATGAATCCTATATTGATTAGTCAGGTATCTTCATATGTCTAATGTTATATCGAAAAAATACCTTACTAGAGCATTAATGATTAGAATCTTAAGTAGAGTAGAATTAAATTATAATATTTATCATATAAGATCATTAATAATCTCAAGTCAAATGATCATTTATATAACCATCATATGAGAATGCTGTTATAGACACTATGTGATTTACCAAACAACATTCTCATATCGGGTCATATTCAATGAACTTGCTCTTTCAATAACCACCCATATATTAGCTCAAGTTTATCCAAACTTTAATAAATGAGATTAGTTATTTGTTTCATAAGCAAGAGTACAATGATATACCAATCTTCATAACTTTTATCAATATCTTTTCTTGACAGAGCATTGACTAGGAATATATTAAGTAATATAATCTTTTTATGTAATGATGATTTTATAATTATAATTTCATTGTAATTCTTTTACAATGCTTTTTTTATTCTAAAGACTTTATCATCTAAGTATTAATAATAGCATTATGGAAGCTTAATGATAAACCAAGACTTTTTATTAAATAATTAAATCTCACAATAGAATTATTTACTTGTACAAGTCCAACTTGGCTTTTAGGGAATACACAAAAAATTTTCATTTGTATTAAAGCCAATCACCTATGTAACTAATACCATATCAAGCTATATATTTTATCATGCTTCTATTGGGGTAGTGGTTCAGTTAAAGAGGATTAGTTGGATTATCCTTAGTGAGTACTCATTCAAACTTCACATATCCTTTAGATATAAATTTTTAATGAGATGATAATGCCTCAATATATGTTTGGATCTTTGGTGAGATTGCTCACTCCATTGTTATCACAATGAATAATTATTGGACTAACAATGCTATGAACAATGTTTAGTTCAGTTATGAACTTCTTAATCGAAACTACCTCTTTTGTAGTCTTAAAATGCAAAGATGTATTCGATTTCGCTTTTAAAATTTATGGTCATATTTTGTTTGGAACTTTTTCAACTAATCATACCACCATTGAGAATAAAAATATACTCACTTTGAGATTTGTTGTCATGTTTTTCAAATTGAAAGCTTGTATCAAAATAACCCTTAACTTGGAGTTTGGCTCCACTATAGACAAGAAATATAGCTTGCGTTCTTCTTAAGTATTTAAGGATTATTTTTACTTTATCTAATGACAATCACCTAAACTTGCTTGATGTCTACTTGTTATGCTCAAAGGATATGATACATATTTCATTGGTAAAAACATTGTATACATGATAGATCTTATTGTCGAAGCATATGGTATCTTATCCATGCAATCTTTCTTTACTTATGTTTTAGTATATATGTATTTGGAAATATTTATGCCTTGCAACATAGGTAAGAATCCCTTTTTTGGATTTTTACATACTAAACCTCTTTAGCACCTAGTTTATGTATCCAAATTGTGAGAATCCAAGTAACATTTTAAAACTATATCTATAGATTTTTATTCTCAATATGTAGGTTGTCTCTTCCAAATCCTACATGGGAAACTCTTTCAATAACCAAAATTTAGTAGATTAGAGCATAAGTATATCATTTTTCTATAAGTAATATGTCATCTACATACAAAACAATGAAAACAGTTGAACTCTCATAAGTTTTCTTGTATATACAAGGTTCATCTATGTTTTTATGAATCTAAATTCTTTAATTATTTTATCAAAACATATGTTCTAACTATTTTATGCTTACTTAAGTCCATAGATGGATCTTTGAAGCATAAATGTATCTTTAAAGCTTGCATACTTTGTTGGCATTTCATTTCAATTTAAAACCCTCTAGTTGTGTCTTATACACCTCATTTTGTAAATTTTCGTTAAGAAATGTAATTTTAACATCCATTTGTCATACTCATATTCATATTATGCAACTATTACAAGTAAAATCTTAATGAATTTTTATCATGCTTACGGATGAAAAGGTTTCATCAAAATCAACTTCTTGATTTTAATTATATCATTTTGCTACTAGCCTAATTTTGTACGTTTGTAAGTTGCCAACCATGTCGATTTTCTCACTATAAGAAATAGTATTTCTAGTGGAGAAAAAAATTGTCACTAAAAATATAAAATTTAGTCACTAAAATTTATAGCGGTCAATTTAAAGTCATCACTTATTGTCACAAACTATTGTGTTATTGATGATATTTATTAAGTTGCCACAATAGTTCTTTTTTTTTTTTTTTGTAACATAAATTTTGACACTAAAAGTATTAGAATATGTGACTAAAATAAGTTGTCACAATAGTTCCTTTTATTGTGATAATTTTTTTTACTCTAAAAAAGTTAAAATAATGATGAAAAAAGTTGTCACAATAACATGGTTTTCTTGTGACAATAATATCGACTCTAAAATTATAGCAACAGTTACAAAACTATAGTCACTTATGTTATTTTTATTAGTGACAAAATTTTCTTCACTAATGTTCATTGAAATAGTATCAAATGAATTATGTCACAAATATTCAAATTATTTCTTACAATAATTATTATCACTAATAAATCAGTGATTGTCACAACAAAATTTGTCAATTTATAGAAAAAAACAAAACTATCATTAGTGATTATAAAAAATAAATTGTCACAAAAAATTGCATTTGTAATTACAAAATAATAGTCACTAATAAGTTGTTTCAAAATAAAATATGATTATAGTGACATAAAAATGTGATCATCTCATCTATTTTAAAAAAAAAAATTATAACAATAATTATAAATAACATACCAAAATATATATCATTTTTTTAATTTCCTAAATCCAATATAAAAAATAATATTCAAAATACAATTATCAAAAAAATCATACTAGTATTTTTCTACCAAAAAACTAAATAATTTCTAAAAAAAAGTTTTAGTCCACAAATATGATAATATCCAAGTGGAAATCCAAGATAGAAGTCCATAGTTGATCCTAGTAAAGTTTACTCTTGATTTTTTTCCTACAAAACAAGCAAAAATAATAAAAAATAAATCTATGAATAGTAAAAAGTTATCTTATATAATTGTTATTATAATATTAATAAGTGACATTTATTATTTAATTATTATACTTACATCATTACTTGGAGAATTTAAATAGATGCATTAGATAATAGGCTAGAAATTAATCTTTCACATGTTAACCATGCAAATACATCTTTCACTTGTTTTAATTCCATAATTTGTTTCTTAATAACTCGACGTTAAGCTATATGTTCTTCACATTGAGCTTCCATATTTTTTTTAAAGTTTGATATTGGCCTCTTCTTGTTTTTTTTTTTTTTTTGTGATTTCAGTAAACCTTTCAACCTTTTTCTCTACACATTTCTTTGCAACCTCAACTTTTACAATAATGTAACTTTTTTCTTAAGAGGTAGATGTGATCCTTCCAACACGTACACCATGTAAGTAATTTGACTTTGTTCCCAAAACAAGAGCAAAATGCTCCATTAGTGTTATCGTGCAAATGAAATTTTCTCCTAATTTTTTTCACCATTTTTTTTTCAGTTTGTTCTGCGTTACATGAATAATGATTAAAGTTTTGCAAATTAATACATTGAGTATTAAATCACAAAAAACAATAATTTCTATACCATTATTTATTCTCCATTTAGAACAAACCAAGTTCTATTAGGTCTTATTCATGTTACCTTTCAAAGTGTTACAGTATTTGGCCATTCTTCTAATCTTTATCTTTTTAAAGAACAAAATAGTAAATAACCAAGTATAAACATAATTAATTAAAAAAAGATCTAAAACCAACATGAATTTAACTTTTTACTGTATATTAAACTTGAGTTTGCCATCTTATATGCCTTTTGAACAATTAACTTTGTTTTGACTATGGATCCTATCTGTTGATTTCCTCTATCAGCCTTATTTCATTCACTTTGAGCTTACATTATAGTAAAAAAATAATTTTATAACATAAATAACAAAATATAATTAAATTTATTGAATAAACAAACTACATTAAATTTATTTGTAGTATATTTATTAGCGATTAGCCATTGCCAATCATTTGGATCCATGTTAATTCGACAATTATTGCTCTTGAGATAGCTTAAGTACAAATGGTAATGGCAATTCTTACATTGAGCTTGTATTTGTTCCATCATATAAGGATATACATCATTTAAAAAAAAAAACTTATCTTACAATTCAAATGAAAAATTAAAATAATATAACATTGAAAACATAATAAAAAATTATATGAAACTCATTTGAATTTATTTACCTATATGAACCATAAAATGCAATATATTTATATATAAATGCAATATTTTTACCTATTTTTAGTCAACTTGCAATTAATTTATTTGCTTTCAATTACTAGTGATTGTATAGAGGGAACCTTGAATCTGAATTGTATGCATAAAACATAATTAATGGATTTAGTACCCATAAGCTATATTGTATGCAAGAAAGGATGACATAGCCCGATTGGAGTACATAGCCCAATGTTTGCATAGAACATGCCTCTTTATTTATGCCTTTCTAATATAATATGAAAAATATAAATTAACAAACACTTTATCATATTAAATTTTATATTAATAAAAAATAAAAACTTTTAATATATTATATGTAACAAACCTTTAAGAAGATCCACATTATCTTAATATCATTTTAAGGAATTTTTTCCAACTAATGACTTGAAAATGTGCATTCTACCGAACCAATTTGTTACTTTTGCCTGGATAAGGTTAGTATCTTTACCACGTACCTTATAGTATGGAGAAGGAAATTGGATATCAAGATTATTACTTTTCACTTTTTTTTTGGTCAGTTTTGTATTTTTGTTGGTCCCCTTCCTCTTTTATTGAAAATCTATACCCTATTAAAAAAATTTACAATTAGAAACATATAACTTCATATACAGTCATATTTATCACTCAACGTACTTAAAATAGCGTTACAGATATTTTTTGAAATCACATTACTTATGGAAGCAACAACTTGTCATTCTAGACTTATCTCAATATTTGAATTCTCAAATAGAGTATTAGGTAGTTAATTGGCACATGGACAACTTGAAACTTATTTGCAGTATGAAGAATAACATGTTGTGCATCACTTGAATTTGCTAAAGACTTGCGTTATAAAATATTAATCATTTTGTTCCTCAAAAGTAATTAATTTCTCAATTAGAATACATAATCATAATCATAATTCATAAAATTCAAAAGTTTTATAATATCTCTCAATAATTCTAAATTTAATTTCCTTGAGATAAATAAATAAACAAGGGTATAAAAATAAGGTTAATTATAAATGATTGCACTAAAATTTTGGCTTTTTCATGTTCATTTTTAATGTAGTTTTACTTATATCTAGGCTTATTCCTTGGGATTTTTTGCGAAATTATTCTTAAATACACATTTGTCTAATGTGTAGGTACAAATAAAGAAAATAAGAAATTTTGGATAAATTTTAATACAATTTGGAGGATTTTTGGTAAAATTTGTATAAATGGCCTAAACTAGTTTCAATAAGCTATATTGCCTTTTGAAGGAGTTTTTTGATCCTTACTTCTATGATTTTTTTAACATTATTTTCATAAGTTTTTTTTGGTGATTTTAATGTTCAATTTGTTCATTAAATACTTGAATTTGTGGCAACCAAATGCAAAAAAGAAATTGCAAAAATAGGAGCAAAAGAATGGTACACTAGTGGTATGGATACAAGCATCACACATCTACTTGCATTTGGTGCTACAATTTGAAGACTTAAAGGAGGTTTTAAGGAGCAAATGAGCTAGCACTTTGGAAAGTTTTTATTGGCCATAAAGAGGACTTTTTGGCATGGTAAAAATGCATGACGAAAGGCTTACAACTAGTGAAGAGTCAAGCTACCAAATAATAAGTACAAGTGCTAAAAGAAGAAAGAAGGCTCTAGAAAACCATTCAATTGAAGATATTTTTTAAAAAATGTTAGGGTTTGAGATACCTCACATTTGCCTATAAATACAAAAAGAGAGCCTGACATTTTGGAGACTTTGGCTTAGACTTTAGCTTAGGATTTAAATTTTTTGTTCTTTAAATTTCTACACTTTACATTTTTCTGCACTGTACTTTCTTACATTTTCTTACTTGACAAACAATTTTAATTCTTGTCTTTCTCATTGAGTCTTTTTGTAGTTTTACATTTTATGAACTATTTTTCAGTGTTTTTTACGATTTTGGCAATGAAATTTACAAATTTGATTGATTTCCATCTTAAATCTTCAAGTTTTCTTGATGATCTCAATTCTGTTTTTGCATTTTCACACTTGATCTAATTACAATGTTTTTTTCCAAATATCGATCATTTCATACTTTTTTTTTCATAGTTTCTTAACTCATTAGGCTACAGCATAGTAAAATTTCAACTTCAAATTCATTCCCAATCGTTTTAGTTAATTATTGTAATTTGTGGTTGGAATGAAATGGTAGTGTAGTTCCAAACGTGATCTACAAGTTTAGCTTGGATTCATCTCTCCTCTAAGTAATTTGTTTGCTTTTTCCAACCATTGATTTCTTAGATTTACTTGTTGACTTACTTACTTTCATTTGGTTGCAATTTAATTCATGAATTTGCTAGCTGTTTGGATTAATTGTTTAGTTGATGCTCTATTGTTCTCTATTTTGTGTAGATTTTGAGTAACTAGTTCAATGAGTTTGTTTTCCTCTATTTTACTATAGTTTTCTTGTTGAATTTTATAGTAAACTTTTTGATTAATTGTTTCTTAGCTCAGTTTAAGTTTATTTTCACCATAGGATTCTAGATCTAATTTTTCTTTAACCAACTTAGTAAGTCACAAAAGGAATTTCAAATTCTATTTTAGATTTTCTTAGTCAGATCTTGCATTTTCTTGCACTTTTTATTCTTCAAATCAGTTTTAATTTGAGTTCTTCAATTGATCTCTTTATTTTCAACTCATTTGTATTTGTTTTAGTATCATCTAGATCTAGATCAGTCGATAAAGTTCAAGTTGCAAGTTAGTTACTATTTCGGTTTAGTTGTTCTGCCATTTGATTATGCCATTTTTCTTCAACCTTTGCTGTTTCATTTGGTTTTCCATGATGTTACTTGATAGTTCTTTAATTTCCTAGCTTGCTTTCATTTGTTTATGTTTCATTTTGGATATAAAACAGTAGCTTAAATTTGATTTTGTGAATAATGCAAGGTAGTCATGATTTTGAATTTTTTTTTAATGTAAGTTTTGCAACTTTTACTTTTTCTTTGCATTTTAAACTTGTTGTTACTTTAGTCCCTTATGTAATTTTTCAATTTTAGATTTTAGTTCATTTACCTTGTTGCCATATAAAGTTCATTTTATTGTTGCAAGTCATGGTGTTGCTAAAATTAGTTTTAAACTTTTCAATTTTGCAATATCATTTGTATTTTGCATTTTCATCACTTCATTTTTATTTCAAATTTGTTTTTATTTTGATTTAGCTATTGTATTTTACATTTTATAGCATTTATGTTGCTATTATCCTAGTTCATTCTCTCATTTACTTAACTTTACATTTTTTATACTTTTCATGCTTTATTCAATTTTATTTTTGTCTTAGTTAGTTTTCATGTTCATTTATTAATCGAGCCAACTATAAAATGGTAATGTGATAATAGATACTTAGCTTAGGAATTTTTTTACCTAATCTCTGTAGGATGATATCTTGATCAAAAGGTCATTATTATTGTTTATACGGCCTGTGTACTTGCAGTTTGACCTAATCAAGTCAAACTTATAGCTCACATTTGGAATTACACTGTCATCTAATTCTAGCCACAACTTCCAAGAATTAATTAGAATGATTGGGAATGAATTTGAAGTTGAAATTTTATTATTTTATAGCCTAATAAGTTATGAAACTATGTAAAAAATTGGACCAAAAACAAGTACGAAATGATTGAGTTTTGAAAAAAATGCTGAAACTAGGTCAGTGCGAAAATGTAAAAACATATTTGAGATCAAAGAGAAGACTTAAAGATTTAAGTTTGAAATCAATAAAATTTGCAAATTTCATTGCCAAAATCATAAAAGGACACTGAAAAATACTTTAAGAAATGTAAAATTGAAAAAAGAATCAATGAGAAAATCTAAGATTAAAACTATTTGGCATGTAAAAAAATGCAAGAAAGTAAAGTGCAAGAAAATGTAAAGTGCAGAAATTTAAAGAACAAAAAATTTAAATCCTATGCAAAAGTCTAAGCTAAAGTCTCTAAAATGGCATGCCTTCTTCCCCTATTTATAGACAAATGAGAAGTACCTCAAACCTTAAAATATCTCTAAAAAATATCTCTGAAAAATATCTCCAATTGAATGATCTTCTATAGCCTACTTTTTTCTTTCATCATTTATGCTTATTATTTTGGCAGCTCAACAAAAAAGAGTATCAAAGATAAATTTATTATTTATAAAATCATGCAAGTAAAGAACAAATAGAAATTATTTCTATATAAATCGTTCAACATAATGAAGCAACATAAACACAGAATTTGGGGTTTTGCTATTATGATCTAACTTAGGGTTTTGTTCTTATTAGATAGGGATGAAAAATTGCACCATTAATAAACTTTTTTTGTTCAAAAAATTGAAAGGCTTTTTTTGTTTTGAAATATTCTTGGAAAACCATTTAAGGCTCTTTATTGTTCAAAAAACTTTTTTTGTTCTAAAATTTTTAGTTTATCAGCTCCATTTTTTTTGTTCAAAATTTGTTATATTTTAGTTTGTGCTCTACTAATAAACTTTTATTCTTTTCCCTCAAGCTTTTTAACTTGTATAATTCCAATCCTATATCTCACCAGAATAAGCACTGTAATAGTAATTCCTTTTACTTCCTTGAGTAAAATGTAGGTAGGGGTTTGTTATTGTTGCACAAAAATAAAAGTGTTTTTATAACGTAAAAAAATAAATAAATAAAAAAACATAAAACAAATACTTTAAAATCTTATTTGACCATCTAAATTCATATCTTGCAACAGAATGAACACACACCTACCTTTATTTTAATTATTTAATGATTAAAAAATTCATATTTTTAAATTTAAAAAAATCTCAAACTACAATTTCCTACAATTGTCAATTGTCTAAATGAAAGTAAAACTAAAGTATGAATATTTTAATCATATTAGAGATAATTTTAAATAAAAAAATTACCTCAGAACAAAGAAATACATGTGGGATTCTCATAACAGACTTGACGATTAGGGTTTATTTCTTTTTATATTGTTTGCCTTTTATTTATTGTGTTAATGGGTAAAAACAAAATATTGCCACCTAATTCTCCTTCCCTAATTTTTAGGGGGCAAGATTAAATGGCTAGGGTTCTAACACTACTTACTTTTTATCTTTAAATAGTGTAGTCAATTGTTAGGTAATCCATTATTTTTTGTATTGTGATATTTATCTTGGAGTTTGTGAAGATTAAAACATTCTTATCTATATTAGTTTTTAAAAATATATCATCATAGTTTTTTAGAATGCTTTAAATTTAATACTTTTCATAATTAGTTTTATTTCAAATAGTTTTTGAATCTATATTACATAAAAAATTAAATATAATATTAATATTATCACCTATCTGTTTTTTTTTTTAAAGTGCTAAGAAATTAATTTGAACAAGGGTTTATATTTATTAATCAAATATTATTTTTATATTTTATCCTTTGTTCTTATATTTAAAACTATCACTGCACTATATATTGAATAATGACATTTGATAATTTTAGAAACCTTTATAACTCTTATTTGACTTTGAAAATGTTTTTTTAAATCTTATATATTGGCATAATGATACTTAACTTTTATTATTATTTAAACATTTATGGATTATTAATTTATTATTTAAATAATTATTTTTTTTCAACTTCAATTAATTTAACAACAAAGGAAGAAAAAAAATCCTTATTTCTTCTCCCAAGTTTTGTAGTCATCTACATTATTTTATTATTCACAAAAGAATTGAAATATTAGCTTTTATCGAAACAAGCCAAGAAGGTCATATAAAAGAAAGCAAAAGAGAAATGGATCCATTCAACAATAATGATCCACAGCCTTAATTGTTGACATCAAAACAATTTGTTAAATCTGTATGTTACTACTATTAATACTAATTAATTAATTAATTAAACAAATGGCAAAAATTAAGAATAGTGCTACTTTTATGAAAGAAAAACTACTTATAAAAATTATTCACCTACATGTCACAGCATCTATTTTAAATATATTTATTGATTATAAATCTTTGTTTTTTACCTTTTCTTTTAATATTGTGTTAAATTTATGTTATGTTTTGTAAATATATATTAATATGCTAATATTAGTGATGAATTTTCAATATTAATATTTAAAAACCTTTTATAATTGTTATTTCAATAAAAAATAAATTTAATAATACACAAATTGTTATTGCAATAAAAAATTAATTTTTTAAATTTGTTAATATAAATTATGACAAATAAATTTCTAGTCATTATAATATTTTCAATAGTAACGATTTCAATTGTCACTATAAATTTATAATTGTGATGACATATAGTCAATAATAATATGTTATGTTTAATGGTGATAAAAATTTTTGAAAATAAAGTATTATATGACAAATTATTTTTTTTTATCACAATAACGTCTAGTAGTAATGACCACTTTATATGTAGTCACTAGCACATTACTTCTCGCCAAAAATCATTTGCTGTCAATTTGTACGCTTTATCAGTGATGATTTTATAGTAACAAATAATTTTGTCATAAGAACATACTTATAGTGACAATTTAATTGTAAAAAAGTTTAAACCACCACAATTACTAATATATTAGTGACCAAATAACAATTCGTCACAAGTACTTATTACAATTGTGTCATAGAAAAATTTCTTTCCAAAAATCCTACTATCGTGACAAAATTTCTCATAGTCACAAGAAAATCGTCACTAAAAATCTTAATTGTTATAATGGTCTTGTAAACCCGCTGACACATTATGGATTTTATCCTTTTAGGTGGATCCATTAAAGTTTAAACTTGATTTGTATGCATGGATTCCATTTCAAATTTTATGGTCTCAAGCCATTTGTCAGAATCCATGTCAAATATTGCTTCTTGATAAGTAGTAAGATAATCTATGATCAATTCATCTTTGTTCATGAGAAATTTATATCTCTTGAAAACTTGAAGAGTCCTACTTGACCTTCAAAATTCTTGTGTATTTTGAGTTTACGGTTACACATCTGATGTATTTGCCATTAGCTCAGGTTCCATTATAGTATCAATTTGTGTTTCTTAAATTTCTTCAAGTTCGACTTTACTTCTACTATTTTATTCTAGTATAAACTATTTTTTTTTCTAAAAAATAGCATATTTGAAAATAACCACCTTTTATTCCTCAAGGTTGTACAAGTAATATTTTATTTTTTTTTATATCGCATAAATTTACACTTAATCGATCTAGCATCCTTAAATCTTTAGGGGTGACAAGTTTGGTTTTCTACCTATATATATCTCATATGATGTCTTCTTAATGAATTTAGATAGAACTCTATTCAGAAGATAAGTGGTAGTTCTAAGTGCATAACCCTCTAAGGATATAAAAAAATATGAATTGCTCATCATGGATTGAACCATGTCCAACAACGTTCTATTTCTCATTTCAAAAACTACATTGTGGTGTGGTGTTTCCAATAGAGTCCATTGAGAGAGAATTTCATTCTTTTTTAGATAACCTAATAATTGTAGCTCAAATACTTTCCACCTCGATTAGATCTTTGTGATAAAATGCTTTACCAGTTTCTTTCTTAACCTTACTTCTAAATTCTTCAAACTTTTTAAAGATTTAGACTTATGTCTTAGTAGATACACATAACCTTACCTTGAATGGTCATCAAAATATAATGAAATATGAGTACCTTCTTCTAGCACGCATAGTCATTGGATCACATACATTCAAATGTATAAGTCCAAGAAGCATACAGACTCTTTCTTTTTTTTTTTCTAGTAAAAGGTGATCTGATAATCTTCCAAGAAGACATGATTTATAGGTTTCATAAGATTCATAATAAAAAAGATCAAGGTATCCTTATTTATGCAACTTAGTGATTCTTGTTTCATTGATATAACTAAGTCTATAATGCCATAAGATTGATTAGATTTACCTAATTTCGATTTCTTGACATCTATGTTGAGAACATCATTGTCTAATTTAAAAATACATAAACCATTATCATACATTTCTATGCTATAAAAGATATCATTTAAATAAAAAGGAATAATTATTGTCCTTAATTTTAAATGAAAAACCATCAGTCATACTTAAATAAGAAACTAAAATGATGTTTCTAATAATGATTTCAACATAATAACAATTTTTGAATTCTAAAATTAAACCAGAAAGTAAAGGTAAATACATATTCATTGAGTTAAACAACCATTGAAAATAGCATGTGCATCCTTGAGTTTAATTAGTGGCATATGTTTAGATTGAGTGTATTGCTATATTTTGAATTATTTGTTTCTTTTGGACAATAATGCTTTTTTTACCTTTGATTGAGCATGATCTTTTGAACCTTATTACTTATGGGCACTCATGTCTTATTAATGCATATAAGTAGTAGTTCTTGTTAAATATTATTTTGAATAGAGTATGCTTATGGAAGATTGCTCTAATCATTTGAGAATTTTCAATTTATATAAATATATGTTAGAATATTTCATTAGTTTGAGATATATTGACTTCTTGAAAGTTAGACACCTATATATATATATATTAATTAGTTGTGCTTATCATGCAAAAATATGTATCTAGAATGTGCATGTCCTTGATATAGCTCGTGTCTCTTTCATGGAAGTTTATGCCTTAAATTGGTAATTCATTCTTTTATAAACGGGGAAAAAATCTTAAAACAAAAATTTTTCTTGAATTAAAATGATTTATAAATGAGCTAACATCTTTTTATAACATTTGGTACGAGCTTTAATATAAATATACTTAAATGTTTATGTTTGTTGAATATTGATAAATGCTTTGATGAAATACTTTTTTGAAAATCATACATTCAAAGCACATTTTATCTAAGACATCATTTATAAGACTTATTCCCTTACAATTCTATATATCTTTGCTCATAAATATCATTTTATGACTTTATGACTATTATGGTGAAATGCTTAAATTGGATACAATATTGATACATTTATGCTCTTATACTTGAATACATGTATTTGGACTTTATTATGTCTATTGTGCTTCAATACATGGATTCCTTATGCTCTTGATTGGACTTAATTGAGTTTAGATATATTTATGAGCATGAAATTATCTTATAACTTGAATTGATCTCTTTTTTGTTATGAGAAAAAGGAGAGAATTATTTTACTGATAGATTTGCTTTGATATATTCTATATAGATGCTTAAATGAATATATGTTATGGCATATATTATATAGGATGTTAGATTATTAGTGTTGATTAGGTTGAGAAATGCATTAGTTGAAAGAGAGTTTAGCTAGGAAGCATGAATTGTTTAAAGGGGATTTTTTCAAATTGGTTTTCAAAATTTCTAAAAGTTTTAAGGATGGTCGTCATCAAGAAAGTTTATTCTAAGTTTTGTCATTTAAAAAAAGATGAAATTGTTAGCTTTGAATTAATCCTTATTTAAAATGATAAAACATTAAGTTACACAATTTTGATCAAGATTTTGAAAAAAAAAAGAAGCTTTATTTAGTAACTTTCTTAAGTTTTATTGTTTTTTGTACTAAATAAATACTATATCTTTCGATTTGTTATTTGATTGAAAAATATCTTGAAAAAATATTTTAGAAGCTTGGTCTTAATGGTTATAAAAAACAATACAATTTTCCAAGATTAAAAATTATTTGAAAAATATTTCTTTAGTTTATGTGAACTTTTCTTTATGTTTTTGTATTTCCTAAACAAAAAATACTCTTTAAAGATTATTTACTTGAGATTAAATAAAAGTTCGATTGTTCTTTTAAAGTAAATTTATTATCTCAGATCTATATATTTTGATAAAATTGATTTTGAGAAATGGATTAACTAGAGAAAGTTGTTTTATAAGAATAAAGTTTTTACAACATTGATTTTGTCCTATTTTCTTATTGATTTACAATGTTTCACTATTTGAGTTATATATGATTAGAAAACTATTTGAGTCTACTTTCTAATGTACCAAATGAAATTTAAATTCAAGTTTCTAAGTAAAGATATTGCATTTTTACTAAAGACTATGTAGGATGTTTAAAAATTGCATAAAAAGTAGTTTTGAAAATTAACTATAATTTTTAGACATTAATCCAAATGTTGAGCTCAAGATATGGTCAATTTGAGTAACTACTATGCAAGTAGAATTGATCCCATTTGTTAAAGAATTGATTGCCTAACTCATAATGGCTATATATATATATTAATTTTGAATTCAAAGAATCGATTCCTTTGGTACAAGAAATCAATCCTTTGCATTCTGGTGGCAAATAACGGCTAGTTTTTCAAGTAAATACTAGCTTTTCACCTTCTAATCAACTCCAACTGCTCCAAAGGCTCTTCTATTATAAATAGAGCCTCTCTAACACTTTTGAGCATAAGAGAGAAGATTCCAAGCACACCAAATCAAGAAATTCAAGACTTTTAGGATGCATTTGTTATACAAGATTATAATAGGATAGGACAAGATTCCATTGTGCACATGTGAATTGAAACAACAAAGGAAAGTAGCAAGGAAGGAAAAAGAACAGAAAAAAAGGATAAAAATAAATAATAATAACGATAATAATAAACAAGTTAACACTTAGGCCTGGACCCAAAATGGACCCACTAGCCCGAACATTGTGGGCCCAATTGGGCTCAAACTTCAATGGGCCCAATTGGGTTTGGACCTTAATGGGCCTTTACACAAATGGACGTTTATATTTGGTGGGCCTAATTGGGCCCGGACCTTAATGGGTCTAATTAGGCTCGGACCTCAATGGCCCCGGACACAAATAGGTATCTACATTTTTCATTTCCCAATCAACTCTAATTGTTCCAAAGGCTCTTCCATTATAAATAAAGCCTTTCTAACATTTTTAAGCATAATTGAGAAGATCCCAAGCACACCAAATCAAGAAATTCAAGACTTTTAAGATGTGTTTGATGCACAAGATATAACAAGATAGGATAAGATAATATTATAAATAAGATTAGATTAAATAATGTCATTTTATCTTGTTTTTTATTTGTGTTAGGATTATGATATGATAATTTATTCATTGATCAAAATTATCCTTTCTCAAAGTTTATACAGTTTAAATTATCGATATAATTTTTAAAGGTATAACAAGATTTAATACCATGGATTAAAAATAATCCGATTCATTTTAGGGGGATTGAATAATCTTATACCAAGAGGATGATTAATCCTCCTTGTAATATTATCCATTTCTTTAGATACAAACCAAACATAATATAAGATGATTGTCATACTATCTAATCTATCATTCTATGTACCAAACATGACCTTAGAATTTTTAGTGCTATATTCTTAATCTTTTGTAATTCTTGTATCCAGATCCTTATTGATATTTTTGATTGTACTCATTAGGCATTACCAAAGCTTCGGGAGGTATTATTAGCTATAAATTTCGTTGTAAAATTTTAGATGTTGCTATCTAAGCGTTTAAAAGCCAGAGATTGTAAAAGTTATACCTAAATCTAAAAAGATAGCTTGTAAAGGTTTAAATCACTAATGGATTGGGCTTGGCTAGAAAGGTTAAGGGAGAGAATATGGGTACCTTGTTAGAGAATGGACTAACTTCTGTAAATTTTTGCATATGATCTCTCTATCCTATTCTTTTATTATTATTGTTGTTTATAATTGTTTTAAATTCATTAATTGTTGCTAATTTTATTAAATTCTCATTAAAGGTTTTGTTGTTTTAAGTTTCTCACTAGATTTATTGAAATTTATTTTGAGAAAAAAATTTGGAGACAATACAATTCACTCACTTCTTAGATTGTTATATATACTTAAGCTGACACAAAAAAAATGATTTTGGGATCAAATTATTATGGGTTCAAAATTTTAAATTTTTTGGCCAAAAATTCATAAATTTATTTAATTCTAAGGTTTTAATAAGTATTGATTGCAAAAATTTGAAACTGTTAGCAAGGAGATGGAGTGTTAAAGTCATTTCATTATCTTTTAATGCCACAAGCTCTTATGGGAACAAAAAACCCTTTGAATGTTACGTGAGAAAAATTTGTGTAAGTTGAATGTAGGAAATATGAATACCAAATTACCTAATGAAAATGAAATGCCTGTTAATTATCATGAATTTAGTTGATTTTGATTATTTAGCAAACACAAAAATCAATTAAAATTGATTTTATATGAGATTGATTGGCAAAGAAATTCAATGAATTAAAAAAATAAATATGATTTAAAAAAAATGTACAATAATAAAGATGTGAAAAATTTTGAGTCAGCTTCTTTTGAAATACAAGGGAATCTTTTAGCTTGATAAAAGCTGCCATTGTTAATTTACTTCTTTTGAAATTTCAATACTTCAAAATCTCAATGTTTCTATCTAGGATACAGAATAATTTATGGAATACATATATATTCCATAAAATACATGCCTTTACTTATCTTTTTTTTTAATATTTGAAAAACAACTAAAAATGAAAACTTTATAAAAACAACTCAATTAAAGTTTGTTAAAAGAAAATATAAAATTAAAAAAGAAAATAATGAATTTACCGTTGATCTAATTCCAGCAAAAAAACAGATGTAACAAGCATAAGGAATAAGGCCATAAATTATTTGGCAGATTTTTACAGAGTTAAACCAGAAGCTAACATTCGTATGGACAGGACAAATGCAACATATCAATGTCAATTTTGACGGGGCATTGTATCATCACAGCAAGACTCGAGGTATTTGAGTTGTGGCACGAGATTACAGTGGACATGTGTTAGCAGCATTAGCTAAGAAAGTAAGGTTGGTTTCTGACATGGGAATTATAGAGGCATTAGCAGCAATCCAGGCGTTGGAGGTAGCGACTCAAGTTGTTGGTCAGAAGGTAATTGTTGAAGGGGATACAATGACTGTCACTAATAGGCTAAGGGAGGATGAAGATGGAAACTCACATATCGATCCAATCATACACGATGAAAGGAAATGGATGGCACGCTTTGAACAATGTCTTGTACAACACATTTTGAGAAATTCCTCAATGTATAAACTCAGCTATTTTAGCTGATATTGAGAATATTTAATATGAATGGATCCTACGTTTACTCAAAAGAAGAAAAAATCTAGTAAAAACTGGTTTAACTGTAACAATACTAACGTACCTATTTCTTTTTTTTTTTTTTTCTACTTTCTTGATAGTCAACCCTAACTCTTTTATATATATATATATATATATCAAATCATCTCTCATGCCTTTTCTTCTTGTCCAAAACTCATCGTTCTCTTTTTTTTTTTTTTTTTTTTTGTAATTTTACAATTTTTTAATTTTTTAAGACTTGTACAAATATCAACACCTAACATGTGATATGTATTTATAATAATTTTTTAATTTTAATTTGCGATCTATTTTATAAAAAAATACAACACTAAAAATATTTTTCATATACACATCTCGGCTTAGGAGGTACTGTATCTAACTTTCGATGCAAGTATAAACCATTAAAATAAATTATGAATTATATTTGTTTGTTTTAATCTCTAGATCGAGAGTTTGAACCCTTATCCATTTAAATTGAATGATTGTACAACTATTAAATTATTAAAAACCAGATGGAAGGAATAGGACTTTGTTTGGATCCTTTGACTTTTTTCAACAAAAAAAAAAAAACTGACGTGGCGGTTGAAACCCTAAACACTGAGTTAAAATGTCAAAATTCAAAGTCCCAAGTCTCACTCCACTGCGCGCCGCTGTAAATCAGAAATGGGTTTTTCATCAATAGTAACTCGGATTGCCATCTCAAGGAAGCTTCTATCTTCAAAGCCCAACAATCGTTCAATCTTATCATCTTCTTGTTGGTTTTCGAGTCATGTTAGTAAAAGTAACGACATCAAGAATGTAGAGAGCAGCCTTCCATTATCGGCTGCGTATCATGTGAGCTCAGGTGGGTACATGCGCGGCACTGTGTTCTGGGAACCCCACAAGCCCCTCACCATTGAAGAATTTCATATGCCTCGTCCCAAAGCTGGAGAACTCCTGATAAAAACCAAGGGTACATTTAGTCTTTTTTTTTTTTTTTTTTTTCATATGATTGTTGAGTTCCATCGAGGTCAATTCCATTGTTTTGGTCCATTTTCTATTGTTGCAGGGTGTGGAGTATGCCACTCTGATCTTCATGTTATGAAAGGTGAAATTCCATTTTCTAGTCCTTGCGTTATTGGGCACGAGATAACTGGGGAAGTTGTTGAACATGGCCCACTCACCGACCACAAAATCACTGAAAGGTTTCGTTACTCGTGCTTTTGTAAAAGATGAGATCACTTCTTTTTCATTAATTCATATTCTTTGCACATCCCCCTTGAGTGTTTTTGGTGGAGATAGAAATGGGCTGTTATCATTTTGTTTTTCTCAGATTTCCAGTTGGATCTCACGTAGTTGGAGCTTTTATCATGCCTTGTGGTAACTGTTTCTTTTGTTCTAAGGTATAGTCTTATGAGACGCTATGCTTCCATTTCAATTCATTTGTCATGACTAATAATATATTACCATTTTATTTCTGGGAAATAGGGCCATGATGATTTATGTGAAGACTTCTTCGCGTACAATCGAGCCAAAGGGACCCTTTATGATGGTGAAACACGGCTTTTCCTTCGCAGCAGTGGTACTTTTATTATTAATTTGAATACATTGTGATGATCATGAGTAAAAAGTGGTAATCATTTGATTCAATTGTCTGAAGACTGCTTATCAAGTCTCCATAGTAGCCGATTTTGCAAAGCTATTTAAGGGTAGAACATTAGGAATACAAGTGATACAGAACCCTAATAAGCTATTGAGAGATTAGCTTACTTATGATTTTATTTCATTACCCTTGTTGTATTTTATTGGACTTAATTGTAATTTTGTAGATCTAAGGTTATATTTGGTATTTTACATTTACATTAGGGTTTAATATTTTAGTTTGTTTTTCTAACTCTATTAGGTTTTGTTTTAAGTCAAGTTTTTTAGTCTTCTATTAAAAGTTGTCCTTTAAAGTGCTATATAGAATATGAGTTCTAGTTGTTTTAGGATTAAGGTTGTTAGAAGCCTAGTAGCCTATATAAATAACAATGTACTCTTTCTTTTAAAAGATAAATTATGATTATGAGAATTTTTTAGCATTATTGCTATTCAGATTGTGATGCAATCAACCCAGATGTGATGCTTAGGTTTTCTTTCTTCTTGGTTGTGTGATGTGATCAAGAAACTATAAGAGTTTCTCTTCTGTTTTTCTTTTTTTAGTCAAATTTCAAATTTCCCTTCTTTTTTTTTTCAGAATGTCGAATTATTGTTATCATAAAACCCTAGCCCCCTAAGCTGTCTTGCATCAATTGGTATTGGAGCTTAAAGATCCTAAAGTTGTTGCCGTAACATGGGTAACAGTGGTGAGGAATGCAGAACTTAATTCAAAGTTTGAGGCTTTCCAATGAGATAATGAAAAAACCAAGAAGGTTCTATCAGAAAAGATAGATGCTCAAGAAGCAAGATTATTGTCCAATGTGGAAGAAATGTTGAAAAATTCTCCAACCGAGGCAAACAACTTTCTGAGGCAGCAAGTTCTCAAACCCTTCCTCAAAGCCAAAACAGTGGAGTTGTCCTAAGAAAATCAGCTAGAGAAGTCTAGAAGCACAAGATACAGCTGGAGATGTAACGAAGAAAATCAGGCTAGAAGTTCCAGATTTTGAGTGAAAAGTTGATCCTACAGTATTTTCTGATTGACTTTCCTCTATTGAGGAGTACTTTGACTAGTACCATATGTCAGAACCTTGAAGGATTTGATTTGCAAAGATGAAGCTTTTTGGGTTGGCAAAAGTATGGTGTCTTAGTGTTGAGAGAAACAGAACCAACCATGTTGGGAAAGCCACAAATAAGCAAAAGGAATGAGATGAAAGCTAAATTAAAAGAAAAGTTTGTGGCACCTAATTATCTTGACAAAATGCATGATAAAGTTCTTACTTTGATGCAAGACAGCATGTCAGTGGCTGAGTATATGCAAAAATTTGATGATCTAATGATTAGGAGTGAATTTGTGGAAGTGGCAACCAAGCAGGAGCTTGATTTTAAAGCTGATTTGAAGGATGAAATCAAGAGAGAGTTGCTTAGACAGCTTACCTACAATGTCCAAGATGCATTCCAAGCAGCACTTGATGTGGAGGAATACTTAGAGTTATCCAATTACAAAAATAGCTTCTGTTCGAGTGGAGGACATAGATGCAAATGGGTATTATGATGGAAAGCATATTTGCCCAATCTGTCGCTAGTCAGTCTTATAATGGGTATAACAGGTCAAATCCTTCTTCTTCCTTTAATGATTCCAATAATTTAAGTAAGGGCTTCAAGAGTATTGCTTGCCTTAAATGTGGGGGAAAAAGGACATATGGGATGCCAATGTCCAGCAAAAAATAACTTGCACATTGGAATAGAAAAAAAATTAAGGAAGAAACAACTGAAGGACATGTTGTAGAAGAACATTTGATTATGGAACTTATGTGGATGTTGATCTTGAAGATGATCGCTTTGTGGATAATTCTCTTTTGTCTGTTATTTGTTATGGGCTAGAGTATTGGTGATGCAGATGGGCTAGTTGTTCACTTGGGCCCAGTAGTTAAGTCCCAGTCCAACAACTGTGTTTATTTCAAATGGTAGCTTAATTCTGTTAGTAATGGTAATATTCAGGTTAGGTAGTAATACTGAATTAGTTATTTTTATTAGTTACAAGGTGAGTATTGGTCTGTTAGAGAGATTTAAGAGGAAGAATCAATGTTGTAAGGGACAATAGAAGAACTTCAAATTGAACAAAGTATTCTCTCCCTCTTTCTGCTCTTCTCTCTTCCTTTATACTATCTATTCTTCCTTCAGCTATGTGCATATGGCAGAAACTACTTCTTTCTTCCCTTTTTATTTGGCTTGTATCATTTGCAAGAGAAGTGATTATCAGTGACTGCACATAAGATGCAAATAATTGGATGTTGTGTACAACTGAACTTGGTCACGGCTTCAATGTTCAAGGGCTTGAAACTATTGTAACAGTTGATCCTCAGACTGATGAAATGGTCATTCATAGTTCCACATTGACTTCAAGCAAATAGTGGCATGGTGGATTGGACACTACAGTCAATGATATTGGAATGCAATTTGGAAATGTTCATATAAGTGCATTGACAACGATGTTTTGAGATTTGATCATGAATGCATTTCAAGAAGCCAAATGCTAATGCGTCTTTCACAGGTTACACAAATGCTTGAAATACTTGGGCTGTTGAAGTAGATAAAGGAGAAGCTGAATGGAGTTGATCTTGAAGGCATGTCAAATCTTAAGATTCGAGCTTTGGTAGAAGTAGAAGAGCTTAGTACTGAAAGAGCAGACAAGTAGTCGATTTTATTTTTGGATGAATTCAACAAAGATAGAGCATTGTTGCGTCAACCCTTGCCAAATCCACCACCATTGGCACTTATGCATGTACCTGCACCTGATCCTAGTACTCAGGAGATGATAAATGAGAAGCTAAAGAAAGCAGAAGATCTTGGTGAAAGGGGAATGGTGGATGAAGTACAAAAACATTGGAAGAGGCTGAAGCACTTAAGAAGCTGGCTGCTAGACAGGACCCTGTTCTGGATTCCTTGAAGTACACTGATCACCACCTTGAGTTGTGTCTCATGGATTTCCAAGAAGATATTATGGATGGTGATGAGATCATTGGTCCTAAAATGGTTGTTGATATGTGTAAAGGAGTTCAGTACTTTCATAAAATTAAGAATTCTGATGTTGTGGTCCTGTGGGCATTAAGGGAAGGTACAATGGCTGAAGATAACATGAGGGGTATCTGCTTTGAAGTCTCTAATGTGGTTCTCCATGATGATGCCATTCACAGAAGTGGTGGTCAGATCATTCCAACTGCTAGAAGGGTTTTCCATGCTTCTCAGCTTACAGGCAAGCCAAAGTTTCTTGAGTCTGTTTATTTGGTGGAGATTCAAGTCCTTAATGTTGCAAATGCTCTATTGAATGATGTTGGATTACTAATTAAAGAGTCAGCTAGTGTCCTGGAAAAGGGCACGAACAAGAAGCATGCTAAAGTGCAGGATGTTCTCTTATTTGACAACATTTTCTGTTTTACTCTAGCAAAGTCAGAAGTGTGTTTTGCTTGGTAGTCATTGTATGCTGTCATTTCCCAACCAAGCTTGGTTGCTTTAGAGGTCCTCAGAAGAGTATCACCACGACCATGCAAACCTTTTACGTATATGCGGATGACTTGGCAGAGCCATCCCCTGCAACAACCTTTCTACGTGGAGGCCACAACTGTGTTGTTAAGGCAAATTTCTTTTGGCTTGGAATTTATCTTGCTGTGGATTATTTGGATTTTACATCTTGTATATTTTTCCTTCATATTCTGGTGAGGAATATTATGTTATTGATGGTGGTGTGCTGAAGGTTCTCCAAAATTGCAAGAACTTGCAAGATATTGTTGTTAGTCTGGAAATGGATGAGCTGAGTGAAGATCATAATTGCTTGGATGCCTTCATCCACATTACTAACAATCTAGTTTGTATGATTTGCAGTTCAAGTTTCTTTTTAATCTTTGAGGACAAGGATTACGAACAAGGATCACTTAGGCCCAGTAGTTAAGTCCCAATCCAACAACTGTGTCTATTTGAAATGGTAGCTTAATTCTGTTAGTAATGGTAATATTCGGGTTTGATAGTAATACTGGATTAGCTACATTTGATTAGTTACAAGGTGAGTATTGGTCTGTTAGAGAGATTTAAGAGGAGAAATCAATATTGTAAGGTACAATAGAAGAATTGCAAATTGAACAAAGTATTCTCTGCCTCTTTTTGCTCCTCTCTCTTCCTTTATACCATCTATTCTTTCTTCCTCCAGCTATTTGCATATAGCAGGAGCTACTTCTTCCTTCCCTGTTTATTTGGCTTGTATCATTATGCAGCAGGTTCTTGCAACTCCTAAAGTAGAAAAAGAAGATTGGGGAAGGACCTCGATATTCGAAATCTTACTATGTTGTGTTGATCAAGCTAAAAAGATCAAGCTAAAAAGCTCATCATTAATGGTGGAAGTTGCAGGAGTGTAGTTTCAGCATTCATAGTGGACCATCTTAAACTTTCAACCCAACCTCACCCACAACCCTACAAGGTGGCTTGGATAAACAAAACAACCATTCTGGTAAAATAACAAGACTGTTTCTTTTAGTTGTGGTCTTTATGATGGTTCCATACTATGTGGTGTCATTCCTATGCAAGTAACACACATCCTTCTTGGTTGACTTTGCCTTTATGATCAAGATATGAATACTAACAAGAGAGAAAATACCTATGATTTTTCTGTTGAGTACAAGCCTATTGTTTTGAAGCCAATGAGTTCACTTGATATCAATAAGTATGAAGAAAAACAAGCTACTGAACCAGCATATGTTATTGAGAGCAAGAACATGTTTTATCTACGAAGCAATTTCAAGCAAAGCTTACTAAACCTAAACTGGTGTTTGCTGCCGTTGAGAAATCAAGGGTTCTAGAGAAAGAGATGCAACATGGTAAGCCACTTGAAGTTTTTGAGACTGAATTGCCGAAGGAAAAGTTAAGTGCTGTCTTGTGAAGACCTTTCTGTTGACAATGTTTTTGCAGTTCTAGCTATCAAACACGAGTATCACAACAGTAGAGAAATTTGGTGAAAATTTTCCATTGAGTTCGTTCTTTCAGGTGTCTTCAAGGATGAGATGCAAGTAAATTTGTTGCAGATATTTGTGCTGCAGAAAAGTTTATTATTCACAGTGCCATTCTTGGGTTTTACTGCAGATTTCTTATAATACAACACTTAAAAATGCAAGGTCAAGTTTTCTCCAACAAGTGGAGAATGATGCAGAACCCAGTAAGCTAATTGAGGGATTAGCTTACTTAGGATTTTATTTTATTACTCTTGTTGTATGCATGGGGCTTAATTGTAATTTTATAGATCTTGGATTATATTTGGTATTTTACATTTACATTAGGGTTTGGTATCTTAGCTTGTTTTCCCTAGACTCAAGCTAACTGCAGTGTTTGAACCTTCACTTATTGTAGTTTTCTTTTCCTAAGTTACGCATCTGTCTACTCTTTTGCAGCAACTTTATCTGAATAGTGTTGGCATCATTGTTGGATAGCTGAGGTTGTGCTATTTGTGTAGGAAAACCAGTATACATGTATAGCATGGGAGGCCTTGCTGAATACTGCGTCATTCCAGCAAATGCTTTGTCTATTTTGCCAAAATCGCTGCCATACACTGAGTCTGCAATTTTAGGATGTGCTGTATTTACTGCTTATGGTGCCATGAAGCATGCGGCTGAGGTCTGTCCTGGGGATTCCATTGCTGTGATTGGAGTTGGAGGGGTTGGTTCAAGGTACTTACATACTTATTTAGCAGATTTTGAAACAAGATAATTGGTCATTTTGAAAAAGTCGGTGTGTTTATCATCAACTTACAAGGTTTAAAAGGCACCTAGAAATCCTAAAGAAAAGTAGAAATGATATAACTGTTAGAGGATAAAGATATAGCAGACTGTGCATCGACTTACAAGCTAACTTATATATGAGGCATTAGAGAAATAAAATGGATGTTAATGCCGTTCCAGTCCTTTAAAAGGAGAGATTTTTAATAATGTTAAAATTCATGGATGAGAAAGTTAAACATAACCTGAATCTTAAAGACATTAATTGAACACCTGAACTGGCAGATTTAGCCCCAGAAAACTTTAGAAGTGTTCTTTCGGCAACTTCCCTGTCATCCATATTACCATCTGTGTTTCTTGGTAATTTTATCTGTACCACTAGTCTTCTGTATATATGTTGCAAGTAAAGCTTCCCTTCTTATTTGTAGGCCATTTTTTGGTATGTGTGATTCTTGACGGTTTCATTCGTACTATTTGTCTTTTGTATCTATCTTGAAAATAAAGTGTTGTAGCAGAAGAAGCCAATTAGGTACTCCAACCATCTAATTTGAGAAGTCCTCAGTGGAAATAAAAAAAAAGAGAAATCGGGTCAAGTAATAGCTTTCCAGTCTCATGTAACTAAAGGATTTTGGACCAAAGATGCTATTTACTCTAATTGTTAATATTTGGTCAAGGTTTTGTGCAGCGCTTCTAATCTGTTGTGGTAAAAGTCATTATTTTATAGTTTTGCACATCATGATGTAAGGTGTATTCTTTGTGATCATTTAGCTGCTAACATGGAATGGACATCCTTTCTGTTCCCCTTTAGTTTTTCTGTCTTCTTGTTTTTTCCCTGGTTATGGTGGGTGGTGAACTGGCAATGTGGGACAGCAACAAGGGAGGGAGAGGAGGCATTAGTGTATAACTGCCATAAAATAGGTATTTCGTAGGCAAAACTGGCGATGTTGAGGCTTGATATTTGTGGAAAACGTTTAGTTAAGGCTTCTTGGTTGATATCAGATGAAAATAATTAAAGCTTGGTGGCAACTGAGTCACGGAAACATGTTTCCTTCGTACTTGCTTGTCTAAATCAACTTAAAACATGTTTCCTTCATTTTATCCTCAATGTCTGCAAGCCCAAACATGCAAGGGTAAAGATTACTGTCAGAATTCTGGACTCCTAATCCTGAATCTTGGTCATTTGTTTTTGATTTTTATACTGGCAGATTCCTTATTTTAAGGAATTGCATCTTTTTGGTAAATTTGACAGTAATTTTACGTAACTATTACATAGTCACAACAAGAATTTTCCTTCAGTTGTTTACAGATAGCAAGGGCATTTGGTGCCTCGGATGTTATTGCTGTGGATATTCAGAATGATAAACTGCGGAAAGCTAAGACTTTGGGTGCCACTCATACAGTAAATGCGATAGAAGAAGATGCCGTTGAACGTATTAAAGTATGTATATTGTCCCTGGCTCTTTGGTTTTCAATATTATATAACAGTACTGAATTCAATTATACCAGCAATCCGGCACATGACATGAACGGTAAATTTTTTGGCTGAATGCCCAGTTTAGTACTTTAACTTTACCTAAATGGACATTTCATGACATTTTAATTTTGGTCACTTGAGGATGCTAATTAATTTAATTCATTTAAGGAAATCTCTTAATAGATTCTTTTAGGGCCATTAACTTTGACCGTGTGGCATAAAAGTGCCAGTGGCACATGACATGGCAACCACGATAAGCAAACATAAGATATAAGTTCTTGTGAAAGATATAACAATATTTTCTTGTGATAATCAATTTAGATCATAGACTTAAAAATATAAGTTTAAATGATTATAGACAAATTACAACAGTAAGCAAACATAAAGATAAACAAATAAAAAGATAATTATAAAAAAGGATTAGAGATAGAAAATCTTATTATCATCTATATTTTTCTATTATTTTTCTTAATCTTTAAAAATCTTTGTAATCAAAAATAAATTGAAGGAAATTATATTTGATAAAATAATTTATATTTTTTGTTGATTAAAGGAATTACAAAACATATCTTGAAGCATGAAAGGCCTACAGTGAAAATTTTAAATCAGAATATGTTGAATTAAATATTAAATCCATTTTGATTTTGTCCTGATATCTTGTTGGTAGGTTAAAATTCCTTCAATTACATTTATGCCAGTAATTTGCCCACGTGTTGAGGCAGGATCAAACTTTTTTTTTTAAATTTTTGTTATTTGAAAATATTATATATCTTAATACATGCTAATATTACTCTTAACTATATTTTGTTAGTAATGATAATTCTAAAAATGAAATAAAATTAAAGTTAAAAAATTAATATATATTAATTGTAATTATTCATAAAATACTAGCTTATATCATGAATGTCTTTGCAGGTGTGTTTAATATTTTTTAAAATATTTATAGTATTTTTTAAAATATTTATATTTTATTATATAACCTAGTATATGTAAATATTTCATGGTATAAAGTATAATAAAGTTCATGTTATCAAAATGTTTCATTTGCAAAATTTGATTCGATTATTAATAACAAAGATCATGATTAATATCATACTTTGCTTACTTTTATTTAAATGAATATATACAAGCATATTATATTTAGAGTATAAAATGCAACAAATAAGTTTTAAAATCATTTTCGCAGCATTTATATATTAGTAATTAAGATTAATTATTTTTTTATTTACATTCCTCATCAAATTTTCAATTACATGACCATTTTTATCTTTTATGGACTATTATTTCTTTAAAATGGTCAAACAATTATTTATTGTTTCTTTTTTTTACTAACAGTTATCCTAAAAAATTCCAATTTTAGAGAATTTTTTGTATGACAATTTTTATTATCCTGTAATTTTTTTTAGCTGGTTTAGCAAATTGAACAATTTTATTAATTTGAATTAACAATATTATAATTAATTATAATAAATTAAAGGAAATAAATAAAAGGAAAGCTGGAAATTAGATGCATGTTTATTTTTTTCCTATTTTTCTGCCCAAAAAACCTTGAATGATGTGGCACTTGTTGTCTTCTGCTGTTGCCAAGATAGCATCGCCAACTATTTTGGCAGTCCAAATTTCCTGCCAAACAAGCAAACCTAAAATCCCAAAAATAAAACCTTCAAAACCCACACAAATCAAAACCCAAACCTAAAGTGTCACATGGCACTCATACACTACCCTAAAACTCAAGAACCTATATATTGTTTGGTTAAAGAATTGGGATAAAAAAGTAATGGCTAGTAGTTAACCCTTGCCTCAGGGATTGTAGATTCCAGTTGCTAATTATTACTGCCTTCCGAAACTCCAAATAAAATTATTACTATGTTTAATAAACCAGTTGCTGAATTGAATAATTGTTCATACCTGTCATGAATGTACAGTGATATCACATTGAACGGGAACGGTGCCTTCTTCAGTATATTACTTAAACAATTTAAAATTTATTGATGACGAGAGATGGTTTAGACAGTTCTATTAATATATAAGTTGGTCACGAAACAATTTTTGTCTCTGGCAGCAGAACTACTACAGGTTTAATTACATTGGTAAACTGTGTAAATTTTCAATTATACATGTTTCATATAGCTATAACACACGTCTCCAATGAGCTAAAAGATTAGCTGCACTTCTATCGAATAAATCATTTGCGACCATCTGTTTAAGTTTTCAGCTGTTTCATAGCTATAGCAAAATTTTGCAATGAGCTGAAGGTTGGACTTTGAGTTAGTTTCTGATAGTTTCAGATATTGATATTTAAGACATTATTAACCTTGAGTTTGGAGGACTTTTTGTTGAGTAGTCAGACTATTTGTTAAATGCTTGTTTGAAATTATTTGTTTCTTCATTAGCTCTTTGTTTTTTTTTAAATTTTACTCAAAGGCATTTATTTTCTTGTTTTGAGAAGGAAATTACTGGAGGAGCAGGTGTTGACATCGCTGTGGAAGCCTTGGGGAAACCTCAAACATTTTTGCAATGTATACAGAGTGTAAGGGATGGTGGAAAAGCAGTTATGATTGGACTTGCAAAAACTGGTGCTATAGGTGAGGTGGACATCAATCGGCTTGTTCGTAGAAAGGTAAAGCATTTTGTTTCTCTCAATACATGGCTAAATTACATTTACGGCTCTAACGTTATCTCCGACTTCCCTAGACTCTACTACTTGATTATACTTATTGGTTCCATATTCCAATATTTAGTCATTTTTCATGATTTGTTAACAGAAAACCTAATATAATCTATAACGATAATCTATAAAGTACATTAAAGGTGGATGCAACCATCCTTATGGCCGGATATGTGTTAGATTGTGTCCCACTTGTAATTCAGCTCTTCCTTCCAGCCAATTTTAGAAGCATTGTATGTCTCTGTAAATTCTCTGCATACCTTCTGCTTTATCTCCTAAAAGAACACCAACATACAAAGCCACGAAACCAATCCAAAATGCTTCTCAAAATCCTAATCTAACATAATCATCTGATGCCTAGTACTTTGCATAGCCCTTGTGTTGCCATAGCCACCAAGTGAAACCATACTATTCTAAGTTCTGCAATCCTAACCAACCATAAGGTAGATATTTTTTGGAAGCACAACTATGAACGACTCCTCGAACACTCTTAAATCATCATACTTTAGTTGATCTTGAAACCATAACTTTAAAGTTGCATACCTTGTCAAAATCATCACAAAGCCCCAATAAAGCAGAGAAATCATAGCTAAGAGAACCAGCGTTAATGTCCTAATTGGAGGCTGATTTCACAGCTAAACACCATGCACGTTACTGGAACTCCAATTTCAAGGAAACTAAAAGAATAACTAGAGGTGTCAAAATCTAAACCAAACTTGAAAACCTGCTTAAACTTTCCAAGAACTGAACCTTTTATAACTTAGATTGACTAAAAAAATCAGCAACTTGAAATGACCTAAGTTCGATAAGATCCAAAATCGAAAATTTCCAAATACGAAACATCATGAATCCAAACCCCAACTTTAAGCACTTTGAATCCTGAAATTGATTAGATTTGTAACCCGTAATGACTTGAATTAATTACTCGAAAAGATTTGATATGTAATTTAATTTCTTTGTACAAAACGAATAGATGACCAAACGATAAACTTGTTTTTTCTTTCATAATGAAAATTTTAAAATTTGAAAAAAAAAGAAATATTATGCTGTATTATTAAATTGTAATGCAATTATATAAAGGTTTTTTCATTTTTCTGCCTTTAATGCATTTTTTTAATTTAAAAAAAGAGGAGGGGTAATGAGTTGTCTGGAAAAGGTTGTGCACTTTAGGCAAGGAAATGAATGGGTCCGGAAGTTGGGAGGAAAAGGGTTTTACTTATATCTATATATATATATATATATATATATCTTTCAACTTCCTTTTAGTTTTTTATCGTTTTGGTTTTTCTTCCCAAATTTAGGACTTTGATTTTGGGGAGGGAAAAGGTCAAGAGGTTGGAAAGCTCATTATTGGAGTAAACTTTAAATTTGATTGATTTATTATTTATTAATAAAATTGATATCAAACTATGAATTATTGCTTATAGGCTAAAATATACTAATAATTGTATTAATTTATTTAGTTTGAATGCTTTAAATATAATGATATTTTTTTTATAATTTTTATATGTTAAAGATTAGTTATATTTAAGTAATTAGACTTATTTAGTTTTTTTTTTTAAACAAAATTTAAAACCTATACTTCTAAATAAAGTAAACAAGTACTTAAATAATTAGGTGATAAATACTAAAACAAACCAAGAACTCTTCATTCTTCATCATTAATGTCCAAATGACCTTATGTTAAACTTGATCAACATTATCAACATTATATTATTTAGTTTCAGTATTATGATTTCCAATTGATCGGGTTGTTGACTTTTTTAAATCGTGTTGAACCAGATTTGGATTTGGGTCAGCTCTGACAAATCTAGTAAACACTGTAGTATGCTGGGTCCGTCCAATGTTTCCATTTTTCCATATGTATATACATGTCCTCATGCCATTGGTGCCATATTAATGTGAACAAGTTGATAACTTTCCTATTCTATTGCTTTTCTTGAGGTTTTGATTATGATTTTGGTCTCAATTTTGTGAGTTTCATCCTTTAAATCAGGAGAGTTTTGAGTTTAGTTATAGAACCTTGTGTTATTTCAATTTTTAGGAGACCAGATTGGTGCTATTGAGATATCAAATTTTTGATATTTTAGGTACCTGAGATTTGGATTAGTGAGATCGTGGTGAATGTTTGATATTTTTTAATTATTATTGGAGAATATTTCATCTACATCACATATATCTTGTACGATGTAGCATTTCATGACTTGAGAAACCCTGATTAGCAGTTTTGATTTGAACTTCTATATCTTGTAAATTGGGTTAGAGAGTTTGGCAATTGTTTCCTTATTTCCTTTTTGGGTACTTGAGTAGTCAGGATTTGAACCTTGGTCGCCTGACTTAAGTGTCAGCACTCCATTGACAGATCCTACGTTAATATTTCATTCTAACCATGATTGACACTCTTGTTTTCTAATAATGGTTTGGAGCAGATAAAAGTGATTGGTTCTTATGGAGCGAGGGCAAGGCAGGATCTACCCAAGTTGGTTAAACTAGCTGAAACAGGAATCTTCAATCTGAACAGTTCTGTTTCCCAAAAATACAAATTTGAAGAAGGAAATAAAGCATTTGAGGATCTTAACCTTGGAAGAATTCTCAGCCGAGCTGTAATTGAGATAATGTAGTTCCTTTTTTCTTTTTTTTTTTTTTAAATTTTTTAATAATAGTAAAACTTCCACTCAAAACCTTAAGGAAGTTGCTAATGTCAGTTCCCATCTCCATGGACTTGTCTTTGCAATATTTCCTATTATATTGTGTAATATTTTCTCAACAAATTGTTGCCTAGTAATGTATTACTGTCCCAAGGATCCAGGCCTTAATAAAATACTAGAATTAGCTTCACGCTATTTCGAGGAATTTTTTATTATTTTTTGTACTAACTTTCAAAACTACGAAGATTTAAAATGTTCGTATTTTATTTTTCAAAAAAAAAAAAAAAACAAAAGGAACAATCGGCTTGATAGTGCAAATATTGTTGGCATAAAACAAATGAGATCCCAAGCGATTTTGTAATTATGGAAAACAATGATTTTTCTCTCTTCACTTGGTTCATCGTATACAAACGAATGGTCCATGTACGCTTTGGCATTTAAAAGAAAGTAAAGAGGAAATACACACTTTTACATGTCACCCAAAATAAAACATTCAAGATCCAAACATCTATGCTTACACCCAAAATAACCGGCTAATACTGACAGGACACGTGGTAAGTGGAAGATTTGACAAAAGCAGTGATATAACACTTTGGTGAACTAACCAATGTTTTTAAAATGGTGGAAATAAATACTAAAGGGGAAAAGGGAGGGCGGCTTATGTGTTATTTGGTTCGTGTTTGCAATGTATTTGAGGTGTGTTCAGAGTGTAGCAACATATGTATTGCATAAGAAGATTAGAGATAACTTTTGCAAATTTTGGTTTTCTGTGAGTAGGTTTGATATGTAGTTTTTCTTATTTATTTGATATTTTTATGTAAATTTTTAAAATTTTAATTTCAATCATTATGTCGCTATCCATATCTTTTTACTAGCTTTGTTCATTTCTTATTTAATTTGACGTACACATAAGACAATTAAGTAAAATTAACTAATTAAATCCCATAATAATTTTATAAAAGTAAAATTATCACTTATTCCAATGCCTAATATTGTTTTATTTAGTAAATATATCTTGTATAAGTAATTGAAAGATAAAATATATGTATGATATATATATATATATATATATGAACATAACCATACATGCTTTATATGAACATAATCATACATACATACTTGTTAACTAAAAGTGAAATTGAAAACTTGACTTGAATCATTAGTCGTTGAATAAAATCACAATACAAAAATTGTTTGTATCCATAACATAAGTCCTTCAATCATCGAAGTAAGAATTCTTTTTGAGAGTTATACGATGCTTACTCAATTGTTTTCTCTTACTTTCTTAATTTCTTTTTTCTTTGTGAGAACCGGTTTTTTTTTCTTTTATTCCGCTTGTTAAAAGGCGATACCTTTTTATAGTAGATATAGGTGGCAATTTTTTTTAGTTTTTTTTTAATGGAGTTAGTGAACTGCTTAAGGCAGTTTTTTTATTAAGAAATAAACTACCTAACTTTGTCATGGATTATAACTTATTATGAATGATTATGTCTACATCTCCCACTTGCATAGAATGAATGTTAAGCTCTTATTATCTCGAGGACGTTTTCTCTATTCATTCATCAGATTCTTACAAAGAAATAAGCGTGTAATCAATATATTCCGAGAGCTCAGTTACAATACAACTATTAGGTGTATATAGTAGCTCATAATCGTATCTAGTCACTTATACATCTGTGAGGTATGTATAGTAACTCTCAAGTATAAGTAGAGTAAGTATACAATACCTTAGACCCATTTAGTCACATTTCAAGTTTCTTACGATCTCTCTTTTATTATATTGCATGATATACTTTTTTATTCAAATTTATATTTGATGATTCAAATATAATTGGGTGACTTGTGAATACAATCAAATGTGACACCAAAACAATCTTTTCTTTTTCTAAAATCTCTCTATTTCAATTCAACTACTATCTAGATATGTCTCATTAGATCGAATCATCTATGACCATTGGCAACAATCCAAAATAGCTAACATTGAACTGAAACCTTAAAAAAATAGTCGAAAGTTTTTTAGGGTATTAAATATGGGATCCTTTGATCTCAAGGTTCTCACACAACAAGAAGCATAGATCTATTCTTCTGTTACCTTTGTTGGACGAACAATGCACATGTCATATGAAAATCATGCTATGGTATTGCTTTCATTTTCTTGAAGAATGTATGTCATTCAATATTTATTTATCAATACTGTACAGGTGATAGTTTAGATACTCCTAGTATCTAACTTGAGTCATAACTCTACTTGATTTCATATAATCAACATGATTCCACTTGGCATATTAAGACAAAGAAAGTGAGTTGTGGGTTTATTCACTTTCTATTACAAATTTTAATATCAAGTGACCTCATTGTGATCTCTTATCAAGGTGACTCCATTTTAAGTTGGGGTTTCCGATCCATAGCTTAAAAATAATCTCATATCCATGGTTCCAAACTATTGAGGCGATTACCTGTGTGAAAAGCCAATCATCTTTTTGACATACATTTCAAATTATATCATATATGTACATATACATATATATATATACATGTGTCTATGTATCTTAAAACAAAGTACTAAATTTAATGGCATTAATTGTATTCAATATAAATCAACTCAAATGGGAAAATATCATGATTGTTCATATAGAATTGTTCAATCATACATGTACATCAACATCTACGTAATACTAGATATCTTATGTGGCTATTAAACATATCTCTAGGTATGGGCTTAGTAAATAGATATGCAATCATCTTATACATAAAAATGTACTGCATGTTGACTTTCTTTTGTATAACCATGTCTCACGTAGTTATACTTGGTATCTATATATTTGGTCTTAGAATGATATTTGGGATCTTTTGTGAATGCAATTGTAGCTTGACTATTGTAATTCACCAACACTAAGTTGAACTCATCCTTCTGAAATCCCAAATAATTCAAGAACCTCTTAAGCCAAACAACCTCTTGCATTATCGGTGAAAATGCTACAAATTCAACTTCCATTGTGGATAGTGAGTGCTATATAAGTCTATTTCTTACTACTCCATAAAATAGCCCCACTATTCAATAATAACAATAATAATAAAAAAACATAGCTAGAGGTAGATTTTCTTTTATCTAAATATCTTTCCCAATTGGCATATGTATAGCTAACCAAATGTAAATCACTTCCTTAATAACACAATGAATAATTCATAGTGCCTTTTAGATATCTCAATATCTTTTTAACGGCTTTCCAAAGAGGTTGACCTAGATTAGATTAATATCTACTTATCTTACATATGGCATAGCAGATGGTTGGCCTTGTGTATATTGTAGCATACATAAAGCTTTCAACAGCACTAGAGTAAAAAACTTTTACTAGTTGTTTCTTTTCTTGTGGAGTCTTAGGACACATTTTTTAGCTAATGCCTTCACCTTTTGCCATAAGAGTAGTTATTAGCTTGTAGTCTTGCATATTAAATTGTTCCAAAACTTTCTTAATGTATTACTCTTGTGAAAGAGCTGATAACTTCTTGGAACGATCTCATGATTTTTATACCTAGTATGTAAAATAATTTGCCAATGTCATTCATTTCAAAATTTGAGGACAACTAGGTTTTCACCTCAGTGATATACTCTTTTTCATAGCCAACAAACACTATGTCATCCACATAAAGTGACAAGATCACAACTTTATCGTTATTTCTTTTGATATACACACAATGGTCCTTCTTAATCTTGATAAAATCATATGAAATTATCACTTGATGAAATCTAATATATGACTACCTAGAAGATTGTTTAAGATCATAAATCAATTTTAACAGTTTGCACAATTTGTGCTCTTAACCTTTGTCATTGAAACCTATAGGTAGTTTAA
Organism: Durio zibethinus; assembly: GCF_002303985.1. The sequence goes on along the minus strand of NW_019168470.1, from coordinate 14,494,232 downwards.
CATAGATTTATTCTTCTAGCTTCTGTTTAGAAAGGCTATTTTCACATCCATTTGATATAACTCCAAATCTAAACTAGCTCCAATGGCTAGTATTAAACGTATCGAGATAAATCTCACAACATCAGAGAAAGTTTCTTCATAATCAATTTCCTCTTATTGAGTATACCCTTTCGCTACTGACGGGTGTTATATATTTCAATTGTCTTATCTGAGTTACACTTAATCTTGAGAACCATTTGTCCCCAATCGTTTTATGTTCATTAGGAAGATCAATTAATTCCCAAAAATGGATTTATCTCATAAACTCCATCTCTTCTTCCATTGCTTTCATCTATTTTTTTTTTTGGTAAAAGATTAGAGAGCATCTTTAACATTTCTTGGCTCTTCTTCATCTTGTGGGGTAATAAAGAATGCTTCCCCTTGTATGTAAAAGCGATGTTGGGAAATATTTTTACAATTATTTCATCTAACTTATGGTTCTTGGGAAATTAATTCACCAAATTCATCATCTTTAGTCATGTCCCATTTGGATGAGATATTGTTAGTTCTTGATAAGGAACATGCTTTAATTGATTTGGAACTAACAAATCATTTGCTTCCTTAATCTCGTAAAGAGATATCTTTTGATCTATCTCACTTATCTTTAGAAATTAACTTTTCAAAAAAATGGCATCCTGAGTTTCAATTCAGTTACACTCTCACTTGACTATTTACCTATGAACACGTATCCCTTTAAATGCTCGAAATATCTTACAAATATACTATTTTTACTTTGAGGACCTAGCTTGCCATGTGGATGAATGGTCTCATGTACATAGGTAGCACTACCTTAAGGTCTCAAATTGCTAAGTCAAGTTTTCTCCCAATTCATAATTCATAAGGGGTGGATGTAACCGACTTTGAGGGTATTGTATTGAGTATATAGGCAGTAGTTAACAATGCATCACCCCAAAAAGTGATTAGCAAATTTGCTTGAGCCATCATAGAACCTTGCCATTTCTAGAAAAGTCTTATTTCTTCTCTTTGCAACACAATTTTGTTGTGAAGTCCTTGGAATGGTCAACTACCTATCAATACCCTTTTCATCATATAATTATTTGAATTGATCGAACAAATACTCATATCCTCGATTCATTTTTAATGCCTTAATGTTAACATTTCTATCTAATTGATTTTCTACCAAGATCATATACTTTCTAAAGCACTCTAATACTTCAGACTTGTGAGAAATTAAGTAGAGGAACCCAAGACGTGTAAAATCATTAATAAATGTGATGAAATGTCAACCTCTTTTTTGTGACCTAACATTCATCAGGCCACAAATGTTACAATGTATTGATTATAATGAAACGTCAGTTCTAGTTACCTTGCCAAGTGGTTTTCTTATCATTTTTCTTGTTAGAAAACTTTCACATAATGGTAAATTAACTTTCTCAATAAGGCCTATTAATCCATATTATGGTAATTTATTCATTTTTTGTTGACCTATATGACAAAGTCTAGCATGCCAAATATTCACATTAATATTCGCATAAGAATCAATTATAAGGGAAACGTTTAGATTATTGTACGAAACAATATCTAACATAATAAAACCATCTAACAAATATCCAAATCCATAATAAGTTGTATCCAAATACAAACTTAAACCAATATTGTTGAAATTTAAAACAAATCTTAAACTAAAAAGAATAGTGATAGAAACTGAATTTCTTTGAATGTCAAGAACAAGAAGTACATCATGTAGGATAAGGGTTTTTTCACCATGCATGTATAACTTGCAAGTGCCAATTCCCCTTACTTCAATTTGTGAATTGTTTTTTACATAGATCCATTTTGTTTCACATGAAATTCAACAAAAATTCATGAATGCATTCCTGTCTCGTGCTACATGGTAAGTGGCCCCTAATTTTACAATCCACAAAGGTTGTGATTTAGTCATCATAATAGTAATAGAAACAAATGCAATAATTTTAGCCTTACGTAAAAATGCTATAAGGGTTTGTACCTTCTTTGGCTTGTTACATTCATGATCAAAATGACCTTTTTTGCCATAGCTAAAGTACTTGACTCTCAGTTTGTTCTTCTTAGGATGAGCTTTAAGACCTTGTCCTTTGTCGGTTTGGCCACTCTTTGGCCTTTTAGGAGCTTTCTCTTTGTTCCCACCATGTGGCTTACGCTTGAAGCCTAAAGCTTCTTTTGAACTAAATGATGCCATATAAGTATCAACACTACGCTTAAATGCTTCTATACAATCTTTCCTCTTATTGAAGATGATGGAAAACATCATCAAGAGTTTTTATACTCTTATTGTGGGTAAGGTGCAACTTTATATGTTTTAACTATGTGGAAAGGAACAGATAATAGGTTGGACTTGTTGTTCATCTATTAGAGTGTGGCTAGCTTTCTTTAGCTCACTTATCATGTTTGACATCTATGTCACATGCTGCCTCATATTATGATTAGGCTGCTTCTTATGTGTGTTAAACTTGATAGTAAGCTCATTCATTTTGATAATTTAAATTGCACCAATCTTTGCTTTGAAGGCACTCTATACCTTTTTGGCTATTCCATGAGATCGAAACTCATACATAATATCATTTTCTATAATGCTAAGCAGCGTAATGCATACAACGAATTTTTTTTTTCAAGTCTCATAAGCCTTTTGGTACCTCTTATGCTGGGACATATTCCTTTTTATCGGCTTATCAAAGATATTGTTAAGAATGTCAAGAACCTCTTATTCTTCAAGTATATACTAGATTTTCATATTTCATATCTCATAATTGTCCCCATTCAACATCTCACCCTTGTTTAACTCAGCAATAATGTTCTCAGAAGTAAAAGCCATTTAAAAGCATAATTATACGTTCAAGAGATATATGCACTAATTAATGCCTAACATTGCATTTTTCTCATTTTGCCACAATGTTATAAATAAAATAGTGACAATTATTCACAAAAAAATGAAACTAAAATATCACTATGTTCAGAATCAAATTTCATTTTTTAATGTGTTTGATTATCACTAATTTATTTTATTGTGAAAAATCAATCATTCTAAGATAGAAAAAATCGATTATCTTAGAACTCCTACTAACCATAAGGTTACCAACATGTTATCAATAACATATATATTGATTTCACATAAGCAAATCTTACAAAACATAGTTTGAATCCAAAAAATTTTCATAATAAAAAAATGTACATACTAAATGTTAATTAAACATGTTCCTAATCATTTCGAATGACTTGTCTAAAAACAATTATAGATTTTAAAAATTCCTTTAATAGTTCTACATTCACATTACCCATCTATAAAAGTCTAGGAATTTTGTGATTCCCATTACGGAGACTTAGGTAGATTGAGAGGATCCCATTCATCTGTGCTCCCATGCACACCTATTCCTTTACAAAATCCTTAGTTAAAGTTTCATACTTAGCATCACTCTACAAAGACATCCAAATATCTTGAAGAAAATTTTTTTGTCTAGGAGTCAAAATTGTACCCATCAGCATTTCATATTTGAACTGGTCATTCCTAATATGCATGCAGTCGCGCCAAATCAATTATTGGATCATGCCATTGATCTTGATCATATGCCTCTCAATATCATCATTTGGATCCATTCGGTATTATGTCAATTCCATTGTTAGCCTTATGACTCTTAAAAATTGTACCTGTGTCCTCATATCGGTGGGAGTCTTCATGAAAATAGTACTGATTCTATTTAACAAAATATGAGAAAAAATCATGAATTCATGAGTCAACATAAGTAAAAATAATGATTAAGACTAATCTCAATCTTTCATGTGTGATCTGATATATCAAAGTCAATGAAAGACAAAATATTTTAAAAAACAATTTCAAAAAAACAAAAAGAATTCAAATGCTTTGGATAAAGCATTTGAATGTTTTGGATAAAGCATTTGAATGCTTGCTTTTTATTAAAAAAATAATTTTTTAAATTTTGCCTAAAGCATTCGGATGTTCTATTTAAAATATATAAAAAAAAATGATCCAAAATTAGCAAAACATCGATGACATTTTCCTTTTTGTTTATTCCAAGAATTTTCACAACATTATTATACTAAGAACACAAAAATTATGCCAACTCATATGATGTTCACAAGCATATAAGAACATATGATGTTTTTGGTTATGAACCAAAATACAAGCTAATTTGGCTCTGATACAAATGAAAGATAAAATATATGCAAGATATATATATATATATATATATATATGAACATAATCATTTATACTTGTTAACCAGAAGCGGAATCGAAAGCCTAACTTAAATTACTAATTGCTGAACAAAATCACTATAGAAAATTGCTCATATCTATAACATAAGTCCTTCAATCACCAAAGCATGAATTCCTTTTGAGAGTTGTATGATGCATATTCGATTGTTCTCTCTTCTTTTCTTAATTTTTTTTTGTGAGAAAACTTTTCTTTTTTCTTTTATTTGTCTTGTTAAAAGGTTGACTGCCTTTTTATAAGAGATATGGGTGGCATTCTTTTTTTAATTTTTTTAATGGAGTTTATAAATTTAAAGCAATTTTTCTATCAAGAAGTGAGGTCGTTTTTCTATCAAGAAGTAAACTACCTAATGGCCGTTACTTTATCATGGGATTACAACCCATTAGAGGTGGTTATGCCTGCAGTAATGTATAATAATACATACTACATAATCATTGAATCTTTGTACATTTATAGTCTTTGATTTATATGTTGGGGATTGATCATTTATGTAACATACTTAAGACAAAGGAATTTAAACTCTTACAACTCGTAAAATCAAGCTCAAGTTAATACTATAAAATGGAACATCATAGTTACAAGCAAAATTTGTTCTCACTTTTTGCAGTTGTATGAAAATTTGAGAGAATCACCAAGCTTGGTTGTTATAAAACTACAAATGTCCAAGTGTTCAGCTTTTAATGTATAGTCGACACAAATAAAAAAAAAAACCTTCATAAGGATGGATATAAGGCTTATCGAAATTCTATGGTCATAGAATCTTTGAATGCCCTTTCAAATTTTCTTTGCTTTCGAGAATTCTTAACACACAAGAAAATATGACAATAATAAAATAGTCACTTATGAAAGAGGGCAACATTAGCTTTTGTCAAATAAAGAGCATGGTTGTCCATCTTATTCCAAATAGAATATATCACTTTTTGTATGTTCAATAGAGAAATTATATTGGCATAAAAAGTTGTACCATCTAATCCTTCTTGGATTAGTTTCTACTTTTTTATTTTGTAAAAAATCTTTGATGCATGGTTATTTGTTCTAACAGTAAATTGCTTAGGTGTCAAATAAATATAAAATCTACTTACTCCATTTTTTATGGCAAGTAATTCCTTTTCAAAGATAATATAATTTATCTCAATTGATTTAAAATTTCTTGAATTGTATCCACATATTAATTCATTATTATGTGCATTGATTTTAAAAAAAATCCTAATGTTCGTTAGAGGCATTTGTTTCTAGTATTAATTGTTTTCCATGTTTAGGAAGATAAACCTTAGAAACTTTTTTTAGTTATTTCTTTATTTCTCTAATAATATCAAAATTCTATTCATTTAAATTGAATATCTTTTTTAAGCTTTTCGTAATAGAACCCTTTTTTTTTAGAAAGATTCTTTATACCAGAAGTCCTAAAATTACTTTTATCTTCTAGCTTTTCAGGGAATTCTTTTATTTCTGCAATAATATGATCTTATAATTTTATTCCTTTAGAAGATAGTTTTAATCTTAGGAATTCAATTTTTTTTGAAGCTCCATGTTTTTAAGGCTTAAAATAATACCATTCTTAATAAATTTTTGAGCTATCAAATTTAGATGTTTTCGGTGTTCATTTAAAATAGCCATCAAAGATTAGATTTTGATTTAATCTTTTATTGTTTATTACCATATGGGCCTTTCTTCTTTTTTGTTTTACAAGGTTTCTCACCATGAATGTTGGACTAGAATAAGGAGTGGTAGTTTCTTTTATTAATCCTTTATCTAATAATTTTTTTAATTTGAATCAAATTCATCTATATCATGTTTAGTATAGATCGTGGGTTTGACTCTAATAAATTTTGTAGGATCTGTAATTTGTAACTATAATATCTAGGTTTTCTAGACCATAATTTTAATGGTTCTTCATTAAAATTTTCATTTAATACTTGCTATGGCCAATGTTTTTCACTAATGGCTTTTACAAACATACTATTGATTTCTAGTTTGAAGCCAGTATCACATATGTGTTTATCTATTTTTAACAAAGGTATTTTTATAGGTTGACAATCTATAGTGAAGACTATACTTTTAGGTTCTAAACAAAAAGGTAAATGGTTAATATAAAATATATTCTTAATAGTATGTCTACATGCATATAAGGGAAATACAATATTTTTGGTATGATAAATTTATTTATTAAGATAGATTGAGACATTTTTACCTTATATTCTATCCTTCTTTCTTTTCCATCAATGCCAATTATAGCTATTATGGATTTAATTGGTTCTCTTGTTTCATGTGGCAAGACATTCCATTGGCAGAACTAAAAGTGATATGATATAAGAAAGAAAACTTACAAAATATATAGTCAAAATTTTGATTGAAATAAAAGATAATTGATAACTAGCAAAGCTCATTGGTTGAACATTGCCCTAATGCTGGATGCTAAATATATATATATATATATTACAAGATAGGAGTGTGAAGAAAAGATGATTTAAAAAAAAGATAGAAAGATGAAAGATGAAGTCCTTTTTATCAAAACTTCTATTTGTAAGGCAGGAAAGGAAAAATTAACTTCATTTTTGGTTGAGTGTTGGCAACTTTTGGTCCATTTGTTGAAGATAAGAGGGAATCTTTGTGGTCATTCTCTTATATTTTTCAAGGCTATTTTCTCAATGGTGGCCTTCCATTGAGGTTTGTCACTGCTTGCATCTTGGTTTGCTAGCTATGAAATATTCCTTGTTATCCTTTTTGCTTGTTATCTAAATTTACTGTTTCCCTGTCTTTTGAATTGAAAGAAACTAGAGAAGTTGTAGGTGTCTTATCTTATTGATCTTATCCTTTTTGATATTGAACAAAGAGGTTTTTAAGATAATCAATATCTTTAACATTCCACTATTTACCAAAGCAAAAATTAGAAGGATAAACGAAAAGCATCTTATAGTTAGATTCATCTATCTTGGTGCCATTATGACCACCATAAAAACATTATTAAAAGCAAGTAATGGTATCCCAATCATTGTTGTTTTATTAGATAAACACTTTGACAATCCTATTAAAACACTAATAGTAGGAATCCAATCTAATTTAGTTATAGAAGTTGTTTAGTTTAAAGTAAAACCAAATTGTTTTATTTCAATAAATGGTCCATTAATAAAAAATTGTTTATGTTTAAAAAGAATGACAAAAAATTCAAAGTTAAAGGATAGTGTAAATGATTTACATATTAGTAGGTAGCTAGTAATGAATATACTAATCACTCTCACACTTTTATAAAAGAAGTTGATAGTAAAATTATAGAAAATTTTGAACCAATGTCTTTTGAATTAGAAATCAAATCTAGATTAATGAATTTAAGAGATCTTTCTATTCCAACATGATAGTTATTTAAAATAAAAAATGAGTCATAAATGTATTAAACTAATAGAAATGAAGGCATCTAGTAAGAATTTATACTTAAAAAATGTTTCATCAAGTAGTAGTACTAGTAATAATAGAAATTTAGTATTATCAACTATTTCTTTAATCTCAAACTTTTCTATAGTAGATAAAGATGAGACAGATAGTTTGTATGAACAATTAGTTCAATAATCATAGTCACAACCACAATCAATACCAAATTTTCCAACTAAACCTAGTAGAAATTCCATTTCATCTAAGAAAACTAAAAGAGAAGATATAATAATAGCAATAATAAGACAAATCAAAATTGGTAGTGATATTGTTATCACATTTTATAATAATAAGCTAAAATGGTATTACACATATATAAAAGCAAATTTTAATTTTAAAAGATAGAAATCCTATTCTTTAAGTACATTGATTGACACTAGAGCTACAGTTATTAGTTGTCAATGGAATGTTTTGGCCCCTGAAAAGTAAAAACCAGTTAAATCCACAACAACTATAATTGGCATTAATGGAAAAAAAAAAACAAGGATAGAATACAAGGCAAAAAATGTCATAGTCTACCTTAATAATAATAAAATTTATCATACCAAAGTACTGTGTTTCCCTTTTATGCATGGAGACATATTATTAGGAAACATTTTTATATATAAACATTTACCTTTTTGTTTAGGACCTGAAAGTATAACTTTCACCACAGATTATCAACCTATAGAAATACCTTTGTTAAAAACACATAAACACATATGTGATACTAGTTTCAAACCAAAAATCAATAGTATGATTATAAAAGCCATTAGTGAAAAACATTAGCTATAACAAGTGTTAAATGAAAATTTTAGTGAAGAGCCATTAAAACTATGATCTAGAAAACCTAGATATTGTAGTTTACAAATTGCAAACCTTACAAAGATTATTAAAGTCAAGCCCATGATCTATACTAAAGAATATATAGATGAATTTGATATTCAAATTAAAGAATTATTAGATAAATGATTAATAAAAGAAATAATAATCCTCATGTAGAGCAAAAAAAAGGAAATGCCTATATAGTAATAAAGTATAAAAGATTATATCAAAATCTAATCTTTAATGGCTATTTTATCCAATGAAAGGATGCATTTATTAATTTAGCAAAACATGCAAAATATAACAGTAAATTTAATTGTAAATCAAAATTTTAACAAATTATGCTTAAGGATGTGTCAAAATCTTTGACTGCATTTCAGTGAAATGTAATGTCGTAAAGTTCTTCTAAGTGTTTTATCTATTTTTTTTTAGGAGCTTCTACTTTTTCTGTTTTGATTTAAGATGTTTTGTGAGACCTTTATAAGTTTGAGAGTCTTCTTTTTCTTGTTTAGAAAAACCTTTTTCTCTTTATTTGTAGAAGAAAATGATTCTTTATCACTCAAAACTAATATCTCATTACCAAAATATGAAAAACCATAATTGGTTCCTTGACTACTATTTCCTATTATAGTTTTTATTCTTTGATTGCAAAAGTTTTCTAGTCAATAATTGACTTGTAATACAATTTTTTAGGCTCAGGTTTAGTCTAAATTAGTTAGCTTACTTATATTTTCTATTTGATTTTCCATTTTATCTACTCTACTAAATAGTTTTTTATTTATTTTAAATAAGGACGTATCTAAACCTACAATTGCATTATTAATACTATGACTAACAATTGGTAAACCATTTTCATATCTAGGTTCTATATGTATACTATGATTATAAGTTTCATGGTGTTCACTTAGTTGGAAATCACATATATTCTCTTGAGTGACTAAAGTATATAGTGAAACTTGAAAGAATTCTTAAGCATGTCTTCTCTTTGGATACAATTTTTATGCATGCATCTCTATTCTCTTTATATAAAATGCTATGATTTTTGTAAAGGTTTGTGAAATATGGATTTGCATGAAATTTAAGATTCGAATAAGTGCTCTAGAATTCACCTATTTAACCTTTGAGGCGAAATCATAGATTGTATTTGACTTAAGAGATGATTTAGGGCAATTGTTTGGATCGTTTGAGCTTTTTTCAAGCCCACCTCGTGATAATGCATCCCTCGTACCCTTATTTTGAGCCTTTTATATTATTTCCCTTTTCTTTGTTTATTTAGCCATGTTACTAGATCATTTCAGCTTTTTTCGAGCCCACCTTGTGATAATGCATCCCTTGTACCCTTATTTTGAGCCTTTTTATATTATTTCCCTTTTCTTTGTTTATTTAGCCACATTACAAGCCTAATAAGCCTTTTCTTTCATTATTATCCTTTCTTTTGTTGACCTAACCCATTATGCTTACTTGTGTATTATGGACATATTCTTGTATTTGAAAAAAAGAGAGGTGCAAGGAAATAATGAAAATCGGCAATAGTAGAGGCAAAGTCTAATAAAACCAAAAATGGGTATCATTAAAAAAAAAGCCAAAAGTACAAAGCACTAAAGAATGCCTCATAAGTCAAGTTTCCAAATAGGGCTCCCAATTGTTTAAAGTCCAATAAGTAAAGAAGAAGTAAACTAAGGGATTTTAGCCTAAAAATTTCCTTTTTCCTACCTTGACCCAAGTCTTACATTGGAAGCCTAAAAAACCTTTTGATCTTAAATTGAATATATAGGTCTAACATTAGTGGAGAAGGATGGGGAAAGTGGACATATTAAGCCTATTCTATTTTTAAATTGAAATGTGATGAAGTGTTTAACATTCTATTTGCTTGAGTTATATGCATTACTAAAAGATAGAGTAGATTTGTATCTATGATTAGCATAAGCCATTAAAGCTTGCTTTTGAAAGACATTTTTGTGACTATATTTATTCTTAATTTTGTATTAGCAATAGTACATGTTAAAAGTTTTGTATAATTTTTTACTTTGAGGATGCTTATAATGTTATTTAGTTTTATTGATTTGAGGTTTGCTTAAGGAAAAGCAAAGATTTATGTGTGGGGGTGTGATAGCACCAAAATATATAAAGATTTTACATGTTAAAATGGCACTAAAATTAAAATTTTTGGATGATTTTTGGTGTCTTTCATGCTATTTTCATAGTTTTAGGTTTTTTAAACTCAAGACTCATTTTCATGCAAGCTATGTATGTAATCGTGCAAAGCTCACATTTGACCCAACCATGCAAGTTACATGCCACCCCTATTGATCTTGATTCAAGCATGCACAAGCCCACTTGGATCCCAATCCATTCAGCCAAGATGGAACTTAAAGATAATCATTCTTCCTTTGCTTAGCCAAAAAGAGAATGCATTGCACAAAGACTTTACAAGCTTCACCACATAAAACTAAAGCAAATCTAAAGGAGCTATCATGTATTTCACCCACAACGGCAACTAGATGCATTCAGCCAAGATGAAGATAAAGCTTACCATGAAGATTGTTGATTAATGTTGAAGAACTTCACATGGAGCAAGATTTTATCCATTCAAAATTCAAGAAATAGATAAAAATCCAATTACTCTTGAAACTCTAAGCCTTAGTAGAATCTAATAGAGAAGATTATCCAAGATTTGATCAAGATGCAAGCAAGAGCCAAAATTGATTGTTAGCTCAAAGATTTGGAATAAACCATAAGGGGGGGTGAATTGGTTATAATGAAAATTTCAAAATCAATATTCAATAAGCACAAATTTAGTTGAACAAATAATCTGAGCAGATAAACATAATAAATGAAAGTAAACAAGAGATAGGGATAGAGAATTTAACACTAAGATTTATAGAGGTATGTTCCTTTTTTTAGGCACCTACGTTCTCTCCCTTAGCCTCTCTTGCCAAGGAGTTCAATCCACTATGTATTGAAGAATACAACCAAGCTTCTCAAAGCTTTACAAAATCAACACCATACACTCTTAAGGGTTATCCTCCCCCTTAAGCTCACAAACTCACAATACAAAGTTTCTAAAGTAATTTGAAAACTTTAAGAACCTCTCAAAGGTTGGGTGTTTCCTAATTTGAAGTACACAATAGTATAGACAAGAAAATTTAGAGAAAAACTGATATGAGTAGGATTTTTTGCACTTTTCTCTTTTTAAATAGCTTTGAATGCTTGAACAAGTTGGTAGGTGAATAGCAATTAGTTCTCTTAGCTCTTCTTACTTTTGTTCTGCAGTGGAAGGCTTTATTTATAGGTAAAAAAAGTTGAAAGCCATTGCCTTGCATTTAATGCTTTAAACCTGTAAAAATTTCAGACAAAATATAGTCATTGGGGGTTTTTAGGACTTAGGGGATCGATCCCCTACTTTAGGGGATCGATTGGTTTAGGTTGGGGAAGGTTTAAACTTGTGCTTGAAACACCTTACCCGATCGATCAGGTATTGCACCTGATTGATCCATTCTTTAGGTGATCGATCCCTTATGTAGGGGATTGATCCATTTTATGAATTTTTAGTTTTGGGAGCATTCTGTTTGAGCAACTGGTCGATCCCTTTAAAAAAGGGATCAATCCCATGCCTTAGGTGATTGATCCCTTATATGGGGGGATCGATCCCTTTTCTGAAAATTTGAACAAGGAAAACATTCTGTATGAAAAAGTGATCAATCCCTTTAAGGAGGGGATTGATCAGGTAAGCTGGAAACCCCAACCAATCGATCCCTATAGGGAGGGGATCGATTGGTTTTTGCCAAAACTTTACAAATTTTACTTTTGAAAGAAAATAGGATCGATCCCTTTTGCTAGGGGATAGATCTGGTAAGAAAGGAATCGATCCCTTCCCTTAGGGGATCGATCCTTTCTATTAAAACATACACTAATCCCTTTTTGTTTCGAGACTTTAACATGTTTTGGTTCCCAAATGAATTTTGGCAAGATAGAAGGGTGAAAAAATGTTTAATTTAAGCTTAGAAGAGATTGATTCAAGTTAGGCAATTTTTTGTTTTCTCAAATCAAAACTCTTAATCAATTCAAGGCCAACAATCTCCCATTTTTTGATATGATAAAACAAATGAAAAATTTGCTTAAAAACATTTTTCCATTTGAAAAACAAGCTCCCTTTAAATTTATGAAAAACAAACTCCCCTTGAATAACAATATAGCTCCCCTTGAATTTAAGCATAAATTTTAAGGCAACTACGAGCAAAACCAATGTCACCAAAACCATCAATATCATTAAGATCATTAGGGCAATTTTTCATAGCATCAATGTCATCAAAGTACTTTTTCATACCATTATCTCCCCCATTTTTTGTCATAGCAAAAAGGATAACAATCTTGAAGCATAATCAAAGTGAAATAACAATCAATTCAAGGCCACTTAAGTTCATCCCAATCATTAAATGACATATCAATTTCACAAGCCACAATGTCACAAGTCATATCATAATGAAGATGAAAGATGAATTTCATTAATATAAATATCAAATACAAAAGTTTGATACAAGCCACAATGCAAAGTGTTTTAAAGATAGATTTACAACATAAAAAAATATGGGAAAACATGAGAAATGACACTAAGAAAGCTAATTGAAAAGGAAGTGGAGAATGAGGAGATTGGTGAGGATGAAAAGAATGAGGGAAAGGTTGCCCCATGTGCTGTTGTGCAAATCACATTTGCTCAATGTCAGCTCCAATGTGGCGAACTTGGGGCAACTAGCTCATTTTGAGTTTCTTGCATATTTTCTAATCAAGTGTTTATACTCCTGACCACTGAATGTTGGCTGTTCATTTGAAGCAATAGCATTTCTAAGGCTCTTTAAATGTCAAATGGTGGGGTGAAAGGTTCTCCTTAAGGTTCAGGAATATCGAAAGGTTCATACTCTTCCCCCTCTTCCTATGCAGCCCCAATATCAGTCTTTTTAACCTATGAACTTATTGCATTTTGAACATAACCCATACTATGCATAGTCTGAGCATCGAGAACATTAAAAGGGGTCATTGAAAACCATCTCCTTATCTCCTATAGTATTGATATCCAATTTTTTTAAAAGATTACTAATGACAAATCCGTATACCAAGGTGTAGTCCCTATTCTGCACTATCCTTATCATATCATTGAAGATGAAATACACCAAATTTGGTTTTATTGATGCTTGATCTTATACATCCACCAATAATCTTGCTTCCTAATGGTGGAATATTGTGTGCCAAAAGGTGCCAACACATGAGTGACAATAAGATGTAGTAACCTATCATGCATGGACAATCTAGATGCTTGAGTGGGAGCAACTTGTAAACTATTATTTCTAAAAATGTCTTGAGCAAGCTCTACCATGTCACATATTGTATTGGTTTCCCCTTCATCATCTAACATGAAAGATTCAGCTAGCAATTGCTTCGTAACTAATATTTCTTTCCCCATCAAATATGTTTTAAATCTATCAAGATAGTACCTATGTGATCCTTCCATTTGAATACAACTAGCATTGCTGTAAAATACTTTCACTAGATTCTCAAATAAAAGACCATCCATGCATAAGTAATTTAGCCATCCAAATCTCTCAAAAGCATGCAAGTAAGGGAATTTTATAGATTGTTCGAAATCAAGTGAAATTACCCTTCCATGCTTCATTTCTCTATGTGCAAAATGTGTTTCATATCATTCCTTTGCAATCTGGATTGGCAAAATTTTGATTGAAGGAAGGCCTCATTGATGAGCTTGATGCCTCCCTTAGGGGATCCTCCTTCTAGCACTTACTTTAGTCTTTGGAATCATGAAGATGATGGGATAATGGAGATAGGTAGACTGCAGTGAAATTGATGAGAGAATTGGTGATTATAGGTGATGAGGAGTAAGATATGTGTGGGAGAAGCAAAAAAGATAGGTGAGTGTGGTAGTTTTAAAAGAAATCAACTTTCTAGAGTGAGAAATGGGTATCAATTTTTATGTGATTTGATGGTTTTCAAGGATGAATTTTGCAAGAAATCAAGTAGAAATGAAGGAACTTACAAAAGATTTTGCTAAGAGGGATCAATTTTGAGTGAAAAATGAATGAAAGTGCTTAGGGTTTGGAGAGAATGAGTTTGGGGATTAAGATGAACAAGTGAATGGGTTGAAATGATCAGTCAAATGAGAAGGAGACCCAATTTTATTATGCCAAAATGGTGCACATAGTGCTAAAGAAGCATGACCCGATTGATTAGCTAAGATGGGGGATCGATCGGTTATGGTTTTGCATTGAACCGATCGATTGGTTTTGAAGGGGATTGATCAGTTTTTCACATTTCCAACTTCTTTTAGCTATTGGATGAATACCCGATCAATCCTATCCCAATGCGATCGATCATTTCCTTTATGTTTTCCCTTTTATTTGGCTATGGGAAGAATAACCAATCAATCTGATCTAAAGGGAATCGATTAGTTTTCACTGTAGCATTTTTTTAAAGATTTAAAAACCATGCAATATGATCATTCAAACATGCATCATGCAATCATACACAAGCTTAAAAAAAAATTAGATAAACATACGTTTGATCAATCAAGAGTGCAACATTCATCAAAACATCAAGAAATTCATTTCAAGGAGCATTCATCATACCAAGCTCACCTTTAATTGCATAAAACCTATGCTCATTAAGAGGTTTTGTGAAGATATAAGCTAATTGATGCAAGGTATCAACATATTCAAGTACAATATCAACTTTTTGAACATGATCTCCAATAAAATGATGCATAATTTCAATGTGTTTGGTTCTAAAGTGTTGAATTGGATTTTTAGTGAGATTGATGGCATTAGTATTATCATATTTAATGGGAATATGATCCATGGTTATTCCAAAATCCTCCAATTGTTGCTTAATCCATAAAACTTGAGCACAACAACTTCCAGCCACTACATATTTGACTTCGATTGTGGATTGAGCAACACTATTTTGTTTTTTAGAAAACCATAATATGAGCATATTTCCAAACAATTGACAAGTACCGAAAGTGCTTTTTCTATCAATTTTGCACCCACCAAAATCTACATCGAAATAGGCATGTAAAGCAAAAGATGAACCTTTTGGATACCATAATCTTAAATTAAGGGTGTCATTAAGGCACCTAAAAACTCTTTTGATAGTAGATAAATGTGATTCTCTAGGTGAAGATTGAAATCTAGCACATACACATACACTAATCATTATATCCAATCTACTTGCAGTAAGATATAACAATGAACCAATCATAGACCTATATAATTTAGAGTCAACACATTTACCTCCTTCATCCTTGTCAAGTTTTGTTGAAGTGCTTATAGGTGTTAAGCAAGGCTTTGATTCTTCCAATCCAAACCTTATGAGCAAGTCCTTGATGTATTTGGCTTGATTGATGAAGGTGCCATCTTTTGTTTGCTTTACTTGTAATCCCAAGAAGAATGTGAGTTCTCCAATCATGCTCATTTCAAATTTACCTTGTATAATCTTAGCAAATTCTTGACAAAAAACTTCAATAGTAGCACTGAATATGATATCATCAACATAAACTTGCACTATGAAAATGTCCTTTCCTTTTGTTTTAATAAAAAGTGTAGTATCCATCTTTTCTCTATTAAAACCATTTTCAATCAAAAAATTTGACAATCTTTTATACCAAGCTCTAGGAGCTTGTTTTAGACCATATGCTTTTGTCAATTTATAAACATGATTTAGAAATTTTGGATTTTTAAAACTGAGAGGTTGTTCTGCATACAATTCTTCATTTATAAAACCATTTAGAAATACACTCTTGACATCCATTTGAAAAAGCTTGAAAATTTTGAAACATGCAAATGCAAGCAACATTCTAATGGCCTCTAACCTTACAATCGGGGCATAGGTTTCATCATAATCAATTCCCTCTTCTTGACTATATCCTTGAGCTACTAATCTAGCTTTATGGCTAATAACATTCCCATGCTCATCCATTTTATTCATAAAAACCCATTTGATGCCTATAGTAGGATGATCAGTAGGCCTAGGTACAAGATTCCATACTTGGCTTCTTTCAAATTGGTTCAATTCCTCTTGCATGGCCAATATCATCTCCTAAGGCTTCATCTATATTTTTGGGTTCAATATGAGATAGGAAAGCAACATAATTACGTATATTATAAGAAGATCTAGTTCTTACCTCTTGAGTTGGATCACCAATAATTTCCCTATCTTTGATATATCTTTTTTCTCTACGATGATTTGGCTCTCTCTCTATATGTTGTGGCTCCTATAAAAACTCATCATCTTCTTTTTGATTGTTCTCCTCAATATCAAGTGATGCATCATTGACATTTTCTTGAAGTATACCTACATCATCATCATCAAGAGGCACATTTCTCGAAGGTGGATTAGATTCATAAAAAATAACATGTATAGACACTTCAACAACTAATGTTCTTTTATTAAAGATTCTATAGGCTTTTGAATTCAAAGAATATCCTAGGAAAATCCCTTCATCACTTTTTACAGTAAATTTTCCAAGATCATCTTTTCCATTATTCAAAACAAAACATTTGCAACCTAAAGGATGAAAATAACCTATGTTAGGCCTTTTTCCTTTAAAAAGCTCATAGGGAGTTTTCTTCAAAATTGGCATAATCATAGCTCTATTTATAATATAACAAGAAGTATTTACGGTTTTCACCTAAAAATATGTAGGTAAATTATTTTCACAAAGCATGGTTCTAGCCATTTCTTCTAAAGTTTTATTTCTCCTTTCTATTACCCTATTTTGTTGAGGAGTTCTAAGAGCAGAAAAATTGTAGCTAATACCATTTTCAGTACAAAATACATTAAAGCCAAGATTTTTAAATTCTTTTCCATGATCACTTCTAATACTAGTAATTGAATAACCTTTTTCATTTTGTATTTTTTGCTAAAAGTGATGAATTTTTCCACAGCTTCAGTCTTTGAATGCAAAAAGAGAACTCATGTGAATCTAGTAAAGTCATCAACAATAACAAACCCATATTGTTTTCCACCAAGACTTATTGTTCTAGTGGGACCAAAAAGATCAATATGAAGCAGTTGAAGAGGTCTAGTAGTTGAAATGTAATTTTTAGGTTTGAAGGAGATTTTTCTATGTTTTCCTTGAGACATGCATCACAAACCTTGTCATTTTCATATTTCAATTTTGGCAAACTAACAACCAAATCATTTTGAAAAAGTTTTGAAATTACATGCATACTTGTATGTCTAAGCCTTCTATGCCAAATTCAACTTTCATTTTCTTTTTGAGCCATAAAACAAACATTTTTAGAGGAAAGATCATCTAGATGCACTACATAAATATTTCCTTGATGATGTCCAACAAAAACAAGTTTGTTAGTTTTGATATCAATCACTTGACAGCACATGGATTCAAATACAACTCTAAGTCCTTTATCACATAATTGACTAATACTTAGAAAGTTATGCTTGAGTCCATTTACAATTAAAACATTTTTAATAGTAGTAGAAGAATTGTTGCCAATGGAGACAACCCTTCAATTTAGCCTTTAGAGTTGTCACCAAATGTAACATCTCATCCACTCTTAGCTTTTAAGTCTTTAAAAAGAGTTTTGTCTTCGATCATGTGTTTTGAGTATCCATTATCAAGGTACCATAGATTGTTCTTACTTGAATTGGCTTTGTAGCAATGCTCATCCACCTTGGGCTCATCAAGAGCCATGAGACATAGATTGGCCACTTCTTTCTAATTTGATTCATTATCGGAGAAGTCACTATCACTCTATGATCCAACCATTACTTTCTTTTTTGGCTTTGTCATGTTTTGCTCTTTCCACAAAGGACAATCAAATTTAATATGACCCAGTTTGTTGCATTCATAGCAAATAATTTGATCCCTTTCTTTTCTACTTGATTCTCCTTTAACTATTTCCTTTTATGGTCTTCTTCTACTTGAGAACTTGTTCATCCTCATGAACTTCTTAAACCTCTTTGCAAACATAGCCATCTCTTCGTCTTCATCATCCTCTTCTTGTCCAAGACTTTTTTCATCTTCTTAAAAGGTAAATTTGAGAGCAATGCCACCTTTCTTGATTGGTTCTTGTCCTTTTTTGAGCTTCATCTCATAGGTAAATAGGGAACCCATTAGTTCATCCAAAGAGAGTGTGTGAGGATCTTTGGACTCTTCAATGGCTGTCACTTTAGTTTCTCAACTCTTTGGTAGACTATTGAGAATTTTCTTTAACTTTTCCATATTTGAGTAAGTCTTCCCAAGAGCTTTTGAACCATTAATGATGTCAGTGAAGCAGTTTGACATCTCACTAATGGTTTCATCTGGTTTCATCTTGAATAATTCATAATCATGAATGAGCTTGCCAATTTTTGTCTCCTTCACTTGATTTGTACCTTCATGAGTGACAACTAACTTATCCCAAATTTTTTTTGCATTTTCACACAAAAAAACTCTATTGTACTTATTAGGCCCTAATGCATAAAAAAGTGTATGCATTGCTTTGGCATTGAGTTGAGCCATCTTCATATCATTGACATCCCATTCATTTTTTTGCTTGATAACCTCTCTACCATCCACCATCTTCATCAAAATTTGATGACCACTTACAATGACCCTCCAAACTTTATAATCATTAGCTTGAATGAACAACCTCATCCTAGTCTTCCAATATGAGTAGTTGTCACCAACAAAGAGAAAAAGTCTTATAATTGAATGCCTTTCACTTCCAAGAGATGTTGCAATTGTTTCATTTACCATGGGACACAATTCTTATTGGCCACTATATGTGTTGTACCTTGAGGATGGTTGTTCCATGTTGATCGCCATATTTATTTGAGCCATTTTCAAGATCACTCTTCGATTGTTAAACCTACAAAAAAAAGTACTAGCTTTGATACCAATTGTTAACTCAAAGGTTTGGAATAAACCAAGAGGGGGGTGAATTGGTTATAATGAAATTTTCAAAATCAATATTCAATAAGCAAAAATTTAGTTGAACAAATTATCTAAGCAAATAAACACAATAAATGAAAGTAAACAAGAGATAGGGATAGAAAATTTAACACCAAGATTTATAGTGGTTCGATCCTTTCTTTAGGAACCTACGTCATCTCTTTTAGCCTCTCTTGCCAAGGAGTTCAATCCATTATGTATTCAAGAATACAACTAAGCTTCTCAAGGCTTTACAAAATCAACATCACACACTCTTAAGGGTTATCTTGCCCCTTAAGCTCACAAACTCACAATACAAAGTTTTTGAAGTAATTTGCAAACTTTAAGAACCTCTCAAAGGTTGGGTGTTTGCTAATTTGAAGTACACAACAATATAGACAAGAAAATTTAGAGAAAAACTATATGAGTAGGATTTTCATACTTTTCTCTCTCTAAATAGCTTTGAATGCTTGAACAAGTTGGTAGGTGAATAGCAATAAGTTCTCTTAGCTTTTCTTACTTTTCTTCTATAGTGAAAAGCTTTAGTTATAGGTAAGAAGAAGTTAAGAGTCGTTGCCTTACATTTAATGCTTTAAACCTATAAAAATTTTAGACAAAATATAGCTGTTGGGGGTTTCTAGGACTCAGGGGATCAATCTCTTCCTTTAGGGGATCGATTGATTCAGGTTGGAGAAGGCTCGAATTTGTGCTTGAAACGCCTTACCTGATCGATCAAGTAATGCACTTGATTGATTCATTCTTTAAGTGATCGATCCCTTATGTGGGGAATCGATCCCTTTTCTAGATTTTTAATTCTAGAAGCATTCTGTTTGAGCAATCGATCGATCCTTTTAAGAGAGGGATCGATCCCATGCCTTAGGTGATCGATCCCTTATGTGGAGGGATTGATCCCTTTTCTAGAAATTTGAGCAAGGAAAACATTTTGTATGAAAAAGTGAAAAATCCCTTTAAGGAAGGGATCGATAAAGGGATCGATCAGGTTTGCTTGAAACCCCAACCAATGGATCCCTACAAGAAAGGGATCGATTGATTTTTGCCAAAACTTTACAAATTTTTCTTTTGGAAGAAAACATGATTGATCCCTTTTGCTAGGGGATCGATCTGGTAAGGAGGGGATTGATCCTTTCCCCCTTAGGGGATTGATCCTTTTTGTCAAAACATGCACTAATCCCTTTTTGTTCTGAGACTTTAACTTGTTTTGGTTCCCAAATGAATTTTGGAAAGATAGAAGGGTGGAAAAATGTTCAATTTTAGCTTAGAAGAGATTAATTCAAGTTAGGCAAAATTTTGTTTTGTCAAATCAAAACTCTTAATTAATTCAAAGCCAATATTGTTCCACTGATACTCCATTTGACCAAGAACACTCAAGCATGGAGAGTCCCATTCAACCATGAAGCTTAGAAGACCAAGACAAAGCTTATCCAATTGTATTTGAATAGAAATCAAACACTTGTGTAGTTTATCCCCCTTGGCCAAACCTATGCCTATAAATAGGAAAAGGTGATTCACTTGTTTCATCATCCCTCTCCTTGCTTCTTTTCTTTCTTTTAGTTTTTAAGTTTCTTTAGTTCTTTATTTCTTTTAGTTAAAGTATTGCCTTAGGTGATAGATTTGCCAATTACCAAGTTCTTGTTTTTTAAATCTTTTTCAATCAAGAAGTGTTTTCATTCAAATATCTCTTTTCTTGTTTTCTTGTTTACAAAATCTTTTTTCTTGTTTTCTTTAATTTTAGCAAAAGTAATTGTCCCAAGATTGATCCAAGTTCTTTTATTTACTTTGCAAGATTCGACCATCAATCTTTTCTTTCATGTTCTTTAAGTTATTTTTATGCAATCCTTATTTTCTTTACAAGAATTTGGCTATTACTCCATTTTCATTTACTTTGCAATCTCTTAATTCTTGGCTTTAGGATTAGTTGTTGGCATTAATCTTTGCTTCCCAAGTGAAGGTTTGTGAAGTTTAGAACCCTGTTGTCCATCACCTTTTTTCTTTACTTAATCCATGTCTACTTAAACCTTATAACCTTAAAACCCTAAAAATTCATGTTTTGATATAAGATCTTAGCCTTTCACCTTTGGTACTTGTGAATTATCCAATATTATATTCTATAATCCCTAAGGAGATGATACTTGGAATACTACACTTTATTACTTGATCTATGTGCTTATAGGCTCTATAGAAAAAATAGCAAACAAGGATCTAGGTTGAAAACCCAAAAAGGATGATCTAGATCATAGGAGGAAATAACTAAGTTCAAAACTCAAAAGAGTGGCTTAGGTGTAAAAAGGCAATAGGAAGAAATTGGATTCCAAGCTTGAAATGGAAAGAAAATAGGGGGTAGCACTATTGGTTTAAAGAAGAGTAACTAGAAGATAGATCATTAGTTGATAGGTCATAGGGTAGGGTTAACATCCAATAAGTCAACATTACTCAAAGCCATTGATGAGACAATATTCTTAGAAGAAAATCAGAAGTGAATGATTTGGTTTCATCTTAATGCTCAATATTTGGTAATTCTGAAAATAGTTTCTTGCCACTATTTCATTTGTTTACTTTTCGCTTATGCTTAATTATACCTTCATTCCCTTTTAGCCATACAATTTTTGAATCAAATCTCTATAACTTCAATGAATACTTTTTTGTCCTTTTCATTCAAACCCTTTTGTTCATCATTGATTGAAAAAACATTGCATTTAACATGATATTATTGATATTGAATGATAATTCTCATAATCAAACTTGAAACATGCGCACAGAAAGTTTTAGGATAACTAAGATAAACAAACATGGGATCTTAAAAAAAAAAAAAAGGGAGTGCAGGAACAAAAAGTAGATATGATACCAAATGAAAGACATTAATTTGAATGGGGGGAAAGTGAATGATGACTAAATAAAATATAATGATAGGAGAAACAAAAAAGATGAGTTAAAAGATGAATGATGGGGATAAAGGAAAAAGAAAGGAAAATGCTTTTGGCAGAATTTCACAACACAACCATTAAAGATCAAGGCAAAAATATTTGAAAAAAGAAAAGAGAAATGCTTGAATTAGAGAAAGACTTCAATTTGAGGGGTCTCATTTGATTGTTGATAACTTAACCATAGTTGCAAATTTGAACAAGATTTCTGGTAATGAAAATCTTATTTCCATAAGTATAAGCACATGATATGAACAAAAATTGAAATCATACTACTTTTTCGCATTCATCACATACATTGCATGCAAATTTAATTTGACTTTGAAGAAACAAATACATGAAAAAAAGGAATCCTTTTTGTAAAAAAAAAAACCAAAACCAAAAGCCCAAAAAAAAAATATAAGAATGAATCCTCTAAAGAAGATTAAAACCCATTTTAAAGCTTCTTATCTAATCCAATTTTCCAAAATGAGACTTTTCTAATTTTTTTCAAGATAGATCAACCCCTTTCCAAATAGATTTTTTAAAGTCTAATGCCTATTTTATAAAAGCCCTTTTCTAGCCAAATTTTTAAAGTTTGATGCCTACTTCATAGAAGCCCTTTACAGATATATTTTTTAAAGTCTGGTGCATATTTTATAGGAGCCTTTTCTAGACAAATTATTTTTTAAGTTTGATGACTATTTTATAGAAGCCCTTTTCAAACAGATTTTTTAAAGTTTGCTACCTATTTTATAGGATCCTTTTCTAGATAGGTTAAAAAAAAAAAAAAAAAAACAACTTCCTCTAACATGAGATCAAACATAACAAGCACATGCAAATGAGCCCTCTTTTCCTTTAGTGCCAACAAAATCAGTGTCTTCAGTCGTTGCATTACTCCTGATTCTCAGAAATATGCAAAAAAAAAAAGTAATTATAGATTCTTAATTTTGTTTGGACAAAATTTTGGTCATTTGTGAAGCGCTTAAAATTCAACCTGGTTTAAATCCAACATTTTGACAAGTTTTTAAAATCAAATTTTGTACTAATTTGACCCAAATGCCCCAAAGTCAACTCTAATCAATTTTGGTCAAATAAAATCAAAATCAGTCAAACTCGATCAAAATCAGTCAAAGTTAATAAAAACAGATAGAACGCAAGCCAAACCTCAAAATTCACACCCAAATTGAAATAAGTGCAGTTTGAAATTGAAATTGGTGATTTTTAAAGCATTAAAAAGTTTATTGCACTTTAAGAAGTGTAAAATTGAAAAAACACCCTTAGGGGTATTTTCGTAATTTAGTTTTCTCGAAGTTGAATTTTCGTGAAAACTTCTAAACCTTAAGTGAATTCTTTTCATGATTTTTTATGCATTAAAAGCCCAGATCACACATTAAAAGGTGTAAAATTACCAAAACACCCCTTAAGGGTATTTTCACAGCTTAACCTCCCCAAGCTTAGAATTTCATGAAAAGCTCCAGATCATGATTTTATAATATTTGATTTTTTTTATAATTTTGAAAACCTTGATTGTAACTCTAAAGGTATGAAATTACCAAAATACCCTTTAGGAGTATTTTCATAATTTGACATTTTCAAGGTCATTTTTTTGCAAAACTTTCTACATCATGATTTTATAATAGTTGATGATTTTTGGTGCATTCGGAATCACAATAGTGCCAGGAAGTGTGAAATTACCAAAAGATCATTTTAGGGGTATTTTCGTAATTTGACGTTCTCGAGGTCGGATTATCACGAAAATTTTCAAATCTTAATTGAATAATATTTCATAATTTTTTGTCTTGAAAATCCAAAAAATAAGCATGAGGACATTGATTTATAAGAAAATAGCCTAAATGCCAAAAACTTTACACTAAGGGCAAAATGATCTTTTCATGTGATTTAATGGCTGTAAAAATCTTACCTTTGTAGTGAATATTGTGGACCATTAGATCATATTAGAAAGGTAGATCCAATGGTGAAAGTTAGCTCCTTAAAATGAAAACAAGGGAGAAATGTGAGGTATTAGATGGTTTTTGATCCTAGGGTCCATATTTAATCTTGTAAGATATTTTTTGGCTTCTTTTTCATTCAAGAAAGGGGATTTTGCTGCATAAAGCAAGGAGGAAACATGGAAAATAGACAAAAAATGAAAGGAAAAAATGTGAGATAAAAAAAAAGAGAGAACGAAAATTTTTTGGCGTTTGGCTTTAAGGTATTCATTTCCATATTCTTCATTGCATTTTCTTACATCTCTATTAATTTTTCATTACATTGATCATCATTTTTCATTCATTTCTTATTTGATTTTCAAAAATGTTTTAATTTGCATTCATTGCACAAAACTTGAATCAACTTACACCCAACTAATTCATAGTTGGTCTGAAGTTGAAAACTTAAACAAAAACAACAAAAATCCACCATTAAGAAATCAAGTAAGAGGTTTGGCGATGATGTGTTCTTGTTTGGCTGAACCTCCTCTTAGCCTCCTCCATCTCTTTGTTGCTTCAAATGTTGGGTTATGATGCTTAAATGATGATTATATATTTGTTTAGTATGTTTTCTAGTTGATTAAATAAATATTTTGTTTTTTGGCTACCATTTTTATCCATATGAATTCTTTGCCATCTTTGGATCATTACATATTTGTTAAAGTTGTTTTTGATGCTACAAATCCTTTCATGAGGTAAGTTTTAAGTATTTAATACTTGTGTGGAGAAATAGGATGAAGGAATACATAGGGGTGAACTAAGAAGGTTTGAACATGGTGTGCATGTGTTTGGCTGAACCTTGTTTCCTACTTTTATGATGTTTGGTCCTTTGATTCATGCTATGTGCTATGTTTCTATGGTGTTTGGCAATTTTCTAACATGTTTAAACAAGAAATTTTCATTCAAAACATGTTGTTTGATGATTTGTTTTAGATGAATTTTTGAAGTTGTTTGGTTGTGTTTAATGATGAACAATGGTGGGACATTTAAACGAAATCTTAAAAATTTCTATGTTTAATCCATTTTTGCTTTGAATTTTTATGCATTACATGCTTATGTTATTAAGTAAGAAAATACCCTATTTTATAATTACATCTCTAGGTCATGCATTTGGCACACGCATTCATTAATGGCATTATTGTAATTTTGCATTCATTTTATGTCTATTTCCATAAAACTCCAAAAAATATTTTTGTGAGACCCCAAATCCAAACCCTAAATTCAAACCCTAAACCTCAAACCCCAAATCCAAACCCAAAACCCTAAACTTTAAACCCAAAATGCTAAACCCAAAAACCTCAAAACCTTAAAACCCTAACCCTAAACTCTAAACCTAAAACCCTAACCTTAAAACCTAACCCTAAACTTTAAACCCTAAAACCCTAACCCTAATCTAAACCCCAAACCAATCCCCAAACCCTAAAATCGTTCATGCATTTGCATTACATTTTATCTTGTCATCACTTGCATTTTTCCTATCATGCATTCATACTTTGTCATCCATATTTTATTGTCATGCATTCATCATTTTATTATGTTCATGTCTCTCATGCATTGGTTTTTAAAAATTAGTTTTCAAAAAAAGTGTTTTCAAATAAGATAATATTTAAAGTAAATATAATCATCGAGATATTGCCTAACTATAAGAGGACTCATGGTGATTATTATTTATGAAAAGTGTTATCTCTATTTTGTGGGGCAATTTGAAAAGCATTTAATTAAGGATACTTTTGAAACTCTACCCAATTATAGGAGACTAAAAAATGTATTTCAATATTTAAAGTGTTTTCCCTTTGATCTAAAACTTTTTTTAAAAAAATTTTTGTTTTAAATTTGATTTGTTTTTGTTTAAAGAAAAGAGAAGAAAAAAACATTTTGTTTTAAATTTGATTTATTTCTTGTTTAAAAAAAAAAAATAAAAAAGGAAAGAAAAGAAAAGAAAAGAAAAGAAAAAAAAAGAAAAGGAATTAATTTTAAACATTAAGTAAAATAGTACAATTTTAATTAAAATTAAAAGATAACAAGCAATCAATTTATCATCTTCGATGTGCGCTACAGGGGTGTTAATTTTTCCTTATATGTAATCGACTCCTGGATTAACTCTAACTTTGTAGATTGTAAATTTGTTCTTTTTTTAAAACTTTTAAACTTGCTTTAAAATGTTTATTGAAAGAATAAAAATTTTTAGGTGGTTAATCACATTCTAAAAAAGATTGGTGGCGACTCTTCTTGTTTTGTTTTTAGTGAAATATTTTTAATCCCCCTATTTTTCCAAAATTTTTCCCATTTGTCTAACTTTTAGGTTAGCCTGCCCTCAGGTCTTAAGATGTCATGATAATCCTTAAAGGTTTTGGCCTCACAAAAGTCTAACATAACAGAGGAAAAAGAAAGAACACATTAGAACAAAAAAAATAAAGATCTACATTACAAAGTTGAAAGAAGTGCTATCGATATTGGTCTTCTAACGCCAATATAATTCCCAACAATGGCACCAAAAACTTGATTATTACTTTTTATATAGCTTGTAAGTGTACAGATAAACAAAAACTTGATCGAGTTATAAAGTGTGAAGTAGAGTTTCATTCTTGCGAGAATTATTTGTTAGTGTGAAATCGAGTGTAAACAAAGTTTCTTCCAAACCTTATATTTAGATGAATAAAAAAGAATGTTTGGTTGATTGAAAGCAAAAGTAAAACAATGGGATATAAATGTATAGGTTGAAAGTCAACTAACCAATTGTCACTTGATAGCTTTAGGAATTCACCAAATGCAAAAAAAAAAAAAAATAAAAGAAAATCGAAAGCTTGTAAAAAAAGTGAATGTTGGACGATTGTAAAGAAAGCATAAAATCGAGAATTTAAAACTTTTAAAGAAAAGAAAGTTGTACATTCAAATAGAGAAAAAGAGATATTATCAATGAAAATGAACTTGTATTGAAAGGATGCTTGAGAAAATAACATTACAGCTAGTCTGTCACCCAAGCTAAATGTAAAAAGAATCACAAAAGATTTAGGCTAGTTTGTCACCCTAACCAAACTAAGAAAATTACAAAGAAAACTTAAAGAAAACCAAACAAGAAAAGAAAAAAAGATAGGAGAATTGTGTGTTTTACAAGTGTGAATGCCTACCTTATTTATAGCACTAGGTTCTGCCAAAGGGGATAAAAATTACAAAATCCTACTTTAACTCAAACTTTTAAAAGATTACATTCTATCTTGATCTTGATAAAAGTTGGTCGAATGTGAAGTCTTTAATGGTGAGGTGGATATTATACAGTCGAATGGTGTTCTTTGATTGGTCCTCCAAGCTTATATGTCTTGCCATGTCATCATTATCTTATCATTTGAATGAAGTTTGAACTAAATTTGAAATCCAAGATCAATATTCTTAATTTTGGTTTACCTGAGTTCAAATTCTTAAGATAAATATCATAGAGTCCTTCTTGAATCAAAACTCTACCTTTAGCCTCTTTTGATGTGTTTTTCTTAGAGTAAAACTCTTTTAAATTGAATAAAAGAATCTTTTTGTAACTATAACTCCTTTTTGGCTGAACATATGATTGAATTCCCTTAGTTAATTGGTTTAACTATATCTCTCATTGCATGGCCGAATGTTGCTTGGTCTTGCGCTTGGCTGAATCTTACATGCTTACATGTCCATCTTGACTTAAACCCTAAAAATCAATATTTCACACATTAAAAGTACCAATTTCACAAAATTTTTACACATTTTCAAGTTAAATGGACTTATAAAATGCTATATATTTAATAGTCATTAACTAGAACATGTTCTTAAATAAAGAGGGTGAGCTAGACTCTTTCTTAAATGTAGAAGACATTTCAGTGCTATTTGAATAGACTTATTGAATGGGAGACATCTTCTTGAAGTGAATATCTTCTAAAAACTATATTAGGACAAAATCTTAGCTTGAATTAAGTGGAAAGCTGCTGACTTATCTCTTCATGAAACTTTTTGGATGACTTGAACTTTTTAAATTGAAAAGAATAGGTGCGGCTAACTTCTTTAAGAGAGAAGATGACTCTTTTTTAAACTTTCTCAAATAGCTATCAAAGTCTTAACTTTGAGCAACTTAGAACCATATTTTTGGCAAGAATCTTGTACAGTTTTAAGTATTTTTCAACAACTTAAAAATATTGAAGTTTTTAACTACTTACAATCTTTGTGCATGGTTTGAACTTAATATGAAAGAGGATAGTATGAATTGAATTTCCTTGGTTATCTTTGAAAGCTTTCTTGTTTGGTGCAATTTAAACTCTTTCTTAGAGACTTTTGAAGAATAAAAACTCCTGAAAAAAAAATTCTAACCTTTTTTTTATGTTGCCATCCTTATACCCGTTTATAAACTCATGCAAATCTTACCCTGGATAGGAATTCCAAGCCTAGGTAGGAATTCCATTTTGACTTGGAAAACCAAAGGCCATTTTGATTTTTCCAACATTTGCCCAACTTTTAAATCCCTTGCCAAGGCATCATACCATATAAGCATCCAAGCATACCTATTGGCCAATGAGAAGACACTTGCCATGATGTCATCCATAATTATCCCATGTGTGAGCACCTATATAGAACACCATGGACTGGCATTCAAACTTGAAATTCAAAAATTTGACCCTAATCATAGCCAACTTTCCTTTTTTTTTTTAATTCTTGCATGAATTTCACCCATTTTTCATCAAGATTCAACAATTCTTCAACCTTAAGGTGCGATAGAGAAATTCTTGAACATTTTCATCACTTCAACTCCAAGATTTTCTAAGAATATCAAGAATCATTAAGAACATACCAAGGACCATCCAAGATTACTTCAAGAATACTAAGAATCTATCAAGATTGATCAAAAACTTCCAAGATTCTTCAAGATTCACAAAAATTCAATATTTTCTTTAAGATTTATTATACAAAGACAAAATCAGCACATAAGGAGTAAAAATAGAGTTATCAGTTGAAAAGTGGTTACTAGCTTAAAAGAGTCTTATTAAAGAAATTCCTAGCATTATGGATAGATGGTAAGGTAGTTATATAGTGTGGAAGAATTTTAGCTTTAAAGCCCATTTGGATGGGCTGTAAGATTGACTTTGATGAAATTAAAAACAAGGGTAGCAGTGAGATTAGTTATTGTAACTGTCATAACGATTTTGGGGACCACTAGATGAATTTGAAAAACAAAAGATAGAGTTGCCACCAATCTTTTTTGGCTAGGTGTGATTGGTCACCTATTAAAACTTATCATCTTAATAAAATTTTAAAATTAATTCAAATTTATTAAAAAAATAATTTTGGGTCTGCAAAAACAGTTTGGTTTCAAGAGTTGGTTACAGTGGGGACGGATTAGCACCCTCATAACACCCACTTAAAATGGTACCAATTAATTATGTGCTATCTTTTCATATTGACTAAAATGCTCTTAATTTTAGTATTTAAAAAAAATAATTTCCTAAATTTTCTTTAAAAACATATTTTTTATTTTTTTGCAAGCTTGAAAAATAAATAAGAATCTTATATTGAAAAATTCCTAAAAATATTCCAATACTCTGGTAATATTAAAAGGAACCATCTCATTTAAGAAATTTTTAAGAATCGCTACATGAAATTCTAAAAAATCCTATCATCAATAGTTCATATTTATTTTCAGTATTTCTGTTAAAAAAACATAAAATATGATATTTATAATTTTAAAAACAAATATTATTTTCTAAAAACTCATTTCTATGCCATTTATAGAAGAACAAGAAATCTTTATTGAAAATTAATCTAAATGCTCCAGTACATTAGTGGCATTTTACATAGATTTTCTTACTTAAAGGTTCCTAAAAAATCACTACTCAAATTTCTTTAGGATTTCCTCTTTAGAGATTTTTCATTTGTTTTTAAAAATTATTAAAAGTTATGTAATAATATAATTATCTAAAAATATATTTATTTAAAAAAAACACATTCTTATTTATTAAGGAAAACTGTTCAAATTAAGATAAATAATTAAAAAATGGAAAGTTTTTGTACTGAAAAGAAACTTTTAAATATTTCAATACTTTGATAATTTTTAAAAGACTTTTTTCACCTAGAAAATTCTTAGGAATCACTACTCGGACTTCTTGGAGTCCCATCATCAAAAAATTTTATTACTTAATTTTATTATTAAAAAAAATACTTTTATAAATATGTGTATACTTTATCTTTTTGCAAGAATTGTTTAAATTACTAAATAATTTTGTATTGAAAACAGTTTCTAAACATTCCAATACTTTGGTAAGTTTTAGAAATCTTTTCTCACCTAAGGAATTCTCGAGAATCACTATTCGGACTTCTTGAGGTCCCATCATTGAAAATTTTATTTGCATTTAAAACTATGTAATGCAAACAATCAAATAGAATATCCATATGAAAAACATATACTGATTATGTTTTAGTCCTTTTTACTTATTTTCCAATTATCACTAAAAATTTTGAAAGGAACAAAGTAAATAAAATTTTTATTGAAAATTTTCCTAGATACCCCAATACCTTAGTGATATTTGAGAAAAATTTTCTCACCTAAGGATCTATTAGGAATCTCTACTCGAACTTCCTTAGAATCCGATCCTCAAAAATTTCGTTCATTTTTTCGTTTTTTGCTTAATTAATTTTTATTCTAATTTTTAATCTTTAATTATACCAATTTCATTACTAAAAGAGTCATTGCACATCATTATTAACATCTATCAAAATTTAAAAAAAATAGATAAATGAAACTTTTTTTATTGAATATTTTCCTAAATACTCCATTACTTTGGTAGTATTTTTAGAAAAAAACCTCACCTAGACATTTTAGAGAATCACTACTTGGATTTCTCTAAAATATCATCCTTGGAAAATTTCATTCAATTTATTACTAATAAATTTTGCATAAATCTAACATACATGAAGAACAAAATATTCTAAAAGTAAATTGGAATATAAAATTTTAAATTGCATAAGAAATCAAGATAAGTATATAAATCCACTCATAGGAAGTCTAAAAAATAGGAAATTTAAATAGTAAAAAAAGTGTGCATAGCCTTAAATGATAAGTCATGCATGAAGAGAGGCATTATGGAGAACAAGCAAATTTCGGCATGTATTGAAACTTTTGTTCATTATTCAAGTAAAATGAAAACTTATGGCTACTCACCATCCAATTTTAGATTAACGTCACCTTTCCATGCAATATATTATTTGTTTAAAGTCATACAATGTGATAAAAGGGGACTTTGACAAGTCTTAAACTACATGTCCTAGTATCTATTTATTTAAAGACTTTTTCTTCCTTTTTTTAGTTATTGGTGGAGTTTTCTAAGGCCATAATCGCCACTGCCTTTCCCCTAACTAGCTCTTTTCTAAGAAACCATTCAAAACACAAACCAACCATAATACTTATAGCATTAGTACATAAAAACAAGCTTAGAACTATATTAGCAATTACATCCACATACAAAAGCATCAACTAGAAAATGGAAACAATAGTAAAAGTGGACACAAATCTAACTAAACTAGCAACTTCACATCAAACAGACCAATATATAGTGAGGTTGAAGGCAGCAAACATAAAAGAAAATGGAGCTTTGTTTATGGAAATGACATCTACAAAAAAAAAAAAAACAAAAAAGGCTACCTTTTCTCTCCATTTTTCCTTCAAAGAAATGTTTCCTTCCTTTTTTTCCCTCATTTTTCTTGTTGGCAACCTCATATTCTTTCCTCCTTCGGTAGCTTCCTCCTATTTTTCAGTAGACTTCTCTATTTTTCTTTTTTTTTTCCTTTTCCTTCTCACCTCTTATATTCGACTTACCTTTTTTTTCTTTTCATTTATTTCCTTCATTTTTTTATGTCCCTTTTTCTTTTCTCCAGCCCTTCCTTTTTCTCTTTCCTTCAACAGACCGCCACCTTCTTTTTCAAAAGTCAACCCCCTCCAAATAAATCTCATTTTGGTGAATATAAATTGATTCATCCAAGGGTCAAAGTTTCTTTTTTTTTTCTTTTCAAGGGACCACCTTCGGCCATTGGATCAAGATCATGAGATCTAATGGTCCACATTATTCACTGTAAAGGTTGGATTTTTATAGCCTCTAAACCCATAAAAAGACCATTTTACCTATAGTACAAAGTTTTTGGTGCTTAGGCCATTTTCTTAGAAATCAATGTTTCCATGCTCATTTTTAGGATTTTAAAACACCAAAAAACGTGAAATATTATAAAATTGAGATCTTGAAAGTTTCATGAAAATCCAAGCTCGAGAAGGTCAAATTATTAAAATACCTCTATAAGGGTTATTTTAGTAATTTGACAATTTTTAGGGTACTATTGTGATTTCAAATCCACCAAAAATCATGAAATATTATAGAATTAAAATCTGAAAAGTTCATGAAAATCCAAGCTTGGGAAGATGAAATTACGAAAATACCTCGTAAAAGGCATTTTAGTAATTTTGTACTTCTCCCAGTGCAATAAAAACTTTTAGTGTTTTAAAAGTCACCAAATTTAATTTTAAACTACATTGATTCCAATTAAGTTGTGAACTTTGAGGATTGACCTCAGTTCTATTAATTTTGACCAAGTTTTATGTAATTTTGACTTGAGTTGACTTTAAGGTTTACTTGTTTCATTTATTCTTTAATTCTTATGCATCCATGTGAAAAGGTATCATTCATATAAATTCCATGTGAAAGAGTTTGACAATAATTACACGGGTCTCTTTTTTCTTTGTTTATTAAGCCTAAATAACAATGTATTTTATGGGCTCTTAAAGGGGCATTTTTACGAGCTTCAAATGGGTTTTATTCAACCAGCTAAAATGTTTCGGACAAAATTTGGTATCTATAGTAGTTGTGTGATTAGGTGCTTTAGTGGTGAGATTAAAATCAATGGTAGATATGTGTTTGGTTGCAAACATAGTGGTAATGATGAGGTAAAATATTATGAGAGGAAAAAAAAAGCTATTAAGGACATTAGATTAAAATTTATGTATAATGAATTTTATTATATATATTTGATATTTGTGAAATTAATAATTAAAAATTACTAAAACTTATAGTATGTATTTTATTTTTATGTTTGCATTTATATATTTATAGTTATAACTATTTATTATATATAATTAATTATATATAAAATTATTCCGTGTAATTAAATATACATATATACATATATATTTATTTATGTATGTATGTATTTATCCAAAATTTTTATTATTTACTTGTTTATTTGTTTATTATGTAATTATATAAGTTTATTTCTCATTTTAAATAAATAATAAAAAATCTTCAAAAACTATAAAAAGGAAATCAACAAGTAAAAAGGAAAGTAGGCTGTTTTGGAAACATTATTTTCTAATGGACCTTAAGCATCCATTCACAAATCATAAGTGTGGTATGATGGAAATGGCTCCATCGTGCCACACCAATGTTACTCAGATGACATCATTTTATAGTGTCATGGGACCTTCCAACCATAGTTATTAAAATCGGAATGGACAATGAACCTTTCAAAGTGTTAATCATTGGATTAAAGGTTCAATCATTTTGGTAAATTAAATAAATTTAACCTATTATGTGATAAACAATAAAATTCAAACTTAATCTATTATGTCATAAATAATAAAATTCTATTACTAATAAATTCATACGTAAAAATAAAAATATCAATATAACACAATAAGTGTGAAAAAGTATATATTTAAAAAAACATATAATAAGTTTAACTTAAAATTAAAATTCCAACTCTCAAAATACTAGTTAAGTTATTCAACTATATTAATAAAAAAAAACTAAATAAACCCTAAAGAACTTTAAAATACAAAAAGGGAAATTCTAAAAAAATGTAAAATATAAATTTTAAAAAATAAATAACTTAATTCTAAATTGATGGATAAAGTTTTAATTTTAATCAACCAATGCTTTATTCTTCAATTTGATATGAGTGACACCTAAAAATGTAAAAGAAAAAGAGGCTATATTTTTTTATCAAATTATTCTAACAGTCTTTAAACTAGATTGAAATTTGAGATTTAGTTCCTCTTGTGTAATTCTTACAATTGTAGTCCTCATCCTATTTCGATTTGATAATTTTAGTCCAATTACTAACTCCATTAAGTTGTTGTCGTTAAAATTGCTTATATGATCATTGACTTGCTAACATGACCCTTAACTTTACTAAAATGGTTTTTTTATTGATTAATATTGTAACCAATGATGACGTGGACAAAATGACACGCCACATGATCAAATATTTTAATCAATATCACTTTTTTTAAAATTATAAATTTTTAATTTGTTAGTAATTATCATAAAAAAATGAAAAAAAAATCTAAAAAACTGTCTTAAAAAAAGTCCCTTAACTAGAATATAACTAAAAATACTCATAACTCTATCCACCTTTAAAGTATTAAACTTGGAAATGAATTCTCCAATAACAAAAATCCCAAAGAACAAAATGTACTCATTTTCTTTCTTTACTCCATGCCAAACAAACAAAAAACTAGCTTTCTTAGTAAGCTTCTTCTTCATAAATAGAACTAAGTTTCTTCTTCTTAAACAAACAAAAACTCACTCGAATGAAACAAAATTTCTCTAATAAAAAGCAACAAAACAAAAAACCTATATCTTTAAATAAAGATTGAAAAGCTGATGGGTTTGAAGGGTTAATTAAGAGTGAAAAAAGGAGTATTTGCTTTAGTAATGCTAAATAAAACAAGAAAAAAATAAAAAAAGAAAGTTAGGATTGTGGGATTTTCAGGTTAAAGAAGTTTTAGGAAGTATTTTCAAATCCTAATAGTGAAAACATTGGTGTAGCTAGAAACTTTTCAGTGGAGTCAAAAGTAATATAATACCTTATTTATCTTAAAACATAAACTACATTATCTATCGTAAAACATAAACATGTGGATATAAAAATTTTCATTTTTCATACATAATCTTTAAATACTAACAATGTCACTTAAAAAAATGTAAATAAAAAGGCAATAATGTAAAGATATTGTTTTTACAATTGTCCATAACGAGCTTTTATATTTTGAAATCATTGCATAATTACTTCATTATGAACACTTTCAAATACATCTTTTTTAATATATGTAATCAAGCAATCATTCATCAAACTATCTATTATTCAATTTTGCAATTGATTCTTCACTATTTTCCTAGTTGAAAAAGCTCTATAAACACTTGCAATCACAAGCAGTAAGATCAAAGTTAATTTGGTTAGCAAAAAAACTAATGGATAAACAATATCTTTCATTGTCTTCACTAATTTTTTGCAAAAACTTAATATTAAAGTGCATGTCCAAAATATGTCTTAAGTTGAATATCAAGTGTCATAACATTAAAAACTAAAAACTCAATAAGATAAAACTGAACAAAATGAATTAATTTTTCCTTGTCAAAAGATGAAAATGAGTCAATTGATTTGAGGCATGCCTCACAAAGAATATTTATAGGCAATTGGTGATGTGTCCAGACTAATGGAAGTGCTAATTTTTGCTAGCTTAGCCTCCAAGTCAATAAATCCTCTCTTCAACTATTAGAATTCAAATTGTGTACACACATCAGCTGCCTCCCTTCCTTGAGCTCAAATGTAATTCCTTCACTATTTCACAACTAATATAGCTCAATGAAATCCTTGGCAATGATACTTAAACACTTTAATGAATGCCTTAAGCTCTTCTTAACATGCTTCAATGCATCTTTAAGTAGCTCAAATCCAACTTAATTCTTACAAGACTTGGTCTCAGCTCTAATTAGCACTATGTTCAACCAACTAGCTCATTTTCTTTCCAAATTGATTCTAATCACTTCAAATCATCCACATTTGCCTCATTTTCCCTTATTTTACTAAATTACCTACACATGAAAAATTTAACTAATTAGGAGTATATTTTCATGATTTTACTGAAGAATTAAGCCAAAATACATTATAAAACACTATGATAATTCTATAAAATTATAGAATTATTGGTATCATAGTGAGAATCCTGTTGAGTGTCAATAACACATTTAAGACTATATTCCTAGTAACTTTGATTGCTTATCTTTCTCTAAGAATATCATAGCATTTGCATGAAGCTCTAACAATTTCAAAAAACCACCAATATTATAAAAAAGTGAAGCAATTGAATCTTCATTTTTTGCAATAGCTACAACAATCAATTGAAGTCGAAAAGTAAAGCAATGAACATAAAGTGCAAATTCATTTTCCTTCAAAATTAAACTTTTCAAACCATTGAATTCATTTTTCGTATTGCTAGCACCATTATAACCTTGTCTATGTAATATTGATGAAATCAATTCATGCTTGGAAAATAACAACTTAATTGCTACTTTGACTGACATGGCAATAGTGTCAGAAACATGCACAATATTAAAAACCTTTCAGCTACACAACCTTTTTTATTAATGTAGTGCAAAACAAAAGCCATTTATTCCTTATTTGATATATCAAGTGATTCATCAACCAAAATGGAAATAAGTCATCTCTCAAATCATCAATGATAGCCTTTGTCAATTCACTTGCTGTAACACTTATAACATCATATTGGATATGTGGAGCAATCAAATGCAATTTGTTATAAGCATTTTTCAAAAGAACATTATTGATAGTTCATTATGATCAAAAAGAAAATGCAAGAGTTCAAGAAATTTCCATGATTTATTGATTCCTCTAATTCATTATGATCACAAAAAGCTAGCCATTCACGTAAGAGAAATCAAAGACAATCTATTGAAGTAGTCAACATAGTTTGATATTCAATTCAGGCTTAATTTGATTGTTTAACCAAAAATAGATTGAATGTGCTGGTTTTGATTCATCAAGTTTTCTCATTTTCTATAATCTTGATTGTAAGCATTATTAGGACCACCAACATAGGTTTTAAATCTATCCTTCTTATTCCAATTTGTAAAACCATCATTAATAAAAGAATCTTCACTTGCTTGCTTTCTTATATCTTGTTTGAAAAGATAACAATATAAACAAAAAGTGACATTCTTTGTTATACTATCATCTAACCAATTACCAAACTCATTAAACCAATTGGGGTTGAACCAACACAACACAGTTCATATATTTCTTTGAGGAAAAGTATGTTGACAAGGTCATTTTTTTAGGTATGCCCATCGTATCTTATCTTGATCATTCAAATAATAACTCATGATTCTATTATGAAGTCTTAATAACTCTATAAAATAGAGTTATTTAGAGTTTTTTTCAATACATAAATGAATGAATTTTTCTTAGCGCTTGGTGGAATAATGATCTTTTTACTCCTAATGTGCTTAATTGCTGTTTTGTAGGAAATCTTAAAGAAAGATTGAATCTTGAATAATCTTGGAGTTTCTTGATTAATCTTGGATAATTCTTGGTATACTGGAATAAATCTTGGACTTATTCTTGGTATGTTCTTGATCATTCCTAAAGTTCTTAGAATTCTTGGAAATCATAAAGTGAAAAGTGTGCAAGATTTGTTTTACCTAACCTAGAAGAGTTAGAATTCTTCAATCTTGATGAAAATTTTAGAAAATTCATGTAAGAAAAAAGCAAGTCATATTCAAGTATGGTGAATGTCAGATTTAAAGATTCAAGTTTAATGCAAGTCCATTATAGCTTATGTAGTGCACAATGCATGGGATTACTATTGGATGAAATGATAGCAAGTCTTTTCTCATTAGCCAAAAGAGATGACTTGGAGGCTTATAGGCATGATGACTTAGCAATTCTATTCACATTGGAAAAGTCCAAACAACCGTTAGTTTTCCTATCTTGATTTGGAATTCCTATTTATACTTAGATTGCACTTATTCCTAATCATAGTAGAACTTACATGAATATAAAGGATGAATAAAGAAGAAGTAGCAAAAGGGATTCATAATGGGAAATTAAAGAGTTCTATTTGAAGAAAAACTCTCTAAGAAGTCTTCAAGAAAGAATCTTACTTAATGTAAGCAAGAAATAGCCCAAGAACATTCAACTTCTAAATTTCTAGATGGTACGTAAAATGATAAAACTGACCCATTCTTTTTTTCTTCAAAAATTTTAAAATCCATTCTTTTTTTCTTTTTAAAGAAAAAAACATATCAAGAAGAGAAAAGGCAGTAGCTATTTACCATTGAGAAACCAAGATTCGATCAAGAAGAGTTTCTTTGAAGAATTCCATGTCAATCTAACCAAGAATCACTTTAAGAAAACTTCTTCCATTCAAGAAGTTTACCTTAATAAAACCAAAAAGTCTACTATAGTAGAGTCCATGACTACCAAATCTATCTTGGAGTTCTTTGTTTATAAATGCTTAGTTTTAGGCATTAAGAAAAGCATGGTTCAGGTGACAGACTAATCTCTCTGGTTATTCATCTTTTTCTTGGTTTCTTTGAAGTTTTTATGTTCTTTAAACTCTTCTCTAGTTCAATTCTAGTTTATTTTAAGTTTTCAAATTGTCAAAGTTTTGCTTTTAAGCTTTTCAATTTATTTTCTTGTTCTTGAGATAATTTTAATTACTTTCTAGTTTATTATTCTTAGTTCAAGCTTGTTCTATCAATTTTTTTATTTTTGTTTACATTTAATTATGTTCATGATTCTTGTTTAAGTTTAACTGTATTTTTGGCTTAATTATTCTTCACTCATGCAATTTACCTTCTGGTTTCATCTTAATTTCAGAATTGCATGCTTTGATTTTTCATTTTACTTTTAGGTTAGACACCTTAATTTGGTATTAATTTAAGTTGTTGCATTTTTTATTCGATTGCATGTTCTTAGGGTTAATTTAATTTAGTAGCTATTTAATTGGTTTAATTTGCATGTTTTAGGGATTAATTAGGATTAAATAAATTTAATTTGTGTTAGTTGCATACTGTTAGGCCTAATAAGTAATCTAATTGATTTAATAAAGGCTGGTAAGTTTTGATTTAGTAATCTTGCATATTAATTAGTGGAATATGTTGCTTGGTTTAAAGTTTAAAGTTTTATTTATAGCAATTGCATTTTTTCATATTTAATTCAATTTACTTTGAATCTGTTGCTTATGTTTCCTTCAGTTTCTATTTATTTCATGTTCAACTAAGTAGATTGCATGGGTCTAAGTTTAATTAAAGCTTAAGTTAAATTTGGCTTAGGGTTATTTCCTCTTTACTTATTCAGTTCTTTGTTAATTTGTTATATTTGCATGTTTAATTGTTTTTCTAGGTTGCTACATTAGTTGATTCATAAGTTTAGTTCTTGATTTCAATTAAAGCATTTAGTTTGCATAGTTAGGGTTCTGTTTAGATTTGATACAAGTTTAAATTGATTTTGCATGCTTAGTTTGTAATCTTAACTAGCTAGTAAGTTCAATTTAGTTTAATTTTAATAGTTTGCAACTTAATTCACATAATTACTTCTTGTTTGCATTTGTTCAGGTTTAAATTCATATCTATTCATTATTATTGCATTTTATAACTCTAATGGCATTATTTAATTATGTTTTGATTGTTGAATGAGTAATTGCATCTCTATTTTGATTTCTCTGAATATAAGAAAGGTGAACCAATTTCAATACTTGAAGCACTCAATTTACAATCTCCATGGAAATGATCTTTACTTATTACTTGTATGATCTGTGCGCTTGTAGATTCTCAATCAAGTTTTTATCGCTATTGCTAGGGATTCGTAAAGTTGTTTCAACATTGGTACTAATCATCTTTTTTGTAGCTTGGAGTTTAGTTTCTTATTTTAATCTATTTGATACTTATTGATTTGCATGCCAAGAGCTAAGAGTTCTAGTTTAGTGCGCTTAGATACAGAAATAGAGAGAACTCTTAAAAAGATTAAAAGAAAGTGTAAAAGGCAAGAACCATTAATCTATCTATGGCTGATAACAAAATAATCGAATAACACTTAAGGACTATGCTATCCCACAACTAGATGGTTTTTAATCAAGCATTAGTAGGCCTGCTATTCAAGCCAATAATTTTGAATTGAAGCCATCCATTATTAACATGATTCAAAATTTTG
This sequence comes from Durio zibethinus, assembly GCF_002303985.1. Next base: position 14,453,879 of record NW_019168470.1, on the reverse strand, counting down.
TTTGATTCTGTAAGTTACTCAGTGATGACCCCAATTTGTATTTAACTAATTTTTTAGAAATTTGTAATTTTTTTAAGCAAAATGGTGTTATTGATGATGCCATAAGACTAAGATTATTTCCTTTTTCCCTCAAGGATGAGGCAAAAAGCTAGCTTGTATCTTTTTTCCCTAGCTTTATTACTACATGGGATGGTCTAGTCCAAAATTTTTTTTGCAAGGTTTTTTCTTTCATCCAAAGTAGCAAAGATGAGAAATGATATCACTTCCTTTAAGCATTTTGAGGCTGAATTCTTGTTTGATCCATAGGAGAGATATAAGAAGCTATTGAGGAGATGTCCACACCATGGTCTACCCAAGTCGTTGCAAGTTCAAAATTTTTATAATAGACTGGTGGGGCAAGCTCGAACCACAATTGATGCTACTACTGGTGGTGCTATGATTTGATTAAAGAGATGACCATGAACACTATGAATGGGCCAATGAAAGGTTAGTACATAAAAAATCAACTAGAGTTTTTAAGCTTGATGCACTTATTGCCCTTACCTCTCAAGTTTCTACCTTAGCCAAAAAATTTGAAAATTTAAACATAAACCCTTCACTTAGCCCAGTCTAAACCATCCAAAGTCCTTTTATTTTGTGCAAAAATTGTGTGGGGAACCATACCTTAGATAGGTGGCCTATTAGAGTAGAACCTATCAAAGATATTGCTTAACCCAAGCAACAATTTAATCCATACTCTAACACCTACAACCAAGGTTAAAAACAATATCCTAACTTTTCTTAAAGAAACAACAAGGGGCAATCATCTACTTATCATCCTAGATCCATACATCCACCTAGTTTCTATCCACCATAATAACCCTAATATCATCCACCTCTCTCACCCTAAGAAAAAAAAAACCCCCTTTGAAAGAAATTGTTCATCCAAAATTTGTAAAATTAGGCCACCATAATACAGAACCAAGTAACCTCTATAAAAGACCTTAAGAATCAAATAGGTCAACTAGCCAATGCCATCATAAACTACCTCTAACAAACCTTGCTTAGTACTATCAAGTAAAACCTAAAAGACAAGTTAAAGAGCAATGCAATTCCATTATCACCCAAGATAAGGAGTTGAATGGTGTTATAGTGGAAGTTGATATTATAATATTGAGTTTGACTATGAGGAACTGATTTTGGTTAGTATGCCTAGTTTTGTCAAGGTTGTTAAAAAGCCCATGATGAAGGAAATTGAAAAGGATCTATGTGAAGATGAAATTGAAGAGGATCCAAGTGAGCTTGAGCAAGAAGTCATCACTATGGAAGAGGAATCAGTAAAGGAGGGGCTATTGGGTGATAGACTAATTCATGATAATGTGGTTGAGAAATCAGTTAAGAAAGGACCATTGGTGGAGGCAAGATAGCTGTTGAAGTTGTGGAAAAAAAAGGTAAGGAAAAAAATCAAAATTCAAGGCAAGATAAGGAAAGATAAAGATCAATTGAAGCTTACTCTAATGATGTCTACTCCATGTGAATAGCAATTCACTCTTGCACAAAATGTCAAAAAGCCTACTTTGGATGGGCTATTTGTTGAATTGAAGAATGTTACATTTACTGATGAATGGCATCATGCTTCAAAAGAATTTGCCACAAAAGCTTAATGATTCAAGGAATTTCTAGCTTTCTTGTTCTATGGGTTTTATTTCTTTTAAAAAAACTTTTTGTGATCTTGCGTCAAGTATTCATTTAATGCCTTCGTATATTTCAAGAAATAGGTATTGGGGACTTGAAACCATTAATGACTTATTTGCAACTAGCTAATAGATCTATGAAGCACCTTTTGGGAATAGTAGAGATTGTTCTTGTGAAAATTAATAAGTATGCATTCCTAATGGATTTTATTGTAATGGACATAGTTGATGATAAGGAGATTCTTATTATCTTAGGTAGGCCACTTTTAGCAACATCTATGTCTTTAATTGAAGTTCACAAAAGGCAACTTATTATAAGGTGCCAAGATAATGAGATTATATTTAAGTTAGGCTACCCTAGCACACTTTAGGAGAATAAGTTTTTTATCAATGTTATGAAGAAATATCCAAATCATAGGAGTGCTAAGAATGAGTTGAGTTATTTAAGTCTAGCTAAAAAAAAAAACAAGATGATGGATGCTAAGAAGGATAAGAAGTCAGCAAATTAGGAGATAAATTTAAAGCCCCTTGAAGTAAATTAGTTACAAAAAAAAAGGATGAAGTCATGTTTGTGGAGTTAAGCACACCAACTATTTTGGAGCACCATATTTGGGAGAATGAAAGGAAAAAGAAGATGATTAGGTGGATGGGTTCTTTTACAAAGAAAGGTGTGGTAAATTTACATGGTTGAAGAGTTTTTGGTATTAGTCAAGCTTGATTATAACTAGCGCTACTTAGGAGGTAACTCGAATTTTAATTTTTAGCTTTGAATACTTAGGATTAGTTTTATTATTTTAGTTTTTTATTAGGAATAGGTAATGCTTAGCTTGTTTGCTTTTGTTTTTATTAGAATAAGGAACAAGAAACTAGGTAAGGTAAGGGACATAATGAAGAATTACTCAAATTCTAAATTGGGACTTGGTGAATTAGGGGAGTATCTCTTTAACTTTTATGCTATATCATTCTATTTTTACACATTGAGGACAATGTGTCACTCAAGTTTTGGGGGAGAGAAAATTCGTGCAAAATTTTCAAAATTTCTATTTTGAGCTTAAATTGTCATTTGTAGAATTGGAGTATTGCTTCCTTTGATTATTTTCTCATAATCCAATAGTAGAAACTTTGATTAACTTTGAATATAGCTTATTAGAAAATAATGAATGCAATGAAAGCATGAGATGATTTCTGAAATTAGTTTATGTTTGATTATGATATTTCCACATTCTTGAACATTTAGTCTTGACCATTAAGATGTATGCATATTTAGTTAAGGCTTATGTAGATATGGGATTGCATTGATCTTTAAAGTTATGTTCTGATTTTAGAATTTGTTTCAGCATCTCTTAAGGAAAAATCATAGACTACACTTAATTAAGGAGATGATTTAAGCTATCTTTGGACCGTTTGAGCCTTTGAAGCTAACCTTTATATCTATATCCACAGTCACCCCTTTTGAGCCTAATATAAACATTTCCTTTCTTTGTTTTCACCTGTATGAATTAGCCACCTTTTGATGTATTATCTTTATCTTTATACCTTACCCTATGTGTAAACACAAGCTAGATTGGCATTTTGATTGCTGAAAACGCATTTGATGAGATCGATCGCGATCGTACCAACCAGATCATAACTCGTGAGAAAGTCAATTTCTTTGTAAGCAACGTGGCCTGATCATTCAACTTCTCCTTTGCTTGCTGACTTTCACCGACCGCTCCACTGAACCGGCTGGATTCGTTCACCAGATAACTACTTTCCGGGCTAACACTCGTGATGCATATGGATCAATTAAAGATAAATATGAAAGCTATGTTACATTGGGATGGAAGGGTTTGTGTAAATTCCATTTCAAACAAAGAAAAGAAAAGTTGAAAATAGCTTTTAAACAAAGAAAAATGAAATTTGAAAAAGAAAAAGAAAAAGAAAAAAAAGTGAACATGAAAACAACAAGAATACATGCAAATCAATAAGGAGTTGTTGTTTAAAAAGAAAAAAAAAAAAGAATCTAAGATTTAAGTTTAGGGGTGTCAAAATTCTTGAAAACTCTCTCATTAATATAAAAGATCTTAAGTAATCCATTTTAAGGTTTATAAGCCTAAATTTTCCTCTACCATACCTTACTAGCCTGACATTACAAGCTTAATAAAGACTTATTGATCTTTGGTTAAATGTAGCTAACATTAGTGGAGAGAAATGTGAAAAGCAAACTTATGAAACTTGCGTATGCTTTAAGATTTTGTGTTGATTTCATGTTTGCATAACTTTAATTGAATGTTTTGCATTGATATGAGATAGATTATTCATACATACAGGAAAATTTGCAATTAGAAAGTAGTTATTCTTGAATGAGCATTGGTGTTTAATCTATGCTTATAATTTTCTCTAAATTATATTTATCATGCAATTTTTGAGGAATTTATGAAAATCTAATTATTGGAAATATTCATTATGATATTTAGCATGTTAATTTATAATCTAGCTTAGTTTTATTTTGCTTGACAACAAGCAAAAGTTCAAGTTTGAAGGTTTGATAACTCTATAAAATAGAGTTTTTAGACTTATTTTAGTATATAAATGAATAAATTTTGCTTGGTTCTTGGTGAAATAATGATCTTTTTACTCCTAATATGTTTAATTTGTTATGTAGGAAATCTTGAAAGACAGATTGAATCTTAAAAAATCTTGGAGTTTCTTAATCAATCTTGGATGATTACTAATATATTGCAATAAATCTTGGACTATTCTTGATATGTTCTTGATAAATCTTTATGTTCTTGGAATTCTTCGAAGTCTTAAAGTGAAAGTGTGCAAAAGTGTGCAACATTTGTTTCGCCCAACCTAGATGTCATAACTTATCGATCTAAAGACTTGACCACTAAACGTAAAAATTTAAAAATTGTGAAAAATACAGTCACTACTAATCTTTTTTAGGGTGTGATTGACCACCCAAAAATTTTATCATTTTAATAAAAACAATAAGTTTATTAAAAAGACAATGTTGGCCTATAAAAATAAAATTAGGTTTAGGAGTCGGTTAAGTGTAGGAAATGATTAATACCCCACAGCACCCATAGAATTGGTACCAATTAATTATGCACTATTTGTAACTCTGGATAAAAATATTTTTCACATGAAATTTGATTATAATTCCCTTTGCTTGTAAGAAATAAAATTAGTTTTAAAAAATCATTTATTTATGAATATTATGAAAATTTTCAAATTAAAGAAATACCTTCAAAGTCTCCGACATAAAGGCAGAATTCAAATATAGTCTTTTCATTTAAGATTTCTCTTAACATTCCTTCTAAAATAATAATAAAAAAAACACTCTTTGTAAACGATAATCATTAATGACTATCCAACATCTGGATAGAGTACCAACAACTATATTTCATAGAATGCTATTTTAATTTTATTTGTTCAAAACTAAAAATTAAAAAAAACTTTTTATGAAGTAAAAAATATGAAAAATAATAAAATTAATATTAAACATCCATAACTAGAGCAAACATATACATATGCATTATAAATGAGGACATTAATTTTAAAATGAAACATATGCAAATGATGATCAAATGTGAATTTAAAAATTGGGTTTTCAAAAATAAAGAAACTACTTGAACTCTCCAACATCTAGGCAAAGTTTGGGCGTGAATTTTTATATTTAAAATCCCATCCTATTATTTTTATTATATATATTTTTTATAATCACGGTTTTAACAAAGAAAATTTATTTTGAGTTGTGAAAATGTATGAAAATTCTTAATGAGTTAAAATTTCCTAAATACCCCAACATCTAGGCAGTATTCAGGAACAAATAACTTCATGAAAGGGTTTTATGCAACTTATTAGAAACTTAAAACGAGTTTGAGATTTTGGGTAGATTTGTGTTCAAATTTCAAGAATTTACGAACTTCTCTAAATATATATATGCATTACAAATAAGGACATTAATTTGAAAGTGCAACATATGCCAATGATGATCAAATACAAATTTAAGAATTAGGTTTTCAAATATAAAGAGACCACTTTGACTCTTCAACATTTAGGTAGAGTTTGGGTGTGAATTTTTATGTTTAAAATCCCGTCCTATTATTTTTATTATATTTTTTTTATAATCATGGTTTTAACAAAGCGAATTTATTTTAAGTTGTAAAAATATATGAAAATTTTTAATGAGATGAAATTTCCTAAATACCCCAACATCTAGGCGGCATTCAGGAATAGATTACTTCATAAAAGGTTTTCATGCAACTCCTTAGAAATTTAAAACAAATTTGAGATTTTATGAAATTATGCACATGACAAGAACAAATTACATAAATGCCATTACTAAATTCAAGATAAAAGCATGACAAAAAAAAAAAAAAACTACTTACATGCCTATGCTTTTACAAAACTAAGTTACAAACAAGTTTCGTATGAAAATTCAAGAAAAAAATGGATCAAACATGACAAACTTTTGAAATTGGTTTGAATGTTCCACCATTTTGTTCTTTAAAAATCTAACCAAACAAACATAAAAATCAACCAAACAAATCATTCAACTATCATTTTTCCATTGAAAAGCTAATCCAACACATTGAAAATTTAGTAAACATGACAAACACAAAAATCAAATACATAAGATCAAGTAACATTTGGCCACAAATGGATGAGCAAGTTTCAGCCAAGCAAGGAAACTATCTTGGCCAAATACTCTATGGTTTTTCCCTAAGCAATCAACATTTCATTTCACTCAATATCCATTGAACATCACAATTTCCATCATATGAAGGAATCTACAATATATGAGGATTTTCAACAAACATATGACAAACTAAGAATAGAAGAAACCATTGAGTCAACATTTAAAGCCAAACAACATCCTCATATCACATTCTAGCTAAAATTTACATAAACAACAAATAAACTTACCCTTTAATCATCACAAATAGCCTTCAAAAACAGGGAAAACATCAATAAAGGACCAAAAAAGGTTCGGCCATGGTGAGGTTGTTTGGTCGAACCTCTAAAGGCCAAAATGGTGGATTGGAAATTCTTTGTTGCTTGGCTTTCTTGTTTCAATCAAAACTATTGACTATTTGGATGTAAGTTGATCCAAGCTCAGTAAAAATATCAATGAAGAATTACCACTTTCTTAAAAAAGAAACAAACAATTGAAAAAAGCAAATGATATGGAGGATGAGATGAATGTTATGGAATGGAAAAAAGAAGAGAAAAAAGACAAGGGATGAAGAATTCTACATACTTTCAAGCTTTTCACAACTTTTTTTCTTTATTTATCTTTCTTCCTTTCCTCTTTTCATGAGCTGGCCTCCCCTCTCTTAAATTGCAAAGAAACCTCCCTCTTTTACAAAAGTTGAAGACAAAATATCCATCTAAGATTGAATTATAGCCATTAGATCAAATCTCATCCAAGGGCCAAAGTTTTTTCTTTTTTTTTCAAGGAGAAACCTTTAGCCATTGGATCAAAATTCAACAAAAGATCTAATAGTCCATATTATTCACTGCAAAGATTGGATTTTTATAGCCCCTAAACCAAATGAAAAGATCATTTTACCTTTTGTACAAAGTTTTTGATATTTAGGTTATTTTCTTAGAAATCAATGTTTTCATGCTCATCTTTAGGATTTTAAAGCACCAAAAATCATGAAATATTATAAAATTAAGATCTAAAAAATTTAGTGAAAATCTGAGCTCGGGAAGGTCAAATTACTAAAATACCTCTAAAGGGTATTTTAGTAGTTTCACACATCTTGGGGTACTAGTGTGATTTCAAATACACCAAAAATCATGAAATATTATGAAATTAAGATCTAAAAAGTCTCATAAAAATTCAAGCTTGATAAAACTTAATTATGAAAATACCCGTATATGGTATTTTGGTAATTTCATACCTTTGAGTATTACTATGATTTCAAATGCACTAGAAATCATGAAATATTATGAAAGTAAAATTTGAAAAGTTTCAAGAAAATTTGAGCTTGAAAAGGCTAAATTATAAAAATATCCCTAAAAGGCATTTTAGTACTTTTGTAATTCCCTAAATGCAATAAAAATTTCAATGCTTTTAAAATTGCCAATTTTAGCTTTTGAACCACATTAATTCTAATTAAGTTGTGAATTTTTAGAATTAACTCAGGTTCTATCCATTTTGACTAAATTTTGTGTAATTTTGACTTTGTTTGACTTATTTTAACTTTATTGATCAAGTTTAACCAAATTTGACCCAAGTTGACTTTAGGCCTCCAAATGGGCTAATTTGTAGGCTCTTTATGAGTTGTAAATGGTCTTCTTAAATGGTTTATGTAATGGTTCTATATTAATGGTTTTGACCCATATTCATAAATGAGTCCGAGTCAGTCATGTTAAAAATATTTCAAACAAAATTCGATGCCTACAATTACCCCTCTTTGCATATTTCTAAGAATAAAAAATAATGTAAAGACATAAACGACAATTTTGTCTGGATAATGCTTTCAAGTGAAAGAAAGAACCCTTGTTCCCTTCTTTTCCCCCTTTTTTTATATTGTTTTGGTTTTTGTTTTTGTTTTGTTGTTGTTTTGTTCTTTTGGAAAATAGGGAACGACAGGGACATTGCTACATGTTGAAAAAATAAAAATGACCAAGACAACATCGTATGTCAAAAACAGATATGATAGGGATAACACCACATGTAAAAAAGAATAAATATGATCAGGACAACACCGTAGGCTAAAAAATAAAAATGATCGAAAAAAACACCATAGGTTAAAAAAATAAATATGATCGGTACAACATCGCAGGTCGAAAAATAAATATAATCAAGACAATACCATAGGTCAGAAAAAACAAATATGATCAAAACAACACTGCAAGTGAAAAAAATAAAAATGACAAGACAACACTGTAAGTCAAAAAAATAAAGATAACCAAGACAACACTACAGGTCGAAAAATAAAGATGATCGTAGGTCAAAAAAATAAATATAATCGGGACAACACCGTAAGTTAAAAAATAAAAATAATCGAGACAACACCACAAGTTAAAAAAATAAAGATGATGACCAGGATAACACCGCAAGTCAAAGAATAAATATGACCAAGATAACATTGTAAGTCAAAAAATAAAGATGACCATGACAACATCACAGGTCAAAAAATAAAGAATAAAGTTTCTGCTCGATGCAAGAGAAACTTGAGGAACAACACTCTAACATCACTTAATATCCTCTATAAAAACCTATAACACCATTTATATATAAAAAAAATGTATGTAATACATGTGATTACTAAAATGAGCTTGAATAGTAAAGATACAATCAATATGTTATAGCATGTGTTTCTCGATCATATCAATTTTAAATCCAAGATTAGCTCGGCCTTTTCAAACCCTAAAAGTTGCCTTAATACTTTTCATCTTGTTTCTTTCTCTTCTTTTTAATGGATTAAATTTTACAAATGCTTTCTGTGATCGCTATTTATTTGGAAGTTTTCCCCAAAATCTTTATTCAGCATCCTTCTTCCAATCAATTAATTCTTTGCCTTTTTATGCTATTGTTTTGCATTCATACTTTCCTGAACCACACACAGGTTTGCTAAGAGCATTGTCAATAGTTATTTCAACCTTTAATGACAAATGCAATGATTTGAAAGTTCAAAATGAATATAGGTTTGAAACAATGGTGAGAAATTTATTTCAATTTGGAAAGAGAAATAGATAAGATTATTGAAATAGAGAATTAGAAATTTTAAAAAGGTACTCAAGGAAATCAAATATCATTTCTTCAAATAATAAACATATGACAGCTAAATTAACATAGACTAGATCTTTTCTTGAAATTTCATTACACAAGTGATCTTGATATACTTGAACTTTTATAACTAATTCCTTGCCTCACACTTGTAACTAATGAAAATTTCCCCAAAAGTCATCTACTTCAATTCGTCCAGTCATGTGCCATCTCTTTACTTCTTGAAGGGTTTCCTTCTAGCTTCACATTTATTTGAGTCATATTTTCAGGTTTTTAGCTTAAACAATCCTCATTTTTATTCAGACTACCTTTTTTTACTTTTTCAATCTAAATTAACCCTTTTTTTAGACCACGCTTTTTTGGGTTTTCAGTCTGAATTTTTTTAAAATTTTTTTGGACTTCCCCTTTTGGGTTTTCAGTTTGAATTCTTTTTTTTTTTAGATCACCCTTTTTTGAATTTTTAATTTGAATAATTTTGTTCTTCTTTTTTCTTTTGATTTATTTTTTATTTGATTTTTTTAATTTTTTGATTTGATTTTTAAATTTTTTCTTTAACTAAGGAAAGTATCTTTTTACAACGTTAGAATTTACTGAAGTTAGCAATTCATCTCCATCCATTTTTGCTAAGATCAAAGCTCCATCCGAAAATGCCTATTTCATTATATATGGGCCTTCCCAATTAGGTGCCCACTTTCCACTACTATCTTATTGATTTGGCAAGATCTTCTTTAAGACCATTTCTCCTTCATGAAAGCATCAAGGTCGTAACTTCTTGTCATGCATGCCCATATCATCCTCTTTTGGTACATCTATCCATAACAAAGTGCCAAAAGCCTCTTCTCTTCTGCAAGGTTTAATTTTTCTAAATGTTCTCGAACCCAATCTACCTCATCCATCTTTACTTCCATCAGTACTCTCAGACAACATTTTTTCTATCCCATAAACTAAGAAAAATGGGGTAGCTTTAGTTGAAGTTCAAACCGATGTCCTATAAGCAAGCAAGGTGAAGGGTAATTTCTCATTCCAATATCTATACATATCAGTCATCTTTTCCAGTATCTTTTTTATGTTTTTATTTACAGCATCTACCACACCATTCATCTTCAAACGATATGGCGTTGAATAATGATGCTTTATCTTAAATTATGCACATATATCTTTCATCATTTTGCTATTCAAGTTGGTAGCATTGTCAGAGATAATTCTTTTTGAAAGCCCATATCGACATATTATCTTTCTTTTTAAAAACTTGCACACCACTGTCTATGAAACACTAACATAAGAAGCTGTCTCTACCTATTTAGTGAAGTAATCAATCACTACGAAGATAAATCGATGCCCATTTAAAGCTTTCAAAGTTATAGTCCCAATCACATTCATTCCTCACATCGAGAATGGCCATTAAGGTGCTAAAACATGCAACGAGCCTAGAGGAGAATGAATTTTATTTTCATAGATCTGACATTTGTGGCACTTCCTAGCATAATTGATGCAACCATTCTCTAATGTTGTCCAATAATATCCTACCCTCATCATCTATCTGGCCATCATGTATCCGTTAGCATGCATTTTACAAATCCCTTCATGGACTTGCTTAAGAATCTTTTTAGCTTTCACAGCATCTACACATCTCAATAGTACTTGATCTCGAACCTTTCTTATACAAGATTTCCCTATTAAGCACAACCTCTACTACTTATCTTCGAATAGTCCTTTTATCATTTTTTGAAGCATGCTCGAGATATTCACAACATTTAATGTAATGTACAATGTCATGTTACTAGGGTTGACAGTTTATTTTTTCCTTTATATTTTAACAATGAGCTGGTGAATCCCATCTTTGTACTAGAATAGGTTGAGTTCCCATATTTGCGTTTATCTTGAACATTACAGCCAAAGTAGCTAATGCATCAACAATTTGATTCTCTTCTAAAAGAACACATTGAAACTAAATCTCTTTGAACTATTTAATTAAATTAGCTATATGTTTTTGGTATAACACCAACTTTAGGTCCTTAGTCTCCTATTCACCTTTCAATTGGTAAATTACCAGGGTTGAGTCTCCATATACCTCTAATACATCAATTTTTTTTCAATGGCCATCTATAATCCCATTGCACATGCCTCATATTCAGCAACATTTTTTATATAATTAAAACCCAACCTTAAAGTGCTAAAATCCAACCTTAAAGTGCTAAGGTAGTAATTCCCTTCCAAAAATATTAATATTATCCTGACATCATGCCCCATTATGTTGGATGCCCTATCAACAAACATCTTCCATGTCTTTTTCACTGGCTCTTCATCCTCATCCAATAGGATTGTCATTAGATTTTCACCCAAGAAATCAAGCTTTATAGGCTCAGAATCGTCTTTGGCCTTATTAGCAAGAAAATCGGTTATCGCACCTTCTTTTATAGACTTTTGAATCATATAAACAATATTATACTCCAATAGCATGACTTGCCATCTAGCTATTTTGCCTGGCAGAGGTGGCTTCTCAAACATGTATTTTAAGGGATCCAACTTTGATATAAGCCAAGTTGTGTGATAAAGCATATATTAACTAAGCCTATGAGTAGTCCACACTAATGCAAAACATATTTTTTCAAATTGGGAATACTTAATCTCATACTCCGTGAACTTTTTGCTTAAGTAGTAAATGGCCTATTTTTTCTTGCCAGTTCTATCTCTTTACCCCAATACGCAACCCATTGAATCTTTTGCACCATTAAATACAAGATTAGCAATCTTTCAGCAACCAATGGCATTAACATAGGTGGATTTGTCAAATACTTCTTAATCTTCCCAAAAGCACCTTGACATTCTTCATTCCAACTGCCAGGATTACTTTTATGCAACAACCTAAAGATAGGATCACACTTTGAAGTAAGCCAGGGTATAAAGTGAGAAATATAATTCAATCACCCCAAAAGCTTCTCACTTTCTTTTGCATATGTGGCACTGTTAAATTCTGAATGGCCTGAATTTTATTAGGGTCTACCTCAATACTCATTTCACTAACTACAAATCTTAACAATTTCTTCAATTTAGCCCCAAACATGCATTTGGCTAAATTTAACCTAAGCTAGTACTTTCATAGCCTTTTAAAGAACTTCTTAAGGCTAACTACATGATCTTCTTATTTCCTAGACTTTACTATTATATCATCCACATATACCTCTATCTTCTTGTGTATCATGTCATGAAAAAAAGTAACCATTGCTCTTTGACATGTGGCACTAGCATTTTTAAGTCCAAATGACATAATTTTGTAACAAAATGTACCCCATATCTTCCCAAACCATCTTGATTTGATTATATCCAAAAAACCCATCCATGAATGAAAAAGTGGAATGCTTGGCAATATTATCTACCAATGTGTCAATATGTGGTAGTGGAAACTTGCCTTTAGACTACCATTTTTTAAATCCTAATAGTCTACACACATCTTCACCTTTCCATCTTTTTTAGGAACTAAGACTATATTGGCTACCCATTTTGGGTATTTAGCTACTTTCAGAAAACCTAGATCAAATTGTTTCTATACTTTTTCTTTTATTTTCAACATCTTTGGCTTCATATGCATAAGCTTCTATTGCACAAGTTGATACCTTGGTTTTAGAGGTAGTTTATGCTTGACAATATATGTACTAAGACTGGGCATGTCTTGATAAAACCATGCGAAAATGTCTACATATTCTTTAACAAATCCACTAACTTTTGCTTTTCCATTGGTGGTAATGAAGAACCAATCCTGATTTTCTTTTTATTCTTTTCATCTTCTAAATTCAACAGATCTATAGTCTCCTGATGAGGCTCTATAGGTTTTTTCTCTTGTTTCACCCATTTTAGCGACTCATGAGGTAACTCATTATCTTCAAAGTCAATGCCATCATTAAGCTTAGTAATGTCAATTGAATTTCCATAATCAAATCTGGCATCATTGTTTTGCTCATCTATAATTTTCATTCTTTAAAAACCTAAAAATAGGTATAGTCATAAGGAGATATAGGCTAATCGGGTAAAACAAAGGAGATATAAGCAACAAAGAAAGGAAAAAATGGGATGATGTATGAGAAATGCATTACATTCATTACTTAGGTTAGGATAATTAAAAACAAAGTCCATATATTTACTCTCCACATGTTTTAAGACCTAAGTAATTGAAACTTAAAGTTTCAGATGTTCAAAAGACAACAGCAACCAAAACACCATTTTTAAACTCCTAACTCTAAAAAAGGAAAAAAAATGTCTTTTCTTCTTACATCTCTTTTATATCTTCCATAATCTAAACCTAAGAGAAATTTTTTGCCATTCTGACAATTGATTCCTTCCCTTATGCTTCTATCAATCCAGTATAGACATAACTGCTAAAACAAAATGTCTCAAACAAGTATGGGAATACCATCCCCTCACTATTTGAATCGTGGCCTTTAAAGCATGCCATTCTTTTTTCTCTTTTTTCGAACATCATTATTCTTCTATCTGAAGTAGTAGGCTTGATACCTAAGCCCATCATTCTTTTGTTCTTAATTGCAATTGGCATTTTCTTGATTCCCTGCAAAGATGCTCCAAAACCCTGACCAGTTCACCAACCTTTGCCAATGGTCTGTTTAGCTACCAAGCTTGTAGTTTTTGACAATTGAGGCACAGGTATTTTTGACCCTTCTCCAACATACGTAACATTTACGATCTCAAAGGCTCTAAACAAGTACTCCGGTGCTTCTTTGATAGCTTTAATGTATAAAGTAGTCAAAGTTTTGGTTACAGTAGGTTTTTCTCACCATCTAAGCAAACTTACTTTCCTTTGACAATGAACTTCACCTTTTGATGTAAGGATGAAGGCACGACTCCCACTATAAGAATCCAGGGTCTTTCCAAGCAAATAACTAATGAGGGCATAATGTCCATAACCTAGAATTGAACGTTAAAGGTACATGGACTGATCTGTAATGGAATTTTAATATCTCCAATCATTTCCCTCCATGCCCCATTAAAAGCCCTAACTAATCATAGACATTACAAATGTGACTAATCCATAGGAAACCTTGAAAGTGTGGTCATAAACATTACATTAATGGATAACTTGTTATCGATAATCACCTTAGCCATTATATGGGTCTTACACTTGACAATAACGTGCAAAGCCATAACACTTCCATGTTCTTCAAGAGGTATCTCATCATTATTAAATGAAATAAAATTTAGGGCCTTGATACTCCCCACCATATAATCCATACTTTTCATAGAAATATTATGCTCAACATAAGCTTGATTAAGCACCATTAAAAGAGTGTTTCTATATGGTTCTAAATTCAACAGGAGTGATAACGAAGAGATACGTGTTGGCAACTTATTCAATTGGTCCATTACACCATACTAACTATGGTTGATGACTTTGAAAAGCTCAAAAGCCTCCTTATTTGACATAGGCTTTTTATACTAGACCTTTGGGTTCATTTTTACATGATTAGGACCTTTTTCTACTGTGACTTCATCTCCCTCCTTTGCCTTTCCTTTCTTATCCTTTTCAAGCATTTTAGGAGTATAACAATGACCACTTCTAGTTAACAAGTTTGCCTTCCTTGTTTTCTAAAGCTAATCCATCCATAGACCCTTGAATTTCCACTTCGCAGTTATAGTCCCATGGAACCAATTTGTCATTCTTGTAGGGAAAAAGATTAAGGACATAAATTGTTAACGGTGCCCTAGGAAAATGCATCAATTCTTCCATAATCGATTCTGTTTCCTCATTATAAAAGATGGTAAGGGGTTTAAGAATGAAGGGTGTTTCCAATTGATCACTTATCATGTTTACACTATTAACATTCTCTTCAACATAAAACTCAATGACCCCTTCATCTATTAACTGTTAAACACCACCTTGAACCCTGGACAATCTTCGATCACATACCCTACATTTTTCCCATGGTAACAACAATCCTAGTCATCATCTAAATTGCTTTTATCATCCATTACTAGAACAACCATGTTTGTCCTGACCAAATAATCAAAAATTCTCTTCATAGGGGTCTTCACTTCATCGACCCATCTTTTCATTCTTTGATCCTTGTCCATCAACAGAACACTAGTATTGCCATCAAAATGCTTGGGAATAGGGGTTTTACTAATATTAGGCTTTACCCCATAATTAAAATTCAACAAGCCTTCGTTTATTAATTCTTGCATCTTATACTTCAAAGCTATGTAATTTTTAGTAGAATGGCCAGCCGTACCATAATGATTATCACATTTACTATGAAGGTCATACCATTTTAGGTACGGTGGCTTCAATGGCACTATATACTTTGGAGTAATAAGGTGATCCCTCATTAGTTGTGGATACAGGCTAGTGTACAACATAAGGATAGGGTCAAACTGAAGCTTTTCTCTATACCGTTACTTTATGGATTCTTTTAACTTGGATTGACTACCTCGGTTGCCATTATCGAAGTAAAACTGGGTGGCTACTCCAGTTTGTATGGTGATTATTGAGATGGTTGAGAGTAATATGATAGTTCAGTAGCTTGGTTGGTGTTTAAATAGTAAATAAAAATTGTGGTCTCAGATTATATGAGATAAAGGGACAAAATAAGGGATTCCCTATAGATACAGCATGTGTTTCCTATTCTTTTTTCTTTTCTTGCTCTTTCTTCCTTGGATTGGTTAACTTCTTGGCACTAGAAGCTTCAAGCCCTTTCAATTTTTCCAGTTTTAATGGTATTCTCAATCATCTCTCCTGAAGTCATGATATCGAAAAAATTTTTAGTAGCATTTCCAACTAGTTTATCATAGTATAGGGCTATTAATGTCTTAATAAACAACATTGTAACCTTTTTTTCGGTTAGCAATAGTTGAACCTAATTTGTTGTGTCTCTTCAATGATGTGCCTACTCTCAAAATGTCTCAATTGACTTTTTTTCCATTTTTTTCAAAGATAACTTATCTGAGGCAATGTCCATGACATGTTTATATTGAGCTAGAAAAGATTTGGCTAGGTCCTTCCATGTATGAATCTAGCTTCAATCTAATTGGACATACCATCTTACTACAAATCCAGTTAAACTATCTTGGAAACAATATATTAGAAGCTTGTCATTATGAGTATGGTTTGCCATCTTACGATAAAACATCATAATGTGAGCAATGGATACTAGGTTCCATCAAATTTTTTAAAGTTGAAAACCTAGAATTTTGTTCGTATAACCACATTAAGCACCAAACTAAGCTTATTTGCATCCATATTCCCAAATATGTCATTCCCTTCAATGGTTATCAGTCTTTCTTCCAACAAATCATACTTATCTTTATCTCACCACTCACTACTAGGGCAGACATGCCACATAGCTTTTCTTCTTCAGCATGCTCATCCAAATTTAGTATAGTGATAGAATTAATATTCACATGCATCTGAGATGGTTCAGTAAAAGTGAAAGACTGGGATTGATTAACAAAAGGTTCGATGAAAGGTTGGGTGGCTAATGACTATAAATAGATTCCTTAGGAAGTATGAACTCTCAATGGAGCAAATTCCAAAAGATATGCTAATTCTACCACATTAACTCTATTTCTGTAACCTTATGAGTTAACAACTGCCTTAACTTAGACATTTGTGCCTCGATTTTAGTTGAATTTCTATCATCCTTTCATTTATCTCTTCTTGTGCTTTCCCTACCCTCTCAAACCTAGCTGTATTTTTTTCTTTCATAGCTCAGGAATTAGAACGGGTATTATATCTACGTGAAATTGCTTGATTAGACTCCTTTGGCTTTGTTATCCTTGAACCTCTAATTGTTGATCATAAATTAGAACACATGGTATAATTATTATTGTCATTGCTACCATTAATATTGTTATTAATTATTAATGCAATGAATGTAATGCAATGCAAAAAAAGTATTGCTTTGGATTAATCTAAGCAAAGAAAACATTCATTAACCATAGAAATTGTTGTACATCATCCAATCATTCTTGCATTGAAACCATAAAAACACATAATTTAAGCATATCGCTTCCTAGCTTCACATTAGAAACTCAATAAACACTAACTACCCTGTTGAGTTGGTATGACCTCCTGCTCCAGTTCTTTAGCTCTTTCCACCATTTTTGTGGCTTTTTGCATCACTTCATAGATTTGTAAAGTCAAATGCTCTATGCACTGCCACCTTTTTAAACAATTTACGCTTCACATTTCTTGAGCATCCACTTTCATGTTACAAATATAGGCCTAATAATCCTCTCTCTTTTGTTATTCAGTCAAAATCTTACCTATGTGATTATGATTGTTGACCAACTGAAGCTCTAAGCTCATTAATCTTGTTCCAAAGCTTTTTTTTCATTTTACAAATCAAGTTCCTATTCTATTCCTTCTTTAATTCGACCTTTAACTTCTTGTTTTCTTTTTAGCGCTTGGCTACCTTTTCAAAGACTCTTGAAAACTTTTCTTTCCATGTGTGCTGTTCTTCAATGAGTGCAAAGATCACTTCTTTACTTTCTCAAGCTTCATTCTTCCAATACTCCACCATCTTTCTTAATTCTTTCATATCTTTTTTGGATCCCTTTAAAGGTCTAATGTCCAACCTCAATCTCTTATTTGCTTGATGAAGATATTGTAAATTTTTTTTCTATACCTTTCGTTCCTTGGTCAACTTCTATACTGTATCATCTTTCATCATCAAACATACCTCAGTTGGTTGACCTAATCTATCATTGCCATCTTTTTTTTCTTTATCTTCTTTCTTTCAATCTTGAACTCCCGTTAGGTAATCTCAATAGTTGATAATACCAGCCCTTAAATAAGAATAGGTAACTTATTTGAAATATCAACTAGTAAAGGCCTAACTTCATTAACCCTTAACTTTATTAACCCTTTTCATTTTCTATGCAAGGTACCCTTCCGTAATATTATCTGTAAATTTGGCTAGGTTTATTTGGTTAACCTACTTCCATACCTTGATGACTTCACTGACTTTTTTCATATAATCAGGTGTCATATTATCAAATTCGAGCGAATTGAATCTATGAGTCATAAGGATGAGTTGATGTAAGTCGTATTATCTTTTAACCATAAGAGGTGCATAACTCACTACCTCTCATATCCCTAAAAAAGTACCCATGACTCATCTCCATAGCTATACAAAATGGTTATAAAAAGCATATATGGTGCCCTCTATGTTACATCCACACTAGTAAGCTCTAGAAAGAATGACATCCATTGACTTTTTATCCAATTCGTCCACCATTCTTTGGTGACAAACTCCTTGATGGGAACAAAATGAATAGAGAATGGCCGAAACAATATCTTTTCTTTTTCCCAAAAGTGACTTTTAAGCCAAATAAAAAATAGCTTAGCACATCTTATGAATTGCCTCTCACCCTTTATTTGACAAAAATTAAGCTATCTAATAGTCCCTACTAAAATAGTTGATGAAGGGTTTATACCTTTATCTAATTGCTCAAAAAAGTAGACCACTAATGTTTCTATATGTCCTAATACCTTAAGGAATATCATTAATCCATACACGACCAAAGTAAACATATCCAACCCTTGATCAGTATCAATATGCTTCTTTATATGCTCAAACAAAAAAGCTGATGGAATAGTCTTAACCTCATTCTTTTCCTTCTTATGCTTATTTATCTCATCAACCCCTATTTGCATAATCTTGGCTAACTTCTTTCTATATTTGGTAGTCTTCTGCTCCTTCTAATAGATCATGTCTTGATAGCAGACTCTATTTGAAGTAAAGATGAATATTCTTCAATTGTAGGGGCCAAGTCTTATTGGTTAAATATGAAAGACTGATAAGATGGATCCAAAACTATATCATAGCCCTAACTAGTGCCTCATCAATCTTCACTGACATGAGCAATGCCACATCCCCATATTTCTTTAAAAAAGACTCATTTTCTACTTCCCATTGTTACCATTTAGATTCCAACTCAACTACATCTTTTTAACTCCAATCCAAGTGCACCAACTATGGAAGTTTAGACATATAATAGACCTTTAAGTAATCTCTTTCTTTTCCTTGGGTACTTTCAAATTGGCTTTTAACTTTCAAATAATTCTTGTTGGGGGTTGCTGCTATTGATGGCTTAATGAGTGCTTCTTTTACTATTGATTAATCCAAAACAAATACCCCTTTTAAGAATTATGATGCCTATATGATGCATGCAGCAAGATTAAAGGCAACAAAAAAATTAAATAAGTCAGTAATGTTACCTAATAAACAAATAACTAAATAGGTAAATAATTTAGCATAGCATATAACAAAGTAGAATATACATAGTGTCCTAGCTTTAGGTAATTTTCTCAAGAAGAACAACATGGCTTTATCCTAGACTAGATCCTTAGGGCTCACAATATACTTGGTTAGGATTTATGCATCTAAAGGTTCCCAGACTATTCCTTACATCATCGTCCATCATAGACTAGTAAGGCTCATCGATCCTCACTCATTACCAACCACTAATGGAAAATGTTTAATCTGAGTGACAGTCTTTTACTAGCAAATATGGAGGTTATCATCTCATAAGAGCGTAGCTACTTCACTTCTTCCTAATAAGGATGAAGCCCATGTCTAGAGCTCATACATGTAAGTGAATATGCAAAAATGTGCCAAGTGATATATTAATCAAAATAACATAAATAAAGCATAAACACCAAATCAGATCAAAGTAATAACTAACTTACAATTTATTTTATTTATTAACTTATGTATTTATATCATTACTTTTATTTTTTTGAAAAAATAAAATAAAGGGAACTAAATTAAATATCAATTAAAACTAATTGAATTAAAAAATTTTTAATAGTGCATAATTCAAATTTTATCTTGACTTTCAAAATGTCCCTAGTGGAGTCGTCAAGCTGTCAGAATGTATCAGTTCAGAGACTTGATCGCTAAACGTAAAAATTTAAAAATTATGAAAAACACAAGGAGTCACTACCAATCTTTTTTAGAGTGTGATTGGCCACCCAAAAGTTTCATCTTTTTAATAAAAACAATAAGTTGATTAAAGACAATTTTGGTTTACAAAAATAGAATCAAGTTTAGGAGTCAATTACGTATGGGGAAAGATTAGCACCCCCACAACATCGCGCCAATAGAATTTGTATAAATTAATTATGCGCTATTTGTAATTTTGGATAAAAATGATTTTTTATGTGAAATTTAATTATAATTCCCTTTGTTTGTAAGAAATAAAATTAGTTTAAAAAAATCATTTATTTAGGAATATTATGAAAATCTTCAAATTAAAGAAATATCTTTGAAGTCTCAGGCATAAGGGCAAAATTTGAAAATAGTCTTTCCATTTAAGATTTATCATAGCATTCCTTCTAAAATAATAAAATAACACTTTTGTAAATGATAATTATTGATGACTCTCCAATATCTAGGCAAAATACCAACAATTATATTTCACAAAAGGCTATTTTAATTTTATTTGATCAAAACTAAAAAATTTTAAGAAAACTTTTTATGTAGTAAAAAAATGAAAAATAATATAATTATTATTAAGCATCCATAACTAGAGCAAACATATATATATGCATTATAAATCAAGACATTAATTTAAAAATAAAACATATGAAAATGATGATCAAATGCAAATTTAAGAATCAAGTTTTCAATT
The DNA here is from genome assembly GCF_002303985.1 of Durio zibethinus. The sequence goes on along the minus strand of NW_019168470.1, from coordinate 14,432,831 downwards.
ATAAAGAAACGACCTGGACTCTTCAACATCTAGGTAGAGTTAGGTGCAAATTTTTATATTTAAAATCTCGTCCAATTATTTTATTATATATATTTTTATAATCATGGTTTTAACAAAGAGAATTTATTTTGAGTTTTGAAAATGTATGAAAATTCTTAATAAGATAAAATTTCATAAAAACCCCAACATCTAGGTAGCATTTGAAAACAGATTACTTCATAAAAGGTCTTCATGTAACTCCTTAGAAATTTAAAATGAGTTTGAGATTTTGAGTAGGTTTGGGTTCAAATTTTAAGAATTTATAAATCTTCTAAATATATATATGCATTATAAATGATGACATTAATTTGAAGATAAAACATATGCCAATGATGATCAAATACAAATTTAAGAATTGGGTTTTCAAATATAAATAGACTACTTGGACTCTCCAACATCTAGGTAGAGTTTGAGTGCGAATTTTTATATTTAAAATCCCATCCTATTATTTTTATTATATATTTTTTTATAATCATGGTTTTAACAAAGCAAATTTATTTTGAGTTGTGAAAATGTATGAAAATTCTTAATGAGATGAAATTTCCTAAATACTCCAACATCTAGGTGGCATTTGGGAATAGATTACTTCAGAAAAGGTTTTTATGCAACTCCTTAGAAATTTAAAAAGAGTTTGAAATTTTATGAAATTATGCACATGACAAGAACAAATTACATAAATGCCATTGCTAAATGTAAGATAAAAACATGACCAAATAAACAAACTAATTACAAGCCTATGCATTTACAAAACTAAATTACAAAAAGGTTTCATATGAAAATTCAAGAAAAAAAATGGATTAAACATGAGAACTTTTGAAATTGGTTTGAATGTTCCACCATTTTGTTCTTTAAAAATCTAACCAAACGAACATAAAAATCAACTAAAAAAATCATTCAACTATCATTTTTTAATTGAAAAGTTAATCCAACACATTGAAAATTTAGTAAACATGACAAACACAAAAATCAAACACATAAGATCAAGCAACATTTGGCCATAAATGGATGAGTAAGTTTCGGCCAAGCAAGGAAACTACCTTGGTTGAATACTCTATGGTATTTTCCTAAGCAATCAACATTTCATTTCACTCAAATATCCATTGAACATCACAATTTCAATCATATGAAGGCATCTACAATATATGAGGATTTTCAACAAATATATGATGAACTAAGAAGAGAAGAAAACATGGAGTCAACATTTAAAGCCAAACAACATCCTTATATCACATTCTAGCTAAAATTTATATAAACAACAAATAAACTTACTATTTAGTCATCATAAATAACCTTCAAAAGCAAGGAAAACATTAATGGAGGACTAAAGGAGGTTTGACCATGGTGAGGTTGTTTCGCTGAACCTCCAAAAGCCAAAATGGTGGATTGGAAATTCTTTGTTGCTTGGTTTTCTTATATCAATCCAAACTATTAACTAGTTAGATGTAAGCTGATCCAAGCTTAGTAAAAAAATCAATGAAGAATTACCACTTTTTAAAAAAGAAATAAAAAATTAAAAAATTTAAATGATATGAAGGATGTGACGAATGGAATGGAATGAAAAAAAAAAAGAGAGAAAAAAAAAAAGAAGAAGAATTCTACATACTTCCAAGCTTTTCACAACTTTCTTTCTTTTCTTCTTGATTTTTTTCTTCTTTTCCTCTTTTCATGAGTTGCCCTCCCCTCTCCAAAATTGTAGAAAAATCTACCCCTCTTGAAGAAGTTGAAGACAAAATATCTATCCAATATTGAATTATAGCCATTAGATCAAATCTCATACAAGGGCCAAAGTTCCTCTCTTTTTTTTTTAAAGAGCAACCTTTAGTCATTGGATCAAGATTCAACAAAAGATCTAATGGTTCACTTTATTCACTACAAAGATTATATTTTTATAACCCCTAAACCAAATGAATAGATCATTTTACCCTTAGTATAAGGTTTTCAATATTTAAGCTATTTTTATATAAATCAATGTTCCTATGCTCATTTTCGAGATTTTAAAGTACCAAAAATTATAAAATATTATAAAATTGAGATCTATAAATTTTCATTAAATTTCAAGCTCGAAAAGGTCAAATTATGATAATACCCTTAAAGGGTATTTTGGTAATTTAATAGCTCTCAAGGTACTTTGGTAAAATTACGAAAATACCCTTAAAAGGGTATTTTTTTTAATTTCTCACCTCTTGAGGTACTGATGTGATTTCAAATGCATCAAAAATCATGAAATATTATGAAAGCAAAATCTAAAAAGTTTCATGAAAATCTAAGCTCGGGAAAGACAAATTACGAATATACCCCTAAAGGGCATTTTAGTACTTTTGTAATTTTCTAAGTGCAATAAAAATTTTAATGCTTTAAAAATCAACAATTTTAACTTTTGAACCACATTGATTCCAATTAGGTTGTGAATGTTGAGAATTAACCCGAGTTCTATCCATTTTGACTAAGTTTTGTACAATTTTGACTTTGTTTGACTATTTTAAACTTTATTAACTAAGTTTAATTGGATTTGACCCAAGTTGACTTGGGGCCTCCAAATGAGCTAATTTGTGGGTTCTTTATAGGTTGTAAATGGTCCTTCTAAAGGGTTTACGTAATGGTTCTATATTAATGGTTCTGGCCTATATTCACAAATGAGCTTAAGTCAATTATGTTAAAAATGTTTTCAGACAAAATTCAACCAACTTAGAAGAGTTAGAATTGTTCAATCTTGATGAACAAATTAGAAAATTCATGCAAGAAAGAAGTAAGGCATGTTTGGCTATGGTGAATGTCAAATTTAATGTTTTAAGTTGGATGCATATCCATGATAGTTTATGTACTGCACAATGCATGGGATTACTAATGGATGACATGGTAGCAAGTCTTTTCTCATTAGCCAAGAAAGAGGACTTGGTGGCTTATGTGGCATGATGAAATGGCAATTCTATTCACATTAGAAAAGTTTAAACAACCCTTGGTTTTCCTACCTTGATTTGGAATTCCTATTTATACTTGGATTACACTTATTCCTAATCATAAGAGGACTTGCATGAATATAAAGGCTAAATAAAGAAGAAGGGAGGCAAAACAAATTCATAATGGGAAATTAAAGAGTTCTATTTGAAGAAACATTCTCCAAGAAGTCTTTAAGAAAGAAGCTCACTTCATGCAAGCAAGAAAGAGCCCAAGAACATTCAACTTTCGAATTTTTAGAAAGTATGTAAGATGATAAAACTAACCCATTCTTCTTTTCTTCAAACATTACAAAAACCCTTATCTTGTCCTCTTTAAAGAAGTGAAACATATCAAAAAGAGAAAAGGCAATAGCTACTTACTATCTAGAAGCCAAGATTGAGCCTAGAAGACTTTATTTGAAAAGTTCCACTACAATCCAACTAACATTCTCTTCAAAAAAACTTCTTCCATTCAAGCAGTTTGCCTTAATCAAACCAAAAAGTCTGCTACATTAGAATCCATGACTGCTGAAACTATCTTGGAGTTCTTTGTCTATAAATACTTATTTTTAGGCATTATGAAAAACATGATTGGGGTAACAAACCGATCTCTCTAGTTATTCATCTTTTTCTTGCTTTCTTTTAATTTTTTATGTTCTTAAACTCTTTTTTAGTTTAATTCTAGTTTATGCAAGTTTATTTTAAGTTTCCAGATTGTCCAAGTTTTGTTTCTAAGCTTTTCAATTTAGTTTCTTGTTATTGGGATAATTTCATTTGCTTTCTGGTTTATTATTCTTGGTTCAAGCTTGTTCAATTAGTTTTCTGGTTCTTGTTTACATTTAATTACATTAATGATTCTTGTTTGAATTTAATTACATTTTTGGCTTAAGTATTCTTCATTCATGCGATTTACCTTCTGGTTTCCTCTTAATTTCATAATTGCATGCTTTGATTCTTCATATTAGTTTTGAGTTATACACCTTTAGTTTTGTATTGATTTAAGTTACTACATCTTTGATTCTATTGCATGTTCTTAGGGTTAAGTTAATTCAACAAATGTTCAATTGGTTTAATTTTCATGTTTTAGGATTAACTAGGGTTAGATAAATTTAATTTGTGTTGGTTGCATACTGTTAGGTTTAATAAGTAATCTAATTGATTTAATTAAAGATGATAAGTTTTGATTTAGTAATCTTGAATGTTAATTAGTTGAATAGATTGTTGAGCTTCAAGTTTTATCTATAGCAATTGCATGTTTTCATATTTAATTCAGTTTACTTTGAATTTGTTATTTGTGTTTCCTTCAGTTTTTGTTTATTTCATGTTCAACTAAATAAATTGCTTAGGTCTAAGTTTAATTGAAGCATAAGTTAAATTCGATTCAAGGTTATTTCCTCTTTGCTTATTCGGTTCTTTGTTAATTTGTCATATTTGCATATTTAATTGTTTATTTAGGTTGTTGCATTAGCTCATTCATGAGTTTAGTTCTTGATTTCAGTTTTAGCATTTAGTTTGCAAAGTTAGGGTTGCGCTTAGAGTTGATACAAGTTTGAATTGATTTTACATGCTTAGTTTGTAATATTAACTTGGTGATAAGTTTAGCATAGATTAATTTTAATAGTTTGCATCTTAATTCACTTAATTACTTATTGTTTGCATTAGTTTAGGTTTAAATTCATAGTAATTCATTATTATTTCATGTTTGTAAGTTTAATTGTATTTTTACATTATGTTTTGATTGTTTAATAAGTAATTGCATCTCTATTTTGATTTCTCCGAATATAAAAAAAGTTAGCCAATTTCAATACTTAAATCACTCAATTTACAATCTTTATGAGAACAATATCTACTTATTACTTATATGAACTATATGCTTATAAATTCTGAATCAAGTCCTTAATCTGTGATAAAAGTTTTTAAATCAATTTCAATATCACCACTTTGAGCTTTGTTCATTAGTTTCTTGAGTGCAACGTGGTTGCTCCAATATTGAATATATTGTTTTTTTGAAATACCTCTCAATTAATTAAATAAATAAAAAGACATTCTTACTAAAAACTAAAAGTAAAATGATTATAATAATAATAAATTTTATAAACCTTGACTAATTAAAATCAGAACCCAGCAGATGAAATTATAAACAAGAAATTGAATTAGTTCTATTAATGGTGATAATCAGCATATCTTTGAAGTACCTAAATCATTGGGAAGTCAAAAACTAAAGGATGGCCAACGAAAAAGATCATAGCACTTTTCCAAGCTGTCAAGTACCTGATTGGTGGTATTTGGACTTTATCACTTTGCAAAAATTACGCATGGACTAGAAAAAGATGCCTAGACAAAGACTGTATGAACTATATGGATTTCTTGCAACACGTTGATGGTAGGTGTAGTAGCTATCAAATTAAAACTAATTAGATGAATGTCCGCACTTCCTTGCGGGAAGTAAAAGTCTTACATGTTTTTTATTTCAAAAAATTATATCAATAAATATATAAGTAATGTACCCATAAAATATAAATAATTAAAGAAATATAAATATATAAATAATAAAATATATACATATATGATAATGATAATAATAAATATACAACAAAAAATATTAATAAATATATAAAAAAATAAACAGTCGTTTCATGCATGCTCCTTATCACACATCATGCGTACAGGGAATATGGTTGCGCATAAATTAGCAAAGCATGGTTTATCTTCTTTAGAGGATGAATTTTGGATTGAGGAATATGCCGCTTTAATTGCTTAATGCATTCAAGATGATTGTTGTCTTTATCAATGAATGAAAAAAAGAATTACTGACATTAACACATGAGCTCTTTTTCTTATTTTTATTTTTATTTTTTTCTTTCCCCTTTCTCCACTCTTTTCTTTTTTTTTTTTTTTTGGGGTTTTATTTTTTTAGGAGATAAATTTTATGAGAAAAAAAAAGTGAATTAAGGTATCCAAGTGATTTTCGTTTGTTTTTTAATTTCTCATCTTTTTTAATTAGATAAATTTTATAGAAAAAAAGATGAAGAGAGATGATAAAATAAAAAAAAATGACCCGTGACAACAAGTAATATCTTTTTAGTAATTATTAATATGTTTTTATCATAAATTCATGTTTTTACAATTTTTAAGTTGAAATAATATCAAATCATTATGAGATAAAATATGCATTCCGATAATGTTAATTTTACAGTTTTTTAACTTCAAATTATCTTGGATTAGATTTTTCGAGTTTAAAAATTTTTTAATTCAATTTTTTTTAGTTTGACTGGTATAGTCAATAATTCTTTTCTGTTTTTTTTTTTTTTTTTTTTACAAAGCTATCATTCGTAATCAACTCGAATTGCTACAAATAATTTTCACTAATCAACTCAGTTTGAATTTACGCTCTACCCACGTGCCATTTCCTTCTTTACCATTCCTCCAAAATTTCCTTTTTTACCATTCCTCCAAAATTTCCTTTGCCCTATCTTTTTCTTTCTTATTGATTCTCCTCTCCACATTTACTTATATCACATTACCCAAAATTTCCCCTCCTCGGCATTTCCTTCTATCCCACTTATGCCCTATCTTTATCCTCCTATTATGTGACAGCCACAAACTTTTCAAACAGCAAAATGACATCCACTAAGATCCTCTTTGACAGTTGTTGCCCATCCACTTTGCCTGTAGATAAGTTTCATTGTACCAAACTTTTGGATCAAGGTTAACGACAATATCTTTGCATTAAGCCAAAAAGTACAAACATATAACATTGTAATAGAAAAATCAGCAGCACATTGTTGTCTGCCAAATAAAATTGAACAATATTCGCAAGTATCTTACAAATCAATATTAGTCAGTTATATTAACAGCTTGGAATAGTTTAAAATTCAGGGGAAAAGAATCGTATAACTTAAACACTACCTACAAATGTTGTCAATGGACAATAAACAGAATCACCCACGTTGTAATCGTGGTTCTTCCAACGGGAGGAACCAAGGAGTTGTGTATACAATCCAGTGGAAGATATAGAAAGTTCCTATCAAAGGAGCTGCCAGTCATCCTCATGACTGCTACCATCCATGTCACCTATCGGCACTACACCAAAGGAATCATTCTCTCGAACCTCACCAGCATCAGCATGCCTAATTGGCTTAATAAAACTATGAGTTTGAGCAACAGTGAATAAGGGAGCACCATTTGATTCATCAGCTAGTTTGGATGCCCGGACACAAAAATCGTCAAAATCATCTACCGAAAGAACAGGGAAGAAAGAGTAAGTTCATTTCATCGTCAACAAGTAGCCTGGTCCAAACCTAGGACAGGTAAAATTGTATTAACCAACAAGATTAACACACAAACCTTTGTCACGGCAGAAAAATCCAATTGCCAGAGAGGGATCAATTGAATCCAGAGAAATGTGTCGTATAATACTAAGACCATACAAGGAAGAACAAAATTAGGAAAAAAAGAAGAGCAATGTATGCGAAACTTATAAGTACATTAATTAGATAAAGGTACTCACTCGCAGTGATAAGATGATGTATCAGCCTCCAGGTTATCCCTACTGAGATTAACTACCTGATAAACAATTCAGTGTCACTACAACTCCCAAATTTGATTGACCCAATTAAGATTAAGCCAACATACCATCAGAACTCAAAAGCACATTTGAATATAGTCTTGCAAGAAGCTTTAAGCCTAATTTTGCATTGCTATTGCAATTGAAAAAAGCTCGGGGTGGAAAAAGCATGTTTGAAAAGAGTTGTGAGAAATTGCTATGCAAAGGTAAAATGTCTATGAAGAATATCATATTGAAAAGTGAAGAATGAGTCATTTTCTTGTATTTTAAGTAATTATTGTTAACATATACCAAAAAATAAATTATTGTGAAGTTTAATTTTAAAAAAGTACATAAAATACAATTTTTAGATTTTCCAAAAAAATTAAAATTGCTTCAAACTAGAAATTAAAAAGTCATATTATTACTATATTTTCATTTTAATTTAAAATATCTAAATAATTAAAGTGGTAATTTGTCGTTCAAAAAAATATAAATGGGGGTTTTGATAATTTCATCTTCAAAATTGCCCTAGAGATGCCTTTGTGGTTGGCTCCAAGAGTGCTGTCAAAAAGCAAATTCAGAGCCAAAGCAACATGCGTTCAGCATTGCATTAGGGGCCAAAGCACTTTTTGACACTGCAAAATGCAAATGCACTGCCAAGCTCCTCTTTAGCCAAAAGGGCCACAAGAGAATGTAACTCTTACTTCAAACATGAGAGCAATAATCCTTGAGATGAGATAAAAGGACAGCAACAAGAAATGACCAGTGTGCCAGAAATAAGTATTTAAGGGCTAGGACTAAAAGCTGTTGTAACTCTAGTATAAATAGTCTTCTAGACACATTAAGCAACCATTTATGGTCGGATTTCTTCTAGACACATTAAGCAACCATTTATAGTTGGTTATGTTAAGGTTTTACAACCCTAAAACCATTTTATTCTCCGATTTCTATTTCATATCAATTTTACCCTTGGTTAAGGTTTCTTTTTATTGTTTCTACTTCAGCAGTACATCAGCTTGTAGAAGCTTTTAGAAACTAAGGCCATGTTTTGTGCATAGTATGATGGATAGCATAGGATAATAATCATCATATACCATATTTGATTTGTATCTAAAAAAAGGGATAAGATTGCAAGGAGGATTCATCATCCTTTTGGCATAAGATGATTCAATCCTCCCAAAGTGGAGAGGATTATTTTTAGTCTATGGGATTGAACTTATATGTCCTATTATACCTTTAAAAATTACATCAATAATTTAAAGTGTATAAACTTTGAGGAAAGATAATTTTAATTAATAAATAAATTATCTTATCTTAATCCTTACATACATCAAACACAAGATAGGATGATATTATTTAATCTAATCCTATTCATAATTTTATCTTATCCTGTCTTATCATAATCTTGTGCATCAAACACAGCCTAATTCTCAAACCCTCTTCACTATCATGCCTGTGGATGAATTACCCAGATTTAGGAATTCAAAGTTACCAATCAATTCCCTGACTTAAAAAATATGTTAAGTTTAGATAAAGACTTATATTACTCCCATAAGTGGCCAAAATAAATGATTTCCAGAACACAGTCGTGATGAAGAAAGACGACATTCATCAGCACTAAACCAAACAAGTAAAAGAAGTTTCCAAGATAAGCTATGTACTTATATCACAACTAAAAGAATAAGAGAATGGAACATATGAGTGATAATATAAAGCAATCGATGAATTTACCGGCTGAACATCATGTGGATCAAGGTAGAAAACATTTTCATCTTGAACTCCAACAACGTAAGTTGAGGCGCCAGGTTTCCCACCCAAAATGCCAAGGCATTGCGGAAAGGTGAATGTTGCTTGCAATGATGGAATGTACCTGATAATAAATTTAAGGAATTCCAAGTGGTTAGAATATATGGCAGTATCAAGTTCAAATTTCATAATTGACTACTATAATGCTACTTGTTTCTGTGAGGACAAACAATGAGTAATAATTTGTTATTTCAAGTTAAATTGAAGCATAGTGCATGTTTCATAAGCAGTCACCTTTTTTGTAAAGCTCATTTGTTAAGAAAAGCTGTAATGCATTCACATGGATAACACCATGTGCCCGTGCCCATTTTACCATTATAGTTTTTTTCTTTCTTGAACAAGCTCTTATTGGCTGCTACGTTACTTGGACTTGGGGAGTGAGTATCAAATACAGGTATGTGTCCAACAGGGATATACTCAAGTTTTTCTAAGATTTTCCATATATTTAGAGGATATTACCCTCGTACCCATGTCCGACTACGTGTCGGACACGGGTGTTGGACATAGGTACTTCAAAGAAAATGAAGATCGGAACATAATGGTTGTGGTAAAGTTGGAGGTCTTTTAGAAAATATCCTTGAGTCTTTTTATTGTGGATTTTTTTTCACACTTCAAAATAGAAATGTGACCAACAATTTTGGAATGAAGTGAACATAAAATTTGTTTCTTATCTGGTCAAGAGAACTTGCTTTTTAAAAAGAACAAACACTAAAATGTAGGTCAAGAAACATCCTAAAATCTCCACATCCTGAATAAAGTGAATAGAAAATTTATTATCTTAACAAGCACTCCAAAAGCTGAATGCAATTTTTCATTATGTAGCAAGAAGTACACGTATGAAAGAAACAGAGACATGCACTTAGGTGACACTTGAACAGTTGAAGTTGAGATTTCTTCCCAGACGTCTCAGGTCCATCTTTGGGAGAGGAGGATCGGGTTTACTTAAGGAATGAGAGAGAACTACCTCCCTTGGTGTAGCTCAAACCTAATGGGCTTTCATATGTACAAAATAAACAGATACAAGCACAGAAAGCTGGGTATTACACTCTAAATCAAATAGGAGACATTACTTGAAAGAAAAAAAAAGCATAAAAATCTTTTTCAAATGCTAAAAGTTATAACCAGAGATTTAAATTGCGAAAGCAACCGAATTTCAGTGGAGTCAGATTTATTGCAGTTGTGGACATAAATGATAAAATAGCTGCAGTCACACTGGTTGTTGTAAATAATTCTTTCAATTTTGCACAACTTACCATTGAATGAAGTAAATAATAATTTTACCCATAATAACACTTATTTATAATATTTAAAGTAATTGATGATATTCTAATTCTTTCATTTGTATGATAAAATAAATTCTTCACATTTTTTAGATATAACTTAGAAGTCAATATGCATATTTAAAAAGGTGTTCACAAATATATCCACAAACTTTATGGACATAAATGCTATAAATACATATGATTGAAAAAATAGCATATATGAAGTCAAGCTCAAGATTTAATTTAGTTAGAAAAAATAAGGGATAAACATTTTAAATAAATTTCTTACTCATAAAAATATAATTATTGGGGAAGGCAATTCAAGCTTGTTGTCATAAACAATAATACATGCACTTTACCATTGGGCCAAATACCCATGTACAACATTTTAAATAATTAATTAAACAAGAATAATATAATTGTTAGCAACCTAATCTTAATCAAACACACAAGAGATTACAATCAAGAATAACTTTAATAATATCAAAATTATGGTCCTTTAAATTAATTATTTTTTAAAGGATGGAACATGCATAAAACTCGTACAAAAACATATTTCAGTAATCAACAACTACATTCTGTCCCAAATTTTCATCTAAATCTTAAATAAATTTCTCAAATACCAATTTCCACCAATCATTTGCTTTTCCCTCCTAAATTTTCAAATAAACAAGAAAAAAAGAAAAACCAAATTTGCCTTTTAGATGCCACATGAAACACAAGCCTCCGAAATTCCCCAACGCAATAATCCTTTTCTGTGTCCACTTTCCCAAGATCCTGCCCGCTTATCTTCCTCATTCAATAGTAGAGTCACCCATGATCCAACCCAAACCAACCACCCTCACACGTCACCCACATCCTAATAGACTCCCCATTTAGGATTTTCATCTCTCAAGACTCAAGACTAGAGAAGACAACACAATCTAAAGCCCATCACCATGGAGCTGTAAGAGAGCTCTCTCTCCACACCATCCTCAACTTAAATTTAAAAAATTATGAATAAAAATGGTAATTTGAATTGAATATTTGTTTCTTACCCTGAATTAATTCCCTCATTTATTTTGGTTTGAGGCTCAAATTAGTTGAATTTTGACTGAATTGTTTGGATTCGTATGAATTCTCTCAGTTTTGGTATGGGTTTGTCACTATATTTCATAAAAAGAATGTAAAAAAAAAAAAAAAAAAACCTAATAATAGAGACATAAAAGAAATCAATAGTAGCTTTAGCATCCCATTATAGCCATTATTTTCTGTTATGACACTGCTAAATAGTAGGCGCTATGCCACAAGGCGGGCATTATTTAAATCCTTGTTTATAACATCATGTATATTCAACTGTTAAATGAGGGCATCAACTTCTCCTCACAACTAACGGTGATTCACAGAACTAAGTATTTACTCTTAATTGACAACGGAACCGGAAAACCATAAGGATCTCACAGACCAGATCATAAACAAACTATAAGGTGAAATCATGCTACTTGGATGGAAAAACAAGCATACTTATAAAACATGGAGAGAGTGTTTGAATGTTGAAATATAAACTAGGCCAACATATTTGACATAAAAGAGAAAGATATTCCAATCAATCTCCATAGTGAAGAAAAGACAAACTATAGTCCAAAAAAGTAAATGACACCATTTTGTGCTTATTATTGCTTATCTATACTCTACAACAGAAGGATATCATTCACATGCTCACTTAATCTCAAGTCATAAGCCTATTAATCCCCATATCTAGAACTTTGCCTAAGAAAATAAATCATCAATTCAGTTAGGTGCTCTCTAAAAGCAAAACATCAAGAAAGCAGGATAAATCCCCACAGAGCCACTTTTTGAGCTCACAAAACTTCACAAGGCCATCTTAGAATTACCTGAATAGATCTCCACTAAAGTAATCTTAGATTGCTAATTTTCAAGCTCAAAGCAACTCAAAGTCGGATAAAATAAGCTTGAGATTCCTTGAAACACACTATTGAACACTATCAATAGCAACTTAAAATTCTAGTTCTACTTTCTGATACCAGCATAAAACTTAAGCAAATCATTCTAACAAATCAAGTAGACTGGTCCATACCCAGAAATAATTTTTGGGCTACAGAAGGCTTAATTTTCTAACTAAGTGCACCAACAGTGGTGGCATCTTACCAATAATTCCACTAACAGAACAAGAATCATTTCAAGAAGTTGGTTTTGGCATGATGCTTTGCTGAAATAAACCAGACCGATTACTTTGCTACAATCAAATAATCAATTGCAGCAAACACCTCTTGCATAAAAAGTTGAAAACACACTCAGACCTTCCAATCTATCTTTTGCGGTAAGCAGCAGAGGGTGTTCAAAAGAAGGTGAAGAATTTTCATTGGCTTATGAAGATTTGCTCTTTAACACTCACAAAGCTTTAAAGGTTTCTGTAGTCTTAAACTTCTTTACTTGGGAAGAACCTATTCCCTCCATAGTTCCACTTCATTTCTTCTCTAAATTTCACTAAACCAAAGCCCTCATCATCTCCAAGTTGGCCAAATCATAGTCAGAGCTCAGGAGTTGGAGACAACCACCATGCTATGATAAATTGACGTAGAATTGATCCAATGCTGTTACCTAAGATTTTATAAACATGCCAATTTGATTAATTTGCATCAACTAGGGGTAAGAAAAGCCTATCTTCTCATTTCTAAGTGGATCAATGCAGTATGCAATAATACTTAAAGAGGAAGTTGTCAGCTTTAGCAATCATAGTTTCTGGGTCCTGGAGATTGCACAGGATTGTAGGAAATTTCAGTAACCAGAAATCTAATAAATACAAGCATGCTTGATTAATTTACACAAAGGATCAGGCCTAATGAATCTACCAAACATGAAACTATAAAATGGAGAAACATCAAAACATCACGAACCTGGGATTTACTTTGTCAAGTCCAAGAACCAAGGGTACAAGTAAAAGAATAGGTGTCCAGTCGGCTTGGCATCCTGAAAATTCAAAACAATGTCTAGAAGCATCTTCAATGCAAACAACTGGAGCTCCTCCTCTCTCACCATCTTCATCACCAGAAACAACATAAACAGCCATAGGAAGTAACTGGCGTTCAATGTCATTTTCCTCCCTCTTACAGCGAGCAAGAGATTCCCATGAACGACACATGGCATATGGGCCTACCCATGACCCAGCAGCAAGTCCATAAATCTTTCCAGCCTGAACAAGATTGTGGATGGAGAAAGCTGAGGCCTCAGAATCACCAAACTGATGCAAGATCTCAATATATGCTTGATCAAAAGGCTGCATAGGCAGAAAGGTGTCAGACAAGAAAACAATTTAATTTTGGTTCTATTAGAGTCAAATTCTCAAATGAGTTAGAGGAGATAAGCAAGTGGAGGCATAGAAAATGACTCACACCACCTTTTGCAAAGGTATTCGCCAAGATCTCCCCAATCGATGAATAAGCAATGCCTGCACGGGAGGAAAAACACTACATTAACTAGATAAAATAAACCCAAGATAACAGGCAATGTCAATTTTTATGATGAAAAGTCATATCAAAGCCTCCTAGTGCTTATTTGAACATTCTCAAGAGAAAACTAAAATAAAAAGAAAAAATGAAAATATACCTGAGCAACAAGCATCTGGCTACTTCGAAGCATGCAACCCCAGCTGACATCACTTGTGATTTTTGTGTCGCCAATGGCATCAAAACCTGTAAATGAACAACATAGAAATCGTGTTATCACCATGCATCATGTAAAGATCAAACTTGATGATAAAGACCTTTACGATATGTCATCAATATTCGTGATGAAAAGTCATGTTTGAATGCAGCTAATCCATTGGTGGCATCCACATCTCCAGAGGACTCCTCTTGTGAAATTTTATAGCACAGGCCTAGAAGCCATATGTCGCTAGTTGAGCTAGATATTCCAATCTTGCTTGGCCCTAAAACACGCTCGTGAATTCTCCTCATTGAACCACCGGAGACAACCCTCTTCACAGCCGCTGTCCACGCATTGCTCTTAGCAAGCGAGGCCTTCTTTTCACAAACAGACGACGATGACGACTCACTATATGTTTCAAAGATTGAGAAAGCAGAAGCAAACAAGTTTGACCAGACGGAAGTCTTGGAGAACTTAGAGTCACCGGGACCTGGCTCCGATCCACTTCCAGAGGATGGTGAGCTATCAATAGAAGCTTTAGAAGAGCATTTTAGAGCAACATTTCTCTCATGAAAACCCTTCATTACCTACTCATCCAGCAGACTATAATATTACGCCGGAATAGGCTCATATCATAGAAGCCAATTTCAATACGACGTGGCAGTTCCCCGGCTAAACGATACCTGAAACAAAAATAATATCATTAGGTAAAGCAGAGATACTAGAATTCGACTTCCTAATTGAATCGCACGATCCCGGACGCGGATCGGTGGCGATCTTTCCTAAAATCAAGGGATTCGGAGGCTTGTACAAAAGGAAAGAAAGAAGTGAAACTGAAAACAGGAAAGAGAAAGCACCCGTCGCAAGTCCCAAGGTGCGAGGACAGGGAGATGGAAGAATTGATAACAAGACAACGCGTCTGAAAATGATGAAAGACGGAAGACGAGGGGCATGGGTATACGGGTAACTGAAGATTAAGAGGAGAGCCAGGGGCTATTGAATGGGTAGCACAGAAGGGGAAGGAAAAGGATAATAAGACAATTTTTGGATGAAAAGAAACACAACCAACCTGGAACAGCAAGAATCAACCAGCATTACGTTCAGAATTGGGAGCGAAAGACTAATAGAAACGCGATAAGGATGCGGTTTGTAGGGGTGCCGCACGTGCGAATGGGTTATGGCCTTGTGGAGTTAAAAAAAATGGTTAAAAATATTTTAAAAAATTCTTTAAACTTTCTCTAATTTTTCAATTAAACCCTTTAAAAATGACATATTACACCAAGTCATTAACGTTTGCCCCTAATTTACCATCAATCGAGACTAGTTTGTGAAAATCGACAACGAGCTCCAAATTATTACACTCTTAAACATGTAGTATAATTACCAAAATTCTCGTCTAAGTCCCTCTTGAATGAATAAAATAAAATGCGAAGCATGGCACCATTACGTTATTAGGATACCACCAGTTGAGTAATCACACCATTAGTTTTTCACTGGACCATTTAGGTCCACTGAGAATTAATCCATCCCATCGCAGCTCATTTTTCATTTTTTATCCTTGATTTTTTTTTCCCCTTAAAAGTATAGTGTGTAGACAAAAAAAAAAAATTCCATGCCGCTTTCTATTTTTATTTTTTATTTAAAAATATTGAAATATTTTTAATGATTTAATATAATAAATAAATTTTATTATAAATTACTAAATAAATTTTATTATTATATAATAAATTAATAAATAAATAATGTATTTTAATATTTTGATTGAAAATAAAATTTTAAATATTTTAAATAATATTAAAATATACATAAAAATAATTTATCAATTCATTTTTAATACATTTTATATTAAAGTCCTTGATGATCATTTTTCATTTCAACATCATCAACATAGTTGCATTTGCATCCAAACAAATATTCAACTATTGATTTTAATCTCACATTTGCAATAACTAATCTCATTAGACCTAGTCTCTGATTGGAATTATAAATGCACAAGCCATTCAAGTAATAAAGTGATAAATAAAGTATCGTCTCACGAAAACTAATCATTTAGTGAGTTTAGTTTAAGTATCAGTTATTAATATACTCTAACTATATTTAGCTCAATCAAAATGTTGAAAGTTGATTTACATTACTATTAACCTAAGGCAATGAACATCTAAAGCAAAGGAAATTAAACAAACATCAAATGAACATTAGAGTAAACCTAAAGAACATGTAATCTAATGCATGAAACGAATAAAAATAGAATGTAAGTTGTAATTAAAATAAATGAACTTGAAACTTAAAGCATAAAATTGTAACTTTTATGAAGTGAACCAAATGTAAAATGCAAGGAATTAAATGGATCTAAGCCAAATGCATGAAATATAAGTGCAACTGAATGTAAGAATAGCAATTTAAACTAGATCTAAGTGCAGCATAACCAAAAAACATGGATTAAATGCAAGGAAATTAAAGAACACATAAACCCAAAACTAAATCTCAAAATAGAAATTCAAATTTGCAAATATTAAAACCTAGACCTACATTTCAATATAGCAAATGAACTTAAGACAAACTAAAATAGCATCAATTAACAAGTAAACTTTAAAAGCATAAAGCAAAATCAGCTCAAAATGTAAAAATACTAGCTCAACGGACTAAAAACATGTTTAAAGGTAAAAACAAAGAAAACAGAGCTTTAAATAAACAAAATAGCCTAACAGCAATTAAAAGCATGAAACTAAAGGCGATGAATCATAAAGCTTGAAGTAAACAAGTAAAATAATAAGTGTAGAAGATATAAAGAATCAACTAGCCACCTAGCATGCAAAAAAGCCACCACAAGTGCTATAACCTCTTGCTACCTCCTCTATTGCCAAATTTTTAGCTGAGACTTTGATGGTTTTTAAAAAAAACATGTAGCGTGAATTTGAATGTAAAATTTTCAAATTTAAAGATAAATGAATAAAGAGTTGCAAAAAATTTTAACTTAGAAATTGCAAGAAATCATAAAGTTTGAATGTAAAAATTAAAGGTAGTGTAGTACTAAAAATAGCCAAAATAGCATTGAACAATAAAGCAAATTTCAAGTAAATGTGCAAGAAATTTAAAGAAATTCAAATTGTATTGCAAAATAATTAAAGTGCATGAAAATTAAAGTGCAAGAGTGTAAATTTTGTTTGAAAATTAAAAGAATTTTCTCTCTAAACAGCTTTCTAAATGAACAAGGAAAAAATTCATTGAAGAGAAAAGTTACAAGAAAAGTAAATTGCAAAAATTGAAAATGAAGTTCTCTTCTCTTCATTCTCTTCAAGCTTTCCTCATTTGATCATTTGAGATCTAAAAAGTTAGAATTATAGCTAATGATAAGCCTCTTTATTACTAAAGCAATTGTTATCAATCTCCTCAATTGAATCAAGAGAGTGGTGCCATTCATTCCGATCACCCTTGATCACGTCAAACGGCTAAGGTTGCATTATTCCCTCTAAATTGGGTGCCATTTGTAGAACTTTTTGTCATAACATATAAGTTCGTAAACTTATTGCTAGATACAACTAAAAGAGTTACGACAAATCTTTTTTTGTTTAAGTACGATTGGTAACCTAGTTGAATCTATCCCTTTAAGAAAATCTTAAACTTGACTAAAGGTCCCTAAAAAATAAGTTATAGTCTATTAATCATAATAGGGTTCGAGAGTTCGATTATGTATAGGAAATGTTATAGCACCCTTACACACCTATCCAAAAGACAATACCATTAAATTTTAAATTATCCTAAGGATATTTATTCTAATGGTTTTCTATTAAATGTTTAATGTTTAAATATTGAAAATAATTTCTAAGATTCTCTATCAATTTGGTAGAATTCTTAAAAATATTTTCTCACTTCAAGAGTATTCAAGATCCTATTTGTTTTCTTGAAAAGGCTTCATCATCATAAAAAGTTTTAATTATTTTTTTTATTAAATTTTACTTTATCGAAAATATATCTAATTCTTCCACCATTTGGTCCAAACTTATAAATATTTTCTCACTTAAAAATTTTTTAGGTAATCATCCATTTGCAATTATTAAGAATTTCATATTTGAAATTTATTCTTTGTTTTATAAGTTTTATAAATTTTATTGTATTGAAAATATATCTAAATTTTTAACTATTTGAGCCAAATTTAGAAATATCGTTCTCATTTAAAAATTTTAGAGAATCGACCGTTCTTGATCTCTTGGAATTTCATCATTAAAATAATTTTTGATTATTTTTAAAAATTAGATTCTTGTTATGTTTATTTTTTTTTTTGTAAATTACTGTTATATTTGAAATTTTCATCTAAAATTTCCATCTTTTTGGAAATATTTAGGGTAGAACATCTCAATTGGAAAATTTTAAGAAAATCACTGATTCATGATTTTTAGAATTTCATGACTAGAATAATTTCATAATTGAAAATATTTTTATCCAAATTATTATCTTTTAATTGTTAAACAATTTTTTTTAAAATCATAAAAACATATCCTTAATCTAACAATATAAATATAAATAAAGAAAATAAAAATGGATAAATAAATAAATAAATGTTAAAACTAAAAATAAAAAAGAAAATATAATACCAAAATTTGGGTTAAGACCTAGATGAAAATTGATTTAGGCTAACTTTTTGAATCATGCTTGAAATCCCCTGTCGAATGGGTTTAGACTCATAAGGTTTTAGTCTAGATTGGAGCATCTATTTGGGCTCGAGCATCAATTCAGGCTTTGGTCCAAAACTTTTCTTTTCCTTCTTAAATGCACATCATTTTATATGAAAGCAAAAACTCTTTTCTCTCTTTAAAAGCCAAAGTTATCAAATTTTCTCTAGTCCTTAAAGCACCGACATCTGGAAAACACATAAGACCTAGATTCTGTCAACCTTCTACCATGCCATTCACCCTATGTTGTCAAAGACAGAATGTTGCCAATCACTGTTGTTGCTAATGACCAAAAATTACCCAGGTAATTGTCTTTCCAAATTCATCTTCTCCTTTATTTCTTTATTTTTTTCTTGCCTCAAATTCCTATTTCTTTGCTCTCAAGAAACCTAACCCAGGTTTTTGAATTCTTATTAGCCTTAGTTAATGTTGTTGTCGTGCGTTATCACTAACAACATGGGTCACGACCACCATTACCTTCTGTTATTGCTCAAGGTTAGAATAAAAAAACTAAAAATCACTTGTTGGCCTCTCTATTTTTCACAAAAAAAAAATCCTCTTCTCACATTTTTTCTGGTGTTTGTCTCCTTCTTTTGGTTTCAAATAGCACCTCATTCTTAGGTTGATTGTGGCATTTTTGGATTGTGTTTCTATTTGCTGAGAGTTAGTTGAAGGTGGTTTTTTCAATTTTGCTACTTTTTGATTTTTTTTATTGGCGAGTGTATATGCTCTGTGGTTGTTGGTATGGTCGATTGTTAGGTGTGGTGTGATGATGAAATTCCTAGGTATATGGGTTCGATAGAGTCTAGGCTGAATTATTGGTGTGATGATAACTGTTAAGTCTAGAGTTGGACATACTATAGGCAAAATTTTATTATCAATGGTTATTGGGTGATTACAGGTTTTGGTTAAGATTAGGATTGTTGAAGGCTTGTACTGAATAGTTGGGATGGTGATTATTTCTTGGCAAATGGTAAAGAAAGTGGTTTTTTGGCCAATTGCTTTCTTTATTAATTGTTGCCCTCTTTTTATTGTGGCTGGGAATGCGTTTTTTGGGAATTGGGCTAGAAACTAAGGTGTAATGCTTTTGTCTATTATGGTGGATTTGCAAGGAATTAGGCTCAGCTATTGAAGGTAATGGTAGAATTGGTTTAGTGGAAATTGGTCTCAGCAAAAATGGTAGGTGGTGGTTGTGGAGATTAGGTAGGCTGGTAATGGTGAATGAAAAATTGGACGGCAATGTGTTTGTGTTTGTGTTTGTGTTTGGATGGTTGCTCAACCCCCCATTTCTATGTGTTTTATTATGCTATTTAAATGGGGAATGAATCTTGATAGAGTCCAAGATTAAAAATGAGAACCAGATCAATACTTATCCTTTTTAATTTCAACTTTAATCTCAGCAAACTTATCTTTAAAGCAATTTTAATCCAAATTCAAATACTATAGCTTATCA
The DNA here is from genome assembly GCF_002303985.1 of Durio zibethinus. Next base: position 14,412,471 of record NW_019168470.1, on the reverse strand, counting down.
CTTTGATTATCCTTTTTACTTTTCGAAAAAATAATAATAAAAGAAAAATAGATAAATAAATCAATTACAAAAGAGTAAATGGGCTTGGTTTGGGCATAAAATCCAAACTAAGCCCAAAACTCAAATGATAAACCCAAAACTAAATAGGTTAAGTCCAAAGCTTAAATCGAACTAACTCGAGACTTGAGAATATTTCAAATGACTTAAGAAAAAATAAAGTGTCTACAGTTGTTCCTTTTTTTGCATTTTTTGTGAAACATGAATTATGTAAAGATGTAAACACTCATTATGTCTAGGTTTAAAAAATTCAAAGATTCCCATCTAAAATAAAACTCAAGGATTCTTAACTTGAAATTTAAAGGTTCACAATTTGAAATTCATTGATTTCGAGGTTCATATTTCAAAGATTTGCAAGGTTCAAAGATTCGTACGAGTTCAGAGGTACACAACAATTAAAGATTCATAAGATTTCAAATTCACAAGACTTGAAAATTTGAAAGATTTTTATATTCCAAGAATTAAAAAATTTGCGAGATTTTCATATTCACAAGAATTGAAAGATTCACATGATTTTCAGATTTGCAAGAATTGAAAAGTCGCAAAATTTCAAGATTCATATTATTTTCAGATTCGTAAAAATTTCAGATTCATAAAAACTCAAAGTTGCAAGAATTTTCAGTTTCATAATTATTTTTAGTTTGCAAGTATTTTCAATTTCACAAGAGTGAAAGATTCACAAGAATTCAAATTCCCAAGGGTTTAAATTTGCAAAGATTTCAAATTCGTAAGAATTCAGATTCACAAGGATTTAGATTCACAAGAATTTCAAATTCACAAGAATTCATATTCATAAGAATTTTAGATTCACAAAAATTTAGATTCACAGTGATTCAGATTCACAAGAATTTCATATTAGTAAGAATTTTAGATTTGCAAAGATTCAAATTCATAAGGATTTCAAATTTGCAAGATTTTCAAATTTGAAAGAATTTTCAGATTTGCAAGAATTGAAAAATAGCAAGATTTTCAGATTTGCAAAAATTGAAGATTCACAATTGTAATTTTTTTTAGAAATCTACATCTAAAATTTCACATCCAAAATTCAAAGATTCAAATTTGAAAAATTCAAAGATTCACATCAATAATTTCAAGGCTCACATCCAAAACTCAAAGATTCATAACAAAAAATTTTATAAATTCACACCCAAAATTCAAATATTTTCATTCAAAAAAACTTTAGGGATTGACATATAAGATTTCAATGATACACATTCAATAAATTTATCAAAAAATTCAAAGATTCATATTCGTGAAATTTTAAAGGTTTACATTTAAATTCAAATGTTCACATTTGAAAAATTCAGGGATTCACATTTTAAGTTTCTAAGATTCTTATATGAAAAATACTTTAGGATTCACATCTAGGATTTTAAAGATTTTCATTTGAAAATTTTAAAGTTTCATATTAAAAATTCAAAGATTCGCAATTGAAACTTAAAGATTCATATTTGAAAATTCTTAGAGATTATGTATGGAGGTCATACAAATCATTCTTAACATTGAAAATGCTCTATCAAAACAAAGGCTTTACAACTTTAAAATTTTGAAAAAGTACTTGGAGGTTTTAAAAATAATTCTCGAAGGTTCTATAGATTATACTAAAAAATCTTATAAATCATGCCTATCTTTGAAAAAAAAATTACTTTAAACAAAGACTCTATAATTGAAAAAATGTTCTCCTCATCTAAGGAGTAAATATCATCTTAAAGGCTTTCTTCATTCAAGGATCCATATGTTAAAAATTTCTTTTCATGAAAATTTCCAACTTGTCACCAAAGTCAAAATTTTGTATGTAATGAATGCCATGATAATAATGCAAATGCCTTTTAAATAATGCAAATGCAACAATTCAAATTTTCATTAAAGGATGCAAATGCATATCTATGATCAAATATTCACTACATGATGCAAATGCATGTCTATACCATTATGCAAATGCAATTATCAAAACAAAGAATTTCTTTGCCCTAGAAAATCACTTTTGTCTTATTGGTCTTAAAGTCATCTATCTTTCATTTATCATAATGCAGCAATTCAAATATGAGTGTTTTTTTTTCTTACAAAAGAATGTAATAGCAATTACCCCACAAAGGTCGTTAGAACTTCATTTATACAAAATGTTCATGTTCTCATCCTAAACTTATTGAATAACAATAGAAAATTACCCACTTAACTTATTTTCCATGATTAAATGAAAACGAATTAATTCTTCACTTTTGTTTAAAAAGCATGTATTGAATCTCGTACAAACTAATGATTACTACCAAGAAAAAATAAAGTAAATCACAATTAGGTCTATTTAAAATACTAAAACAACACATCAAGATCTTAGATATCAAAGTTGATTATGCCATGGACAAAATAGGAAAATTAATGCTTCCTCATCAAGGCTCACAAATGACAATTTTCTTTAAAAGTACAATTATTTTGGCACTCTTTGAAGTTCTTAACATGTAGCATTTTAATAGATGTCAATACTAGGTATAATAGGCTCAAATTTTTTTAAAAATGAAGAAAAAGTTCAAATTTGTAACAATTCTTCAAAGTTCAGATGATGTTAGATTCATTTAAGCTCCATATCTTTCAAAGGCTTCTTGCTTTACCTTGATGTCATGCATGAATTGCTCTTAATCTTGCTCTAGACTACCCATTTTAGGTTTTCTCCTAGAGTTTCATTCTTTTTTTCTTTTCTTGTTCTCTTTTTTTTGGATTGTTTCACCATGCATTTGTGTTATAACATATCAGTCTAGAGAGTCGATGGTTAGACGTAAAAATTTAAAATTGTGAAAACACAAGGGGTTGCCACTAATCTTTTTTAAAGTGTGATTGACTACCTAAAAATTTTATCGTTTTAATAAAACAAGTTTAAAATTTATTAAAAAGATAATTTTGGTCTACAAAAATAGGATTAGATTCGAGAGTTGGTTACGTGTAAGGAAGGATTAGTATCCTCATAGTGCCTATAAAAATTGGCATGAATTAACCATGCTCCATCTATAGTTTTAGACAAAAATGGTTTTATTTAAGATTTAATAATAATTCCACTCTTTTAAAAGAAAGAAAATCAATTAAAAATCTTTATTTAGGAATATTATGAAAATATTTATATTAAATAAATATCTTATAACTTTCCAACATTTAGGCAAAATGCAAAGATAATCATTTCCATCTAAGATTCACCATAAATTTTCATTAAAAGTAAAAATAATATTTTTTGCAAATGGTAATTGTTGGTGACTTTGTAACATCTAGGCTGAGTATAAAAAATTATATTTCTCTTAATGCTATTTTAATTTTATTTTATTTGAAACTAATTTTTAAAAAATGTTCTTTATGCAAAAAAATGGAAAATGCTATATGTAGACACCTCATTTTGTTTGAAACATCCCATTTTTTCTAAAAATTTCTAATAAAATCTAGTGAAAATGATGTTGAGAGATTTTTGGGATTTAATTCCAAAATCAATTCTTACTAAGATAAAATCAAATAAAATCATAGGTTTAAGGAGAATTGATTGAGCATGAATTTTTTTATAAATCTATGAAAAAAGCAAGAAAAAAAAAGGAAGGGAGAGGCATTTTTTTCTTTTTTTATAGGGCATTGAGGAAGTAGAAAATAGGTTAAGGAGAATACAAAAAAGCCAGCATAAAATATAAGCAACAAAAGGAGAGAACAACCAAGTAAAAAAAGAAAACCTACAGCAAAAAAAAAAAAGTTGATAGCAAAAAGCAAAAAAAAGAATAACTGGCTGGTGACATGAAAAAAACAGTAGTGGCAGTGACCAAAAGAGGCAGTGCATGCAAGGGAAGAGAACATGCAGCAAAAAAAAAGTAGAATGTGAAGAGCAAAAAAAGGCATGAGCAGCTTGGGTAGTTAGTGATGCACCGGTCAAGATCATGAGGATAAAAGATTGACCAAAAACCAAAAAAAAAGAGAAGAAGGCAATCAACTAGGGGAAAAAAAAGTAACCAGTAGTTGAAAAAGACATGTGAGAAGAGAATAACCAAAAAGAAATGAGGCACTAGGGGTGTGAACCAAAAACAAGGAGAAGAAAATTAGCAAAACAGAAATAAAGAGAAAAGGACAATTACAAGGGAAGAGAGGCATTCAAAAAAGGCTTTGACAATAAGGAATATTTTCGATGGATCATAGAATGGTAAAAGATTCGACAGTAAGAATTAGAGCAATCAAGCTCAATTTATTTATTTTTAGTGTTTTTTTGTTTCATTTATTTTATTTTACTGACTTTTATTATTTATTTACTTTTATTGAATAATTTATTATTTGTTAAATATTTTGTAAAATTTGTTTCTCTAAAAAACAAAAAAAAAAATAAATAACACTTTTTCAAATAAATTCATGAATCTTGCCAAACTATTAAAGGATTTTTCATGAATTTAAACTTTATGGAATCCACCAAACTATTGGAAAATATCATAAATAAATTGTAAAAAAAATAAAAAAATAATTTTTATCCTACCAAGCTATTGGAGGATTGCTTCCTAAATTAAGTCTTACTAAACTATAAGGAGATTTAATGAACTTTCTCAAAAGAATAAAATTGTTATAAATATTTTCAAATAAAATCTCATCATCTGCCTCAAAATAAATCCTACCAAACTATTGAAAAACTTTACTAATTTTTTTGAATAAAATATATTAATAAATCCGATGACGGAGCCTCTTTAAGGTGAGACACTAGTTTTCGTAAATACTTTCGAGGTGAGAGAATTATTTTAAATTATTACCAAACTATTGGGGTAATTTTAAGATTAGTTCTCAATATTAAATATTTTGGTAAAACATAAACATTCTTAAGGCTTGGATAATTTCAAATCAAACTAGTATCATTTTTTTATGGGCGTTGTGATGGTGTTATAACCTTCTTTATGCGTAACCATTCTCCTAAACCTAAAATATGATTTCATGGATCAGAATTTACTGTTTAAAGATTCCTAAGTCAATATTAGGACTCTTTTTTAAATGTGACAGATTCGATCAGGTGCCAAGCACACCTAAAAAAAAAGATTTGTGGCGACTCTTTTAATCCATATCTAACAGTTGGTCCATAGATCTATACGTTATGATAGTTTGGCAACTCTATTATGGACATAAAGAGTCAGGCCAGTAAATGATTTCTTACTACCCAAGCCTTGCTTAATAAATTTAAGATTTTTTTTTCTTTCCTATTTCTTTCTTTTCCTTGCTTATATTTTGTGTAGCAATTCATTTATTTATTTCATATATCTGTTATTCATTGGCATGTGCATAACATATGTCTTCCACCCGAGCTCTATCTCTTAGGAAAGAATGAAGTACCTATGCCTTTATGAGATTTCATATCTCCATATAGGCTTGCGAAACACTCCCATTTAGATTGAACTCTTTTTGTTTATAGCTTATGGTGGGCAGAGATTAGGGTGCCTTACTAGTCTGTGATGGGCAATGATGTTAGGAACAATTTGGGAGCCTTTTAGAAATAATCCATATAGTTAACTATAAGAGCCTAACCATAGGTAGAGCCATGCCTTCTCTTGTGTTAGCAACTCCTCAATAGGTTACATGATTGAACATTTATTTTGTTTGTAAATTTACCTATTTTTTTTGCATACAAACCCTTTACATTATTTTTTGTATCTATTATATTGTTCTTTATGTATATTATGTTTACTAACCCTTTTTCTTTTATTGTGTATGCATGCATTTACATCATTAAATCCTCCTTGTTGCATTCATGCATCACTACATTTAATCTCATGCCTAATCTGATGGTCATATAAACATCATTCTAAATTTGCACATTAATTATAGGAAATCAAGGTTCAAGGATAGTTTAACACCAGTATTACACCTAAGCTAAAGCTAAAAGAATGGAACAAGATAATGCTAGCCATGTTGAGAAATTAGAAAAGGCTCAAGAAGAGATTAAAAGAGAGCTAAGCAAAATTCTTGAGGCATTGGGCAAGTTGAATAAAGGAAAAATGGTCGAAGAAGACATTTCATATGACATTGCTAATCCTTTATATCCTTCAGGTTATGATCCATATCAAGCCCAATCCACTCTAAGTCTTTCATCACAATAGTTTGCATTTTTAACAGGTTATACTTATTTAGAAATACCACTTGCACCAAACAAAGAGAATGTCCAAAGCTACAACAACCCTGCACTTATTAAAATTTAACCTTTTCAAGTTCTTAATTTGGACATCCCAAAAGAGAAATTAAAAATGGTTGAGGCTTTGAAAGATTCAAAAACTGATTACAAGATGAACATGCTAGATGGAGGTTATGAGCTATTGAAAGAATAGATTTTTTTGGCTCCATAGATGTTGTCAGCCTTTGTTTGGTCCTAAATGTTATGATTCCTCTAAAATTTAAAGTTTCAAAATTTGAAAAGTACAATGGTATTAAGTGTATGATAACTCATGTTATCATATACTGTCGAAAGATGCTAGCCTACGCTAGTAATGAGAATCTACTTATGCTTGTATTCCAAGACAGTTTAACTTGTTCTACTATAAAGTGGTATGTTCAATTGGATAAAACCCACATCTGATCATGGAAAGATTTGACCCATTCTTTCATCAATCAATACCGTTATATTATAGATATGGCTCCTAATCACCTTACTTTACAGTGTATGGAAAAAAGGTGATGGAATCATTCAAAGAATATGCTTAGATGTAGCGGGATCTAACTACTCAAGTTCAGTCACCCTTAACTGAAAAGAAAATGATGGTTTTGTTTATAAGCACTTTGAAGTCATCATTTTATGAGAAGATGATAGGGAATGCAACAATGAATTTTGCTATTATGGTGATCTCAAGGGAGATTATTAAAAATACCATCAAGAGTGGTAAGCTTGACGAAAGAAAGACCAATAGTGCTAAGAAAAGTGGGATGCCTAAGAAAGAAGAAGATGAAACCTAAACGGTGAGTTTTGAGGGGCAATGATCCAAAAGTTATGCTTTATATCCACTATAAGTTTATCTTACTTATTACCCAGTGACCAATAATGTTACACAAATTTTTTACCAACCTTATTTCCTAACCATGAACAATATCATTGTAAGTTCTCATCAACTAGCTTTTCAAGCACTAGCATATGAGCCTAATCGTATTACTACACCAATTTCAAGGCTTAATAATCAAACAAGTGGTTTAAGAATATCTAGAGGCAATCAAGAGAAAGCTTGTATTGATCTTATCCCCATAACCTATACTGAGCAGTTTTCAAAATTGGTCAAAAATAACCTAGTATCCCCAATATTTTTGGAACCATTGAAGCTACCCTATCCCAAATGGTACAATGTTAATGCCACATGTGACTAACATAATGGGAATGTGGGTCACTCTTTAGAAACTTACCCTGCTTTTAAGCATAAGGTGTAAAGTTTGATTCGAGCAGGCTTGATGAGCTTTAATGAATCAAAGGAGCTGAATATCCACAAAAGCCTTTTACCTAATCACCTAGGGGCATGATTTTGAGTAAGCTAATTGAAACTAATTATCATCTTAGGATTTCTTGAAAATATCAATTTTTTTATATACTTGGATTTCATCTCATTTTTATCATTTTAATAAAAGTGACAAATTTGATGCATTTTCATAACATTTCCTCTTTTGTGTGAATCACCATTACATACTTTTACATTCTCACATCCTTTTACTATATCCATCATTTGATTCCGAATAATGAATATTCAGACAATCATTTAGGATTCGATTTTGAAAACATCATTCATGATGATTCGATTGATAGATAGAGATTGTTGATTCATTGAAATTGTTGAATAAGAAAAAGATAAATCTGGTGAAGAGTTTTGAAAATGATGCAACACGTGATCTTTGTAATTATTCATTCACAAGTCTGCTATTGATCAATAAATATTCTTCATTGAAGTATTCATGTTCGAGATGAGAAATGGTTGTCTTTTTTCTATCTTTCAAACAAAAAAAAAGTAAAATTATTCTTTGTTACCCCATTTGAACTTGTCAAAATTTTTTTTTGAGGAACCCTAACCAAGGATCACCCCCACATTGGGGACAAAGTTGGAAAAGCTTGTTTAGCCTTAGTGATTACAGAGGCAAACCTTTTTGTGCTCAAATTTTTCTTGAAAAATGATGAAAGGGAAAAAAATGAAAAAAGGAAAAAAAGAAAATGAAGGAGAAATTGATGGGGTAAAATGCTAATATGCTCTACATTAAAAAATGATCCTTGGTTTGATTATCTTTCAAATACAATTTGGGCGTATTTCATCCATTTTTTTCATAACCCCTTTCCTTAGCCTACATTACATCCCTTAAAAATTTATTTTGATCAAATGTGAATACTCAAATTAAAGAATCATGAATTGAATTAAGATAAATTTGCCATTAGATTGTTTAGGACTTTGATCAAAATGTCACTAATAGATAAAGGGAAAAGAGAAATGAAAAGAAAGATGAGAAAGAGGTGTGCTAAAAAAAATAAAACAAAACAAAAAAAATAAAAAAAACCAAAACAAAAAAAAAAGAAAAAAAGGGAAACTTAAACTAAAAACTCGAAAAGGCAGTTTAAGTAAAGATGAAAACTTGAAAAAATAACTTCATGTGAGGGTCTTAGGAAAGAGGACGATGATTGGCTCAAAAATCAAGAAGATTAATAGAATGTGCTTTTGAAAGTGGATTATGAGTTTGAGTTCAAAATTATTTGACAATCATTATTCTAGATGTTGATATCCCATTTACACAATCACAACATTTTACTTTCATTTATCTTTGAGTTGTTCTTGACCATACCTTTTATTCTTTCAATAATAAAGATCTATTTTTCTTATTCTTTACCACATGTGCATCCTCTGAATGAAGTATCATATTTGTCATGAATTAGAATGATGGTAAATAAATGAATGACACTGTTTGTAAAAGATTTTTTTCATTCTTTTGAAAGATGAAAGAAGTTAAAGAAGCCTGAGAAAATGATTTAAAAAAGGTAAACAAGGTGACCTAGTGATAGATTAATTGACATAGCCTATAAGTTGTGACCAAATAAGGAAAATGACATGGATTAGTTGACAAAATTTGTTCTAAGATTGTTAATACTGAGAACCTTTTTATCATGATTAGAATTTCATGAGATTGATTTAGTAACATCTGCATTACATATATTGTGTTTAAATCCTTGATAATTGCATTTGCATCCTAGATAGGACATACATCTACATCATTGCATAACACTTATCACTCATTTTTTATCTTGACTTGGTCCATCTCATCTTTCTAACTCGAGGTTCGATCCTGGTTACTCATTTTTTATCTCAGCTCAGTCCAAATAATCTTTTTAACCCATAGTTCAATCTCAATCATTCATCTTTAACCTTGACTCGATCTTGGTCACTTTATCATTTTGACTTACAGTTCAATCTTAGTCACTCATTTTTTTATCTCAGTTTGATCTAGATTATCTTTCTAACATGCAGTTCAATCTCGATCATTCATTTTTTTATCTCAACTCGATCATGATCACTTTGTTTTTTTGACTCACAATTTAATCCTAGTCATTTATCTTTGACCTCAATTTGGTCTTGGTCACTTCATCTTTTTGGCTTGCAGTTTGATCCCGATCACTTATTTTTTTATCTTAGCTCAATCTAGATCATCTTTCTAACCTACGGTTCAATCTCGATCATTCATCTTCGACCTTGACTCAGTTTTGGATACTTTATCTTTCTGACTCTTAATTTTGTTATAAAACCTTTACAAATCTAGAACCTCTACAAAATTTAAAATCTTGCAAATCTTCCATCTTGTGAGTATAAAAATCTTTGCAAACTTGAAACCTTTACGAATCTAAAACTTCTGCGAAACTTGAAATCTTACGAATCTTTCATTCTTAGGAATTTGAAAACCTTTGCAGATCTTGACTTTTTGTAAATTTTGAAATCATTACAATTTTTTTTTTTATGAATCTTAGAATATTGGACTCTTTCAATTTTGTTATAGGACCTTACAAATCTTTGAATTTTCATATTATGAATTTTTGGATTTTAAGCTGAAATTTTGAATTTTATTTTTTTAACTGCGATTTAGTCCTGATCATTCATTTTCGATCTCAGCTTAGTTCATATCATTTTATTTTTTGAACCCGTTGTTCAATCTCGATCATTCATTTCGATCTTAGCTCAATCTAGATCATTTTATTTTTCAAACCTGTGGTTCAATTCCAGTCACTCAATTTTGAACTTGGCTTGATCCATATCATTTTATTTTTTTGACTCACGGTTCAATCGCAGTCACTTGTCTTGATCTTAGCTTAGTCCAAATCATTTTATTTTTTGTTTTGCAATTTAGTCTCGATAATTATTTTACTTTGGTATACTTCGATCACTTTTTAAATCTTGGCTTTCAAACTTGAACAAAATGGATGTCTTTGTCTTTACGTAATTCTTGTTCCATAGAAAATGCACAAAAAGGGGCAACTGTGGACACCCCATTTTGTTTGAGACATCCCATTTTGTCCAAAAAAGTTTTAATAAAATCTGGTACAAATGATGTTGAGAGATTTTTAGGATTTAATTCCAGAATAAATTCTTATTAAGATAAAATCAAATAAAATTTTAGGTTTAAGGAGAATTGATTGAGCATGAATTTCTTTATAAATTTATGAAAAAGGCAAGAAAAAAAAAAGACGAGCATTTTTTTTCTTGTTTTTTCATTAGGCATTGAGGATGCAAAAATAAGGCTAAAGAGAATACAAAAAAACGAGCATAAGATATAAGCAGTAAAAGGAGAGAACAACTAAGTGAAAAAAGAAAACTTACAGTAAAAAAAAGAAACTTGATAGTAGCAAATGATAAAAGGAAAAATTGGGCCGGTGACGTGAAAAAAGCAACAGTAGCAATGACTAAAGGAGGCAGTGCATGCAAGGGAAGAGAACATGCAGTAAAAAAAAAGTAGAATATGAAAAGCAAAAGAAAGCATGAGCGGCTTGGGCAATTGGTGATGCACTAGTAGAGATCATAAAGATAAAAGACTGACTAAAAATGAAAAAAAAAAGAGAAAAAAGCAATCAACTAGGTGAAAGAAAGGCAAACAATGACTGAAAAAAATGCGTACGAAGAGAAAACCAAAAAGAAACAGGGCACTGAGGGCATGAACCAAAAACAAGTAAAAAAAAATTGGCAGAATAAAAATTAAAGAGAAAGAGACAATTATAAGGGAAGAAAGGCATCCAAAAAAGGGTCTGACAATAAGGAATTTTTTTGGTGGATCACAGAACAGTAAGAGATTCAACAGTAAGCATTGAAGCAATCAAGCTCAATTTATTTATTTTTAGTTTTTTTTGTTTCATTTATTTTATTTTATTTTATTATTTATTTATTTACTTTTATTGAATAATTTATTATTTGTTAAATATTTTACAAAATTTTTTCTCTAGAAATAAATAAAAAATAATTTAAAAAATTTTCAAATAAATTCATCAATTCTACTAAACTATTGGAAGATTTTTCATGAATTTAAACTTTATAGAATCCACTAAACTATTGAAAAATTTCATAAATAAATTTGAAAAAAAATAAAAAAATAATTTTTATCCTACCAAACTATTAGATGATTGCTTCCTAAATTAAGTCTTACCAAACTATTAGGAGATTTAATGAACTTTCTCAAAAGCATAAAATTTTTATAAATATTTTCAAATAAAATCTCACCAAACTATAGGGAGATCTGTCTCAAAGTAAATCCTACCAAACTATTGGAGGATTTTGCTAATTTTTTTGAATAAAATATATTAATAAATCCGACAATGAAACCTCTTCAGAAGGGAACACTAGTCCTATGAATACTCTTAAGGTGATAGAATTATCTTAAATTACTACCAAACTATTAGGGTAACTTTAAGACTAGTTCTTAATATTAAATATTTTGATAAAATATAAACATTTTTAAGGCTTCGATAATTTGAAATCAAACTGGTACCATATTTTGATGGGCATTGTGAATGTGCTATAACCTTTCTCATACGTAACTATACTCCCGAACTTAAAATCTGGTTTTATGGATCAAAATCTACTATTTAAAGATACCTCTGTCAATCTGAGGACTCTTCTTTAAATGAGACAAATTCGATCAGGTAACCAATCATACTTAAACATAAAAGATTAGTGGCAACTCCTTTAATCCATATCTAGCGGTAGGTTTACGAATCTATACATTAAGACACTATAATTAACAATAAACATCAATAATTAATATATATATATATTCATAATGAGTGCAAACAATGATTTAAAAATGGATAAATGTAAATGATGATAAGATGTGAATTTAGGAATAGGGTTTTTAAATATAAAGAGACCACTTGAACTCTCTAGACTTTATATAGACTTTGGGTGTGACTATTTACATTTAGCATCCTATTTTTTTTTTATTATCAATTTAATTTTATTATTATTTTAATTAAAGAATTATATGAATAATCTTAATAAAATAAAATTTTTTAAATACCCTATTATTTAGGTCACATTCGGGAACAGATTATTTCACAGAAAGTTTTCACACAAATCCTTAAATTTTGAGATGATTTTAGAGTTTTTTGGGTTTCATGATTTCATTTAGGTCTTCAACTAGGGTTTAGGGTTTCAAGGTTGTATTTTGGAGTCTCAAGTTTTACCTAAGGTTTAGGGTATCACTTAAAATTTTAGGTTTCACCTAGCCTTTAGGATTTAAGGTTCTACCTAGGGTTTAAGGTTTCACTTAGGGTTTTATTTTAAGGTTTTATTTTAAGGTTTCATTTTTGGATTTTTAAAATTTATGAACTTCTATAAAAATCTCTAATATCTAGGCGAATTTTAGGAGTAAGCTCTTTTTTTTTTTATAATTTCTCTAGTAAAAATGAATTTTTATATTTTTATATTTTTATATTTTTTTCTTAAAATTTTATTATTCCTATTTTTATTTTTATTTTTATTATTTAATAATTTTTCAACAACTAGACAAAATTATTTATCATTATTATTTTTTAATATGATTTTTTTATTCTATCTAACATCTGGATAGAAATTTAAGAAATTATTTAATTTAAATTTAATTATTTTATTTTTTATTTTTTTAAAACAAACATTTTTGTTAACTTATTTATTACTACTATTATTTTTTAGCCTACTAATGAACAACCACATGCCCATAAAATAACAAAGCCAAACCCATCCCCACTTTTTCCATACTAACGTCTACCTTTTTTTAAAGTTTGCTACCATCTTTGTCTATCAAAAATTAGAAATCATGAAGCAACAAAAAAAGGAAAAGCCAAACCTATATGATAATCCATAAACAACGTAGCCCAAACCCAAGCTGAATGTGCCATAAATCTTGAAATGCCAACTCTTGCAGACAAAAAAAAAAAAAAGAGACATACACTAGACCAACAAACGTGAGTAAAAAAGTAAAATTTTAAGCTTTTTCTTCCCATTTTATCAATGACCAATATGCAGATAAAAGGCCATAAACTTTAAATCTACATGTAGATAAACTTATATGTAGATAAAAAGCTTTTTCATAAACGTATATAGCTTTAAACTTTTCCCACCCCCCAACAAATGGTTGACACGAGAAAACGATAGGGCTTTAAACATCTGCATCCAAAATTTATACAGGAAAAGGAAAGAAAAAAAATGCATAGAGTGGCATGAAGCCATAGGCTTCTATAAACAAGTAACACATGGAAACAACAAGCAAAAAAAAAAAAATAACAATCTTTAAGTTGTTTACAACAAACTCATGCATGAAGAATGGACAAGTGAAGCACATCAAATAGGATGAAGCTTTAGGCTTCTACAAACTGGCCTTTCGATAGACAAGAAGTAAAGCACAAGCTTTAAACCAAAACAGTAAGAATGATAAAAAAAGCTTCAAGCCAATAGATAAGAAAATAAAAAAAATTTAAGCTTCAATAAATAGTCCACTCTCTTTCTTTGTTTTACAAGTTGTTTTGCTATTAAAAAAATATATTTTTAATGTCAAAACATAGACACTTATCATCATACTTGCAAACATAGGTCAATAATAGAGCCTTAAAGTTCCTATCATAATAAAAGACATCAACAAACTATTCTCCTTTTCATTTTTGTTTCTACCTTTTGCTAATGAATGACCTTAAATCTTCCTCTTGATTTTTAGATGTTGGTCGTTGCTGCCTCAAGTGCCTACTATCTAGATAACTTTTTTTTTTGAGGTTTTCTTTTTTACTTTGCTATTTTTTATACCCCGACAGCTCTTTTGTCTTTTTTTTTTTTGGCTCCTTAAACACCTTATTGTTTATGACTTCCTCTTAGAAACTCTTCTTTCCCTTTCTTGTTCATTTTATGGCTAACCAAAACCCTTTTACTTTTTCTTTAATCTTTCATTCTTTTACTAGTATCTGATTTTTTCGTTACTGGTTTCATCATTTTTTTTTTGCTTTTTCACTCTCTATTTCTCTTTTCTCTTCTCTTCTTTTTTTGCTCCACCCTTTAGTTTTCTCCACGCTACCATTTTCTCCATTCCCCCACATTCTCCCACCAATAAATGTATTTTTTCAATTTTTTTTCATGGTCGAATTTTTCATGTTATGCCCATGTAGTCTTTTTTATTTTTTTTGGTAGTTTTTTTCAGCAACTTCCCACATTGGTTGGCCATTCCCCCATTTTCCTTTTTCACATGTGTAGCAAATGTAAAAGGCTTTAAGTCACATGCAAACCAATGCATGGTTTGGCTAGGCTTGTTTTTTTTACATGAAAATGGTCCCATTTGTGGCCCACTTGGGCCTTTATTTTATTTTTAATTTTGGCTATTTTTTGGGCTTGTTATATTTGTTTTATTTTAGCTTCATTTTGGGCTTAACAATTTTTGGGCTATGCCCATTTTTAATAATTAATTTTCATGTTTTCTAATATTATCATTTTGTAATAATTTTATATTTTATATTTGGTTTGATGACTATGTTAGCTTTATAGGTTAGATGGTGATCCAAGAGGGGGATGAATTGGATTTCTCCAAATTCTTCTCAAACAAATGATTTCAATATAGTTGAATGGAAATTAAAACAATAAGCATTTTTGATGAAAATATAATGCAAACAATAACAATCAATGAATCTAAAATCAAATATAAACAACAATAAATTGTAAGGAGATAGGGATAGAGAAATCAAATACAATGATTTATAGAGGTTCAATCATTCTCTACAAGTCACCTATGTCTTCTCTTCTTGGTTATCCACACCAAGGCTTCAATCCACTATTCTTGAATTGAAAATACAACCTATCTTTTTCTTTCTAAGGCTTAAGATAGAAACCTCTACCCTTTGTAGTATTTTACCCAATCTCACTACAAAGCTCTCAAGAGGATACCTCACCTCTTGTTCTCTTCCACCCTTGTATATCAAAGATAATTTTGCAAACAATAGAACAACCTCTCTAAGGCTAAGTGTTTGCTAAGTTTAAGTACAAGAAAATGATGAATGAATAACAAATAAAAATTGGATACAATAAATACAAATATACGGACTTTGAAGCTCTAAAAGCTCTTGATTCTTTGAGAGAATGAAAATTTGGCTTATTGGCTCTTTCTCTCTTGATTCATTAATCTTCTTGGTGTGTTTGAGTGCCCAATTTATAGAGAAATTGAAGAGGTAGCCGTTGGAAGTGTTTGGGAGAAGAAAATAGCCATTGGAAGCACCAAAAAGTAGTCGTTGGAGTGTTTTTGCCCATAACCGATCGATTCCTTTCATGAGGGGATCGATTGGTTCATGTTTTGAACCAATTTGCCTTTGAAAATCATGACCCGATCGATACCTTCCATGAAGGGATCGATCCTGTCAGTGGTTGGGTGGTTATTTCCTGTTTTGCACTCTACTCACTAATTTGATCATATCTTGAGTTATAAAAATCCAAATCATAAACCATTTGAAGATTTAGAAGCTAGACTTAAAGCACTTCTATCCATATAAAGTTCATTACCTAATTCACTGTGTACGAATTATAGTGAATTTTCAAAATTATGCCTTATGCAGTTTTTTTGACAACTACAAAGTGTCTAGTAAAAATTCAAAATCTTTTCTTAGAAAGTTTGGATTTTGATTTTGTTTGATCCATTAGAAAGTAGACTCAAAGAGCTTTCCAACCATGTAAAATTCAAATATTAAGACTTTGTGAATTAATATAGAAAAATAAAAACAAGTTTGATGTTGGAAAACTTTATTCTTGTAAAATAGGTTTTTTAAGTTAATCTATTTCTCAAAACCAATATTACCAAAACTGTATTAAGTCCAAAATGAATAAGTTCACTTTAAAAACAATAATTGGACTTTCATTTAAGCTCAAATAAATAATCTTTAAAGATAGATTTGGTTTGAGAAATATGAAAACAAAGAAAGGTTTGTTTAAGCTTTGAAAATCATATTATTTATTTAGTACCAAAATATAAAACTTAAGAACATGTACTAAATAAATCTTTTTCAAAATCTTGATCAAGTTTATTTAACTTTACTGTTTTGTCATTTCAAAGTAAGGATCAACTCAAGGCTAACAATTCAAGTGAAAAATGGTTCAAAACATATTTTCAGGATCAAACGCTTACCACTATACCCAAAGCTATAATTGATAATGAAGGTGCAACTCTATTTCCTTATTCTCTTTCGGTAGCGTAGAGCCTCGTACTAAGCAATAGGTGGACATAAGGGGCTTCGCAAAGCCTTCATGGGATACCTCACCCATTAGGCCTCGGTAGGTTGGGTTATCATACACCAAAATTTGATCCACCATAGGATTCCTTACCCAGATGAATCAACATACTGAGTCCCTAAAGGAGACCATTAGACCCCATAATCCAACAATCTCCCCCAACGGCACCTAGGGTACACGAACCTACAACTTCACTCTGATACTAATTTTTAGGATCAAGCGCTTACCACTACACCAAAAGCTATAACTGATTGTGAAGGTGTAACTCTATTTTCTTATTCTCTTTTGGTAGCGTAGAGCCTCGTACTAAGCGAGAGGTAGACATAAGGGGCTTCGCAAAGCCTTTATAGGATACCTCACCCATTAGGCCTCGATAGGTTAGGTTGTCATACATCGAAATCTGATCCACCATGGGATACCTCACCCAAATGAATTGATATACCGAGTCCTTAAAAGAGACCATGAGACCCCATAATCCAACAATCTATCCCCCAGCGACACTTGGGGGACTTGAACCTGCAACCTCGCTTGATACCAGTTTTCAAGATCAAGTGCTTACCACTACACCAAAAGCTATAGCTGATAGTGAAGGCACAACTCTATTTCCTTATTCTCTTTTGGTAATGTAGAGCCTCGTATTAAGCGACAGGTGGACATAAGGGGCTTCGCAAAGCCTTCATGAGATACCTCACCCATTAGGCCTCGATAGGTTGGTTACTATACATTGGAATTCGATCCATCATGAGATACCTCACTCAGATGAATCGACATACCAAGTCCCTAAAGGAGACCGCTGGACCCCATAATCCAACAGACTAAAAATGGACCATTAATGAGCTTTAAAAAAGAATATTTTATAAGTCATTTTATTGGGACACTTTGGGTATTCATTCGAGCTTATACAATGGGCTTCATTATGGAGCACACATTGGGCCTTATCCTTGAGCATTTAAAAATAGACCATTAAATGGACCCAAAAAATTAATGATCAAGGCCCAATTATAAAAACATGCTCAGATTAAATGATAAAATATTTCAAACAAAATTAGTTATCTACGGTTGCATTTCTTTACATAATTTTGAGGATCAAGAATAATGTAAAGACATAAATAACAATTTTGTCCAAATGCTGCTTCCTAAAAAGAATTATTTTTGTTTTGTTTCTTTTTTTTTTTGCTTTTTTACTTTTTTTTTTCTTAAGAAAACCAGGATTAAATCGTGAATTCAAAGTTAATAATGACCTAAATTGAATTGCAGGTTGAATGAGGTGACCAAGACTAAATCGTAAAAAAAGTGAGGTGACCGCTAATTTATGCCTAAATGCTAGCTAGCTGGCTTAAAACCTCATAAGTGTTAATTAAATTAGGCTTAAATTTTTATTGATACTAGCTAAACTGGGCTTAAATTTTCATTAGGTGCTAGCTAATCTGGGCTTAAATTTACATTGGTGCAAGCTATATGGGCTTAGATTTGCAATGGTGCAAGATAAATTGGGTTTACAACTTGGGCACTAGCTAAATTGGGCTTAAACTTAGGTGCCAGCTAAAACTGGGCTTAAAATCTCATTGGTGCCAACTAAAGTAGACTTAAAATTTCATTAGGTGCTAGCTAAAATAAGCTTAAATTTCATTGAATGCCAGCTAAATTGAGCTGAAATTTTCATTGGTTGCCAGTTAAACTGGGCTTAAGTTTTGGGTTGTTAGCTAAATTGGGCTTAAAATCTAGGTACCAGCTAAACTGAACTTAAATTCTTTCTTGAGAATTGGCCATCCCTATAAAAAATGAACGAGGTGAAAGTTTTCTTTCCTAATGGATTGGATGATTCAACACATGAAGGTTTCTATTGAATCCAAAGGAATTCACCACTTAAAAGGATAAAAGGTGTATTGGCTTACGTGCTAACTAATATGGACTTACATGCTAACTAATCTAGGCTTACATGATAGCTAATCTGGGCTTATGTGCCAGTTAATCTAGGCTTGTATACCAACTAGACTAGGCTTGAAACTTGGGTACCAGTTAAACTAGGTTTAAAACCTGGATGCCAGATTAATTAGGCTTACATTCTTTCTTAGGTACCAAAAAAACTTGACCTAAATTTTTCTTGTGAATTGGTAATCCCTATCAAAAACAAAAAAGGTAAAAATTTTCTTTGCCAAAATATATTGAATGGTTTAACACACAGAGGGTTTTGTTGATTAAAAGGGTTTCACCATCTGAAGAGGATAAAAGAGGCATATATTTTTTTCATGCAGGCTCATAGATGAAACATAAGTTTTTCTAAAAGCATGAATCCTTTGAAAACCAAACATATTCAATACTTTCTTTAGTCTGCGAATGCAATATTTTAATATATGTCAAAGTTAGCTGTAAAGGCTTAAGATTTTGAAAGATTATTTGGAAATGAAAAAAGGTTGAGATTTTCAAAATCAACCCTTTTTAAACTTTTAGGACTTTGATATTTCAAAATTTTCAAAAAGGTCTGGCTTATCTTTGTTCAGCATCCACTTTATTTAGTATATTATCTAATATTAGGAATAACCTTTAAGGTTTACTCTAGACTACCTTCTTGTAAGGTTTCACCGCAGAGCCACATTTATCTTTTTCTATTTTTTTTTGTTTCGTCATTTGTTTTATTGATCGATTATCACAACATGCACTTAAGAATTCAAACTTATCCAAAAGGGGTTAATGCTCCAAACATGAAATTAGGCAATAAAAAGGGATCAAAAGGTTCATGGTCATTTTTTTAAAATAAGCTTTTCAATTTAAAAATATCAATGATTAATCCAATATGAATTTTTCATAAGACGTAATGTAGGCTAAGGTTCAAGGTTTTCAAAGATATAATAGATACGTCCAAAATAAATACTTATGGGTAATTAAAACTAAGGATCATTCTTTCATTTAAAGGATTCACTCTGAGATATATTTCCTTTCACTTTTTTGTGTTTTCCACCTATTCATTTTTTTTCTTTTTTTCTTCACCTTTTTCTTTTTCATTTTTTCATTTCTTCTTTTCATTTTTCTTTAAGTGAATCCAAAACTTTTGGAAACTTTTATATTGGGCATTTGCCCTAACATATGAGATTCCTTTGGGACATCACTGTTTTTAATCCCTAAATGTATCCCTTTTTGCCCCCCAGTGTGAAGGGTGATATTTAATTGAAGTTTATTTTTGAAAGAATTTTATCAGGTTTGAAAGGGTAGCAAAAGATAAATTTATACATTCGTGAGATGATGATAAAAGACAGCCATTTATCATTTCAAGCATAGTCACTTAAATTGAAGAGCAATTCCCTTTAAGGAAAATGAATTTGAAAAGTTTTTAATTTCAAAAGTTTTCCTCTCTCTCTTTTATTTTTATTTTTTTAGGAATTTCAGCTTTCTTGACTCTTCTTTTGGCCTTTTCATTTTGGTTTTTGGTTTTTTCCTTGTTTCTTTTCTAATTTTTTTTATTTGATAGGTTTTTATTTGGATTTTTTTGAATTTCTTAAGTGCATAATGTCATAACCATTTTTTTTTGTCCTTTTCTTTTTCCTTTTCCTTTTTCTTTTTATTTTTTTATTTTTATTTTTTTTTCTTTGACATGTCCCTCATAACTATTACCTTAATCCACTTTATAAGTAATGTGATTCATAGAAGATGCCCCATTTTAACAAACCATCCTTAATGAAAGTTATTATAAAAAAAAGGATCATGTGGAATAAAAAAAAAAATGGGTCATGTAAAATAAACCTATTTAAAATGTCAAATGGTTCATGTCATTCCATAAAAAGAGAACAAATCGATTGATCATAACTCAAGTTATTTTAAAGGCAATTAGGTCTTTCTTTTTATATCAACATGTACCCAAGACACTAGACTAGCCCAATTTTGGGTAAAGAGCTAAAAGGTTAGTAAGTCTGAAGTCACTTTACAAGACTTGGGGTGGCTTTGATTTTGAAAATTTTTGGAGTTACTGCGTAATATTGACACATCAAATTACCACATCTAAATTCTTTAAAAAAATGTAATGTATGCCAATATTTTAGGAATCCCAATTTCCTTAGATTAGCTATTTCATTATTCATTGCTTTGGAAAAGAATATCACCTTTTGATATCATAACATTATCAGGTAAAGGCAGGGTTCACAAATTAAAATTCATTACTTTTGAAAGGTCATGGCTGATAGATAGAATCAACTGAATGATTTAAGAATTGGTGTTTAGGTATTTAAGAAATTCCTAATAGTGATCACCAACTCATCCGAGACTATTTTTTTTAATCACAAATTTTTTTCTTTTTTTTTCCTAAGCTTTTTATAACTTTAGGACTTAACTATGTTGGGTTTTATTCAAATCTAACATTTTCCCCCTTTCTATTAATTTTTTTTCAAAGAAAACTTATAAGTCCAAAACATAAAAGAAATTAAAACATCAAATGACAATATAAATCCATGAAACACTTATGATGCACATTGCCCATTCATGCAATGCAAACACTCAAACCTGACCCAAAAATTCACATTCCCTATAGTGTTTTTAAGGTGATATTTAAACTTTCAAAAAAAGTTCCTCACTGGGTACTATAGCTTTTGCATCATTGACCTTCAATTTCACTACTATCAATTTGGGGTTATCTAGCAAATGGACCAACACAAGTGTAAGGTTGTGTGGTTAATAGTTGCAAATAAATTCCTTGGGAAACTTGAACTCGAAGTTGGGTGAAACCCTCGAAGGGTATAATGGTTCTTTCGTATTAATTCCATCTTTTAGTCCTAATGTGCCAATAACTCCTTTGCCTTTTAGGGAGCCAACTAGTAATTGTCTTAATTCAGACATCTATGCATCGATTTTCAATTGTGTTTCTATCACTTTCTCTCTTATCTCCTTTTGTGTTTTCTTGACCCTTTCAAACCTAATTGTATTCTCTCCATCCATGACTTGAGATTTAGATATTATACCTGTGCAAAATTGCTTGACTTGATTTCCTTAGCTTTACTATCCTTAAACCTCTCTTTATTAATCATGAATTAAAATGCATGTTTATATTATTATTATTATTATTTATTATTATTATTATTATTATTATTATTATTATTATTATTACTATTATTATTATTATTATAATCAGACCATTTTCATATAATCGGGTGCCTCATAGTCAAACTCGAGCAAACTGAGTCAATGAGTCTTAGGGATAAACTGACGAGAATCATATTGCCTCTGGATAATAAGAGGTGCATAGCTCACTACCCCTTATATTTTTAGTAATGATACCCACAGCTCATTTCCATAATTGTATAGTATGGCTATAGGAAGCATCCATGATGCTCTTTAAGTTACAACATCACTACTGAGCTTTAGGAAAAACACCTTCCATTTTTTTATTATCTAATCCTTTTGCCATTCCTTGATGACAAACTCTTTTACAGGAATAAAATGAATGGAGAAAGGTTGAAATGATATCTTTTCTTTCCCTAAAAATGACTCATGATCCAAACATAAAGCAACTGAGCATATTTATGAACCGTCTTTCACCTTTCTTTCGATAAAAGTTCAGTAATCTGATGGTTTCTGACAAGATAATTAGTGAATGATTTATACCTTTATCCAATTGTTCAAAGAAATCAATCACTAATGCTTCACGTGCCCTAGTACCTTGGGAAATATTACCAACCCATACATGGCCAGGGTAAATAAATCTAATCTATGATCATCATCAAGGTATCTTGTTATATGCTCTAACAAAAAGGCTGATGAAATTGTTTTGACCCCATTCTTTTCCTTCTTATGCTTGTCTATTTCCTTGACTCCTATTTGCATAATCTTTGCTAATTTCTTTCTATATCCGGTGGTCTTCTACTATTTCTAATAAATCTTATCTTGACTGATAGAATCTATCTAGAGTAGAAATTAGTACTCTTCAATTGTAAGGGTTAAGTCTTTTTGATTGAACATGAAGCATGATAAGATGAATCCCAAAACTGCACTGCAACCTTAACTAGTGACTCATTAATCTTTATCGACATGAGCAATGCCATATCCCTATGTTTATTTAAGAAAGACTCTTTATTCTCAACTCCTTGCTACTGTTATATGGCTTCTAACTTGACCATGTCACTCTAACTCAAACCATATGAGCCAATTGTGGAAGTGTAGAGATATGACCAACCTCTGAGCAGTCTATTTCTTTATTTTAGGTGTTGTTTGATTGGCTTTTAAGTTACAAATAAGTCCTACTAGAGGTTGACATTGCTGATGGCATTATAAGAGCTTTTTTTATTGATGACTACCCTAAAACAAGTACCTATTTTTAAAATGTAATGCCTATATGATGTATACAATAAAATTAAAGACTATACAAATAAAATGAATCAATAATTCAAAATAAATAATAGAAATAACATAGCAACCATATAATATAACAAACTAACAGAATATATATATACAGTTTATCTTGATTTTTGGTGATTTTCTAAAAAGGGTGGTATGGCTCTACCTTAAATGGGCTTCCTATGGCTCACTATATGCTGAGTCAGAACTTATTTATCTAAAAGTTCCTAAATCAAACCTTACACTATCATTCATTACAAATTAATAAGGCACACCAATGATCACCCATTGTAGGCTACAAATGGAAAGGTTTTGATTTGAGTGGAAGTGTTTCGCTAGCTAATACAAAGGTTATCACCTCTAGAGAGCATAGCTACTTCACTTCTTCCTAATAAGAGCAAAGCCTAGGTCTAGAGCTCATGCATATAAATGAATATGTAAAAGTGTGCAAAGTGATATATTAATCAAAATAATATAAATGAATTACAAATGAAATCAAAACAAGATAATAACTAACATGCAATTTATTGATTTTTTAAAAAACTTAAAATTAAAGGAATTAAATTAAATATAAAATAAAACTAATTAAATCCAAAACTTTCAATAGCACATGATTAAAATTTTTTGCTTGACTCTCAAAAGTTCCCAATGGAGTCGTCAAGCTATTATAACATATCAGTTTAGAGATTTAATAAATCATGAAAACACGAGAAGTTACCACCAATCTTTTTTATGGTGTGATTGGTTACCTAAAAATTTTATTTTTTTCATAAAAAAATAAAATAGATTTAAAGTTTATTAAAAAGATAATTTTGGTCTACAAAAATAGGATTGGATTTGAGAGTTAATTACGTGTGGGGAAGGATTAGCACTCCCACAACACCTATAAAAATTGGTATCAGTTAACCATGCACTATTTATAATTATGGACAAAATTAGTTTTTATTTAAGATTTAATAATAATTTCCCTTTTTTAAAAAAAATCAATTAAAAATCTTTATTTACAAATATAGTGAAAATTTTTAGATTAAAGAAATATTGTATAATTCTCTAATATCTAGGTAGAATCCCTAGATAATGTTTTTCATTTGAGATTCAACAGAAAATTCCTTTAAAAGTAAAAATAACATTCTTTACAAATGATAATTATTTGTGACTTTCTAATATCTAGGCAAATTACCAAAAATTATATTTTTCAGAATGCTATTTTTATTTTATTTTATTTGAAACTAATTTTTCAAAAATTTTCTTGATGTAGAAAAAATGGAAAATGCTATAATTAACAATAAAAATAAATAATTAAAATAAATATATATACGCATGATGAGTGTAAACAATGATTTAAAAATGGATAAATGTAAATGATGATAATATGCGAATTTAGTAACAAAGTTTTTAAATATAAAGAGACCACCTGAACTCTCAACTTTTAGACAGAGTTTGAATATGACTATTTACATTTAAGATCTCGTTTTTATTTTTTTATGATTGATTTAATTTTATTATTATTTTAATTAAGGAATTATATGAACAATCTTAATGAAATAAAATTTCCTAAATACCACATTATTTAGGCAGCAATCAAGAACAGATTATTTCATAAAAAGTTTTCATATAAATCCTTAAATTTTGGGATAATTGTAGAGTTTTTTGGATTTCATGATTTCATTTAAGTCTTCAACTAGGGTTTAGGGTTTCAAGGTTGTATTTTAGGGTCTTAGGTTTTACCTAAGGTTTAACTTAGAGTTTTAGGTTTCACCTAAGGTTTAAGGTTCCACTTAACTTTTACTTAGAGTTTAGAATTTCACTTAGGGTTTCATTTTAAGCTTTTATTTTTAAGAATTTACAATCCTCTTTTAAAATCTCTAACATTTAGGTAGATTTTCAGAGCAAGTTCATTTTTTATAATTTTTTTAGTAAAAATGAATTTTTATATTTTTAAATTTTTTCTTAAAATTTTATTATTCCTATTTATATTTATTATTTTTATTATTTAATAACTCTTCAATATCTAGGTGAAATTATTTATTATTATTTTTTAAAATATGATTTTTTTACTCCTTTCAACATTTAGACAAAGATTTAAAAAAAATTTTTATTTTTATTTTTTTAAATAAACATTTTTGTTAACTTATTTATTATTACTATCATTTTTTAGCCTACTAATCAACAACCACATGCCCAGAAAAATACAAAGCCAAACGCGTCCCCATCTTTTCCATACTAATATCTTTTTTTTTTTTATGTTTGTTACCATCTTTGTTTATCAAAAATTAAAAATCATGATGGAATTGAAAAAGGAAAGCCAAACCTGTATGACAATCCATAAATGACATAGCCCAAACCCAAATCGAATGTACCATAAATCTTGAAATGCCAACTCTTGTAGACAACAAAAGGAGACAAGCACCAGACCAATAAACGTGAGTAACAGGCAAAATTTTCAGCTTTTTTGTCCCACCTTATAAATGACCAATATGTAGATAATAGGCCATAAACTTTAAATTTACGTGCAGATAAACTTATATGCATAAACTTATATGTAGATAAAAAGCTTTTTCACAAACATATATAGCTTTAAACATTCCCCACCCCCCATAAATAGCTAGCACAAGAAAATGATAGGGCTTTAAACATCTCATCTAAATTTTTTATTGGAAAAGAAAATAAACAAAATGCATGGAGTGGCATGAAACCGTAGGCTTTTATAAACAGGCTACACACTGAAACATCAAGCAAGGAAAACAAATAACAATCTTTAAGTTGTTTATAACAAACTCATGCATGAAGAATAGATAAGCAAAACTTTAAATCTATGTGTAGATAAACTTATATGCATAAACTTATATGTAGATAAAAGCTTTTTCATAAACGTATATAGCTTTAAACTTTCCCTACCCTTCATAAATAGCTACCACAAGAAAATGATAGGGCTTTAAACATCTCACCCAAATTTTATACAGAAAAAGGAAATAAACAAAATGCATGGAGTGGCATGAAGCTGTAGGCTTTTATAAACAGGCTACACGCAGAAACATCAAGCAAGGAAAAAAAATAACAATCTTTAAGTTGTTTATAACAAACTCATGCATGAAGAATAGACAAGTGAAATGCATCAAATGGGATGAAGTTTAAGCTTATGCAAACTGGCCACCCAATAGACAAGAAGTAAATCACAAGCTTTAAACTGAAACAGCAAGCATGATAAAAAAAGCTTCAAGCCAACAAACATGAAAAAAAAAAAATTAAGCTTCGATAGACAGTCCACTATCTTTCTTTATTTTACAAGTTGTTTTTTCATTTAAAAAAATATTTTTAACATCAAAACATAGACACTTATCATTATATCAGCAAACATAGGTAAAAAATAGAGCCTTGCAGTTTTTATCATAATAAAAGAACTCAACGAACTGCTCTCATTTTTGTTTATGTTTCTACTTTCTGCTAATGGCTGACTTTAAATTTTCCTCTTTATTTTCTACTATTGGCCATTGCTGCCTCAAGTGCCTACTGCCTAGATAACTTATTTTTTCAAGCCTTTATTTTTCCCCTCTGCTACTTTTTGCTGCCTAACAGCTCTTGTCTTTTTTTTTTTTGGATCCTTAAACACCTTACTATTTATGACTTTCACTTAGGAGCTCCTATCTCCTTTTTCTTATGGTTCCTTGAAACCTTTCTGCTTTCTCTCATATCTTTCATTTTTTTTTACTAGTATCCTGATTTTTTTCATTATTGGTTTTCTCATTACTTTTGTTTTATTTTTTTGTTTTTTTTTCCCCAATTATCTTTTCTCCTCTCATCATTTTTTACTCTATCTTTCAGTTTTCTCCAAGCTATCATATTCTTCATTCCGCTATGTTCTTCCACCACCAAATGTATTTTTTCAATTTTATTCATGTTTAATTTTTTCACATTATGCCCATGTAGTCCTTGTTTTTTACAATTTTTTTAGCAACTTCCCATGTTAGCCGACCATTCCCCCATTTTCCTTTTTCATGTGTGTAGCAAATGTAAAGCACTTTGAGCCTCATGGAAACCCATGCATGGTTTGGCTATGCTTTTTTTTTACATGAAAATGGTCCCAATTATGGCGCACTTGGGCCTTTATTTTATTTTTTATTTTGGCTATTTTTGGGCTCCTTGTATTTGTTTTATTTTAGCTTCACTTGGGCCTTCAAAATTTTATTTTGGGCCAAGCCCATTTTTAATAATTAATTTTCATATTTTTATTATTATCATTTTGAAATAATTTTATATTTTTTATTTGGTTTGATGACAAAAAATGGATATTAATGAACTTTAAAAAGAAATCTTTTATCGAGCCATATTCGGCATTATTTCAGACTTATGCAATGGAGCTCATATTGGGCCTTATTATTGAACACTTAAAAATGGACCATTAATGGACCCAAAAAGTTAATGATTTAAGCTCAATTATAAAAACATGCCTAGATTAAAAGATAAAATATTTTGAACAAAATTAGGTGTCTACAATTTGAAATCTCAAAATTCATCCAAAATCAAATAGTAATGATTTTTAAAAGAATAAACTCTAAAGCTTAGGTATCCACACATGATCAAAATAGGCTTTTTGAATGACATAATATAAGCCAAGGTTTAAGGTTTAGAAAGAAAGAATAATAGGCCCAAAAAATGTGTTTAAAGGTGATTAAATCAATGATCATTTGTCTTTTCCACTTCCTAAGCATGTTTTTCATCTTTTCATTTTTTTTTTGCATGTTTTCATTTTTGACAAGATGAGTTAAAAAATTTTTTTTTTTGGAACTCAATTTACTTCAAACTTGCCCACTTGCATAAGGCATCTTTTTTAGCACTTAACATAAGATCCAATGCCATTTTAATAAGATCCTTTTTTGAACTTATCCCTTAATGTGGAGGGTGATCCTTGGTTAGGGTTTATTTAGAATAAAAAAAAATAAGCTCAAAAGGGATAAGCAAATGGATGATTTCTTATTTTGTAAAAAGAATAATGAAATATGGCCATTTACCATTTCAGACATGAATACTTCCATTAAAATGCAATTCTAGGAGTGACTTTCTTTTCTCTTTGATTTTGGACTCATTTGAATGTGTTACATGCATGACATTACAATCAACTATTTTTTTCATCTTTTTTTTTCTTTTTTTTTTCTTTTTTTTTTTTTTTGCAATTCATGCTCGGACTACACCATCTCAACTTTTGTAACAATCTTTGTTTTTAAGTACACTCAGGTTGTTCATGCCATCTTTGTTAAAGGATATTGTGGACATTAGATAATTTGGCTCTTTGTGAAAAATTTGCCCCAAGATGTGAGTAAAGAACAAGACTATTGCATAGGTCAAGATGTGGGTTAAGGATATTTGATAAAATATTGCTTTTTCAGTAATTGTGCCCCTAAAGAAAGGATTAAGGAACTTGGATTTTGTGAAAAAACTTAGGTATTGATGTATTTGAAATAGTCTCAACATTTATCAAACTACTACAATTCAAAATCTTTCAAAGAGTGCCTCATGTATTGGCTTACAAAGAAATTCCAAAATGGTTTTGTAAATTAATCATCCCTTTCATTATTTCTAGCCTTAACAAAAATCATAGTCTTCGTTAAATGAAAATAAGATTTATCAAAATTAGAAATTCAAGCTTTCTAAGTGGTGTGGTTCTCAACATAGGATGGATAATGAAATGATTGGGTATTTTCATTCCTTAATCATCAATTCCTTTAAGATTGTTATCACAAGGATTATTTTCTTTAAAAAAAAGTTATTTTCTTTTAATCAAGTAAAAAAATCATGTGGATTTCCATTGTCAAACATGTTTAAACTCTAATTTTTTGTATTTACAAATCTTTTCAATTTCAAGCAATATGTTGAAATGCTCAAATAGCTTTTTTTTTTTTCAAATAAATAAAACCAAGAGTTTATTTAAACTATATATAAAAACAAATATTGTCCCAAATAAATGAAATAATATACATATACAAATTGTTTATATAGATGAAAAAAAAATGTACAATTACATGTGAGCAATACATAATGAAATACAAGATTTCATTTCCAATTAGACTTTGTACAGGATTAAAGAAAACAAAATTGCCCTAAAATAATGCACATACAATGATGTTTACATGGATGAAAAGAAATGTATGTACAAATGCAAAAATTCATTCCCAATTAAACTATTGGTAATCCTAAAGAAAGCAAAAACTACCCTAATCAAATGAAATGATGTACAAATACTAATGTTTACATGGATTAAAAGATATATGTACAATTACATGTATGCCAAAAAATTGTTCATTTTTAATTGTGTACATAACAAAAGAAAGTAAAGATTGCCTCAAACGAATGAAATAATGTACACACAAAGATGCTTTCATAAATGCAAACACATGTATCCATTACGTAACGATTATTGAAAATTCATGCTTGAAATTATATTCAAAATTTGAAAAACACAAATGAAATAATGTAAATGATGAAAAACAAGATTCATTTTCAAATAAATTAAAACTAAAAAGAGCAGAAGAGATAATGTATGTATAAATGCATGTAATGAAACAAGAACATATGATGCAAAAAAAAAAAAATCAACTCAAAATCTCACATCCTTCCATTAAAATAAAAAATCTTTTTGGAAAATTTCTCCATAAATTTAAATTGCCAAAGTTATCTCAATAAAAAATAAAAATATCAACAAAGATAAGATCAATATGAAAACATCTTTTACCCCAGGGATCGACATAGCTTAAGATATATGTACAATTACATGTATGCTAAAAAATTGTTCATTTTTAATTGTGTACATAACTAAAGAAAGTAAGGATTGCCTCAAACGAATGAAATAATGTACACACAAAGATGCTTTCATAAATGCAAACACATGTATCCATTACATAATGATTATTGAAAATTCATGCTCGAAATTATATTCAAAATTTGAAAAACACAAATGAAATAATGTAAATGATGAAAAACAAGATTCATTTTCAAATAAATTAAAACTAAAAAGAGCAGAAGAGATAATGTATGTATAAATGCATGTAATGAAACAAGAACATATGATGCAAAAAAAAAAAAATCAACTCAAAATCTCACATCCTTCCATTAAAATAAAAAAATCTTTTTGGAAAATTTCTCCATAAATTTAAATTGCCAAAGTTATCTCAATAAAAAATAAAAATATCAACAAAGATAAGATCAATATGAAAACATCTTTTACCTCAGGGATCGACATAGCTTAAGTTTGAGTTCTCTAAATTCACTACATGCTTGGTTAGGATGTTGGTCAAACTAAAAGTTTCTAAATTGTTCCCTACTATTGTCCATGACGGACTAGTAAGGCACTCTAATCATCACTTGTTACAAACTACCAATAGAAAGGATTTAATTTGAGTAAGGGTATTTTGGTAGCCATTGCGAAGATTATCATCTCACGAGAGCATATGTACTTTACTCCCTCTTAAAAGGGATAAAGCACAGGTATAGAGCTCATGTGATGCACATGCATATGATAGTGTGTAAAGGAACACATATATCTTTATTCACATTCTCCTAAGCCAAGTGAAAGAATAAAACAACAAAGTTAGTGATGCAGATAAAAAATTATGATAATAATAATAATCAATAATTTAAAATCAATCAAACCAAAAGTTAGGAATTTAAAATTAACTAATAGCCTAACTTTTTATATCCCTCATAGAGTTGCCAACCTGTCATAACGTATAGATCTGTAAACTTATCGTTAGACATAACTAAAGGAGTCACCGTCAATCTTTTCTTGTTTAGATGCGATTAGTCACCTAGGTGAATTTATCCCTTTAAGGAAATACTAAGCTTGACAAAGAGTCCTTAAAGAATAGGTTCTAGTCTATTAATCAAAATAGGATTTAAGAGTTTGGTTACATATAGGGAAGGTTATAGCACCTTTACAGACCTGTTTAAAGAATGGTACCACTTACTTTTAAATTATCCTAAAGATCTTGATTTTAATGGTCTTTTATTAAATGTTTAATGTTTAAATATTAGAAATCATGTCTAAAATTTCTCCATCAATTTGTAAAATTCTTAAAAATATTTTCTCAACTCAAGAGTATTTAAAAATCTCATTTGTTTTCTTAAAGAGGCTCTATTGTCGAAAAAAAAACATAGTCATTTTTTTTAATTTTGCTTTATCGAAAATATATCTAATTCTTCCACTATTTAGGCCAAACTTAGAAATATTTTCTTACCTAGAAATTTCTTAGATAACCATCAATTTGTGATTATTAAGAATTTTATCCTTTAAATTTATTCTTTATTTTGTAAGTTTTTTAATTTTTATTGTATTGAAAATATATCTAAATTTTTCACTATTTGGGCCAAATTTTAAAATATCTTTCTCATCTAAAAATTTTAAAAAATCAACCATTCTTGATCTCTTAGAATTTCATCATCAAAATAATTTTTGTTTATTTTTAAAAATCATGTTCTTGTTATTTTTATTCTTTGATTGTTGTAAATTATTTTTATATTTGAAATTTTAATCTAAAATTTCCACCTTTTTGGAAATATTTAGGGTAGAAATCTCAACTATAAATTTCTAAGAAAATCACCCATTCATGATTTTTAAAATTTTATCACTAGAATAATTTCATAATTGAAAATGTTTTTATTCAAATTATATATTTTAATTGTTGAACAATGTTCTTTTTAATCATGAAAACATATCCTTAATTTGATAATATAAATATAAATAAAACAAATAAAAATGGATAACTAAATAAATGTTAAAACTAAAAAATAGAATAGAAAATATAATACTAGAATTTAGGCTAAGACCTAGATCAAAATCAATTTGGGATGACTTTCTAAATGAGGCCTAGAATCCCTTATTGAATGGGCTTAGACTCACAATGCTTCAACCTAGACAAGAGCATTTATTTGGGTTTGAGCATCAATTCATGTTTTGGTCCAAAACTCCTATTTTCCTTTTTTAATGCACACCTTTTTATGTGAAAGCAAAAATATTTCCTTCTTTTTTTTTACCATTACTCGTTTCTCTCTTTAAAAGCCAAAGTTCTCAATTTTCCTCTACTCTTTAAGGCATCGACACAAAGTAACACATAAGACCCAGATTTTGTTTGCCTTCTATCGGGCCATTCATCCTATGTCATTAATTGTTGCCATCGCTGGTGACCAAAAATTACCCAGGTAATTATCTTTCTAGATTCATCTTCTCCTTTGTTTCTTTATTTTCTTCTTTTTTCAATTTCCTATTTCTTTGCTCTCTAGTAGCTTAAGAATTCCTAGACCCATAATTTAGGTTTTCAAATTCCCACTAGCCTCAATCAATGCTATGGCCATGCGCTATCATCAACAATGTGGGTCACGACCACCATTACCTTCTGTTGTTGTTCAAGGTTAGAATGAAGCAACTAGAAATCGCTTGTTGGCCTCTCTATTTTTCACCACAAAAAAAAAACTCTTCCTCTTACCTTTTTTTTGGTGTTTGGCTCTTTTTTTTTTTGTTTCAAATGGCACCTCCTTCTTAGGTTGATTATGAGATTTTTTTTATTGTGTTTCTATTTGCTGAGATTGGTTTAAGCTGGTTTTTTTGGTTTTACTACTTTTGTGTTTTTTTATTGGTAAGTATATATGTTTTGTGGTTGTTGGGTATAGTTAATTATTAGGTGGGAGTACTAATGAAATTGTTGGGTATATGGGTTCAGTAGAGTCTAATCTAAATTGTTGGTGTGGTGATAATTGTTGAATCTGAAGTTAGGCATATTGTAGGTTGAATTTAATTGTTAATGGTTATTAGGTAACTATGGGTTTTAGTTAGGGTTGGGATTGTTAAAAGCTTGTACTAAATAGCTGGGATGGTGATTGTTCTTGGCAAATGGTAAAGAAAGTGGTTTTTTGGTCGATTCCTTTCTTTGTTAATTGTTGCCTTTATTTGATTGTGGTTGGGAATAGGTTTTCTAGGAATTGGGCTAGAAACTGAGGTGCAATGCTTCTATCTATTGTGGTGGTTTTTTAGGAAATTAGGCTTGCCTATTAAGATGATGGTAGAATTGGGTTAGCAAAAATTAGTCTCAGCAATAATGGTAGATGGTGGTTCTGGAGACCAGGTAGGCTGATTATGGTGAATGAAAATTTGCATGGCAATGTAATTGTGCTTGGATAGTTGCTCGACCCCCTTTTCTATATGTTTTTATTGTGCTAAGGATTGAATCTTGATAAAGTCCAAGATTAAAAATGATATTCTTATCAATAATTATCTTTTTTAATTTCAACTTTAATCTCAACAAATTTATCTTCAAAGCAATTTTAATCCAAATTCAAATACTATAGCTTATCACTTTAATTGTCCCTTTTACTTTCTGGAAAAATAATAATAAAAGCAAAATAGATAAATAAATCAATTACAAAAGAGTAAGTGGGCTTGGTTAGGGCTTAAAATCCAAACTATGCCCAAAACTCAAATGATAAACCCAACATTAAATAGGTTAAGCCCAAAGCTCAATTCAAACTAACTTGAGACTCTAGAATATTCCAAATGACCCCGAACAAAATAATGTGTCTACATTTTCCTTTTTTAAAATTCAACTAATAGAAAGCCACCTAAATGCCAAATAAGTCATAAAAATTTCCAAAAAAAAATTAGAAAAATTTAGTTCTTAAAATTTAGCTACAAATCCATTACAAACACTGATTGCCCTTTCTCCTCTTTTAGCTTATGTAAGCTTACTATAAATGTGACCATTACTTCCATAAGCTAAAAGGGATTAAAAATCATCAAAAATATAAGAAGTTATGCTTAAAATGAAGTTCCATAAACTGAATCATGTAAGAGGATGTAAAGAAGAAAAAAATAGGAAATTCTCTCGTAAAATGGCAAGGGAACAAGGTTAGGGCACTAGGTTGGCCTTTGAGTGACTTTTTCACCAAAATGCATCCAAAATGACTCAATTCATGGTTTTCATCTTTTTCATGATTTTACCTACATATAGAACAATTGTGCATTTAGGAATATTTTTGCTAATTTTCTCAAGGATAAAGCATTAAAAAAATAAAATTATCAATCTCATGCCCATGTAAATGGACTTTAAATCCTAATTAAATTTCAATAAACAATAACTAAGGAATCTCAAACTCAATATCTCTAATTAGAATTTGGTTCACTATTTAAAAATTAGTTAATTACACTTTTGATATCTGAACCTTGAAAAAAATATACAAATTGATACCTAAATAAATAAAATGTACAATTTGTACCTAAACTTTCAAATTATCTATCATATTAACTAAAACTCTAATCTCGCTAAC
The DNA here is from genome assembly GCF_002303985.1 of Durio zibethinus. The sequence continues at coordinate 14,378,083 of NW_019168470.1, read as the reverse complement.
CATATTAGCTTATATATATGTGACTTTTTACAAATATTATCAAGTAATGTGTTTATTACACATACTATCAACATTTTTTTTAATAGAAATTAAAATGTATATTTTTCATTTGAATCATAAAAATATTTACCCAGGATCAGTTAATTATTGTTTATTACATGACATCCACATGACATTTACATAAAGTTTTTGTTAGAATTTTTCATAAGTGGGCTAATACTAATTGGTGATTTTAAAAATTTAATAAAATCAGCTAATAAGTTTACTTCTAACATGAGACAACCATGAGAGCCCAAATAATTTAGAGTGATCATTTATGTATGAGCTTTGCCCATCTTATTGGGTCTGATGGTTTGCAAATTGTGTATACTTTTGATATAGTAAGCCTTTGATTGAAGGCTTATAGGGTTTTTAATAAATAATAGGATAAGGTTCCATCTTCACTTCTATTAGTTATGATTCAACCCAATTGAAAGTCACCAATAAGAGAAAAATGAAGAGGAATACCTAGCCACTTCATGAACATTTTTGCTTTCGCATATTGATCATAGCCACCTAAATAGGTATGTTAATTCTCTCTATTTATTTATGGTGTCTTGATTATCAAATAATTATCTTAGGTTAATGCTTACATTTGGTATCAGAGCTTCTTTATGTAATATTAAAACACTAAAATCATGTTTAGAATTTTATTTTTGCTTGAATTGCTTGTTTGAGGTGAAATTTTGGGGTTGCCATAATCCTATTTTTTGATCAATTTTTCTCAAAATTTATTTGAGGTTTTTGTTCTCCTCTATGAGATGATTAAAACTATGTATAGAACATTTTCTAATTTGTACTATACAAAAAGAAATTAGGATTGAAAGATTTGACATAAAACTTTAGATCAAATTCAAGATTCAATTAAAACTAACATTTTTTGTGTTTTCTCTCAAATGATTCTTCAAAATCACTATCCACGTGTTATAAAGTTAAACATGATTGAAAATATGCAAGCACCTAAAATTGATAAGTAATATATGATAAGAATAAGAGTATTGTCCCACAGATATTGTGTATATGAGATCACAAGTACCAAAATTGTATATGTCAAATATATACTTAGATAAATCAAAACAAAGATAATATAAACTAATCAATTAAAACCTAAAACATGCAAACTAATATAAACCAAACTGAATTAAATTAAACAAACTTCAAATAACTCAAAATTAACTAAAATCAAAACTAAATATTTAATATATAGCAAAACCAAAACTAGTTAAACTAACTAATAATAAGCTAAACCAAAATCAATAAAACAAAATTAAACATGCAATTTTTAAAACCAAAACTAGATAAACTTAAATAACATAAACCAAATCAAATAAACACTTGAACATGCAATATTAAACTAAACAATGAAAACTGAAATCCATATAGTAATATAAACCCTAACTAAATATAAACCCTAAACCAATTATCATGCAAACTAATAAAATCGAAACCCCAATTATCTTTGAAACTATGTAATTAACTTAAATTAATCTTTAAACATGCAATTAAATCAAAATAAATCAAATCAGAATTAAACCAATAATATTAAACCTTAAAATAACAAAACCCTAATCTCATTCAATTTCTTAAAACCCTAATATAAAAATCCTAAACCAAACGAAACAAACCCCAAAAATTAAATGAAAAAGCAATAACAAAAACCGATTTAAATTAATAAACACTTAAACTGATTAAACATGCAAGACATAAGCAAATAAATCAAGATTTAGACCTAAACATGCAAATTAAATAATGTAAACTTGAAACCAAATTTAAATTAATCTTTAACAATATAACCAAAATCTTTAAATCAAGATTAAATTGCAATTAAATAATTAAAACCAAAATAAAACAAGAATTGAATAGATTAAATCAAACTAAAAGCAAGAACGTAATTTATAAAAGCAAGAAAACAAAACTTGAAAATAAAAGATTGAATCTTGAAACCAATAACACTAAACGGAATTGAAAGAACTTTAAAAGCAAAATTTTGATTGTTTAAAAACTTAAAAAGAATGTGTTTAAACTAATCTTGAAAACCAAAAATTAAAAGAACAATGAATCTTTGATATAGAAACTTGAAAACTAACAAAAGCTTTAAAGAAAACTTAGAAACAAGAAAACTAAAAATCACTAAAAGTTGGTCTGTCACCTGAACCCCTTACACCGTTTATTCTAAGACTTAATAATGTATTTATAAGCACAAAAATGCCCTAGGTAGGTTTGGCTAATGAGTATTGAATAGAGCTTTGAATAGTTTCGATTAAACTTAAACTTTTTAATCCAAGATTGCCTATTGTAGTTAATCCAACTAGAACTCTTCAAAAAGAAGGCTTCCACACCATTCTTGACTTCTAGATCATATTCATCATCTAGCAACTTAAATCATGCATAAAAAAATACCGTAACTAAATCTTGCTTACCAAAGATATGCATTCGGCCAATATGAATCAATTTTCTTGAATGTTGCTTCAAATTCTTCAATCTTCTAACCTTCATGTAGTCCATAGCTTGACTTGAATTCTTACTTGAAAAATCAGAGTTTAAAACCATGTAGAACACTTTATTAATGCTGGCCATAAAGAATGGAATTTAAATGCTTCATGCAATCCTACTCTAAGTAGGAATCCAAACTAAGTAGGAAAAGTAATTAGAATTGCCACCTTATCATGCCACATCATCTTTCTTAACCAATAAGAAAACTCTTTATGCCATTTCATCCATTAGTGATCTATGCATGTGCACCTACATAAGCTACCATGGACTTGTTATCACTTGAAATTACAATTTTACCTTTCATTATAGCTGAAATTACTAACTTGAATCTTGCATGAATTTCCTTCATTTGTCTTTAAGATTACGTCATTCATACTCCATTAAACTCTATTAAACCAATCTTGAACTTCTTTCCTATTATTTAACTTCAAGATTTCAAAAAAAATAAAGATTCATCAAAAGCTTCACAAGATTCCTTCTTAAGCATAAAAAATCATCAAGATTGATCAAGAATCTTTAAGACTTACTCTTTTCTTCAAGAAAACCTACAAAACAAAAAATTAAACCATTTAAGAGTAAAAAGAACATTATTTTGCTAAGAACCAAGCAAAAATAATTCATTTAAACACTAAAAAGAAGTTTAACTAATTCTATTTTATAGAGTTTTAAAACCTGCAAACTTGAGCTTTTGCTTGTCCTCAAGCAAAATAAAAATCAGCTAAAGCAAAAAATAGCATGCTAGATTCATATAAACTTCCAATAATCAGATTCTTATGAATCTTCAAAACTTACACAATGAATATATCTTGAAAGAAAATCATAAACATGGATCCAACACAAAACTTATTCAAGAATAAGCTTGCATTCCAATCACTAATTTCTCTGTGTATGTGAATAATATATCTCAAATCAATACAAGATATTCAACTAAAACTATGCAAAATGAAATCAACAAATCACCTCAAAGCATGCACAAATTTAATAAGTTTGCTTTTGTTGGCCTTGAATTGATTAAAAGTTTTGATTTGACAAAACAAAAATTTGCTAACTTGAATCAATCTCTCATAATCTTAAATTGAACATTTTTCCACCCTTTTATCTTGCTAAAATTCATTTAAGAACTAAAACAAGATAAATTCTCATAACAAAAGGGATTAATGTATGTTTTGATAGAAATGATCGATCCCCTAAGGGAAATGATCGATCCCTTCCCTTACCAGATCGATCCTCTAGCAAAGGGATCGATCCATTTTTCTTCTAAAAGTAAATTTCATGAATTTTTGGCAAAAATCAATCGATCCCCTCCCTGTAGGGATCGATTGGTTGTGGTTTCAAGCTTACCGAATCGATTCTTACCCGATCGATCCCTCTTTTAAAAAGATCGATCACTTTTTTACACAAAATGGTCTCCTTGCCTAAAATTATAAAAATGAGATCAATCCCCCCACATAGGGGATCGATCACCTAGGCGTGGGATTGATCCCTCCATTAAAGCAATCGATTTATTTTGAAACAAAATGCTTTTCTCATTTGAAAATAAGTAAAAGGGATTGATCCCTCCATATAAGAGACTGATCACCTAAGGAATGGATCAATCAGGTGCATTACCTGATTGATTGGGTAAGGTTTCTTAAGCACAAATTTGAGCTTTCTTCTAGCTAACCCAATCAATCCTTTAAAAGAGGAGATCGATCCTCTGATGCCTAGAAAGCCCCAATGACTATATTTTGTCTGATATTTTTGTAAGTTTAAAGCATTAACTGTAAGGTAACAGCTCTTAACTTCTTTCTACCTATAAATAAAGCTTTCCACTACAGAAAAAAAGTAAGAAGAGGTAAAAAAACTTATTGTTATTCACCTACCATCTTATTCAAGCATTCAAAGTAGTTCAAAGAGAGAAAAGTGTAAAAAATCCTACTTATATCAATTTTTCTCTAAATTTCCATGTCAATACTATTGTGTACTTCAAATTAGCAAACACCCAACCTAAGAGACTTTCTTTAAGTTTGTAAAACATTTTAAAAATTTTATATTGTGAGTTTGTGAGCTTAAGGGAGAGGACAAATCTTAAAAGTTTATGGTGTTGATTGTGCAAAGCTTTGAAAATCTAAGTTGTATCTTTCAACACAGAGTCGATTAAACTCCTTGGTAAGAAAGGCTAAGAAAGAGGACATAGGTGCCTAAAGAAATGGTCATACCTTTATAAATCTTGGTTCTAATTCTCTAACTCTATCTCTTATTTACTCTCATTCATTGTGTTTATTTGCTTAGATAAATTGTTTTGCTGAATTTGTGATTATTAAGTGTTGATTTTAAAAATTTTATAATAACTAATTCACCCCCCTCTTAGTTTATTTCAAGTTTTTAAGTTAACAATTGGTATCAAGCTAATACTTTTTTTTATAGGTCTAACAACCTAAGAGTGATCCTAAAAATGGCTTAAAAAAATATGGTGATCAATGTGGAACAACCATTCTCAAGCTATAATAAATAGAGTGGCCAACAAGAGATGTGTCTCATGGCAAATGAAATAGTTGGAAAATCTCTTGAAAGTGAAGGGTATTCAATTATAAGACCCCCTCTCTTTGTTGGTGGCAACTACTCATATTGAAAGACTAAAATGAGATTGTTCATTCAAGCTAATGACTATGAAGTTTGTAGGGTCATTGTAAATGGTCTGCAAATTCAATGAAAATGGTGGATGGTGGGGAGGTGATCAACTAAAAGAGTGAATGGGATGTCAATGATATGAAGATGGCCTAACTCAATGCCAAAGCAACGTATACACTCTTTTGTGCATTGGAGCCTAATGAGTACAATAGAGTTTCTTTATGTGAAAATGAAAAAGAAATTTGGGATAAGTTAGTTGTCACTCATAAAGGTACAAATCAAGTGAAAAAGATAAAAATTAGCATGCTCAATCATGATTATGAGTTATTCAAGATGAAACCAGATGAAACCATTAGTGAGATGTCAAACCACTTCACTGACATCATTAATAGTTTAAAAGCTTTTAGAATGACCTACTCAAATATGGAAATGGTGAAAAAAATTCTTAAAAGTCTACCAAAGAGTTGAGAAGCTAAATTGACAGCCATTGAAAAGTTCAAAGATCCTCACATATTCTTTTTGGATGAACTAATGGGTTTTCTCCTTACCTATAAGATGAAGCTCAAAAAGGGACAATAACTAATCAAGAAATGTGGCATTACTATCAAATCTACCTTTCAAGAAAATGAAGAAAATCTTGGACAAGAAGAGGATGATGAAGATGAAGAAATGGCCATGTTTGTAAAAAGATTCACGAAGTTTATGCGGATGAATAAGTTTTCAAGTAGGAAAAGACCACAAAGGGAAATGATTAAAAGAGAATCAAGAAGAAGAGAAAGAGATCAAACTATTTGCTATGAATGTAACAAATTGGGTCATATTAAGTTTGATTATCTTTTATGGAAGAAGCAAAATATGACAAAGCTAAAGAAGAAAGCAATGGTTGCAACATGGAGTGATAATGACTTCTCTAAATATGAGTCAAATAAAGAGGAAGTAGCCAATCTATGTTTCATGGCTCTTGATGAGCCCAAGGCAACTTCTAATCGATATGATTTAAATTCATACACATTTGATGAATTACAAGATGCTTATGATGAATTAACCATAGAATTTGAAAACATGAACATGAAATATAAGAAAATTATTTCTAAGTTGAAACTAGAAAATGAACACTTGACTAAAGCAAATGATGACTTAGAAAAGGAAGTCGAGCTCTTAAAGTTGAATGCCAATGACTTGACTAAGAAAAATGAAAATTTGCATAACTCATTTTCTAGATTTTATATGGGACATCAAAAACTCAATGATATGCTTGAAACACAAAGAACATTCTTTGATAAAGATGGATTAGGCTATAATAGTGGCAATAAAGATACTCATTTAAACAATTTCCTTATTAAGCCAAATGATTCATCTAGAATATATGCATATTGTCATAAATTGGGTCATTCTATACAATATTGTTCTTTGAAAAAAGTCACTTATAGAGGTAAACTCATTAGAAAAGTATGGATTCCAAAAAGAATTAGCACATCTCAAGATGAGATTACTAAAATGAAGTGGATTTCAAAAGGCATAAAAATTATTAATAATAACACTCAAGGACCCAAGAAAGTTTGGGTACCCAAAACAAAAATTTAATTATGTTTTTGTAGGTGGATGAGCATTGTTACAAAGCCAATTCAAGCAAGAACAATCCATGGTACCTTATAGTGGATGCTCAAAACACATGACCAAAGATAAAACTCTTTTAAGGATAAAAGCTAAAAGTGGAAGAGATGTTACATTTGGTGACAACTCTAAAGGTCAAATTTAAGGGATTGGCTCCATTGGTAACAATTCTTCTACTACTATTGAAAATGTTTTACTTGTAAAAGGACTCAAGCATAACTTACTTAGTATTAGTCAATTGTATGATAAAGGACTTAAAGTTGTGTTTGAATCCATATGCTCTCAAGTAATTGATATCAAAACTAACAAGATTATTTTTGCTAGACATCATCAAGAAAATATTTATGTGGTGTATCTAGATGATCTTTCCTCTAAAAATGTTTTTTTTATGGCTAAAAAAAAAATGAAAGTTGGATTTCGCATAAAAGACTTAGACATGCAAGTATGCATGTAATTTCAAAACTTTCTCAAAATGATTTGGTTGTTGGTTTGCCAAAATTGAAATATGAAAATGACAAGGTTTGTGATGCATGTGCTCAATGAAAATATAGAAGAGTTTCTTTCAAACCTAAGAATTGCATTTCAACTACTAGACATCTTCAACTACTTCATATTAATCTTTTTGGTCCACTAGGATAATGAGTCTTGATGGAAAATAATATGTGTTGTTATTGTTGATGACTTCACTAGATTCACATGGGTTCTCTTCTTACATTCAAAGAATGAAGCTTTGGAAAAATTCATCACTTTTAGCAAACAAATACAAAATGAAAAAGGCTACTCAATATCTAGTATTATAAGTGATCACAAAAACAAATTTGAAAATCTTAGCTTTAATGTGTTTTGCAATGAAAATGGTATTAGCCATAATTTTTTTGCTCCTAGAACTCCTCAACAAAATGAGGTAGTAAAAAGGAGAAATAGAACTTTAGAAGAAATAGCTAAAACCATGCTTAGTGAAAATAATTTAACTAGATAGTTTTAGGTGGAAGCCATAAATAATTCTTGTTATATTATAAATATAGCTTTGATTAGGCCAATTTTGAAGAAAACACCCTATGAGCTTTTTAAAGGAAAAAGGCCTAACATAAATTATTTTCATCCTTTTAGTTGCAAATGTTTTGTTTTGAGCAATGGAAAAGATGATCTTGGAAAATTTGATGCAAAAAGTGATGAAGGGATTTTTCTAGGATATTTTTTGAATTCAAAAGCCTATAGAGTCTTTAATTAAAGAACATTAGTTGTTAAAAAGTCTATACATATTATTTTTTATAAGTTTAATCCATTTTCGAGAAAAGTGCCTCTTGATGATGATGAAGTAGCTATACTTTAAGAAAATGTCAATAATGCATCACTTGACATTGAGGAGAACAATCAAAAGGAAGATGATGAGTTTTTAAATGAGCCACAACATATAAAGAAAGAGCCAAATCACCATAGAGAAAGGAGATATGTCAAAAATAGTGAAATTATTAGTGATCCAACTTAAGAGGTAAGAACTAGATCTTTTTATAATGTGTGTAATTATGTTGCTTTCCTATCTCATATTAAACCCAAGAATATAGATGAAGCCTTAGAAGATGATCATTGGATATTGGTCATGCAAGAGGAATTGAACCAATTTGAAAGAAGCCAAGTATGGAATCTTGTACCTAAGCCTAATGATTATCCCACTACAGGCACTAAATGGATTTTTAGGAACAAAATGGATGAGCATGGGAATTTTGTTAGAAACAAAGCTAGATTGGTAGCTCAAGGGTATATTCAAGAGGAAAAAATTAATTATAATGAAACTTATGCCCCGATTGCAAGGTTAGAAGCCATTAGAATGTTGCTTGCATTTGCATGTTTTAAAAATTTTAAGCTTTTTCAAATGGATGTCAAGAGCGCATTTCTAAATGGTTTTATAAATAAAAAATTGTATGTAGAGCAACCTCTCGGGTTTGAAAATCCAAAATTTCCAAATCATGTTTACAAATTGACAAAAGCTTTTATATGATTTAAAATAAACTCTTAGAGCTTGGTATGAAAGATTATCAAATTTTTTAATTGAAAATGATTTTAATAGAGGAAAGGTTGATACTACACTTTTTATTAAAAAAAAAGGAAAGGACATTCTCATAGTGCAAGTTTATGTTGATGATATCATATTTTTTGCTATTAATGAAGTTCTTTGTCAAGAATTTACTAAGATTATGCAAAGTGAATTTGAAATGAGCATGATGGGAGAACTCACATTCTTCTTAGGACTACAAGTAAAGCAAACAAAAGATGGCACCTTCATCGTTCAAGCCAAATACATCAAGGATTTGCTCATAAGGTCTGGATTGAAAGAATCAAAGCCTTGCTTAACACCTATGAGCACTTCAACAAAACTTGACAAAGATAAAAGAGGTAAATGTGTTGACTCTAAATTATATAGGTCTATGATTAGTTCATTACTATATCTTACTACAAGTAGACCAGATATAATGTTTAGTGTATGTTTATGTGCTAGATTTCAATCTTCACTTAGAGAATCACATTTATCTGTTGTCAAAAAAATTTTTAGGTACCTTAAGGATGCCCCTAATTTAGGATTATGGTATCCAAAAGGTTTATCTTTTGCTTTACATGCCTATTCCGATGTGGACTTTAATGGGTGCAAAATTGATAGAAAGAGCACTCCGGTACTTGTCAATTGTTTGGAAATATGCTCATATCATGATTTTTCAAGAAACAAAATAATGTTGCTCAATCCACAACCGAAGCCGAATATGTAGCGGCTGGTAGTTGTTGTGCTCAAGTTTTATGGATTAAACAACAATTGGAGGATTTTAAAATTACCATGGATCATATTCCTATTAAATGTGACAATACCAGTGCCATCAATCTCACCAAAAATCTAATTTAACACTCTAGAACCAAACATATTGAAATTAGGCATCATTTTATTAGAGATCATGTTCAAAAAGGTGATATTGTGCTTGAATATATTGATACCTTGCATCAATTAGCTAATATCTTCATAAAACCTCTTGATAAGGATAAATTTTATGTAATTAGAGGTGAACTTGGTATAATGAATGCTTCTTAAAATGAATTTCTTGATGTTATGATGAATGTTGCAATCTTGAGTGATTAAATGTATGTTTATATTTTTGTTAAGCTTGTGTGTGATTGTATGATACATGTTTGAATGATCGTGTTATATCGTTTTTAAATCTTAAAAAAAATGCTATAGTAAAAACCAATCGATCCCTTTTGGAATGGATCAATTGGTTATTCTCCCCATAGCCAAATTAAAAGGAAAACATAAAGGAATCGATCGATCCCCTTTAGACTAGATCGATCGGCTCTCCATCCAATAGCTAAACTTAGTTGAAAACATGAAGAATCGATCGATCCCCCATTATAATCGATCAATCAGTCTAATACAAAAACACAACTGATCGATCTCCCCTCAAAATTGATCATCGGGTCAAGCATAATAGGCACGATGTGCACTATTTTGACTTGATGAAATCGGGTCCCTTCTCCTTTGGCTGATCATTTCGGCCCCCTCACCTATTCTTCTTCTTTCCCAAACTCAATTCTTTTCAAACCCTAAGCATTCTCATTCCATTTCCACTAAAAAATTGATCTCTCTTAACAAAATTTCTTGCAAATTCCTTCATTTCAACTTGATTTCTTGCAAAAATCTTTCTTAAAATTCATCAAATCACTCAACAAATCTCCACTTCCTCTTTTCACTCTAGAAAATTGATTCCCTTTTGAAACTACCACATCACTTATCCTTCTTGCCTCTCCCACACATATTTTACTCCTTATCACCTACAATCACCAATTCTCTCATCAATTTCACATAAACGTACCTATTTCCATTATCCCATCATTTTCATGGCTCTTAAGACTAAAGTAAGTGCTAGAAAAATGAGGAATCCCCTAAGGGAGGCTTCTAAATCATCAATGAGGCCTTCCTTCAATTAAAATTTTATCAATCCAGATGCAAAGGAAAGATATGAGACACATTTTGCACATAGAGAAGTCAAGCATGGAAAGGTAATTTCACTTGAATTCCTAAATTCTGTAGAATTTCCTTACTTACATGCTTTTGAGAGTTTTTGATGGATAAATTACTTATGCATGGATGGCCTTTTATTTGAGAATTTAGTGAAGGTATTTTATAGCAATGCTAGTTGTAATCAAATTGAAAGGTCACATAGATACTATCTTGATAGATTTAGAACATATATGATGGGAAAATAAATTATAGTTACCAAGCAATTACTAGCTAAGGATTCATGCTAGATGATAAGGGAAAAACCAATACTAGGTGTGACATGGTGGAATTAGCTCAAGATATTTTTAGAAATAACAATTTGTAAGCTACTCCTACTCAAGCTTCTAGATTATCAATGCATGATAGGTTGCTACATCTTATTGTCACTCATGTGTTGGGACTTTTTGGCACTCAATACTCAACCATTAAAAAGCAAGATTACTAGTGGATGTATAAGATCAAGCATCAACAAAAACCCAATTTGGTGCATTTCATTTTCAATGATATGATGAGTGTAGTACAAAATAAATACTACACCTTGGTCTATGGGTTTACTATTAGTAATCTTTTGAGGAAATTGGATGTCAATACTAGAGAAGATAAAGAGATGGTGTTTAATGATCCATTTAGTGTTCTTGATGCTCTTACTTTGCACAATATGAGATATGTTTAAAATGCAATAAGATTATGGGTAAAAACAACTGATATTAGGGCTGCATAAGAAGATGGGAAAAAGCATGAAACTTTAGATATTCTTAAACCTCAAGGAGAACCTTTCACCCCACCATTTGATACCTAAGAAGCCTTAGAAATGCTTATGCCTTAAATGAACAGCCTGCATTCAATGGTTGAGACTATGAGCACTCGATTGGAAAACATGGAAGAAACTTAAAATGAGCTAGTTTCCCAAGTTCATCAAGTGAGAGCTGACATTGAACAAATGCAGGCTGCATAATAGCACATGGGGTAGCATTTTCCTCATTCTCTTCATCCTCATCAATCTCTTCATTCTCTACCTCTTCATTAATGATCATTTCTAGTGCCATTCCTCATATGTTTTCCCACATCTTTTTATGCTGTAAATTTGTCTTTAAAAACACTTTGCATTATGGTTTGTAAACTTTGGTACTTTATGTTTATATTAATGAAATCTATCTTTCATTATGGCTTGTGAAATGGATATCTTGTTTGATGATTAGTATATTGCTTGCATTGAGTTGGTGTGGCCTTGAATTGATTGTTATCTCACTTTGCTTCACTTTACCCTTTTTACTATAACAAAAAGGAGGGGAGATAATGGCATGAAAAATTACTTTGATGATCTTGATGGTATTAATGATCTTGATGATATTGATGATTTTGATTGTATGAACAAAAATTCTAATTGATGATATTGATATTGATTTTGCTCTTAGTTGCTTTAAAATATTTCATAAATTCAAGAGGAGCTTGTTTTTTATAAATTTAGGGGGAGCTTATTTTTAAAATGGAAAAATGTTTTTAAGCAAATTTTTCACTTGGTTTTGTCATATAAAAAAAGAGGAGATTGTTGGCTTTGAATTGATTAAAAGTTTTGATATGACAAAATAAAAATTTGTCTAACTTGAATCAATCTCTCCTAATCTTGAATTGCACATTTTTCCACCCTTTTATCTTGCTAAAACTCATTTAGGAACTAAAACAAGATAAATTCTCGAAACAAAAGGGATTAATGCATGTTTTGATAGAAAGGGATCTATCCTCTAAGGGAAGGGATCGATTCCCTCCCTTGCCAAATCAATCCCCTAACAAAGGGATCGAACCATTTTTCTTCCAGAAACAAATTTTGTGAAGTTTTGACAAGAATTAATTGATCCTCTCCCTGTAGGGATCGATTGGTTGTAGTTTTAAGCTTACCTAATTGATCCCTCATTTAAAGGGATCGATCACTTTTTTACATAGGGGATCTCTTTGCCTAAAATTCTAGAAAATGGATCGATCCCCTAAGGAATGGATCACCTAAGGAATGGATTGATCAGGTGCATTACTTGATCGATTGGGTAAGGCTTCTTAAGCACGAATTTGGGCTTTCTCCTAAATAACCCAATCGATCCCCTAAAAGAGGGGATCGATCCCTTGATACCCAAAAAGCCCCAACAGCTATATTTTGTTTGATATTTTTACAGGTTTAAAGCATTAAATGCAAGGCAATGGCTCTCAACTTCTTCCTACCTATAAATGAAGCCTTTCACTACAGAATAAGAATAAAAAGAGCTAAGAGAACTTATTGCTATTCACCTACCATCTTGTTCAAGCATTTAAAGTAGTTCAAAGAGAGAAAAGTGCAAAAAATCCTACTTGTATTAGTTTTTCTCTAAATTTCCTTGTCAATACTGCTGTGTACTTTAAATTAGCAAACACCCAACCTAAGAGAGGTTCTTTAAGTTTGCAAAACATATCAAAAATTTTGTATCGTGAGTTTGTGAGCTTAAGGGAGAGGATAACTCCTAAGAGTTTGTGGTGTTGATTATATAAAACTTTGAGAAGCTAGGTTGTATCTCTCAACACATAGTGGATTGAACTCCTTAGCAAGAGAGGCTAAGGGAAATGACATAGATGCTTAAAGAAAATATCGAACCTCTATAAATCTTGGTATCTAATTCTCTAACTCTATCTCTTATTTACTCTCATTCATTGTGTTATTTGCTTAGATAAATTGTTTTTTGAATTTGTGATTATTAAGTATTGATTTTGAAAATTTTATTATAACCAATTCACCCTTCCTCTTGATTTATTTCAAGTCTTTGAGCTAATAGCTTTTATCATACTTTCTCCACTAATGTAGCCACAACTTAACCAAAGATCAATAGGTCTTTATTAAGCTTATAATGTTAGGCAAAGCTTAAGGTATGATAAAGAAAAATTTAGGCTCATAAACCTCAAACATGTTTTACTCTGGATCTACACTTTAATAAGAGAGCTTCCAAGAATATGCGATACCCATAAACTTAAATTCTTTTTTTTCCCTTAAAATAGCAACTTTTTTTTCATGAATAACTTTGCTGTTTTTCATTCTTTCACCATTTTTTTGCATTATATTTTTATTTCTTTTAGAAGTTATTTTTAGGTTTTCTCCTTTCTTTTCTTTTGCTTTTGAAAAATAATTTACACAATCATTCTTTTCAAACTCAACCTTTCTTTCCCCATATAACATAACTCTCGTAATACTTTAATTTGATCCATATGAACATAGGGTAACGTAGAAAGATAAAGATAATAAATTAAAAGGTAGTATTTATGTAAATGAAAATAAAGAAAGGGAATGTATACATTAGGCTCAAAATGGGTAATTAGGAATGAACATAATAAGGTTAGCTTGAAAGGCTTAAACGATCCAAAGATGACCTAAATCATCTCCCTAGTTAAGCATGATCTAATGTTTCACCTTAAAAGATGCTCAAACAAATTCTAAAATAAGCACAAAACTTCAAAGATCAAAGCAACTCCACATCTACATAAACTTCAACTAATAATGTAAGCATCTCAAAGATCAAGACTAAGTGTTCAAGAATGTGAAAATTTTGCAATTTAAAATAAACTAATTTCAGAACTCATCTCATGCTTTCACTACATTCAATCCTTTCTAAAAGGCTATATTCAAAGTCAATCAAGGTTACTATTTATGAGAAAATAATTAAAGGAAGTGTAATGATTCTAAACATGAAAAATTAAGCTCAAAAATAAAAATTTTGAAAAAAAAAATTGGCATTAATTTTCTTTCCCCTAAACTTAAATAACACATTATCCCCAATGCGTAAAAATAAAGAATAAAACACAAAAGGGAAAAGTGATACACCCCTAAAATGGTAATGGTCGAAATTGATTTATAGTAAATCCACCATTCCAACCTTATTCTAGCTCCCTTGCTTCTAATTCCTACAAAAGCAAAAACAAAGAACATAAAGCATTACCTATTCCTAAAAAAAATAAAAAAAAAACTAAATTTAAATATGCAAAACTAAAATTTAAAGACTTAGGTTACCTTTCAAGCAGCACTAGTTATAGTCAAGCTTGACTAACTCTTTGTAGAACTCTTCAACTCTTTTTTCCATTCAAGAGAGAGTTTACCTAGCTGCATTTCTTTTGTGGTATTACATAAACTGTTCTAGGTTTTGAAAGTGAACTCACTCTCATTATAGGAATAACATAAGCTGGACTTAGATTCATAGTAGGCACCTTCAGTTTTAGCTAGGAAGTTTTAGGTTTAGGCTTGCAAAAGCTAGGACTCATTGGTTTTGCCAAATGGACTTGCGATAATAGACTAGGAGTGATAGCCTATTTTCACACTAACTACAAGTGTACAAATCAAGTAATAAAGTAATAAGTATTCAAGTATCATCTTCAATAGGATTATAGATTGTAAGGTTGGATGGATTCAAGTACCAATGGTGAAATCCTAATCTTTTATATCTAAACAAATAGAAACTTAGGATTGGTTACAAAAAAAAAAAAAGGGATGGAAAACAATGAAGGCTTTAGATCTTAACTTCACCAACTATCATTTGAAAGCATAAGATAGTAGCCAAACTAGATCTAAAGAACAAGTAAAAACTGAAAACTTACGAATAATGAGAACTTGAAATTGTCAAAGTTTGGAAGAAAGGAATGAAGTTGCCAAAATTATATTGCTTAAAAAGGAAGCTTGAAAACTAAAGTTTGCATGAACTAAATCTTAAAAAGGAAGAGAGTAATATTGCTGAAACTTATAAAGCCTAAAACAATATTGTAAGATAGAAGAAATAAAGAAAAAGTAAGGTTTTAAAAAAATAACTTGAATGGAGAATACTTTTATCAAAGAAAGAATTTACAAATCACTTGGCTATTCGAAAAGCTATCACCTAAGATAATAACTTAAAACTAAAAAAAAATAAAAAAAACTAATAGAAGACTTAAAGAGAAAAAAAAAAGAGAAAAAAGGTGAAAAGTGGGATGGAATAGGATAATGGATACAAATGAATGGCTTTCCTATTTATAGAGGGGGTTTGACCAAGGTAGGGATAAGTGTACAAGAATTTCACTTCAATTCAAATGTTGATGGATAAAGGTTTATCTTGATCTTTAAGAAGCCTAGCCAAACATGGACTCTTTATCCCTGAAGAGTTTGATCGAATGGCAAAGTTCAAACTCCTTTGACGAAATTTACAAGAGTCTATTGAGGCTTGAAATTCTTCATTTAATGCATCAACTCTCCTTGGAATAGGTGTGGCAGAATATGATAAGGATTGGAGAGTTTTTGATCTTACAAATTTCTTTCAATGAGCATTATCCTCTCTTACATTTTAAATGGCCAAATAGAATAAAGTTCTTGTGCATGTCAAACACTTTAAATTTTCTTGCCCTAATCAAATGGATGTAACCTTGTGCATGTGAACTTCTTTTTAGCTGTATGGTTGGATGATAAGAAGCACCTAAGGTTTGGTTATCCCTCTTGCATTGCATAATCAAATATCAACTTCCCATGTAGGCTTGCATGGCCTGCATGGAATTCATATTCCAAGGCTTTAAAACCTAAAAAACATAAAAACAATGTTAATGGTACCAAGATCAACCAAGTTTTCAAATTTAGCACCAATTTTGACATGTAAAAATATTATATTTTTAGGTGTTATCATATACCCCCATAATTGAATCTTTGCTTATTCTCAAGCAAAACTCTCTAATCAACAATACCAAAAATCATAATACATGCTTATAAAGTCAAAAATTACATAAAATTCCCTTATGCACTATTGCATAATATAAAGTTAATCAAAAACATAAATCCACAAGAAAATCCTTCAAAAAGTAAGCTTTCTATATCTTATGTTTTTCATACATATGAAATTACTCCATCTTCAAATCATACACATAACTCAAGCAAAACATATGTAAGACATCTCACCACATTTCTATTCAAAGATAGAAATAACTTCATAAGTCTATTTTCCCCTTCCCCTTCTACTAATGTTAGATTTATACTTGACTCAATATCAAAAAGATTTTTTAAGCTTGTAATGTAAGGCTTGGGTCAAGGTATGAAAAAGAAAATTTAGGCTCAAGCCTTAAGCTTACTTTCTTGAACTTCTTGGACTAAGGTTCTTTACATTGAAAACTTGAACTTCTAGGACTTTGAGGCATCATTTTATTTTTCGGCATTTATTTTACTTAACCATTTTTAGCTTTATTAAAGTTTTTGTCTTTACTTTTTCTTTCTTTTTTTTTTTCTTTTTCATCATTCCTTGTGCCTCCCTTCCTCCCAAATATATTAATATATCCAGTAACATGTAAGCTTAATTAGGTTAAGGTAAAAATGAAAGATAGGATACTAATGATCAAACAAAAGGCTTCAATTTATTATGTGGTTAAAATAAACACAGAAAAAGGATAATTAAAAGGCTCAAACATAAGGTACTAGGGATGTATAATAATGGTGGGCTTGCAAAAGGTCCAAACGATCCAAAAAAAATGCCTAGATTATCTCTTGAGTCAAAAATAGCGTAGGATTTCACCTCGAGAGTTAAGTAGGTAAATTCTAAAGTAATATTCATATCCTCAAACTTCCATGCATCTCACAAAACTTTCATAAGAATCATGGTATTTCATTGAAAAAAAATAAAGTCACATGCATGAAAATCATATCCAAAGAAAAACATGCTTTAGAATTCATTCTAGGTTTCACCATACTCATAATTAAACTTCATATCATACACAAGTCACTTTTTGAAACTTTTATGCAAAATTAACTAAGTGAGCATAATAATAATAATTAGCATGCTAATTTGGTTTGAAAGTAAATAATAAGTTAAATTTTCAAAAATCTTTTTAAGTTCAAAACAATTTTTCCCCACAGTTATCTCAAATAATATATTAATATGAATTATATAAGCACAAGGGAAAAGAAATACTCCTCAAATTTTTGCTTTAAGGCCTTACCTTTTTTTTGTATGAGGCATTATCTTTGCATTCATTTCATCCCTACAAAATCAAACTTAAAACATAAAAGCATAAAACATACTTGTCCTAATAAAAATGCAAATAAAGAAAACATAAACCATTAAAGTAAAACTTGGGTTGCCTCCCAAGCAGTGTTAGTTTTGGTCAAGCTTGACCATTTCTAAATCTATCAAATCATTTCATCCTTTTATGAGGGAGCTTACCTTATTCTTTCTTTTTTTAAGGAATCACATGAATAGAGCTAAAATTTATTCTAATTCTCTTAGCTAGGATAACAAAAACCAGATTGGAATTCATTATAGGTTTAGCATTGCTAAGACTAAAGGTTGTGGATCTTGCTAGGCTATCTAGGTTAGGATGTTTAACAATAAACTTAAAATCCCTAAGGCTTTTCTTTTCCTTCATTTTTCTTATTGCATATACATCATTTTCTTCCCTAATGATACCATACCCCCAAATACAAATAGCATTTTTTGTCTTTAAATCTAAAGGTAAGATCACAATTGTATACATCAATTAGGGTTTTTGAAGTTAAAAGGAAAGTTTTACCTAATAACAAAGGGGCTTTATCATCCTCTACATCTAAAACTATGAAATCTACAAGGAAAGCATACTTGCTAACTTTCACCAACACATTATCCAAAATCTCTTATGGCTTTTTAATAGATCTATCAACAAACTTTAGAATGCAAGTCATAGGCTTCAGTTTTCCACATCCTAGCTATACAAAGACAATTAAAGGTATAAGATTAATGTTAGATCCTAAATCACAAAAAGCATCATCAAAATTTAAGTGACCAATTTTGTAAAAAGTAGTGAAACTCCTTAGATCTTTTTATTTTTTAGAAAGGAATTGTTGAAGTTTAAGATAGTAGTTTTCCATAAATTTGACATTCTTCAACTCCCTGAGTAGCTCCATTGAAATTAGCCTTGGTGTAAAGGGTGCTACATCAAAAAATTATCTATAAGTAGACATTCATGGGTTCATCTTTATCCTTTTTACCTCTTGTTGAATCTTTTCTTCTTGAACTTACTCTTCTTAGATCTCAAGTTGAATGCTTGCCAATAATGCTCTTCTAACTTGTATAAGCATATCTCTTTCTTTAGTAGATTCTTCAATGTACTCTTTGGGATCTATTTTATATTCCTCAGGATCTTCTTCCATTTTTTTTATAAGGTTCAATACTTTTCAAGGTTTCCAATGCCATAGGTTCAAAATTTTTCAAAATCTTTTTTTCTAATCTTAACAGCTCATTATCCTCTATTAGATCATCTTTTCCAATAAAATCCACCTCTAGCTACTTCACAAAATTAGGGAGATTTACCACCATAAGCACGTCCATTATGTCTTTATCATCATATTCATCCATTCTATCATTCCTAAATGTGTAGTTTCGTTACAAGCTTCCTTACTTTATCTTTTAGGGTTGGATTCAGTATTGCTAGGCAAAGCTCCTATAAGGCGGTTGGCTAAGGCTTAGGCTAGTTAACCAATTTGATTTTTAAGATTCTTTATTGATGCAACTTGACTTTGAATGTTAACATTGTTGGCTTGTATGAACTGGGTCAACATTTCCTCGAATTTAGGTTTTTTTCTTAGGGTGGGTTAAAGGGTTGTGGATTGGGGTGGAAGTTATTGTTTTGCTTGGTGGATTAGTGGTTGGGTTGATCCAAGAAAATTTGGGGTGGTTCTACTAACTTAGGTTGTAGGAATTATTGAATGGGTTATAGGCAGGCTTGAATTGTTGGACGAATTGGACTAGTTCTACCCTAAATTGATGCTTATCGCTTGAATTGGGTTGTTCACAAATATCACATGAAACAAATGGATTCTAGATTACATTGACAAGGTTAGGTTGAGATTGGGATCCTAAAGCTTCTATCTTTTTAGTAAAATAGCTAACTGAGAGTTTACGGTGGTAATGGCATCAATTTAAAAAATACTAGCAGATATGTTGTTTACCTTTCTCTCCATGCCTCATTGGTAGTTGTTAGTGGTCATCTCTTTAATTAACTCATAGGCTTCCTTAACAATCTTACTTATGATGGCTCCTCCAATAGCTAAATCTAAAGTTATTCTTATATGCGGTGCAAGACCATTGTAAAAAATATAGATTTGAAGCCATTATAGTAGACCATGATGTAGGCACTTTTTTGTAATTTTTTAAATCTCTCCCAAGCATCATACAAGTTCTTGCCATCTGCTTGCATGAATATGGTGATCTCATTTCTAAACTTGGCTATCTAGGTTAGTGGAAAAAACTTTACAAGAAATTTTTGTACCAAGTTATCATAAGTTGTAATAGAGCCTGATGGTAGTGAAGACAACCAATTCTTACCCTTGTCCTTGAGAGAAAAAGAAAAAAGTCTTACTTAAATTGCATAATTAGAAACATTATTACATTTAAAAGTGTCACATAAGTCTTAAAAAATTAGATAGTTGGAGGTTAGGATCATCACTTAGCAACCCTCTAAACAATACAAAAGTTTGGACCTATTTGGATCGTTGAAAGCTTGATCTCAAAGTTGTTTATTTGAATGACTCGCCTTCGAATGGATGGTTGGAAACCATCAATATTAGGAACTGCATCTTTAAGCTTCATTCTTTGTGTTTGCCATTGTTACAGGTGCAAGTGGTATGGCTTACCTTTTTCTTCTTCATTTGAATGTCTTTTCAATCTCTGATCAATTAGAGTTAGTTCCACACTTTTCAAACTGCACATACAAAGAGGAGAAGATCAAAACAAATAAAATAAAGTAAAAACAAAGGTCTAGATTACAAAAGGTTAGAAAATCCTTATTGATATTGAATCAAAAACACCGCTAACTCGACAATGGCACCAAAAATTTGATAGCCTATTTTCACAATAACTACAAGCACACAGATTAAGTAATAAAGTGATAAGTATTCAAGTATCATCTCCCATAAGATTACAAATTGTAATGTCAAGTGGATTCAAGTACCAATGGCAAAACCTTAATCTTTTATATCTAAATGGATGTAAAATTAGGATTGATTACAAAAGAAAGAAAAGAAAGATAGAAAATAATGTAGGCTTTAGATCTTAACTTCACCAACTGTTCCTTGAGAAGCATAAAATAGTAGCCAAACTAGATCTAAAAAATAAGCAAGGATTGAAAACTTGAAAATAATGAGAACTTAAAATTGTTAAAAGTTTGGAAGAAAGAAATGAAGTTGTCGAAAGTATATTACATAAAAGGGAAGCTTGAAAACTAAAGTTTGCATGAACTAAATCTTAAAAAAAAAAGAAAGTGATATTGCCGAAACTTATAAAGCCTAAAACAATATTGCAAGATAAAAAAAAATAAAAAAAGAGTAAGCTTTTACAAAAAGAACTTGAATGAATAATACTTTTATTAAAGAAAAGAATTTAGAAAACACTTGGTTATTCACCTAAGTCAATAACTTAAAAAAAAAAAAAAAAAAAAACTAAGAAAACTAAGAGAATACTTAAAAAGAAAATAACAAGAAAAAAGGTAAGAAATGGAATGGAATGGGATGATGGATACAAGTGAATGGCCTCCCTAGTTATAGAAGGGGTTTGGCCAAGGTAGGGATAAGTGTACAAGAATTTCGCTTCAATTCAAATACTGATGGATAAAGATTTATCTTAATCTTTAAAAAGCCTAGCCAAACATGGACTCTTTATCCTTAAAGAGTTTGGCCAAATGTAGTCTTAGAGATGGGATCTTAGCCATTCCTTCTAGCTTGATGCAATCTTAATTCAAACTCTTTTATAGGTTCAGCTATAAACTCCTTCATAGGTTCGGCTAAAATAGGATTCAAGCTTTTTATCCAAACTTTTAGAATTTAAAGAGATAAAGTCCTTTTCCAATTTAAAGTATTCAAAGCTAGGCAAAAGAATCATGGTGAAGTTCAAACTCCTTTGGCAAAATAAACAAGAGTCCATTTAGGCTTGAAATTCTTCAAATGATGCATTAGCTCTCTTAGAATAGGTGTGGCCGATTATGATAAGGGTTGAAGAGCCTTGATTTTACAAATTTCTTCAAATGAGCATTATCATCTCTTACATTTCAAATGGCCAAATGGGATAGAGTTTTTGTGCATGTCAAACACTTTAAATTTCCTTGCCCCAGCCAAATAAAAGTAACCTTGTACATATGAACTTCTTTTTGGCTGTCTAGTTAGATGATGACAAGCACCTAAAGTTTGGCTATCCTTTTTGCATTGTATGGTTAATGTTGCATGTAAGATTGCATAGCTTGCATGGAATTCATATTCAAAGGCTTTAAAACCTGAAAACCATAAAAACAGCATTAATGGCACCAAGATTGACTAAAATTTCAAGTTTAGCACCAATTTTAACTTGTAAAAACACTATATTTTTAGGTATTATCAAGGAGGTTTAGAAATCAAGCTCAACTCCTTAAGTTTATCATTTTTCTTAACTATTATTATTGCTTGAATATCCTCTTCATCTCTAAAGATACCATATCTACTAGTTGTAAATTGCATTTTCTTGTCCCTAAATCTCAAGATAAGATCACAATTATATACATCAATCAAAGTTTTGGATGTCAAAAGAAAAGATTTACCTAATAGTAAAAATGCTTTATTATTTTTCATTTCTAATACCATAAAATCCATAGGAAAAACATAGTTTCTGACCTTCACCAACGCATTTTCCAATAGTCCTTATGGTTTCTTCACAAGTCTATCAGTAAATTTAATAGTGCAATTTGCATATTCCAAGACACCATTTTCTAGATGCATGATAACATTCATAGGCATCAGATTTATACTAGATCCAAGATTATAAAGAGTTTCATCAAATTTTAAATAATCAATTTTATAAGAAATAGTAAAATTCTCTAGATCTTTTTGCTTTTTAGGAAAATGATGTTGAAGTGCAAGATTACACTCTTTCACAAAAATAGCATTCTCCAACTCTTTAAGTAACAGTTTTGGTATGGATGTAGGCGTTGATAATGCTACTTCCAAAGTTTGTTTTCTATGCTTTTCTTCTTCATCCTTCTCAGTTAGTTTATACCCTTTAACTTCATCTTCTTTAGTTTGTTCATACCTAACATCTTTATCTTTTTCACTAGGATCTTTTTCTATTTCATCATCCATGGCTTCCCTCAAATAAAAAACTTCCCCCAAAACCTTATTTGGCTCTTCATTTTCTAGGGTGAAAATGCTATTAACTTGTTCTTTACCCTTTTTTTTAGGTTGTGCTCAGTACTTCTAGGTAAGGTTCATTGGGGGCAATTAGTGAGGCATTTGCAAGTTGACCTACTTTTACTTTAAGGCTTTTGATAAATGCTACTTGGTTTTGCAAAATTTGGGTGAACATCTCTTTTAAGGATTATTTTTTTTTATTGAGGTGGTAAAGGTGGTTGGTATTGTTTTGGTAGGCGTGGTTGGAAACCAGGTGGATTAACATGTCTATTATAAGAATTAAAAGCTTGCTCCTAGTTATTATCCCATGAAAAATTAGGAAGTTGCATCACCTTAACTTGTAGGTATTAGAGTATAGGTTGAATTGTTGCTTGGGTTGAGCAACATAGTGGACTAGCTCTACTCTAATAAGACACCTATCTAAAGAATGGTTCCCTCCATAATTATTATAAGAAACAAAAAGACTTTGAATGGCATTAATAAGGCTAGAAGGAAGATGTTCTCAATCTTTTTGGCTAAGGCTAAAACTTGTGAAGTCAAAGCATTTAAAGCATCAAGTTCATATACCCAAGTAGGTTTCTTAGGTATAAACCTCTTATTGTTCTATTCATATTTCTTCATGGCCATTTCTTCGATCAAATCATAAGCTTCATCAATGGACTTACTCATTGAAGACCCACCAATAACAGTGTCTAAGGTGGTCTTAGCTTAACCTACTGGTTTTTGCCTTTCAATTTGAATCATATTTTGGTTAAGATATTATCATATTTATAGTACTTTAATATTTGATATCTTATAAAGGTCTTATTTATTTAACATTAAGCTCGTATGAATATATTTCAATGTTGATACTTATATGGTAAAGTCCTTGGAATTAAATAAAGCTTTACAAGGGAATTATAATGAAATTGTAATTATGAGATCATCATTGCATAAAAGCTATATGTTCCAAAGTTGTTCCTAGTGGATACTTTATCAATAAAAGGACATTCACAAAAATTGTTGAGGTTAGCATATGATTATGCTCTTACTTATGAAGCAAGCAATTGATCTCATAAGTTAAAGTTGGAGTAAACTTGAGCTAACATATGGGTGCTTGTTAAAAGAACAAATTCACTAAACATGACCCGATATGAGAATGCTATATGATAGTTCACATAGTGTCTATAACTATATTCTCATGTGATAGTTGTATAAATGATCCTTTGACTTGAGATTACTTATGATTTTATATGATAAATATTATACTTTGACTTTACTTTAGTTATGGGTCTAACCAAGAATGCTCTAGTCAAGTATTGTTGGCTATAACATGAGGCATATAAAGATGCATGAAGTAATCAAGATGGGATTTATCACCTTATTTGATTAAAAGAGTATCTCAACTAATCTTGATTGAATTAACTTGAAAACTCTTTGGCCAAAGTGAAATAAAAGTTTAGAATTGTTCTAAAGCTTATTTGTGAGTTAATGTTAAGGACAAGACTTAACATGGTTGAACAAGATTGAGTAGACACTAAACCATGCTCAACATTCAAACCGAGATACTATGTGATGAAAAGATATTAATTATACACAATGTCATTCATGAATAATTTGTTAAGCCATATTGACTTTTCTTTAGCAATTAGGGGTCATGGCAATGAAGCTAGCTAGATTGCAAGATGATGAATGGCATGACACATGTATGATAAAGATCAACCCAAGACAACCCATTCGAATAAGGCACTCCACAATTGAAGAATCCATGTTCGGCCATGCCACTTCAATATCAAGATAAAGCCTAATCTTCTTAGAGTTTGATTTACAAAAAGACTTTGTAATCCCAATCCCCTTTGGCTGAACTTATCTCTATAAATAGGTTGGCTCCCCTCACTTGTAAAGCACACAATTCATTCCTTTTCTCTTTTCCTACTTTTCTCTTTTCTTTTCAGTTTTGTTTAGATTTTGTATAGCTTTCTTATATCTTGGCTAGGGTGACAGACTAGTCCAAGAACCAATACAATCTTGTTTTCTTTAACACATTTTTTAATTTCAAGTTCTCTTATTTTCATGCAAGATCTCGCAAACATTTTTTCTTTGAAAATTTCAGTTTACACCCTTATTTTTAATATCATTCTTTTATGGTTTCTTATTTTCAACAAACATTCATTCTTTACAAAAGCTTTTGGTTCTTTTAGTTTATAAGTATATTTGGACATCCTTGAAACTACCAAGTGACAATTGGTTTGTTGTTTTTGGCTTATATACATAATTGCTCTTTACAATTTCTTTATTTTCATTGTTTTATTTTTTTTATGCAATCAACCAATCTTTCCAATTGTTTAGATATAAAGCTAGTAGATTATCAACTTTGGTATTGGTTTTACACCCAACTATTAAATTACATAATTCTCACAAGAATGATACTCTACTCACTCACTATTATTACTTAATGTTATTTGTGAAATTGTAAGTGATATAAAAAGTAACAAACAATCAGCTTGGTCATCAAATAGAGTTTTGCCTAAATTAGGATTATTTAGGTTAAAGTTTCAATTGGGCTATGACTCTTCATATCAAAGTTTTAATTAGATTAGGAATATTCATATTAAGACAACATGGGTTTTACATGTCTATGCTTGAACTTCAATGACTCAAGGTGCAAGCTTTTCGATTCCTTAAACTCAAACTTAGTTGGACTAAAACTATCAAGCTCTTAAGGCTTGGACTTTTTAGGCTCTTCGGACTAGCACACATACTTCTAGAGGCTCAGGCTTAAGAATTTCTTAGTATCTTTCAATGAATATCATGAAAAATTAGAGTAAAAAACTTTTCAAGGGGTTTGCATAAATGTTTTAAGATGGTTAAAAGTCAAATAAATTAAGCATCTATATATAGCAAAAATAAAATGAATGGAAGGTTGAGATTAAAAGCTTTCAACAATCCATATTCTCTACAAATTTTGGTATTTATCATAATAAAAATTGATACTTTTTAAATTTTAAGACAGATGGCCAAATAATTAAAAAAATCCAAAAATATGAAAAATTATTAAAAAGTAAATTTTCCAAAATTCCTTCGATTGCATAGGCTTAACCTTATCCAAATGCTTAGATCCAATTGATCGACACTTGATAGTGTCGATTGAGTTTTGGCCAATTTGTTGTTGTTGGAAAAACTAGAAATTTGTCTAAGTTCATGCTTATTCCTAATTGTCTTGGTTCGATTGACTCACATTTCTGTAAGCTTACATAATTGCCTCATGTACGCTACTATTACCTTCTTTTTTAATTAAAATAAAAAAGCTAACAATTTTTAGATTAGGCTAAGTTTTTATTAAGCATAATGATAATGAAAATTATATTATACATTAATCAGTGAAGTTTAAAAATACCATCTTCAAAATTAAAGGATTGGCATACCTTCTACAAATATAATTTAAAAATAAAAAATTTAATATAACAAAGTGCTTGATAATCTTTTAATTTTGTTTTGCTTACTAAATTTAAAAACTTATTCAACACATATATATATATATATATGAAACAATAAACTTTAATCCATATTACATTTAAAATGTTAACTGAGTTTAATGTTATGAATCAAGTGACACTATAAGCCTGAAATTTGTATCTAATAACATAAGTTTTCAAAACGTTTTGGACACTTAAAATCACTTTTGGACTTTTGAAATTTTTCTACAAATCAGAATTGATTTGTTATTTATGCATTAAAGTTGATTTTGAAATTATTTGGAGAACTTTTACTTCAATCTTTGGTGTTGTCTGATTTTAAACCTCATAACTTTTGAAATATTTGAAATAATTGGATAGATTTTATATTTTTTGAAAGTTCATTCAATTTGTATTCTTTTGATATATTATAAGCTCAAGTATGATTTGTATATCATAACATATCAGTCTAAATACTCGATCGCTATACGTAAAATTTAAAAATCATGAAAAATACAGGGAGTCGCCATCAATCTTTTTAGGGTGTGATTGACCACCAAAAAATTTTATCTTTTTAATAAAATAATAATATTATTAAAAAGATAATTTTGGTCTATGAAAATAGAATTTGATTCGGAAGTCAGTTACGCGTGAGGAAAGATTAGCACCCCTACAATGCCTATAAAATTAGTATAAATTAATTATGCGCTATTTATAATTTTTGATAAAAAAAAGTTTTATATGAAATTTAATAATAATTCCCTCTATTTTTAAGAAAGAAAATTAGTTTTAAAAATCTTTATTTAAAAATATTATGAAAATTTTCAAACTAAAGAAATACCTTCATATTCTCTGACAACAAGGTAGAATACAAAGATAGTCTTTTCATCTAAGATTTATCGTAATATTCCTACAAAAATAATAAAATAACACTCTTTGTAAATGATAATCATTGATAACTTTCCAACATCTAAGTAGAGTACTAATAATTATATTTCATGACTACTATTTTAATTTTATTAATTTAAAACTAATTTTTTAGAGAACTTTTTATGTAGTAAAAATGAGGATTGATATAATTAATAGTAAATATCAATAATTAAAATAAACATATATATATATGCAGTATAAATGCACACATAAAAAAAATGATGAAAAAGAAAAATGTAAATTTAGGAATTAGGCTCTCGAATATACAGAGACCACCTAGACTCTCCAACTTTTATGCAAAGCTTAGGTGTAACTATGTATATTTAAAATCACATTTTATTATTTTAAATTCTTATTAAAATTTTTATTTTAAGTTATAGAAATATATGAAAACTCTTAAAAAAAATAAAATTTTCTAAATACCCCATCATCTAAGCAGCATTTAAGAACATATCATTTCATAAAAAAGGTTTTCATATGAATCCTAAAATATTTAAAATGACTTTGGGATTTTTGGACTTTAGGGCTTAGGTTTCTCATTTAAGGTTTCACTTAGGGTTTAGGGTTTTACAATTTAAGGTTTTACCTAGGGCTATAGGATTTTACCTAGGGTTTCAAGTTTGGGACTTTAAAAGTTTATGAACCTCTCTAAAAATTTTTAACATTTAGGCAAACTTTTGGAACAAGTTCATATTTCGTAATATCCAAATATTAATTAAAATAAATTTTTATATCTTTCCCTTATTTTCCTTTTCATTAAAAAAATATTTTTTATTAATCTTCTATTATTTTATTGTTTAATATTTAATAACTCCCCAGCATCTAAGTAAAATTATTGATTTTTGAAAGATAATTTTTTTGTCCCTCCAACATCTAGGCAGAGATCTCAAACAATTATTTTTACTTTTACATTATATTTTCAGAGATTTTGTAAATGCAAATATCATCTAAAGCACATAAACAAAATTAAAGATAATAAGAGCATGGTAATTAATAAGCTAATATATATACAAAATTATTAAAAAATAAAAAATCACATAAAATCAAAATAAGCATGATTATAATAATACAAATAATAATGATTATAATGCAAAAAGATATTTAACGTTCAATGGTTTAGTTGATCAATCCTACTTTTTATTTAACATTTTTTTAAACAAAAAAATTTTATTATTTATATATAAAATAAAACATAGTAACATGGTGTTTTATTCGTCTTATTTTCTTCCACAACAAAGCAAACACGCAAAAATGATAAAACAAGCAAACCCAGGAAATGTTGAGACCCCGAATAGTATGCATCATACATGCTCCATGTAAAGGGGACAAGAGAAAGACCATATATGTGGATAAGCATAGCATGTAGATGAAGTTTGAAGGTTCATGATAGTTCATTTACTGTTAGAACAATTGACAGTAGGCATGAAGAAAACTTAAGCTTCGCTAATCATGCACTAAAGGCATCAACATACATGGAAGAATGAAGCTTTCGACTTTCACTCAAATACCATACAGATAAAGAAACCATCTAGCATAACATACTTAAGAGACACTAAGCTGTCATGCTAGGAACAACAAGAGTGCTTTCTCCTTTTAAAACTTTCATAATTTTCGCCTAAAAGAGAATCCTCCTTTCTTTTTCGTGCAACAGAAAAATCAACAAGAAGAGAGCTTTGTTTAATATCAGAGCAGAGGGAAAAAAACGAAAACAAACCTCTTTCGTTCCAGGCCAGCTTTCTCCCTTTTTCGGTCTGGTTTCAACCTTTTTTTGTGGTTGCCTGCTTCTATCTTCTTCTATCTCTTGTGTTTTTCAGTTTTCCTACCTTTGCCACTGGCTGTTTCTTCTTCACTCTACCTGTTTCTTGGCTGCCGACGTTCTGCCTAGCTTTTTCCACGACTGCTGCTACATGACCAGCTTCTTCTTCTGCTGTTGTTTAAGCCTATTCCCTCATGTTCCTCTCTATTCTTTTTTAGCTTTGTTTCCCAATTTTTCTGGTTTTTCTCTTCTCCAAGCATGCCCCTCTCTACCTTTTTGTTTTTGCACCCTCGCCAACTGCTTCTTCAGTTTTTCCTCCTCCCACGTCCTGCTTCCAACGCTTTTGCCTCCCTTTTTGTTTTTTCCCTTACGTTTCAACCGCCCATGCAGTTTCTGTTCATTTTATTATTATGTTTTTTTTTGGTATTTTCCCATGCACCTCACGCCCCATACCATTCATGCTCCTTTATTTAGCTGCAGTTTACTTTTATTTTTCACGTAAAAACCCCTCGTGCATGGTTAATGGCCCCCATGACCATGCATCGGGCCTCTCTTCATTTTGGTCTTTTTAGCTTTGGGTTTTTATTGGATTGGGCCAAGCTTTTTGTTTATTTTTTCGGTTTTGCTTTTATTTATTTTTTTATGTTATTAATTTTAATTTTTTAAAATTTTAATTTAATTAATTTTTTTGTAATTTATATATTTATATATATTTATTATTAATGGCCAACAATGGGCCATTAGTGAGCTTTTAAGAATAGGACTTTATCAAGCCCAAATCAAACCATTTAAGGCCACTGCAACGGGCTTCACTATGGGGCTCACATTGAGCTTCATCCCGAAACATTTAAAATAGACTATATAATGAGCTCGAAAAGTTATAGTCAAAGTCCAATTGCAAACCAAACCTGGTTTAAAGTAGTAAAATATTTCAGATAAAATTAGGTGTCCATAGCTACCCTTCTTTACATCTTTCTAAGATTCAAGAATAATGGAAAGATATAGACAATAATTTTGTCTGGATATTGCCTTCTAAAACCGCTCTTTTTTGTCTTTCTTTTTTTTTTTTGTTCATGTTGTTTGGTCCTTTTTTGGTCCTTTTTATCATTTTTTTTGTCAAAAGTAAAGAAAGACCAAGACAATACTGCAAGTGAAAAAATAAGGAATAACTAGGACAACACCATAAGTCAAAAAATAAAAAACGATCTGGATAATACCACAAGTCAAAAATAAAGTACGATTGAGATAACACCACAAGTCAGAAAAAATAAAGAGACTAGATAACATTGTAAGTGAAGTAATTAAGAGATAAAGCTTCTTTTCGATACCAGCTAAACTTGGCTTATATCTTTTCATTAGATACTAGCTAATTTGGGCTTAAATCTTCATTGGGTGAAATTTAAATTAAGCTTAAATCTTTATTGGTGACAGATAATCTAGGCTTAAATTTCCATCAATGCCAGTTAATACTTGGCTTAAAACTTGGGTGCCAACTAAATTGGGCTTAAATCTTTTCATAATGTGCCAACTAAACTGGGCTTAAATCTTTCATTGATGCCAATCAAACTAGGCTTAAATCTTTCATTGATACCAGCTAAACAGGGCTTAAATCTTTTTATAAGGTGCCAGATAAACTGGGCTTAATTTTTATTAGTGCCAACTAAACTGGGCTTAAATCTTTCCATGAAATCAGGTAATATGGCTTTAAAACTTCATTGGGCTAGGTAATCTGGGCTTAAAATTTCATTGAGTGATAACTAATCTAGACTTAAATCTTTCCATAAAGGCCAGGTAATCTAGGCTTAAAACTTCAATAGGCCAGGTAATCTGGGCTTAAATTTTCATTAAATGTCAGCTAATCTAGACTTAAAATTTTATATTGAGTGCCAACTAAACTAAGTTTAAATTTTTCATTGATGCCAACCAAACAGGGCTTAAAACTTTTCATGAGGTGCCAAACAAATTAAGCTTAAAACCTAGGTTCCAACTAAACTGGGCTTAAATCCTATGTGCCAGCTAAATTGGACTTAAATCTTTTCACGATGTACCATATAAACTAGGCTTAAATCTTTCATTGATGCCAACTAAACTAGGCTTAAATCTTCATTGATACTAGCTAAACTAAGCTTAAATCTTCATTTGGTGTCAGCTAAACTAGGCTTAATTTCTCTAATGCCAAATGAACTAGGCTTAATTTTTTTTATGCCAGATGAACTAAGCTTAAATCTTTTCATGAGTTCCAGATAAGCTAGGCTTAAATCTTTTCATTTAGTGCCAGCTAAACTGGGCTTAAATATTTTTTAAGGCTAACTACATTGGGTTTATTCTTTTCACAGATGCCAACTAGATTGGACTTAACTTTTTCTCGAGAATTGGCGATCCTTATCAAAAATGAAATAAGTGAAAATTTTGATTGAATGGTTCAGCACACTAAGGTTGTTATTCATTCAATAGGGTTTCTCCATTTGAAAGGGATAAAAGAGGCATATATTTTTTCCATAACGACTCATAAATGAAACACAAGTTTTTTCAAAAACATAAATTTCTTGAAAATTAAACATGTTAAACACTTTCTTTAGCCTTCAAATATGACATTTTGATATATGTCAAGGTTAGTTGTAAAGGCTTGAGATTTTGAAAGGTTATTTGGGAATGGAACAAGGCTAAGATTTTTTAAAATCAACTTTTCTCAAGCTTTCGAGACTTTGATACTCAAATCTTTTAAAAAAGGTCTGACTTATCTTTGTTTAACATCTACCACATTTAGTATTAAAAATAGCCTTTAAAATTTGCTCTAGACTACCTTTTTAAGGGTTTTCACCCTTGAGCCACATTTATTTTTTCTATAATTTTATTTTTTTATTTTTTATATTGATTATCACACCTTGCACTTAAAAATTCAAACCTAATTAAAAGGGGTTAATGGTCAAAACAAAAAATTAAGTAATCAAAAAGGTCCAAAAAGGTTCATAAGTTTCAGGGTCATATTTCCAAGAGAAGTTTATCAATTTTTCAGCATCCATGCTTGATCTAATATAGACTTTCCATGGGATGCAACATAGGCTAAGGTTTAGGGTTGCCAAAGAAAGGGATAGATAGGCCCAAATAAGTGCTTAAAGTTAATTGAAACCAAGAATCATTCTTTCACTTGAAGGATTCACTTTAAGGTATATTTCTTTTATTTTTTTATACTTTTCAGCCATTTATTTCTTCTTCTTTTTTCCTCTTTTTCCTTTTTTCTTTGTTTTTCCTTATTTTTTCATTTTTTTCTCTTTTTTCTTTTGCATTTTTTCACTTTTTTTTTTTAAGTGCATTCAAAACTTTTTAAAATTTTTATATTGGACCTTTGGCCCAACATATAGGATTCCATTTGAACATCACCATTTTTAAACCCTTAAACGCATCTGTTTTGCCCTTCAATGTGGAGGGTGATTTTTAGTTAGGGTCTATTTTGAAAAAAACTTATCAAGCTCAAAGGGTAGCAAGGGACAAATTTTTACATTTTTGAAAGGATGATGAAAGACAACAATTTGTCATTTCAAGCATGACACTTAAATTAAAGAGTAATTCCCTTTGGAAAAATGAATTTGAAGAAAGGTTTTCATTTCAAAAGTTTTCTTTCTTCTCTTTTTTTTTTGTTTTACTTGACTTTTTTTTTGGTTTTTTCATCTTGGCTTTTTTTATTTTTTTTTTCAAAAATTTTGATTTCTCAGGTTTTTATTTGAATTTCTTAAGTGCATGATGTCATAACCATTTTTCTTTTGTCTTGTTTCTTTTTTTTCTTTTTTTGTGTTTTATGGTTATTTTTTTTATATGTCCCCTATAACTCATTTCTAAAGTCATTTTACCAGTAATGTGTTTCATGGAAAATGCCCTCATTTTAGCAAACCATTCTTAATGGAAGTTATTACAAAAAAAAAAAGGTTATGTGGAATGAACAAGAAAAGGTCATATTCAATGAACCAGTTTAAGGTATCAAATGATCCATGTCATTTTACCAAAAAGAGAACAAATAGGTTGATATAGCTCAAATTGTCTTAAGGGCAATGAGATCTTTTTTTTCTGATCAACGTGCCCCTAAGACACATAGCTTAGGCCAATTTTGGGGTAAAGAGTTGAAAGGTTGGTGAGTTTCATGATCAACGCTCCCTTGAGACACATGGGCTAGGCATTTGTTTTTTGGGTAAAGAGGCTAAAAGGTTGGTAAATCTGAGTAACATACCCCTAAAACTCCTAAGACAAGCCAATTTTTAGGTAAAAGGCTGAAAGGTTAGTAAGTCTGAGGTCATTTTACAGGACATAAAGTGGCTTTGACTTTCAAAAAATTTTTAAAGTTACAGTATATCATCAACATATCAAATCACCACATCTGAATTGTTTTAAAAAAATGTCATACATGCTTGATTTTCTAGGAATCCCAGTTTTTACTTTTTTAATTAGATGTTTTATTGCTTATTGCTTAGGAAAAGAGTACCACCCTTTAATATTATAATATTATCAAGTGAAAGCAAGGTTCACGAATTCAAATTCATGGCTTTTGAAGGGTCACAGTTGATGGATGAATCAAATGAATGATTTAAGAAAAAGTGTTTAGGTAATTCCTAAATGATTGCCAACTCATCCAAGACACAAAACTTTCATTTTTTTCCACTTTTTTCCCTTTTTTGTCTTTTGTCTTTTTTCACTTTTTTTAAGGTACTTTTTTCTATAACCTTGAGCCTAACTATGTGGGGTTATATTCAAATCTAACATTTTCCTCTTTTTTATCATTTTTTTATATGGGGCTTTATTCAAATCTAACATGTTCCCCCTTTTTATCATTTTTTTTCAAAGAAAATCTATAAGTCCGAATTTTAAAAGAATTTGAAAAATATCAAATGACAATATAAATCCATGAAATATTATGGTGCACAAGACTTTTTCATGTAATGCAAACACTCAAACTTGACCTAACAATTCACATTCCCAAAAGTGCTCTTTAGATGACACTCGAACTTATAAAAACAAAAGTTTTGCATCTAATGCTTCAACCTTAGCATCGTTAACCCTCAATTCCACCTCTATCATCAAAACAACTTACTAGTTCTTTAAACTTCACAAGATTTACATCGATTAAAGCTTGAACTGTATCCTTAAAAGGAATACAATCTTCTATGGAATGCCTCTCGACTCCATCATGGAATTCACACTTGACGTTGGAATTATACCACTTCAGGTAAAGAGGCTTTTTGGGTCTTATAGGGACAATAAAAATCATATGATTCTTGATAAGTAAGGTGAAGAGCTTAGCATAAGATATTGGGAGTGAATGATACATCTTGACACTCTTTCTCTTATGACTTTGTAAATGGCTTGGGCTGATCCTTTGTTCTATGAATGTTTATGGCAAAGGAACTGGAGCATACATATGAAGTGGTTGAGGAAAATTATTGGCCTAAAATATCGGTTGGGAATAATACAGTGACTATTGGGAATAGCCATTCCCTAAACCTTCCTATATCATGATGAGATTTCTCTCATTTCTCCTTTCAATAATTATCTTTTGGGCATATCCATTTAAAATATTCCCTTACCTTTCATTAGGAATTTTCACATTAGCATCCATAATTCTTTCCCTTTTTATCCCATCTTCGATTCTACCTATAACAAATAACAAATTAGTAAATTCTGAAGACGTATTACTAATCAACTTATCATAATAAAGAAAAGGAAGCATATCCATAAATAGGGAATTCAACTCCCTATTAGTTAAAGATGGTCAAACTTGTGATACAACCTGTTTCCACCTAACAACATATTCTTTGTAACTCTCATTAGGACTTTTTCTCATGTTTTGAAAGGTTAATTGGTATGGAACCATCTTGAACATGTGCTGGTACCACTTCAAGAATGCCTGAGATAAATCTCTCCAAATACAAATTTGGCTACTTTATAAACTATAATATCAATTAACTACTACCTTAAGTCAAACTTTCTTGAAAAACATGAACAAGCAACCTTTTGTCACTGGCATACCCAACCATTTTATGATATTATTAAGCTAAATGTGTCTTAGGACATCCAATTCCATTTCAAATGTCGAAACCTTGAACTTGAGTGAAATTACAACATCTGGATCTAGTTGGGATTCCTTTGCATCACAAGATTTATCCTTACCTTCAATAGCTTGAATCTTTTCTTCCAAGAGACTATACCTCCTCCATTCATTTAGACTCTATTACCCCTCATTTAAGGGTCCTAAGCTAAGTCCTTTAGGTTGATCATTTCCTTGAGCAAAAAGTCTTTTAATAATCTCTTCCATCTTTCATTTCAAATCAAATATTTTCCTAATCCGTTGAAGAAATTACAGGGATTATTCTTGAAGAAATTCTTTCTTTTAGAGCACACATGAATTACGTATATTGAATGGATAAATAAATGGTTGAATAAATGAATGAATGAATGCATAAATGACAAAGCTCCTTAGTGAAAAGTATGGAAATTGGCAATAGGGCAAGAATGAAAAACAAACCATAATTCCCATATCTAAGTTCAAAAGATAACATCATATCAACATAAAAAAACATTTTTCAAATAGAAGAAATTCATAAAAGATTTTATTTTCCAAACAACCTATCACTTAAAGACCTTCTTTAAACAAAAGTCCCATCCATGTTCATCATCTTCCCATCCCCTTCTCATTATTCCCAAATCTTTAATCCCCTATTGTAGTTGGATCGAACAATTTTGCCTCTATGAGTGATTGCACCTTGTGTTCGAAACCTTTACAATTCTCAATGGATTGCCCTATATTCCCACCATGGTATTCGTATCTTGCATTTAAGTTAAAATATTTTGGGTACAGAGGCTTTAAAGGCTTTAAAGGTATAAAGACAACAAAGTGTCTGTCAAACAGATAGGAAAAGAGTTTTTCATATGAAATGCGAAGAGGATCTAACTATTTCTTTTTCTTAGGTAATTTTTAAATAATAGGTTAACTAGGAGTTCAAGGATTTGGCGATGGTGCAAAGGATCAAAATTGAGCAAGTGGCTGAACATGTGGTTGGGGAATAGAAGGCTAAAGATTTTGGTTCAGATATAGACTTCTCAAAGATTGTATGAAGTTTTGAGGCCTAATCATAGATGTTTGGAAATGAGGTTGAAAACAGTCATGAGAAGGATTTGATGCAAGTTTGAGTTTGAAACAATTAGTGAAGGTTGTATGAAACCTGGTGACTCTGTCTTGGAAATCCACTTTTTGATATTTGAAACTTGAATAGTCAGATTACTTATCTTTTTCATGATCATGTCTAGGCCTTCATTATTGCTCAAACCACTGAATTCTTCAACATGCTAGGGAAACATACTGTGCCCAACAGGAATTAGTTGACCATGACTCATTGAGTTTATAGGACTTACTTGAGCTAAAATTGGTAAAAGCCCTTAAAAAGACACCAAAGCAAATTCCTTGAGTTTTCAACTGTCTTTGTCAACTTATAAAGTTGTTTTGTCATCATCTGAATGTCATGACCAAACTCCTCTTGATTGCATTTTAACACACTAATCCGAGCTTCCAATTGATTCTTCATATTTTTAGCTTCTTATACCCATTTAAACAAACGCTTTATTTTAAAGGTTTAAAATAAAATACTTATGCTATTACTCTTGATGGACAAATGACACAAAACAATTCTTAATTTGCATGCTATATAGAATATGTTTATGAATACTTGAATATGATAACGATGCAAAAATATATACCAAAATGGAATAACCCAAAATATACAAATCAATTTAATGATGAAGATAGAATGCAATGACTAAATTTTAAAAAGAAAAAAAAAACTTTTTACCTGTCCTATATCTTTTTTTGCTCCTTTTGCCTTTTACCTTTTTTTTCATCTTTTTTTTTATCCTAACTTTATTTACACTATAATTACCCTTAAACACAAACTGTATCAAAATGCCCTACACATCCAAATTTGGGTAATTTTTTATGAAAGAAAATGGCATGGTTTTGAACTTTAAAATAATTTCTACAATAGGTCAACACCACTAATGGCTCCATAAGAACTTTTTTTTTTTTGCTTTTTTTTGTCGATGATTGACCGAAAACAAATACCCCTCTTAAAATATAATGCCTAAATAATGTAAGCAACAAAATTAAATAATATAAAAAATAAAATGAATCAATAATTTAAAACAAATAAGTAATAGAAACAATATAGCAATCATATAATACAATAAAATAATATAATATATATAGTGTCCTAACTTTTGGTAATTTTCTAAAAAGGTAGGTGGCATGGCTCTACCTAGGTAAGCTTCTTGTGGCTCTTAATATGCCGAGTTAGGACTTATTTATCTAAAAGTTCCCAGATCAAACCTTACATTATTGTCTATTACAGACTACTAAGGCACACCAATCCTCACCCATTACAAGCTACAAACAAAAAAGGTTCGATTTGAGTAAAAGTGTTTCGTTAGCAAATACAGAGGTTACCACCTCATGAAAGCGTAGCTACTTCACTTTCACTTAAAAAAGATGGAGCACGGGTCTAGAGCTTATGTATGTAAGTGCATATGCAAAAGTGTGCAAAATGGTATATTAATTAAAACAATATAAATAAATCACAAAGACAAGAATCTAAACAAGATAATAGCTAACATGCAATTTATTTTATTTATTAACCTATATATATATTTGAAAAATTAAAATAAAATGAATTAAATTAAATACCAAATAAAACCCAATTAAATCCAAAAATTTTTAATAGCACATAAATAACATTTTTGGCTCGACTCTCAAAATGTCCCCAGTGGAGTCGCTAAGCTATCATAACATATCGATCCAAAAACTCGATCACTAGACGTAAAATTTAAGAATTGTGAAAAATACGATGAGTCACCACCAATCTTTTTAAGGTGTGATTAGCCACCCAAAAATTTTATATTTTTAATAAAACAATAAGTTTAATAAAAGACAATTTTGGTTTACGAAAACAAAATTAGGTCCAAAATCGGTTATGCGTAAAGAATGATCAACACCCCCATACATTCATAAAATCAATACCAATTAATCATGCATTATTTTATAATTTTTGGCAAAACAAAGGTTTTATATGAAATTTAATAATAATTTCCTTTGTTTTTAAGATAGAAAATTAGTTTTAAAAATATTTATTTAGAAATATTATTAAAATCTTCAAATTAAAGCAATACCTTCAAATTTTTTGACATAAAGGCAGAATTCAAATATAGTCTTTCCATCTAAGATTTATTATAATATTCCTTCAAAAATCATAAAATAACACTCTTTGTAAATGATAATCATTGATGACTCTCTAATATTTAGGTAGAGTATCAATAATTATATTTCGTAAAATGTTATTTTAAATTTATTAATTTAAAACTAATTTTTTAGAAAACTTTTTATGCAATAAAGATGAAGAATGATATAATTAATATTAAAATTAATAATTAAAACATACATATATATATATATGCATTATAAATGCACACATAAAATTAAAATGATGAAAAAGAAAAATGCAAATTTAGGAATCGAGCTCTCAAATATAAGGAGGCCACCTGGACTATCCAACTTCTAAGTAGAGTTTAAGTGCAACTATTTATATTTAAAACTCATTTTATTATTATTTTATTTATTTATTAAGTTCTTATTAAAATTATTATTTTAAGTTATGAAAATATATGAAAAACTTTTAATGAAATAAAACTTTCTAATTACCCCATCATCTAGACAATATTCGAGAACAGATCATTTCATGAAAAAGGTTTTCATATGAATCCTAAAAAATTTAAAAAGACTTTGGCATTTTAGGACTTTTAGGGCTTAGGTTTCTCATTTAGGGTTTCATCGAGCTTTTGGGTTTTACGGTTTAGAGTTTTACCTAGGGCTTTTCAAATTACAAACCTCTACAAAAATCTCCAATATCTAGATAGACTTTCGGAGTTAGTTCATATTCTATAATTTTCAAACATTAATTAAAATAAATTTTTATATCTTTCCCTTATTTTCTTTTCCATTAAAAAAATTATTATTATAATTTATTAATCTTCTATTATTTTATTCTTTAATATTAAATAATTCTCTAACATCTAGTCGAAATTCTTAACTTTTAAAAGATGATTTTTTTATCCTTCCAACATCTAGACAGGGATTTAAAACAAATATTTTTATTTTTATATTATATTTTAGGAGATTTTGTAAATGCAAATATCATCAAAAGCACATACACAAAATCAAAGATAACAAAAGCATGCTAATTAATAAACTAATATATATACAAAATTAGTAAACAATAAAAAATCACGTAAAATCAAAATAAGCATGATTATAATAATAAAAATAATAATGACCATAATGTAAAAAGATATTTAACATTTTTTAAACAAAAAATATTTATTATTTATATATAAAATAAAACACAATAACATGGTGTTTTATTTGTTTTATTTTCTTCCACAATAAAGCAAACACACAAAAATGATAAAACAAGTAAACCCAGGAAATGATGAAACCCGAATAGTATGCATCATACATGCTCCCTGCAAAGGGGACAAGAGAAAATACAGTTTATGTAGATAAGCAAAGCATGTAGATGAAGTTTTAAGCTTTATGATAGTTCATTTACGGCTAGAACAATTGACAGTAGGCACGAAGAAAACTTAAGCTTCACTAATCATGCGCTAAAGGCATCAACATATGTGGAAGAATGAAGCTTTCAACTTTCACTAAAATACCACACACAGAAAGAAACCATCTAGCATAAGATACCTAAGAAACACTAAAGTGTCATGCAAGGAGCAATAAGACTGCTTTCTCCTTTTAGAACTTTCATAATTTTTGGCTAAAAGGATCTTATTTTCTTTTTCATGCAATAGAAATATCAACAAGAAGAGAGCTTTGTTTAATAGCAGAGCAAATGGGAAAAAAAATGAAAACAAACATTTTTCATTCTAGGCCAGCTTTCTCTCTTTTTCAATCTGGTTTCAACCTTTTTCTTCTAGTTGCCACCTTTTGTTTTCTTCTATCTCTTATGTTTTTTAGTTTTCCTGATTTTGCCATTGGCTATTTAACTACAACAAATTTGGTCATCAGTGGCGAATAGAATAAAATACTAAATATTTGTATTTTGCCACCCTATATATTCTGTGACAAAAAAATTAAACGTCATGACATTCGTCACATTTGCACTATCGCTAAAAGTCTAATATGACGATAGCAAAATATTGTCACCAATTGTGAATCTACCATGACAATAAAATAAAACATCAACTTATGTTTTTTTTTTTGTAACATTAGTTTTCGTCAACTATTTATGAAAAAAAAATGATTAAAAGCTATATTTGTCACAAAAAAAATGAAAAATTTTGATAAATTAGTGACAAAAGGTAAATTGTTACAGTATTAGTGACAAAATTATCATCACCAATGATTGTAAGATAATGTCTATAGTGACAATAAAATCAAACGTCATGTTATGCGTTAATTTTTGTGATGTTTGTTTTCGTTAACTATTTATAAACAAAAAAGTCATTAATGACTATAATCATCACAAAATAAATGATAAAATCTTATATATTAGTGACAAAAGGTAAATCGTCACAATATTGGTGACATAATTATCATCATAAATAATTATAAGATAATATCAAATGTGACAATAAAATCAAACATCACTTTATGCCTTTTTTTTATATGACGTTAATTTTCATCAACTATTTATAAAGAAAAACGTCATTGAAGTTTATAATCATCACAAAATAAATGATAAAATCTGATATATTAATGATGAAAGGTAAATTGTTATAGTATTAGTAACATAATTATCATCACAATTGGTTGTAAAATAACGTCAAACGTGATAATAAAATCAAACGTCACATTATGCTTTTTTTGTGACGTTAGTTTTTGTTAGCTACTTATGAAAAAAATGTCATTAAAGGCTATAATCGTCACAAACTAAATGATTAAATCTAATATATTAGTAACGAAAGATAAATCATCAAAGTACTGGTGACATAATTAACGTTATTAAATCCTATATATAAAAATATTTTTGTGGAATAATCTAATGTAGTGTTCTTGCAAATCCACCAAATATTTAAATTGGTTTTTAAATGTATTATATTCTTTAAAGTATACCCCGAAATCATATAAAAATAATATTGTTTTAAAAAAAAGAATCATAACTATGAAATAAGTAGTCATCGAAATCTTGTCTTCAAGCTCTCAATCCAAATCTTATGTCGACGATGATTATGTTAATGGTGAGTTTGTATTACTAGAAGCTGCAATAAATAAATAATAGCAAATATCAAAACAAACACAATAAGATCAAAACTAATACAAAAACAAACTAATCCATTTTATGCATATGAAATTTTTAAATAAGGCCTTACCCTATATTAAAGAATAGGTTTTGTCAAGAAATTGACAAATAAACTTCTCAATCTGCAATGTTGATACTAATCATAGGAAATAGACAAAAGATGGGTGGTTCATGTTTAAACAAGTAATCACCATTACCTCAAGCCTATTTTTAAATCAATTCGGATAAATCATGGGAAAATTACAATTGCACCTGTTTTTCAGGAGCCCATGTCATTATCATACTTTGATATATCTTACATCATAGGAATGACCTTTTATCATCCAAATCAAGACAGAAAGGTAGAAGTTGTAATAATAACTTAAACTAAGATATAAACGTGCAAACAAATAAAGCAGAAACACATAGACACAACACAAGCAGCCACATCAAATCAACATCACAATAACCAAGAAAAGGCCTTTTAGAGAATTTGGAGATGAAGCTTCCCTTTTATAGATATAGTTGTAACATGTTAAAAGGTGAAATTTGTAGTGGGTTTGTGGGAGTTTTGTAACTTTGAAATTGACAAGTAAACTTCATAAAGACTTAGTCAAGAGGCATGTTAAATCTTAATGTAAGAAGACGACCAAGAACCTTTTTTAAGTCCTCGACTTTAACACCATGATTGGCTAGTAAACAATGATGAACAGCAAGCTTAACTTCCCCAATAATATGCGAGCTATGATGAAGCAAGAGGTCATAATTCCTATGAATACTACCACCTAAGGAATTCTCAATTCGTAATACTGCTTTATCTACTATCCACTTTTTAACTACCTAATTAAAATATAATAATTAAAACCAATTCTTAATGAAGACTAATCAAAGATGCTAAGTGCTAAAACATTTAAAATCAACCCATTTTCTAACATAAAAACTAAATATTTATCAAAATAAATTAAAAAAAAGTTGAAGTAATTACTTGAAAAGCAGCATCAAATTGATCATAAGGAATAGCTTCACAATTTGAATAGGCCTTCTTAGCTACTGCTTCATTTTTGGCTCCACGAACTCCTTTTTAAATTAATCAATCAATCAATTTCATTGAATTATAGTAAAATTTTGTTAATTTATATTAAAAAATAACCGTTGCCCAATCTCATTCCTTTGAAAAAATAATAAAAAAAATAAATATTATCGTTATATATGAGTTTTTTCGTAAATAAATACTACTTGATATGCAACACAAAGGCGAAAGCCATCGGAGACAGGATTAGAGAACTGGGTTGACATAAGTGGCTATAAAGAAAATGACAAAATAGCCCAAGTAAAATTACAATTTTTATTTAAAATAAAAGATAAACCCTAAAAAAAGCAAAGACAAGGATTTTCATACTGGGAAGCAAAGGGGAGTCTTTGGAGACGACATTGTAAGGTGAATCAACTAAAAGCTTCTCTAACCCGATAGCCTTCTTAATCTTATTGCTTCTGTCATTGTTGTTATTGTTGTCATAGTGGAGGGAAGTGAAAACAACGATTAAATGAGATCATTTCAAAGGAAATTAGGAGATTCAAACCGGTGGGATTGGTTTATGATTAAAGATAATGACTTTGCTGAAGAGTGGAGTCATTGGGGACTGCACAATGGAAGTGGTAGCCATAAGGAGTCTACTTTATATCATGACAAGAAAGGCGGGGGCAATATTTTGAAGAGTTAATAAATACCTTAACAAAATGTAAATTTTTCCATTTTTGGGATCTCACCGTATCGAACCATATCTTAGAGATCTATTTTTGGTAAAACAGATATATAGTACTACTATTTTTTTAATAATAATTAATTAATTTATCAAATACTAATTAAGAATCAAGAAAAAAAAAGTAAACATTTTTTTAATATACTCTCTCATATCAAAATTATTGTCTATTATTTTTTAAAAAATTAAAAATTTTAAAATAATATTTATAATTTTTGAGTTATAATTTTTTAAACATATTTTAATTCAATATAATATTTTACAAAATAAAAGTTAAAGTTGAGTTATTTTTTAAAAAATTATGCTTGAAAGAAAAAATATTTTAAAAAATAAAAATTTAAGAAAAAATAGATGAAAGAAATAAATTAAGTATAAAAATTTAATTAAATGAATTTAGAATTTAATTTGACTAATTCATGTATTTTTTAAAATAATAATATTTAATAAATTTAAAACTCAAAATTTTCTTTTTATTTTTAGGATGTGATTTTTTTTGTACAAAAAAAATATTTTTGGGTGTGTGAATAATTTCAAAAATAAAATTAACTAAAAATATATTTAAATTCACATATTGAATGACATCTTTAACCTTTATTTTATCAATTTATTATAATTTAATTCAAGTTTTAAGTCCATTTTTCAATTGAGTAGGAGTCTTGATTAGTAACGCCAATTTCAATCGACCAGTTTATTAATAGTATAAATAATTTTTTTGTTAATCCTTTCCTTATATGAAAAACATGATATATTACATAATTGTATAAATCAATGCGTTGGCTTGGTAGGGAATCAAAAGATATTTCAAGTTTTGTTTCA
Organism: Durio zibethinus; assembly: GCF_002303985.1. The sequence goes on along the minus strand of NW_019168470.1, from coordinate 14,334,136 downwards.
AATAAAAAAGGTAAAATATTTCTAAACCAAACCTTTTGCATATAATTTATGATTTTATTAAATTTATTATGTAATTTAAAATTTATCTTACTTTATATAAATATATAAAAAAAAATTTTGACTAAAAAATTATATCCAACTAGCTTTAAACTCATGCGATGCATGAAAATATATTCATATATCAATAAATTTTATATAAACAAAATTTTTTTAAATGATAATATAAGCTATAAAGTTTATAAACAACTCATAACTTATATAATCATTTTTATTTAAATTTATATATTTTATTATAATAAAATAAACTAATCACATATTGAATATACTTATGCAATTATCATCAATTCTAAAGAAAACTCAAACTATAGTTTATTAAATCCAAATAATCTTTAAACAAAAAACAATAATATTTTCGATTTCAAAAAATTAAAATTTTCATCCTTAGAATCAATCTCGCATACAAACTTTTTTCATAGGAGATTCTTCCATAAATTATTGTTGAAGCAAAGATGCAACAATTAATTCTCTAATATTTCTTGTTATATTTGAAGTGGATGTTATTTTACTTGATGAATCAATAGATTTCACAGATGAAGGTGAAGAGATAGATAAAACAATAATCTATATTTTTAATTTTTTAATTTTTAAAATTTCTTTTAAAATTATAAACAAAATATGTATTTTAAAATTTTTATTATATGTATAATTAATTCATTTTCTTTAATTATAAAATTTTCATATATGAATATATAAATAAATTATGCTTAATAAAAAAATTATATTCTTAAATAGGTATAGTAATAAGTATATATAAGCTTTGTCAAATCATCACTTATAAATTATACATTAATTTGAACTCATTAGTGATGGATAAATAATGTCACCTAGAATCCAAAATGTCAAAAAAAAAAATCCCATCAAATTAATTTGACGATAAAAGTTTGTCACATTTATATTATCGTAATATAACACCAATGTAATGAAATTGTAATGTCATTAATAGTTAACTAAAGTGTTCAATTTGTGACAAAAATTTATAATGTCACCTAAAATTTATCAAAAACAATTTATCACAGATAAAATTTTAACTTGGTAACAAAATTATAACGTCACCTAAAATAAAAAAATGTCATAAGAAATTTTTCCATCAAATTATTTTTTTGGTAAAAGTTTGTGACATTTAAGTTATCATCATATAATACCATATATTGACATGACAAAATTATAATGTCATTAATAATTAACTAAAAGATTCAATTTGTGATAAAAATCAATAACACCACTTAAAATCTATAAAAAAAATTCATCACAGATAAAATTTTAAATTAGTGACAAAATTATAACGTTGATTAAAATACAAAATGTCACAAAAAATTTTTTCACCAAATAAAATTGATAGTAAAAATTTGTCACATTTATGTTATCGTCATATAATACCATAAAATAAAGGTGACAAAATTGCAATGTCATTAATAATTAACTAAAGCATTCCATTTGTGACAAAAATTGATAACATCACCTAAAATCTATTAGAAAAAATTTGTTACGGATAAAATTTAAAATTAGTGACAAAATTTAAACATCACCTAAAATGAAAAATGTCATAAAAAAATTTTCCACCAATTAAATTTGGCAGTAAAAGTTTGTGACATTTATATTATCGTCATATACCACCATACATTGACATGACGAAATTGCAATGTCATTAATAGTTAACTATAGTGTTCAATTTATGACAAAACTTAATAACATCACCTAAAATCTATCAGAATAAATTCATCACAGATAAAATTTTAAATTGGTGACAAAATTATAATGTCACCTAAAATAAAAAAAAAGTCACAAAAATATTTTCCATAAAATAAATTTGGTGGCAAAATTTGGCAGCAAGATTTTTGTGATGTTATCATGTGACAATTTTATATATCGTCATATAAAAAGGTGATGAAATATATTTTTCATCGCCTATTACATACTTTGTATGACAAAGTATAATGCGTCACTTAGAAAAAGCATTACAAATTGTTAGATTTGTTGTAGTTCACTATTCCTCTTTCTTGTTTGTAGGCATTCTGCCCAACTTTTTTCACGATTGCTACTGCAAGTCCAGCTTCTTCTTCTGTGGTTATTTACGCCTATTCCTTCTAGTTCCTTTTTTTTTCTTTGGGTTTGTTTCCCAATTTTTTTTGTTTTTTCTCATTTCTAGCACATGCCCCTCTTTTCCGTTTTGTTTTTACACCCTCGCTAACTGTTTCTTTAGTTTTTCCTTCTACCACATCCTGTTTCCCATAATTTTGCCTCCCTTCCTTTTTGTTTTTGCCCTCACATTTCAACCGCCTATGCAGTTCTATTCATTTCATTATTATTATTATTATTATTTATTTTATTTTATTTTATTTTCCCCATGCACTTCACACCCCATATCATTCATGATTCTTTATTTAACTGCAGCTTACCTTTATTTTTCATGTACAAACCCTTCATGCACGGTGAGTGGCCCCCATGGCCATGCCTTGGGCCTCTCTTCCTTTTGGTCTTTTTAGCTTTGGGATTTTATATTTTTGGTTTTGCTTTTATTTATTATTTATGTTATTAATGGCCAATAATGGGCCATTATTTTTTTGGTTTTGCTTTCATTTATTTATTTATGTTATTAAGTTTTAATTTATTTTAAAAGTTTTTGTAATTTATTTATTTATATTTATTTATTATTATTAATGGCCAACAATGGGCCATTAGTGGGCTTTTAAGAATGAGCTTTTATTTGGTCTAAATCAAGCAATTTAGGGCCATTGTAACGGCCTTCACTATGAGGCCCACATTAGGCTTCATCCTGAAGCATTTAAAATGGATTGTACAATAGGTCCGAAAAATTATAGTTAAAGTCCAATTGCAAATTGAACCCATTTTAAAGTAATAAAATATCTCAAATAAAATTAGGTGTCTACATTATATTCAATAAAATATAATTGAAATATGAAGCATGTTTTGAAATATGGCATACCTTTGGTGTTTTTAGCATATATTGTAAAATATTTTGAATTTTGATAACTTTATAAAATATAGTTTTTTCTAATGTTTAATTTAGTAACTTTTCCTTAGTTCTTAGCTAAATAAGGCTATTTTTACTCCTAATAGGTTTAATTTTTGGCTTTGTAGGAAATCTTGGATAAAAAAGTGGATCTTGGTGAATCTTGAAGAATCTTGAAGAATCTTGATAATTTTTGTTCAAATCTTGGATGATTCTTGATGCATTAGAATGAATCTCGGAATGTTCTTGGTGATTCTTGAATTTTTTGAAACTTTTGAAAATCTTAAACTGGGAAGATGTTCAAGATTGATTTTGCCGAATTTAAGAGAGTAAGAATTGCTCAATTCTGATGATAAGAATTGCTCGATTCTGATGACAAATGGAGAAAATTCATGCAAGAATAAAAATAGGGAATTTTGACAATAATGAAGGATAAAATTGTAATTTCAAGTGAATGTAAGTCCATGATATCTTATGTAATGCACAATGTATTAGATTACTAATTGATGACAAGGCAACAAGTCTTTTCTCATTGGCCAAGAGAAATGACTTTGAAGCTTATGTGGCATAATGACTTAGTAATTCTCTTCACATTGGAAAAGACCAAACAGCCTTTCGTGTTCCTACTTTGAATTGGCATTCCTATTCCTACTAAGATTTGCACTTTTTCCTAATTAAAGTAAGATTTGCATAAATATATAAAAACTAAATGATAAGGGGTAACATAACATATTCTTAATGAGGATTTTAAGAGTCCTAATTGTAGAAAACTCTTCAAAATTGCTCTAAAAAACTTAAGTCACACCATGTAAGAAGAGTTTTAAGATCATGCAATTTGAAGACTTTCTATAAGGTATGCAAGTCTTTAAAACTGAACTAGGTTTTGTTTTTTAAAGATTTTGAAATTTCTTTCTTTTCTACTTTTCTAGAAGTTTTTACACATTAAGAAAAGAAAAAGGCAACAAATACTTACCATCTAGAAACCACGATTCAATTTAAAAGAGTTTTTTTTAAGAGTTTCACTTCTGCCAACAGAGATTCAATTAAAAAATGACTCTTTTACTCAAAAAGTTTAACTCAATTAAATCAAAAAGTCTACAAATTCATAGTTCAACTTGGCCAAACCTTCCTTCGAGTTTCTTGCCCATAAATAGCTAGCTTTAGGCATTAGAAAGAGTATGGTTGGGGTGACAGACCAATCTCTATAGTTTCTTCTTCTTTTTGTCTTTTTTTAAGCTTTTATATTTTTTAAGTTTCTACTTCATTTTAATTTAGTTTCTACATAGTTTCTTTTCATTTTTCAGCTTAATAAACTTTTATTTTAAAGTTCTTTCAATTTGGTTTTATTGGTTTTAATTTAATTATTTGCTAATTTAATATCTTAGTATAATCAGTTTAGTTTTCTAGTTATTGCAAATTTGTTCTTAATTTTTGTTAAGTTCTTATTGCATTCATAATTCCCCTTATTTTATTTATGCAATTCATAATCTGTTTTCATCTTATTTCCTTAATTGTATGATTAATTCTTGTTATTGCATTTGGTTATTGCATTGAAGTTAGAATTGGTTCATCTTGTTGTGTTATTGCATGATTTGCATGCTTTAGGTTTCAATTTGTTTAAATCGCATATTCAATTATATGATAATTTTGGTTTGCATACACTTAGCTTTCAAAACAATTTTGATTCTTATTCATAAGGTTGATTTCAAATTAATTTTTTGCATTTTAGATCTTGTTGCATGTTTTTATGTTAATTTGAGTCATAACAATTTGCGTGCATGTTCTAAGAGTTAATTAGGTTTAGATAAGTTAGGTTAAGTTTCAATTTGTTTCAATCCTTTGTTGTTTAATTTAATTAGCATCAATTTGGTTTGATAAGTTTAGATTTATATGTAATTGCATGTTATTGAGTTTATTTAGCTTAGATAATATTCTGTTTTGCTTAATTAATTTATATTGCTTTCAGTTCTTATTAAATTGTTTAGTTTTGCTTGTTTAATTAGTTAATTAGTTGCTACATAGTTATTTAAGTTATTTTTACTTGCTGGTTTTCAATTTAATCTTTCAATTGCATTCTAATTGTTTGTTAAGATGTTGTTTTAATTAGTGCATGTTAATTTCAATTTAAACTTGTTTAATTTTGTTTATTGCATAAGTTAATTTTCTATTTTGATTAGTTAAGTAATTTAATTTATTTCTTGCATATCAATTTTAATTTGTCTAAATATAATTAGAGTGTTATAATTTCGGTACTTAATATTAACTCTATTTATAATCTCCATGAGAGTAATCTTTTTTTACTACTTGTACAATTTGTGAACTTGTAAATTATCAATCAAATTTTTGAGTGAAATGAATTTCATTAGAATTTAGACTATTTAACCTTTCCAATGATATAAATATCACTCAATTCCAACATCAGATAAGAAAGTTATGGGAATTTAAAGTTGGGTGTGTGATGTTGAAAATGGAGTGTCAATCGGTAATTACGTACGCTGATTGACCCACCTTATTTTTAGTTGAATTTCATGATTAATTTTGTATTTTTGGGATTTATCTCCCCAAAATGGCATTGCCATCTAATAATTGACTTTTGGGAGATAAAAATTTTAAATAAACCTACAAAAAGATAATTTAAGTAATAATTGTGATTTTTCATGAAAAATATCTCTTGATAATTAATCTCGATAATTATCTTTCCCATTTGATAGACTCAACCCTCATCTCTAACACTCAGTTCATCACTATAAATAGCCCCTTTTAATTTTTCATTTGACATGCCTAAGCGTTTCTCTTCTTTTTTTATAAGAAATTCAATTTTAAGCCTTTCATAAGTTTTCCCAAATTCTTGAGGAATCCTCTTCATTTTCATCATTTCTAGCTTTCAAAAAGCCTTCCTTTGTCATTTATAGCCACTAAAATAACTTAACGCCTTACCCAAAGCCCTTACTAATCTTTTTTCTCGATTGTTTGTAAAACCTCCTTACTAATCGACACACCCTCTAGACAGACCAACACCAACCTTTTAGCACACTTTTTTGCCTTCATTTTATTAGTTTCATTAGTTTTTTTCATACCAACACCAATCCTTGTCACTCAAATCTATGACATCACCCTTGCCACATCCACCTACCAAATTGCCACCTTGCCTTAACAATCCACCTATAGCCTAAACTCTATTCATGTAATCCAAGTCTAACCAAAACTTTTCCTCAAGAGTTTCAATATAACAAAACTCTTCTAAAAGTTCAAGTTCCATTAAAACTCCCCCAAAAGGTCCTAGTTACATTAAAACTCTCCCTAAGTGTCTTAGTTTCACCAAAATTCTCTTAAAGAGTTCTAATTCCACCAAAACTATATCCAATAAGTCCCATTTTTACTAAACAATGCTCGAAAAGTCTTAGTTCTACCAAAACTCTATCTAAAAAGTCTCTATTAAACTAAAATCCTTTTAAAGAGTCTTAATCTAGCTAAAACTCTTTCTAACAATCCTAAGAGTTCTAGTCAAGCCAAAATTCTACTTTACTTAACCAATCTCATAAGCTGAGACCAATAGTTGTCATATTGAATCTTTATCAAATAAACCCATTCAGGTGTACTTTTTACAAACCCTTAGGTATTTAAGCCTCTCACTAAATTATGAGCATGTTGATATTTAATACATGTTCATGTATTATGTAGTCTTAGGAATACATGATGATATGTCATATAGTTGAAATTAGGTTTAGGGTGGTGAATTTTTTTATGTAAATTCAAGTGCAATATGTAATGCATTATCTTATCATTTAGATTAAGTAAAAAGAAATGAGTTATATTAAATATGTCATCGAGGCATCTTTCATATACATTGTTATTATGATATGCCATTTAGACTAGGTTGCATTTTATCTTTCTCTAGTTACACTTCCCTGTTTTATAATAATATGGCCTGAATAGTTATATTTTAAATATATTTTATTGATAACACGACTTTTGTATTATTTAATACTTGATAAACTACCCGATGCTGCTAGCCCACATGCATTTTTCTATATGTATGAGTGACAACACGAGACATATAAAATTGTTCATATCTCATTGTTTATTAATATATATAAAACAATAAGCAAGCTCTTTAATCCCTATATTAAACAACAGGTAGGCTCTTTAATCCCTAGGCTAGTCAAAGCATTGGTCTGAAGTGAATAAGATAAGCTAGGTTTATCCCAAATAATTTGGTTTCTCTAACATCCTCTTTACAATCACTGAACTAAATTCTTTGGTAAATATGAGATTGTGATCTTGAAATTGACATTGATTCCCAAAATATAATTATATCAATCAACAACTCCTAATCCAACCTTTAATTTCATCACTGACATGAACGACGAATGATAGGGATAAAACCCACACTACTCACAGACACTAATTGATTATACTAAAATTTTAGTATTTTTTTGCTCATTTTTAGTGTAATTTTTTTTTATTTTAGCTTGTTCCTTGTGAATTATAGCAAAAATAATCATAAATGCACATTTATCTCATATGTAGGAAAAATGGAGAAAATGAGGAATTTTGGACAATTTGGACTTAAATTGGAGGATTTATGGTGGTAAAAGCTAGCATAGGCCATAATTTGTCTAATTGCATTTCATTTCCAATCAAGGGAGTTCTTCTAGCACTTCTCTTTTATGGTTTCATGATTTTTTTTAGATGATTAAATTCCAAAATTTTGCAAATTCTTATAATGTCAAATTTATTTACTTTATGGCTTGAATTTTGTAGTAAAATGAAAGATAAAGTGTGTGCATCTAGTGCCAAAAGAAAAGGAAAGATGCATGGTTGCCATAAGTGTTGAAGTGCCATGTAGCAAATGATTTGGTGCCATACTTTGGTGATTTTAAGAAGGCCAAATAGAGTTAACGAGTTAAGATTTTGAAGGACTCTTATTGGCCATAATGTGGACCTTTGGATTAGCCAAATTTATGAGAAGAAAGCTTGGAAATAAGGAGTTCAATGAACCAACCAAGAATGAACCAGCCATGAAGGAAAAAAAAAAAAAAAGGCATTAGAAGGCCACTCAAACTTAGATATTTTTGGGAGATATTTTGGGGCTTGGGGCACCTCTTATTTATTTATAAATAGGAGAGAGATGCTAGCCATTTGAAGAACTTTAGGCTAAGATTTTCATTTTTTATTCCTATAAATTTTTGTATTTACTTTTTTGCATTTGCATTTTCTTTCAAGGCAAACAATTGTTAATTTTAGTTTTCTTGATTGAATCTTGTTGCAAGTTTAAGCTTCCTACACTCTTTTTCAATGTTCTTTAAGATTTTTATAATGAAATTTGAAAATTCTCATGATTTCCTCTTCAAATTCTTTTGATTTCATGTTGAACTTAGCTCTAATTTCAATTTTGCTTACTTGACCTATCTTTAGTCTTTTAATCGAAACTTGGTGATTCCTAGCTTGATTTACATCAAAATTTTGCCTAGTTCATAAGGCTATAATCAAGTAAAAATTCAGCTTCAAATTCAATCTATACAAGTACAGTTAAGCCTTCAAAGTTAAGGCTGGATTTAAAAGGTAGAAATGATCTATGCATGAGTGACAGCATTGCAATGAAGCATTCTCCTTCTAGACATTTAGTTTGCTTCTCTCAATTTTTACACTCTTAGATTTACATGTTTACTTGCTTATTTTCATTTTATTACAATTTAATTCATGAATTTACTAGCTGTTTGGATGAATTGTTTAGTTAATGCTTTGTTTTTCTTTGTTTTAAGTATCACTTGAATAGCAGTTCATTGAGCTAGTTTTTCTCTATTTTGCTATGATTTTCTTGTTGAATTTTCTTTTAACTTGTTGAATTGTTTCTTAGCTCATTTCAAGTTCATTTTCATTATAAGCTTCTAGACCTAATTTTTTCTCTCATCAACTCAATGAGTTTTGGTTGAATTTCACTTTCTATTTTAGTTGTTTCTAGTTAATTCTTGTATTTTCTTGCACTTTTTATTCTTCAAATCAGTTTTCCTTTTAGTTCCTTAAATGATCTTTTCAATTCTAGTTTATGATCACTTGTTTTAGCATCAATTAGATCTAGATCAATTAATTCAAGTTCAGTTACAAGTTAGTTCTTAGTTGTAGTTTTGTGTTCTTTTGTTGCATTGTGTGATTTTTCTTCAACTTTTGTGTTCTTTCAATAATAAGCTATTTATTTCTCACGATGTTCTTTGATAGATCTTTGAAATTTCAGCTTGTTTCATTTGATCATGTTTCATTTTTTTAATGCAAAATAGTAGCTCAAATTCTACTTTTCAAATTTGTAAGGTAGTTATAATAGCATTTATAATGTCTTGTTTGATTGTATTTTCTTAGATTAGCTTAATTTTCATGTTGATTCTTTGACCAAACTAACTTTAGAAGAGTATGGAAACAATAGATACTTAGCCTAGAAATCTCTTTACCTAATCTCTATGGGAATAATATCTTGATTGAAATGTCACTATTATTACTTGTACGACCTGTATACTTGCAATTTGCCTTAATTAATAACTCAATTGGTGAAATTACAAACATCGAAATAAAAATAATATTAAAAACATGTAAGCAAGAATATTTTTTTTCTTTTTATTTTTTAACATTTATTGAAAAAAATCTAAAATACAAAAATAATCATTTAACTTTGGATGATTTTTATTTTAATCACTAAAGTATAAAAAACTTGTGTTTTAATCATCAATATGTGAATACATATTTTTTAGTCACCCAACTGTTAGTGTCTAATGGAACATTAATAAGGCATACCACATATTATGTTAGAAGCCATGTGTCATGCTTGCATCAACAAACAAGTTAATATGGCAATGATGACATAACATGAAAAATAAAAATAAATTAAAACGAAATCAAAAAAACTTTTTCTATCTTCTATCCCTTCTTTCTTCCCCTCATAAATTTTTATATTTTTCGCATTTTTTCTTGAGCTTTCCTACATCCATTTGACTCATCCCTTCATTTCCCTTTCTTTCTCAAAACTTTCCCGCTTCTCTTTAACTTAAACTCTAACCACCTTAAAACTAAATTCTAACAATCATCCATCGCATGCTTCACTGTCAGTCATCTCCAAGAGCTGTTCGCCAATAATGGATCTTCCTCAAATTGTAAAAATGTTTAGGGTGAAATTTAATATCAACCAACCCAACATTCCTCAAACACCTAAAAAAAGCCCAAAAGCCCTAGGATTTATTGAATAATTGGAATTCAAGACATCCAAAGCCAAAGTTTTTAATAGGGCTTTTTGTTGAGCACGTGATGCAATTAAGGCCATGGCATTGTAAGTATAAAATATTAAGCTTATAACAATGCTGATTTAAAGCCCATGTGAAAAATAAGAAAGCTATTCTCCAATTCTTGAGGTTATTTAGTAGGGCTCGACAACTTTATAGGTCAATAATGATGTATTTGGTGAACCAAATTCTATGATCTAGTAAGTAAGGAACCCTTCAAATTAGTTGATAATTTTTTTAAAGATTTCTTCACGAAGGTTTCATTAACTCATAATTTATGTTGAGTAGATGTTGTTGCGATAATTTTTAATTCATAAGTTGTAGGAAGGGATACAAGTTTTTTAATCTCTGGATAATATAATGAAAAAAAGGTTGCTTTAGATTAGACTAACATGAAGGCATTTAAAATGTTAATCTGATTTAAAAAGAGAAATTTGTTATTTTAAATTTTAGTGCAAATGGGTTTTTGTTGATTTGAGCGAAAAAAAAAAAAAGGCTTTGGCAAAAGGCTAGTAACAAAGAATTTGGTATAATTGGTTTCGTAAGTTTGAAAGTTTGTTTAAGACTCTGATGGCACAATCGTCTGTCTCCTATGGCTTTATCAAGTTTGCATGCAACTAGTGTGAGACTACAAAACTAGTTATAATTGTATTGATTTTTTTTTAAATTTAAACAAGAAAGATATTAATGATAATTTGGTGAAAAGGAAATATGGGAGAGATTTACCATTGGCAAGTTATGGCAGGCGATGAAGTTGAATGGTGATCAATTGAATTAGCTAAATTCTTGATTTTTAATTAAAAATTTAGGTGGTTGTTCAATTCAAGAATAAAAGTTTTAATTTATACAAATAAGGATTAAATGTTATCGATTTGTTACAATATAAGATTTTTTTCAGTAGAAACTGGAATGTGAAAGATACATGCCATAGTAACTTGTAAAAAGATTAAAAGCCAATTGATCTAGCACATTAATGTTGATTTGGCTTTTTTTTCCAATATTCTATAAAAAAAACAAAATATTTATCATTTAACAAATATTATCAAACCAATGACAAAAGAAAAGTTATTAACAAAAAAAATCTAAAATCACCCAAAGCAGATCTACCCTATTCTAAATACCCTGACAACATTTTGGGTTTAGTGTTCATTATTAACCATAAATATCTTTTCAATTTCAATCATTGGTTATGTTTCAATTACTGATTTTGGAGTTTTGTCTAAGAGTCTTTGTTGTTCATCATAAAGTTTACAAATTTCGAAAGTTATTTGCAATCGTATTGGGTTCTAGAAAAAAGAAAATTTAGAAAGTTAGGTCTAGTTGTTTTGTTGTTAAATTTGTATGAAGTAGTAATATTTAGGCATTTTTTTTTTGTTTTGTTGTTCTTCATAGTAAGGCATTGTGTTGTTATGTTGTTCTTTATTACTCAAATTTGTGTTAATTCCTAATCTGAATATAATCTTCTTCATTTTATGTTTAAGATGGATGAGTATTATATTATATAGTAAATAAATTATATAGTGATAGAATTAAATTTTCTTGCTTTTGTAGTATGAGTTTTGATTATTATATCCTACATTTCACTATGTTGGGGCGTTTGTTGGTGATGGTCTTAATCTTTTGTATATAAATGAGATAGTAGAGGACTCAAAAGTTGATACTAATAAGATATCTTACTTTAAGTTATTAGAAATTTGTAATGAGGCTAGTTATATGAATATTAGTCAAATATTGTATTTGAAACTTGAAAAAACACTAGCTGATGGGTTGATGATAGTAAATGATGATAAAAGCACTCTTGATATGATTTGGTATATCGTATATCATAGTGTAGCTGATGTGTGTATAGTACATGGCATAGATGAAGCTATTTTAACTATTGAAATGTTAACAAGACATGAAGTGGAAGATGTAGCTGAAGTAGTAAGGAATAAAAGGGTAGAAAATCAAGATATAGTTGAGGCAACAAAGGTGAGAAATGAAGATGTTGCTAAGGTAACGAAGGTAGGAAATGAAGATGGGTAATGAAGGTAGGAAATAAAGATGTATTTAAGGCAGCAAAGGTAAGAAATAAAGATGTAACTGGGGTAGAAGTTAAAGATGCAAGTGATAAAAATAGCAGTGACAAGAAAGATCATACTTCTTCTATACAAATTCTATGTTTAACTGGTAATGATGATGAATAAATAGTTTTTACCAAATCTAAATTGAAAGCTATGATAGAAAAAGGTAAATGTAAGAAAAATATAGTGGCTAAGGGAGTACAAATTGGTATGAATATGGTTAGAGATGGAGCTGATAACAAAAAATGGAACTAGATTCAACCTCTCCAGTTAAAGGTAATATCGGTGATATTGATGAGGGATATCAAAATGAGTACTATGATTGAGATGAGTATGGTAAGCTCATTAGTGATGAGAAAAAAATTGTTGATGGTGTTACAAGGATGAGAAGTAAGTTTCCAATGTATAATCCTAATGCAAAAACCATTTACACTGAGTTAGACATATTGTTTGAGAATTCAAAATAATTTAAAAATGTTGTGTCATTACTTTTTATTAGGACAAATAGAGGTATCATATAGGCTAAGAATCATAAGAGTTTTGTTAGAGGTAAGTGTGCTGCAAAACAATGTCCTTGAGTAATCTATGTAGCTTATGAAAGAAAGTTGCAATCATTTCAAGTGACGACTTATAATAACACTCATGAATGCAACAAGGTTTTCAAAAACCCAAGAATGAGTCAAACCATTTTGGTTAAGTTGTATACAAAAAAGTTTATAAAGGATCTTTTTAATTAAGAATATAAAATTGTTAGAGTAAGTTAAAAAAGAATTTGATGCAAGGGTGTTAAAAAAGAGGTGGCTGATAAAGTGGTTAGTAATTATAAGGATGAGTTTAGACTTTTGTGGGATTATGCTTATGTAATCAAGAAAACTAATTAAGGTAGCACAACAAAGATACAAGTTCATAGGCCATTGTCAACCTCTCCACCTGTATTTCAAAGATACTATATATGTTTCAGGGCACTTAAAAAAGGTTTGGAGAGTGGTTGTAGGCCTTTTTTGAAACTAGATGGTTGTTGACTGAAAAGCTTGATAAAAGGTGAGTTGCTATGTGTTATTGGTAGAGATGGAAATAATCAAATGTTTCCAGTGACTTGGGCATTGGTGGAAGTGGAATGCATTGCTTTATGGAAATGATTTCTTAAATTATTAAAATCAGATATCATGTCTTTGAGAAATGGAATAGGCTGGACAATCATAACAGATCAACAAAAAGTAAATATTTAAATATTGATTTAAATTAAATTATGTACTTAATAGTTAAACTTATTACAAATTAGTTTCATATCACTTATAAGGCCTTGATAATGCAATTGCAAAGTTACTTTCAAATGTTGAGCACAAATTTTGTGCTAGGCATGTATATGTGAATTAGGCTAATATGGGATATAGAAGTAAAGAGAGGAAACAAGATTTTAGGATAATTGCTAGGTCTTCAACAGTCAAAAAATTTAAAGAAAATATGAAGAAATTATAGAAAAATGATTATACTATAGCTGCTGACGTAATAAAAGCCCTACCTTAATAATGGTGTAGAACATTATTTAATATAGACTCCACATGTAAATTGGTTGATAACAACTTATTTGAAGCATTCATTGGGACATTGCTAAATGTAAGGAAGAAATCAATGATTTCTTTGTTTAAAGACATAAAAAGGAATCTAATGGTAAGAATAAGGAAGAAAAAAAATAATGTTCTAGGTGGAGTGGTGTGATTGGTCCTAACATCATAAAAGTTAAAGAAACAAATACATCTATAGCATCACAATATATAGTTGCATTTAATGGTGATGGTGGCTATCAAATAGATTTGGGTTTAGATAGGTTTATTGTCCAACTTGGTGTGAAGACATGTAGTTGTAGAATGTACAACTTTCAGGTATCCTATGTGCATATGCTATATGTTCAATCAAAGATCTAGGTGGAAATATTGAAGAATTTATGTCTAGTTGGTATCATAAGGAAGTCTATTTGTAGACTTATAATAATGCTTTATAACCTATGCCTAAGAGAAAAGATTGGAGTAAACCAAGGACAAAAGAAAAGGTTCTACTCCTAAAGTTCAAAAAGATGCCAGGCAGGCCCAAAACCAGTGGAAGAAAGGATCATGATAAACTTAAGAAAAACAAGTCTAATAATATAAATCTTTTGATGAAAGGCATGATAATGACATGTAAACTATGTCATCAACTAAGCACAATAAAAAAGACTATCTTGTGGGAGGCAAAAAGATAATTTCATACTATTTTGCTTTTATTTATTATTATAAATATTGTACTATTATTAGATTCGACTATTAAATGCACAAAACCTAAACCATCAACTCAACTTTTATTTTTCTTTCTATGATAACAAGATTTTCATGTGTTCAGATCTAAAGACCAGAACATGGATCAAGGTACATCAAGTATAGGAAATATAACTATAAATCTTATTGAAGTTATAAGCGGTCCAAACAACCATGCTATTGTTTCTGTTACTGCTTATAATGCTTTTATTTGAGCTTTTGCTTCTGCATCCATATTTGTTTTAATTAATATTTTTGGTTTTGCATCTACAACTACAACTAAATCTAAACATGCATCGCACATGTTTCAAATCTAGTTTCAAATCCAATCAATGTTATTGCTATTGAAAATACAAAACTTAAGTCCAAAAGGCCAACATCTAATGGAAGAAGTTTTATAGATGAGGATGTGAGACTTTATGGGATGACTAATGGAAAAACAAATCCCTTATCAAAGTCCAAGGTTTCTACAACAACCATTAGGAAGAAAACAGTTTCAACAAATAATATTAGAAGTTGCAATGACAAAAACACTGTAAAAGCTACAACCAAAAGCAAGACAAATGGCATGCAAGGTTATGGATTATATACAAACTTAAAAATAGTGAGACAAATATATGTAATTGAGGTCAGATCAAACATATATATTTATGATTTTTTTTATAAAATATTACCCATTCTAACATGATAAATGTAATTCAATAGCTTAAATTGCCAACTTAAAAAGTGATAATAGTTGGAACAAGTAAAGGCAAGAGCAAGGTTGTTAAAGATGTAACTGCTAGTCAATAAAGTCATGTTATAGCTTTTAAAGGAAACAAGAAGAAACAAAAAATTTGACTAACACTTTTATTGACTATTCCTCCTGGAAAAATTTGGTTTTCATGTTATGTTAATTGTTTTTATATTACTGTTTTAAGAATAATTTCTATTTAAACTTCTATTGACTGAACATTATTTGTAGTTTAATGATGATGTAGCCATGTTAAACATGCATTTCTATTTCTATTTTTGATACAACCATTTTCATTATTAGATTATTTTACTCATAACATATTACAAATTGAACATATTGAAAATTTACAAATTTTATTTTCAGATTGCTTTTATAAATACAATCATTTTCTATTTCTATTTCTAATGCAATCATTCTGATTATCATATTACTTTACTTATAACATATTACAAATTTACTCATTTTCATCATCAAATTGCTTCTATAAATGCAGCCATTTTCTATTACTTCATAATCCAACCATTTCTATTGTTTCTATCATCGAAAGAAATAGAAAATGCTAAAAGTTCAAATTCTCAGCTAATAACATTGATTCAATTGGCATTAACATAATATGAGTTTTAACCAACATTTACATCTCATAAATCATTCACATTCTTAACTCACTATCAAACATACAAGCTAAGTTTCCTTTTTTTTTTTTTGGCACTGAAAATAATTACACAAAACAAAAGTAAAAAAAAAAAAAGAAATAAGCCACATTATTTTCCAATAGCCATCTCTACCATGTCCACCGTAGCTATTTTACTGCTTTCTTTCAATATCAACCTTAAAATACTAAGTTCTTTCTTAAACTACATATTCTCTATAGTAACATCAGCTTTAACAACATTCTCTTTTAACATTAAAACTTTATATTTCAAACTTTGAACATGATTACATAAAAATTTTTCTTTCTTTTTAGCTCTAGAATAATCTCTTTTGTCTTATCAAAAATTTTAGGATCATATTATAAATGAAATCCACAAACAGTGCCCTGTAATCAGAGACCAAAGAAATGTCAACAAATTTAGCAAAAAAATATAAATTTTATTACAAATTATTTTATTCATAAATTTATCAAATAATGTGGGTATCCATAAAATCTTTTACCAGGATGGTAGTTCATCCACAAAGTCTACCTAACTACATTCATATTGTAGTAATAAAAACGGGTTCTCCTTCAAAGTCCCATTCTATAGAGTAACTAATTGATATTAACTTATCCGTATTTATATTATAAGACCCTTATCTAGAAATCTTACAATTTTAATATTTTGAAGAACTAATTCAGAAAAATCTTGACCTAAATCAAAACATGAAAAAAACCCAAAATTTTTACTAACCTTGAATTTACATTGCTAGATGAACTCATATTTGAAGTAAACATTGTGTTCGAATTCTACTTTGAAAATAACATTTAGTCCTAAATTGAGTAACCCTCCAAACGTTTAATCCCAAATTGAGCCTTTAGCCGTTGAATTTTGGGTTAGGGTTTATCGAAATTTTGTTTTAATTTATTTTTATTTTTTAATGCCATGTCACCATTGCCATGTTTACTTTTTTATTAATGTGGGCATGAAACAAGGCATCTATCATCATATGTTGTATATTCCATTAGCATTCTATTAGACATTAGTAGTTAAGTGATTAAAAAATATTTATTCAAACATTAATGACTAAATAACAAAAGTCAAATGATTATTTTTATTTTAAAAATATACACATAGCTGAGTTATTAATAATATATTTTACCTTAAAAAAACCATACACTAAACTTATCAAGTAATTTTCTTTTCATCATAACTATGTTTTCAAAATACATATGTATTTTTTCATCCATATTAGGTGTGTGGAAATCCAATAATAATTAAGATCTAGATTAGCTAATTGTAGATATTTAGATCATAGATTAGTGTAAAAGTGACAGATAGATTGATTTAGACATTTTAAATCAGATTATTTTTAGATTTAGGTTTATCTCATCTAGAGTTTAGATAATTTAGGATTTGAGCTTTTTAGGTTAGGATAATTGTGGGTTCGGACCATTTCAAATATGGGATATTTTAGGTTCAATTTGATTTAAGTTTGGACAAGCTAAAATAATTTTAACAATTTATAAGCTATATACACTTTTCATAATTTTGAATATAATAATTAATTTCACTTTTTAATAATTAAATAAAAATATGACAAAAAATAAAAAAGTTTAAATCTTAAAAAGAAATAAAATTTATACTAATATAAATTACCCCACACTATCCTATAGCAATTGAGAAAACAATATTTTTATTTTTAATTTATTTTAAATTAATAATTACTTAATTATTAAATTATTTTAAATTATCTTTAAATGGATATATCCACCTATTTTTTAGATTGGAGTTCAACATATTTAATAAAAATTAAATTGTTTTATAAAATATTTTTTATTTTTTATTTTTTAATTATTTGAAAATTTAATATTTTTAATAAAATTTATTTCTTATATTTTGTAATTATTAAAAAGTATTATATTGTATTATATTATATTGTTTCATTTATCTAACAAACTAAGAAATTTCTTAATTTTAATGGTAATGAATTATTTTTTTATGATCATATGAAATTAATTTTTTATTAGACTAAATTGTAAGATCTTTCTTACACTTCAATAAAATTGATATATGATTTTTCAACTTAAGAAACTATTTTGAAATTGGTTATTACAAATTCCAAATTAATTTTCATTGTTGCAGATTTTCAAATAATTATTTTTATTTTTAACTCTATCTCTTTTATTATTTAAAGTAAGATTTAAAATAAATTAATAAATAAATATATGTAAATAAAAGTTAAAAAATATGTCAAAGGAGTAAAATCGTTTGTAAAAGATGAAATAAAAATAAATTACTTAAATTTTTTATGAACTTGCTTTCATAAAATGGCTTATAGATCTATTTTCGAATTTATTTAGTTAAAATTGATCAAGCCTTTGCCAACAAAATTTTTGAAGGATTTGTTTTAATCATATAGAAAATCCTAGCCCATTTATTTCCCTCAAAACCATAGCTAACAAACAAAATCTTAACTCATTTATCTCTCCCAAAACCAACAAAATCAATCCAAATATTGACCTAACCCATAAAAGTGTACAATTGTCGATCATCAACCCAAATAAGATTTTTTAATATATAGGTATGGATTAAATAATAATTTTGTATTTAAATATTATCCATTATATTTTTAGTCAATTTTAGAAGTTCAAATAAAACCTAAATAAATATATAAATCCAACATATTTATTTATAATATGAATAAAAAAGAATTTGCATATTTTGATATTATTTTATTATTTGACAATTATTATATACTTATATATTTTTTAAAAAAGTTTACGATACTTGAAATTGAATATAACTAAGAATTTATTTTTTAAGTGAGCTAAAATTAATATATAATAACACTAAAAAAATAAAAAGTCAAAACCATTGGATTACTTAAAAAAAATCATTTCAATGAAACAAACTACAAATAAAGTAAACTAAACATTTATATAAATGACTTTTTCCTATTAATCCGATAACCCATTTGGCCATTCCACTTAATTAGTCCAACAAATTTTTACTTTTATTTTTAATTTTTATTTTATTTGATTAGTTTTTTTAGTCATCATATTATAATTTTTAATAATTTTTTAAATTTTAAAAAAATTTCTTTCATTTATTTTGTTTTTATTTGAACATAAATTAAATAACAACATAATTACATTGAATCTAATTAATTAGTTTGGAATCGTATACACTCGTTGAATGAATGTTCAAATAAAATGTTGAGTAATACATATTAAAAGTGTTGGGCAAAAAGCTCAAATCCAATCAAACATCTAAGCCAACGAAAGCAAAATCAAATAATCAATCAATTATACAAGAAACAACAATTTAATATGGTTTAGCCCATTCGACCTATATCCATGAATGAGAAAAAAATCCACTAGTTGTAGAGAATTACAAATAAACATCAAACCAACCACTTACAATCAATACTCATAAGCCATTTTAATCTTTTCTAGTCTTATAGAATATTTACAACCTAAACAAACACTCACCCATGTGCACTCATATACCATACCTATATGGACTCTTTCAATCTCCTTTAGTCCACTCACAAACATTCAAATATACACACCCATAAGATGTAAATCTTTAATCGTCTTATGAGGTCTATCTCATAAAACTCTACAACTCTCTCATATTTTTTTCTCATACCTAACCCTATAAAAACTTCACCTATTTATATGCATACAAACTTGTCTATCAAGAATCCATTTCTTCTTAGAATTTTTTTTTTTGTAAGTCCTCTTATCCATCAAGTAATATATAACCAATCCCAAACAAATTTCTTATGAGATTTGAGTCATTATTCTCAATAATCTCCACTTTGACTCAATTTTCATCAATTATCAATCTTCATTCTAGACATGATTGGCTTCACTTGCAATGAAAGTCTCATAATCATCTTTTCATGTATGTCTTCAAGCTTCATGTAAATTAATCTATCAAAGCTTGAACTTGAACTTCTTCTTGAATCGAGCTCTTCTAGGCTTACCTCTTTTCATATCTAAAATCTTTAGCTCTAATACCACTTATTGTGGATCATGACAGCTTTGATATCACTTATTGAGCAAAAAGCCCCAATCCAATCAAACATCCAAGCTAGCGGAGGCAAAATCAAACAATCAATCGATTACATAAGAGATCACAATTTAACATGGTTCAGCCTAATTAACCTACGTCTATAAATGAGAAAAAAGATCCACTAGTTATAAAAATTTACAAACAAACATTAAGCGAACCACTCACAATCAATACCCATAAGCCTTCTCAATCTCCTCTAGTCCAATGGAGTATTTATAACCCAAATATGCACCATCAAAGATATACCCATATGCACAAATGCACCATACCTATGTAGACCCTTTCAATCTCCTCTAATCCATTCATAAATATTCAAATATACACACCCATAAAATGTAAATCTCCAAAGTCCTATGGGGTGTCTATCCTATAAAACCCTAAACTCTTTTATATCTTTTTCTTATACCTAGTCCTATAGGGACTTCATGTATTTATAAGCATATAAACTTGTCTATCAAGAATACATTTCCTCTTAGAATTCTTCTTTTGTAAGTCTTTTTATCTATCAAGCAATATCTAACTAATTTCAAATAAATCTCTCATGAGATTTTAGTTACTATTACCAACAAAAAAAGTATCAATTAATTGGTTTAACCTTAATAATCAATACTTAGAAATTTTTAAAAAATCATGATATGTAAATATTAATTGATATAATATTGATCAAATTTTAATATTTAATCATTTAACATTAATATTATATATAATTTTATTCACTAAATACCAAATACCCAATTATAATGTTGAATAGAAAACATTATTAGAAAGTGTATCAATTATCATTCACAAAAAATACTTAATATAAATAATTGGTCAATTACTTAGCTCAACCTTATATGTATTTTGATTTTATTTGTATGTGAATCATAATACTAACATTACTACATTAACTATATAGGTCAAATTATATCATAGGTTGCACTAAAAAAAAAATTATGTCATAGGTTCTCACACTCTATCAAAATTTAAAATTTAATCATTGTATTGTAATTTATATAAATGTAATCATTGTATTGTAATTCATATAAATTTAATCTTTCTATTATCTTGATTTGATAATCTTAGTTCAATAATTAACACCATCTAATTTTTGCTGTTAAAAATATTACGTAACAATTAACTTGATTACATGGGCATTGACTTTGTTAGCATGACATTAGCTTTCTTGACATGACATTGATTTTGTTGACATGACAATTTAGATTGATGAAATTAGTTATGAAACTATGAAAATGGCCCATATACTCTCACAAAATATGAGCTTTAGTTCCTTTAATATAATTCATAAAAATCTCAATCTCGTACAAATCAAAATTAATAACATTGTCCAATTACTAATAAAAATAATATTTTTTGAATTTAAAAAAAATCATATTTTAATTTTTTGAAAAAATTAATATTTCAAAAATTTTCAAAATTTTTAAAATATTAAATTTGATTTTTTTAATATTTTAATTTCTTTAACAAGTCATATTTATTGTTTATTTCAAATAAGATTTTATTTTAAAAAATAATAATTTTTTAAGATTTTTCTAAGATTTTTAAAATATTAAATTTATTTTTTTCAATATTTTAATTTTTTTAAAATTTCATTTTTTGAAAGTTTTTGTATTTTTTCAAATTTTATCATTTTTATTTAATCATAATATTTAGTTTTATTTTCTTAATTTTTGGAAATTTTAAAAAATTTTCTATATTTTTAAATTTTTACTTTTTAAAAAAAAATTTATATATTAATTTTTTAAAAAAAGTTTATAAATTTAAAAACTTTTTACATATATTTTTATGTTATTCAAGTGAAGTATAAATCATAATTTGAAGCTCTTCATGCTTCGCCATTGCTTTATTTTACCTCAATTTTTATTTTCTTCCACCTTAAATCTATCAAAACAAAATAAATTTTAAAAATCCATTTTCTCTATACAAATTTAAAATTTAATTGTTTTACTCTACCAAAATTTAAAATTTAATCCTTGTATTGCCACATCATCAATTGTTATGTCAATATTTTAATAGTAAAAATTTGAAAGAATTAGTAATTGGATTAAGATTTTCATATCAAAAGAGAATGATGACTAAATTTATATAAATTACAACAAATAGATTAAATTCAAAAATTTTGACAAAGTATAAAGACTTTTAGTATAATTAGCCAACTATATCTAATTGTATAGACTAATAGACCAAATGTTCTCATTAGAATGGTGAATTTAAAAAAAAAATATACATCGATTGATATTAACATAGTATTATTGGATATATTCATTTATAACAACCAAATTAACATAAACAATTTGTTTTAATTTATAAGATAGTGCTTTTATGTTCAAGTAAAACTAATATTTTATATGTCTAAAATACTAAAATTAACAATATTATTTTTATTGACATTATTGTAAATATAATAGCGATAATATTAAAAATGATATTTATATTTAATGTATTTCAAATCAATTTTATTTTTATAACCAAATAGAGTGATTTAGCATCAATTTTTTTTTAAATTCTTAATCCACCTTTAACCACCTGTCTTTATATTTATCTAATTGAAAAATATTGTGCATATAAACTCATTCGAACCCATATTCTTCAAATGCCAACTTCAATGTCATATAAATTAATTTATAGGTTAGCCGATAGTATCGGTTTGTTGATAATACATTATTGATATAATTGTATAATAATTATAAATAATAACATTTTTAAAAATTTAAAACTTTATTCAAGAAAAAGTTTATCATTTATTAATTTTAATTTTTCAAAAAATAAAATCATATAATTAGAATTTAATTTTTTTAAAGTTATAAATTTGATATTTTATGAGTTTCAAATATGATTGATCTTAGATTCAAAATATTGTGAGTTTAAATTGTGTCAGTTTTAGATTTTTTTTGAGTTTGAATTTCTTTAAATTTATGTCTTTGACTTTCTCTAATCAATTTCAGTAGCTTTGAATTTGATCATAGCTTGATTTGAACTAATTTTAAGATTAAGCCAAATTTGTCAACTATAGATTAGTAGGTAGGTTTAACATTGTAGCTTTACTAGGTATAATAACAAATTGGATTCGGTTTTATTATTTTGATTAATGCATAATATTAAGAATTTTTAAAATTTGATTCAAAGTTAAATTTATTTTTTAAAAAAATTAAATTGATTAGAATCAAATTTTATCAATTTGATTCTTTTCATCAATTTTTTAAATTAATTATTTTTATTTTTTGCTATTATTTTTAAATTATTTTAAATATATTTAAATATATTTAAATATAAAATAATTATTTTTATTTATAAAATTTAAAAATTAATAAAAATATATAATTCAAATATTTTTAAATTTTTACTTTTCGATCTAAAAATCTAATCGAACCATATCAAAACATAAAATTCTCTAACTTGAATCGAACTGAATAAAAAATAATCTAAACACTGAATTCACTCATTTAACCATTATAATTCCGAATTGAGTTTCAAAAATTTTTTTCCCCTCTAGGCCCCACGGCTCCGATCATACTGTAATTATGCTATTTTTGAGGTACCTAAATACAAATGCAAAATTAACAATCACGCATCTCTCAAATAAATTTATTTTTCCACGACTGAGGGGAACAGAAGAGGAGTCTAGCAAGGCAGAAAACGTGAGAACTTTCTCTTTCCTTTCGAAATTAAGATTTAAAACTAAACCAAAAAAAAAAAAAAAAAAAGAAAACAAGAAACTCAAAGCGGGCGACCGCACTGTTTAATACAAATACGTTCCTGTAAGATTTCTCAATCTTTAAATTTCTCTTTGGCATTTTCAACTGATTTTCGCATGCAAAAGTTTTTTCTATTTATTTATTTATTTTGTTGTGGCGGGAACCTGAGTTTTTGTTGTATCGTGGGTGATTTTGTTGTTTTTTCTTCGATATGTATTTTTGGATTAGATTGGCGATTCATCTATTTTAATGCTCATTTTCTTATCTGATAACATTGCTTGGTAAGTAATTTCATTCTTCGTGTTTGTGCCCATTTCATACTTTTAATTTTTTAAAAAGAAATTTCCAAGGTGAACATTTTAGGGTTTCTGGCTTTTAACTGTGGGGTATTGTTGTTTTTTATGGGTCTGTTTGGGTTCTGATTTCTGAGAGAAAGATATGAATGAAAGTTGAGATTTCAACCACGTTTTGGGTTTTCAATTAAAAATGGATTAATTTTTTTTTTTGTACACGTTTTGGGTTTCCATCATCACACCGCATTGCTTGTAATTCAAAATCATAGGATTATTTATTTTTTTCTTTTGTCAGTTATTGTAGAAGATTCTGATACACATCATTTTAGTTTTTTTTGAGAAAAATTGGAAATCATGTGTGGTTGTTTGGTAGAGTTGTTTTGTATAATGGAGAAAAGTAAAAATGTAGTTGACTGTTATTTTTGCTTCTTAATGCTTATTTAGTTGACTTTGGCAACAGTCACAGAAACATCTCTTATTATGTGTTCTTGGTGCATTTGTAGAGGGGGTAGTTTGGAAAATGCCTCTCTTCAAGAGGAAGCCTTTTGGTTTAGCAGAGCCACTGGAAGATTTGGAACCCTATGAGCTTGTCTACCAAGTTCGATTCACCAAAGAGATTTTTCGAGATTATCAGTATCCTAAGTTGAAGTATTTCAAAGTAATTATCATCATTATTTTTTCTTGGGTTTAATATTATCCTCTGTCTGGTTCTTGCAAAACTAATCTTAGTTTAAGGTATTTGGATATTCCTGCCTTACCCAGCTGAGGAGAAAAATATATATATCATGCTTTATTGTGTTTGTCAAGATGAATTGTATTAGATTCCTTATCTCCTCACCGCTCTAATTATATTATTCTGTGTAAAGACTGGAAGCTTTCTCTTTCTAATGGCAAGAAACAAATCTCTTCTTTTTTTTTTCCCTAAATTTTTGGTTTTGTTAGATACCAAATGGGGTTGTTTTTGCATGTTTGTTTTCCTTAACATGGATCAGAGAGTATCTGAACCGGATAAATTTATATCGTCAGAGAGTTTGGGTGTGCAAGTCTACTGGAAAATCTAACTTGACTTATGAAGAGGCTTTGGTGTCGGAAAAACATGCGATTAAGAAGGTTCAACAGCTACCCCATGAGCTAGTGGCACCTGCATTGCGTATTATCCAATTTAGTAAGAACCAATCATCTGCTTTGATGACTGAAGCTTTAGTGGTTATTCTTATTCTTTTTCTTTTCTTCTTCCATTTTTTTGTTTGTACTATGAGGTCATTGAAGGCAGCGGATAATCTATAGTAAGATGATATTTTATTTATCATGGACATAAGAGATATTCTGGAGTGACATCTAAATCTCAAATCATTTAGCTTTCTTTTATGTGTTTTACACCTTAATTGGATTGTAGTTGTAGCACATGGTTGCTTGAAGTCCTGGGCCCCTTAGTGCACAGGTGGAGATGGGTTTGACATCCATTGATCACAGCAATTCACTGGCAACCTTGTAGCAACAATTTTTGTATCCATACCAGAATGCACCTTCTGTGGATTTGTTTGGAGATACTGTATAGAGAAGTTTTTACTGATGTATTTCATTGTAATATGGGTAAAGCCTGGAAATTTTTTATAAGATTTAGTTTTTAGAATGTTTCTCATTTTAATATCCTACTAGTCATTTCAAACCTTGACTTTTTTAAATATGTAGGCTCTGAGATGGTTTATGATTCTTAAGTTTGAGCCATTAGTAAGTACTGATAGGATGAATTGTTACTTTTATTTCTTGATATATTTATGTGTCTATGGTTATGTTGTTTCTTGTCAGTTGTCTAAATAATAAAAGGTATATGAGTTCAATGTTGGGTAACATTTTCTTGTTTCTTATATTGTAAACTCTCTTTATAAATCCTTGCTTGTTGATAAATTATAGTAGAGTGCTAAAGTTAGACTTTAATTTTGTCTCTTTTATGGGTGTCTTTTATGCTACTATTATTGCAGACAGTGGTTGTAATTATTTGAATTTATGACTACTTTAATGTTTGGAGAGTGACGTTGATAGCATTTTGTTGCCGGTTCTTTTGTAATTGCCATTTCAAACATTGATATTGATAAATGTGGTTGCATGTTTTAAAATGCATTTAAGGTATTCACTCTTTTTTTTGTTCCCTTTTTCTTTATACGTTTATTTCTGTCTTTATTCATTGAAATAATAATTTAGTTTTATTATTCCAGTCTTTATCTGCTTGCTTTTTGTCTTAGATTTGGTTTCTCTATGTGTGTTCATTCATATGTATGGTATTTGCAAACTGAGGAAACAAATTAGATTGATTTCTAACAACCAATAGGTGTTTAAGAATTGGATTAAGGTTCTTGGAGATCTCAATTTGTGTATCTCTAATGATGTTAGAAGTTTTTGTGAAGAGAGCTATGACTATGGTAATGAAGTTCAAAAATGAAGTTCTGGTTAGAAGTGAAATTGGAAACTACATAAATTTGCTTTGTTATTTTTGGGGTGATTATTCAAAGATTCATGATTGTCTGGGTATTAGCAGTGAGTGAAGGGTCTTAAGTGTCTTTTTTTTTCTTGGGCAAGAGTGTGTATGTGTGAGTGGGTGGGGGGCTGATGGTGGTGGAATTGCAGCTTTTTTATGCTGATAAATTTGTGTTTAATAGTGATATTATTTGAGCTTAGGTGAGAGCTTGAGATTTTGTGAACCTGAATTTGATGTAAACTAACAGTTGGATTAAATGCTAGTGGGGCCTTGTATTTTCCTTTAAAACTCTCAGAAACAATATTCAGAGTTGTGGCTTTGTGAGCTTAACTTTATTTGTCATACTTTGCATAAAAACTAGATTAAAGCTTCGTCTTTTAGCTCAAAGTTCCTGGCTAACAAAATGGTAGAAAATGTTCTCCTTTCAATGATACCAGCACTTTAAACTGAAAACTTTTGTGAGTTTCACATATACCATGACTTAGCATAGGAACATTTTTTGTGCTCTCTATTTGCAAATAGACAAATATTAATAGATTTACAATATTGTTGCTTACATACCAAAATTTTGCAAATTTAACAAATGTCTCCTTTCATAATTGAATTGGGTACACCGACTATGTGAGTTGGAAAAAATGTTTTGAAAAGAAAAAAAAGTTCTTTTTTTTTTAATTAAAAAGACATTCTTTCTTTGAATTTTGTTATAATAATTTCTTTTTTTTTTTTGTAATTACCCTTGATTTAGTTGACTTGTTGCACCAACTCAATAAGGGATTTTATAGCTAGTATAGATTTGTTTGCATTAGGGGTTAAAGGTTGAAAATAAAAAAGTTTGGGATTTTTAAAATAGGATTTTCAATATCAAGTTGATAAAAGTTATTAATTGGAAAATAATAAAAGCAAGTGAGAGAAAGAAGAAAGAGAAGAGATATTGTCCTTAGGGTCTAATGCTTTGTGCAACCTAATGTATCTTATATTGACTTTAATTCCAAAGTGCTTGGGGTTGATTACATGACTTTATATTTCATTATTCTTGGTCTAAGGGCATAATCTCTGGGGTTGTTGGGGTTTGAAATTTTTGAGGGATTTTGAAGTGCTTACATTTTGGAATGCTTCAATTCTGAAACAAAAAGAAACCAAAAAGAACCAATCAAACTGACTTTTTTTCTAATGGAAGTATAGCTTGGATTGTACATCTTGTGTCCCAGAAGGTAGAAAAGAGAGGAATAGAAATAAAAAGGAATGATTATGTTGCCAATCCTTGTCATTCATAAAAGGTATGAGATAACTTGTTGGGGCTGCTATACATTTCAGTTGGGGTGGATCTGATTCACTGCACTGCTTTTTAACTGATGCATAAAAATTTTTAAAACAGTAGCTGAACTAACAGTGATAAGATGTAAGACATCTTTGGTCGGTCAAATTCTAGCAATTTCTAGAAGTTTAAAATGAGCACTAGAATATTAGGAGTTGGAAGAACTAGATTGATGACATATATGACTACCAAAATATCTTTTTGCCTTTTACAAGCTTCTCGTCAATGAGAAAATGCTGCAATGAATATATGGGAATGGATTTTTCTTGATTCATTTTTTATTTTTGTGCCTTTATTGAATTTTAACAGATTTTAGGATTACATAATCTCTCATGCACGATAGATATCTTCCCTATACATGATGTTCATCCATTATTGTGTGATATTTTGTATGTGTCCCTAATAAAAATTAACTGACTGGTGGATGTTTGTGAATGAATGGTTCTAACAGTAATCCAGAGCTTATGAGATGATTGTGGATTTTGTCATGAATGATTGGGGGACCTTAACTTTAGATTGTTAGGGAGAACAGGAAAATGTTTGGCTGTTGTATAAAAGGGGAAAAAGAAAAAAAAAAAGGAGCTCTATGCATAGTGGTTACAAAACTCTCTCCTTTAGCTCTCCGAACTTGTGCTTCTGTTTGTATATTTTTTTTTTGTGTTTTCAGTTCCTGTTTATTAATTCATTCTCGTTTCCAGTCTTCCCTTAATCTTCATTTCACTACACGTGCAACTTTATGTAATAGCCTGTGCCTTTTGGCAGGTATGCTATCATTGAGAGATCTTGCTGATGTAATAGCTAAGAAATTGCAGAAAAATTTGTTTGTGGGTGCTCAATTATATGGAAGGAGGGATGGTGGTCTGCATCCATGCAGAGTGTTAAAACTTGTGGAGAATGGTGTTGACAAAATGCAGTACGAGGTAGCATGGATTGGCAAAAATAAGAAAACAACAAAAAATGCAATTTTACTAGGAGAAGATCTGGAATGGAAGAAAACACCCTTCAGCAGGAGTATTTTGAAGTCTTTTATTCGGGAGTCCACGTGCCGAAGTATTCCTTGGGTGCTTCATGAAAAACTGGCACAGAAACATGGTATCTCTACTGACCCTCCAAAGGAGTTGGCTAGCAGATTTTTCTTTCAAGATGGACAGCTGGTTAACAGAGTGAAGAAAAGGAAAAATGAAAACAGAAACAATGTTGGGGTAATTATACATGTTTATGGCGCTCGGTTTAGGATTTTTATTTTATGATATTATGTTTTGGCTCATATTTTTTGATATCCAGGAAGTAAATGAAGAATCTGGGAAATCCAAAAGGAAGAAAGGAGAAAAGGGGAAGTCTGATGCAGTGACAAACAGTAGGGAAGGTAGGTGAAAGTATGAAAATTCAAAGCTTGGTGCAAGTTAAACATCATTTATCTTTTCTATGTATCGTATTCAGTTGAGATTATTGCCCTACAGTTTTCAAGTTTTCTGTCTGTGCATTTTTTTCCTCTTGGTTTTACTTCTTGTTGTGGGTGGGTTTTCCTTGTTAAGGGGGGTCTGGAGGTTTGTGTCGGCAAGAACAAGGTTATGCCCTTTTTCAGCAGGCAAGCGAGTACAAGTGTGTTTATTTTTCACTTACTCTAATTCTTGCTTCTAACTTTAATTTACAGAAAATAATCTGCCCAAGGAAGAACCAGTCAAATATCCAATTGATGACCTGTTGGTGCAGCCTGGTCCAGATGATCCACTTTTCACTGATCGCCCTTCTCCTTCGAGGGATTTCAATGTTCCAATGGATTGCGTTGGGGATCTTTTGATGGTTTGGGATTTTTGTTCTTCATTTAGTAGGCTGCTGCATTTATGGCCATTCTCTCTTGAAGATTTTGAAAATGCTATCTGTCACAAGGATAGTAATTTGGTTCTCATTGCGGAAACACATTCAGCTTTTCTTCGGTTGCTCATAAAAGATGATGGTGAATATTCTTTGACTTTACAGAAGAGAAAACGGAAGCCGAAGGTCAGAATCTTTTTGTTGAAATTTGCATTTAATACATATGTCTACATGAACCTTCTTCTCTTTATTTCCTCCCATGTGGAACTTCCCCTGCTCATTCTCCATCTTCATAATGCTGGATGTTTGTCTTTTGACTGCTCTTATTTCAGATTTCACTCATCACTTGGACCGAGTATATCTGTGATTTCTTGGAAATGATCAACACTACTGAATTATGCTCTTCTATGACCACTATAAAGAGGGGAAATTATGGCCGTCTGGATACTAATGCCAAATTAGGGGTATTGCTAGAATTGGTTAGTCATGCCCTTGAAACAGATCTTATTAGGGGGAAGTTGGATGAGCATATTGAACAGCGACAGGCACTTGGTGCCACAAGAAGAGGAGAAGCTTTGGAATTTGCTAGAAAGAAACGAGAAGAGAAGGAAAAGTTGAAAGGTGAGTCTGGTGCTGATGGATTAGTGAAGGAAAATAGTATGGAGAGCACAGGAAGCAATCCACATATAACAGAAAACGAAAATCCCATGATAGAGAACGGAGAGATGGTGGAAGATGTTATTTCATCTAGACAAAGCAATGTGTTTTATAATAGGTGTGGTTTGCTCATTTCTTAACATGCATTAGATATATTAATAAGGCTCCGTTTAGTAGATGTTTTGCTATTTGCCTTTGTTTTCAATTCATTTTTTTTATAAAAAGCAAAAGCATCACTCGAATGGATTATAAGTTTATCCTTTTTTCCCTCTTGATCAAGTATAATTTTGTATGATTTTGGGAGAAGAGGGGACTAGCATTGAGCAAAATGGTTGGGTACACCACTAAGTTATGTTTAGTTTGAAGAAAAAGTTTTTTCTTTTTAACCTTGGCAGGAGGCAATTAGACTGTCCAGAGAAAACAGAGGAGAAGCAAAATGTGGATTCAAAAGCCAAATCAGAAAATAGAACTAATTCAACTGATAGGGAAGCACAGAAACAGCTAACTGGTGAAAAAAGGGAAGCAGAGGATAAGAAGAGTAAAGAAAAGAGGGAACAAAGGGTTCAATCCATCTCCTTACTCTTTATTTGATGTGATTTGTGTATGTTTTACTTTATTCTTCTTTCATTAACATTATTTATATATCACAGAGGGAATACTTTGAACGAGAGATGGAGAAACGAAGCATACGTACGAATCCCTTGGGTAAGGACAGGGACTATAACAGATATTGGTGGTTTAAGCGAGATGGGAGGATATTTGTTGAGAGTTCTGATGCAAAGCAGTGGGGCTATTATAGCACCAAGGAAGAGGTATCATATTTGAATGGGTTCTATTTATGCAATTTCTTTTGAATGCTTCACTAATGTTTTAACCAATATTTGATGGACAGGTTGATGCATTGATAGGATCATTGAATTGTAAGGGTGAGAGAGAGAGAGCTCTTCGAAAACAGCTGGAAAAATTCTATGGCAAGATATGGTGAGAACGGCATCTAGGTTTTCCTTGTAGAACTGGAAACTCCTTCCATAAATTTACCCTATTTTAGAATATTTTAGTATCTTTTTCTTCCCCTCAAAAACTATTTGTTCAATTTCTTTTTATATTAATGATGAGGGCCTTAAAACTTTTGGTTTTTTTTTAATAACTCCTTTGGATGCTCAGACCTAGTAGTACTTGTAGTAGTTTCTAAAATATATAGTGGGTGCAAGTCTAAATTTAGCTACTAATTCTCACATTCCTTACACTGCTTTAATTCTTTGATGAAAATTAATCCTTGACCCCCCCCCCCCCCCCTTCCCCAAAAAATCTAATGGAGAGCTCTCTGATTTTACTTTTGCAGCTTGGAACTCCAAAAAAGATCAAAGGATTTGGCTCACAAGATTGCCTTGGAAGAGGCTGTGCTTCGGAGATCAACTCGTGTACGTGCACCCCCTAGGGAAAATCCTGCTAATGCTTTCCTCAAGTATGCGAACAAATGGAAAGAAGATTAATTTAATTCGAGTTTGATATTGGAGAGCACAGTTCCATCTAACTAAAATTAGGTGCCGTAATAAGTTTGTGACTTGAGTTGAAAGTAACACTGCAGAGCAGGAATTTTAAGTTGAGTGCTTCCTTACATTTTGATGGAATATGTGGGATGATGGATAATGGAATTTGGGCGAAGAAGGATGTGGAGGAACTGGGATGGAGCTGTTTTTTGATCCATTCCTCTTATCCTCAGTTTTGTAACTGACATTGTTTTCTCATTCTTTAATTGTGCTGTTAACTTGCGTAGAAATTTCTTATATGGATTCTCATTGCTTTTGGGCGGAGATTTCTGTTTGAATGGAAGGTAATGTTTGGATGGAGAATATCATTGTCGCCCATTAGACGGCTATTGCACTTTTGCTTGCTGTCAAAATGTGGCGGCAGGAGTTGGCAATACTTGACCTCGTTCAAAACACGCTGTTTAACTCGACGCGGTTCTGCTTTGGGAGCTCAATGCTTGGAAGTTGGAACCTTGTTATGGGAGTTAGCAACATTAAACTGTCACCCAATGTCTTCGTATAGGCCTAGAGGGAACCAGTGAGGTGGAATCGTATGTCAAAGGGATGAATGCTTGTTTGCTTCCTGTACTTTTTCTTGTTCGATACTTAAAAAGAAAAATAATTATTAGATTGGTATTTCAACTTTTATTTTGTCATTCATTTTGATGTTTGGATTAATTTCATTAGTCAATTTGTTAATGTTGCATGAACGTTCAAAAGATATAGACATGTGTAAAAAATTCAATCGATGTTATATCATTAATTATCATGTTAATATGAAAAAATATAATTTATGAAAAATTTTAAAAAAAATCTAAAAATTTTATAAAAATCCAATAAGATTATAGAAAATTTTAAAAAAATAAAAAATCTTAAAAATTTAATACAAAATCCAAAAAATTCAGAAATTTTATAGAAAAATTCAACAAAAATATAAAAATGAAAGTTTTAATAAAAATAAATTTTCTTAAAAATAAAAAATTTAAAAAATATGAAATTTAAAAAAAATCTAAAAATTTTAAAAAGTTTTTTAAAATTTTAAAATATTCAAAAAATTGAATCATTTTTAAAAAAAATTATAAAAATTAAAAGTTTATGAAGAATTGGAAAAAAAATAGAAATGTTTATTTATTATTGTTGGATTTTTCAGATTTTTTTAATCTTTTTGAATTTTTTTTGAAATTTTTTAATTTTTCAAAAATTTTTTTAAATTATATATATTTTAAAATATTGCAGATTTTTTGAAATTATTTAATTGTTCATAATATTTAAATTTTTCATAATTTTTTAAAATTTTCATATTTTCTAAAAAACTTAGATTTTTTTTAATTATCAGATTTTTTAAAGGCTTTTTAATTTTTTTTTTTGAATTTTAAGAAAATTTTTAGATTTTTAATTTTTCATAATTTTTTTAAATTTTTTTAATAATTTTTAAAAAGAAATTTATTTTTATTTTATTATAATTTTTAAAATATTTTAGATTTTAAACATTTCAAAGATTTTTTTAATTTTTAGAATTTTTTTGAAATTTTTTTGAAAATTTCTTTTAATGCTAAAGTGGTCATCAATGATGTTAGGTTGACTAAACTTTTTTGACATGTGTTAACATTTTATTAAATATTTATACCACATTAGCAAGTTGATTAGTACAGTAATAGTTTAAAATATTGAAATAGATGATGGAATGAAAACTAGAGTACTAAATTAATAATTTTATTTCGTTAAATATCAAATTGATAAAAAGTATATAATACATGAGTCAAATGAGTATTTAACCTTATGTCAAATCTAACTTCGTTTAGATAAATTAAACTTTCTTTTTATTCATAATTTAACTTGATCTGCTTAATCAATGAAAGTTTCTTTAAAAAAAAAAATGATCTATTACTATCTTATATAAAATAAAGGCTAAAAGGTCAAAATTGCCATTAAAATAATTTAATAATTATTTAAGTTATTAACAATTTATTATAACCAATTCAGTCCTTAATATTTTATTTCGACTTTATTGAATTATTAAATGGACGAAATCTAATCAAATAATAAATTTTGATTGATCAATCCTCAAATTAAAATCAATTGAATCCTCAAAGCGATCTTAGAGAAAGAAAAAAATAAAAAAAAGTTATTTATTTAATTTTCATATATATATATTAAATGCGTGAAGAGTCAAACTTTAATCAATTTTATTAATGTTATATAAAATTTTATATTAATTGATAAAAAATTTAATAGTGTTAAATATTTTATCCAAATAAAGACTTAATTGAATGTAAATAAATGTTTGAGAGGTTGATTAATTGCAATAAAAAAAAAAAAACTTGAATGATTTTTTAATTATAATTCAAGGGTTTTTTTTTATAACTTTTAACCAAAAATAAGAAAAAACCTTGATCCACTAATAAGGGGATAAATTATACTGTTATAAAATTAATTTATTTTACATTGTTTTATAATTTCAATTAATATTTTCACAAATTAATCGTTAGATTTAATAATTTATTAGTATCTATGATGCACATAAAATTTTAAGTTAATTCAAAATTTTTATCATATCAATAAAAAATAATATTTATTTAATATAAATTAATAACTGAAATTTATTATTAAAAAATAAATAGTTAAATATTTTTAGTTAATTTGAATTTTAATATGCATGATTTACAAGAATAAAACATAAAATATAATAAATCTGATTTTATATTAATTGGTTCATATAATTATTTTCAAAAAATCAAATCTAATAATTTTGTATTCAAATTTTAATATTTACAACCATTTATCTTATTTTCATATTATGATTTTTTTACAAAAAAATATAAAATAAAATAATTGAATTAACAAAATATATATTATATAAAAATATATATAATAGTATAAAACTAAATTAGTTTTACATTGCTGTAAAAGTGCACACTCAAAATTTTTTTATTATTATTAGTAAATAAGAAAAAAATCATAATAGAGAGACGACAGTCGACAGAGATGGCGACGGCGCACGTTAAGCATCAGCTATGAAAATAGAATTGGCATTTGGCAATGGTAGGAAAAGCAAATTGAAAGCTGACTTGGATTTTTCTTTTATTACTAATAAAAAAATAAAAGAAAAAAAATGACTTGGTTTGACTGCTGATTTGTCATTTTACAGGGCATGTGCATAATTGGCCAAACAAAGTAGGCAAACTTGCCAGCTTCTCTTATTCGTCTACAGGCTAAGAGTTCAACGCTGCCAACCCAAATACGAATCTGAAATCAGCATTCAAAACACTAATATTTCATTACATATACATTCCCATTGCGTTATTTACCTTATTATATTTCCAACATAAAAAAGTTTTTAAAAATTATAAACTAAAAGAAAAAGAAAATCAATTCAGATGGCAGATCGAAGATGGTCATTGATCACATCTGATTGTATCAGATTTATTACCTTTTTACTTTCTGTTTCTAATTAGACATTAGGGAAAAATAAAAACTCTGTAATTTCTTTTGCAAAAGGAATCTTATAAAACAATAAAAGGGTTATCATCATTTTCTTGATGGTTTAATCCTAATCTTGGGTTTTGAAGGTTTAGCACAAGTAATTACATCAACGTTGTGTTGATGTGATTTGTTCAATTGTGAATGTGATTTCTTCCTTCTCTTCTCCATCTCCTTAATGGTCTCCAGCTTGGGTTTCCAATGGTATGAACCCACAAGCTGCGCATACTGCTTCTGCAATGCAAGGGTGGTGCATACCCTACTCCAACTCTCTTCAGTATGATCTTTCATTCTTCCTTCTTCCATCAATTGCCATATAAATTCATCAGACACGCGTATTCTTAAACACCCGGATGAACTCTTGTCAATATGGAAAGGTTCGCAAGCGGCGGCTTTCTTTAAAAGCGCATTTTTTGATTCCCGAGAAGATTGCAGAGATGAAGCGTTGGCAAAGGAGGCAATGGTAACGAAGGATAAAACTGACTGGAAAAATTGTCTAGGAAGTAGAAAGTACTTGTGGCCAAGCTGGAGCTGCTCGTCCTCGGAGAGAGCTGGGATCTTCTGGCCTATGTAAAACGAATCAGAACGGCAAACCATGTGGTTAGGGAACTCTGTCATGAGCTCAGAAACATTGATGGGACGGCCATAGATGTTGACAAGCCCGTCAGATTTGATGAGCTTGATGTCACCCAGAGGAGGCTCAGGCTGGAGGTGGAAGCACGAGATGTGGTTGCTCAACAAGTGAAAGCACCATGGAATTGTATGTAAATTCAAAAGCTTGATGCCCATTTTTAGCTTACATATATATCATAACCTTTTTCCCTGATTCACAAGGTGACTGCAGAAAAAGACGCAGTAAACACCGAAAGGGGCGATTTGTTTTTCTTTCTTTTTTGCTTTGCCGGGAGAATAATCGATGTAATAACATGAAAGGTGGGGGGGGGGGGGGGGGGGGGGACTGTGAGTGGCTGGCTATGTATGTATTGGAAATTGGTATTTAGAGAGAGAGGCGTGAGACCCGGGTAAACCTTTTGCATTTGTTTTTGTTTTTGCTTCTCAAAGTTTGACACTGCTTGCCTATGTTTGACTGAAACTTTCTCTCGTCCCTTTCTCCCACGCTAATTGGGGCCAGCCATCCCCCCTCGCATTGTGCGTTTTGATTTTCGAATCAGATTCCGTCCGCCTCCCTATCACTACTCTATAACCCTGACATAATATATATATTTTAGTACATATACACGACCATAATTATATTTTGAAAATACTTGGTACTTAATGACATTAATTAAGGTCATGTTATTCAAAAATTTATATAATTAATGTATTATTTTTAATTTAATAAAAATAATGTATTAAATATATATTTTTTAAAACTAACCATTAAATAATTCTTATTCAATGTTTGTAACCATCATATTTAGTAAATTAAAATAACCAAAAAAATCTTTTTAATTTAGATAAACTTTTGTACATTCAGTAAGTACTTAATCTTTAATTTATATATAAATAAATTTTTAAAATTTGATATATATTTAAATAAATTTTTAATTTTTAATTTGTACTTAAATAAGCTTTTTAACTTCTAATTTGAGAGCCGTTAGAAATTTATTCACTTGGTTCTAATTTGTCAGGTTGAATGAGAGGTGATTAGGAGGCGGCTTGACGGACTTTGTGCAATGCAATGTGGAGGCATGAATTTCCTGACGCTTTTCTAAGAAATCTACCAATGGTATAAAGTGATCATTGTCCAATGCTTTTATATTTGCATAGGGTAATGGAGATCAATAAGTTTGCCAGGCCGTTTCGCTTTGAAGCAGCATGGTTAACACATGATTCTATTCTGAGTTTGATCAAGGATAATTGGAAGGAAGAGGGAGCACTCAAGGAGAATTTGGATTACTTTATAGGTGTTATTAAAGATTGTATTTCAGATACCTTCGGTAATAGTTTTCACAAAAAAGATCGTTGTTAGCTAGGTTGTCGGGTATTCAGAAGAAATAGGACTTGGGGCTGAATCCCTTTCTTTTTAGACTTGAAGAGGAGCTTCAAAGAGAGTATACCTAGATTTTGCAACAAGAGGAATTTCATTGGTTTCAAAAATCCAGATTGCAGTGGGTTAATCTTGTGGATCGCAACACAATTTTTCCACACAACTGTAATTCGAAGAAACAGCAATTGCATCCTGTCTTTGACGGATGACGATGGGATTTGGTGTTCGGATCAAGCAACTTTGAAGAGAATGGTTATGGGGTTTTTCTTAAAAGTTATTCTGCTGATTCTTTTGGTGCTTTTGGGGAGGATTTTTGTCTAAGAGCTCGGGTTCGATTGTCTGCATCACAGGTGGATATTTTGGCAAAAGTTCCACAAGTTGAGGAGATACAACGAGCTCTATTTTCAACGTTTGCTTTTAAGGCTCCATGTCCGAATGGCTTCCAAGCAGGATTTTGTCAGGCAAACTGGGATGTGGTGCATGTTTCGTTATGTAATTTTATTAGCCAGGCTTTCTTAACAGGGAGTTTTGATAATGTATGTAACCGAGTCTTTTTGGTCCCTATCCCTAAGATTGAACACCTAGAAAAAGTATCTCAGTTTCGCCAGAAAAGTTTATGTAATGTCTTGGTGAAGCTCATATTGAAAATCATTGTGACCAGATTGTCTTTATTTAAAGGATATTGTTTCTCCTGCTCATTGCAGTTTCATTTCCGGTCGAAGTAGCTCGAATAATATGGTACGTAATTGTATAGGAGGTGATGCATTCATTCAAAAAGAAAAGAGGGAAAGCCGATAGTATGATGATGAAAGTTAATCTTGAAAAAGCATATAATCTTATCAGTTGGGATTTTCTTCATTCGGTGTTAATGGATTTGGGCTTTCCACCTTCCATTATCTCACTAGTAATGTTCTGTGTGACTTCTACGAAAATGTATATTCTTTGGAATAGTGAACTGACTAGTTATTTCAAGCCAACTAGAGGATTGTGGTAGGGTGATTTGTTGTCTCCTTATCTATTTGTTCTATGCTTGTAAAAATTATCGGATATTATAGATGAGGCAATCGACAATAATAATTGGAAACCAATTTGTCTGTCTAATAGCGGTCCTCAACTTTCACATTTTTTTTTTCTTTTTGCAGATGATTTGGTTCATTTTGGTTAGACTTCGACTAAACAATGCTCTGTCATAGTGGATTGCTTGAATCATTTTTGCTTTATTTCTAGTCAGAAAGTGAATTTTGAGAAATCCAAGTTTTTGACTTCGGCAAATGGTCAGAAATCAGGTATAGTTGAGCTTGGCAAAATAATGAATGTGGAACACTATTCGGAGTTGGGGACTTATCTTGGTGTTCAAGTTCATTCTCCTTCTAAAACACACTTTTAGAAGCCTTGTTTTGAAGTTGAAAATAGGCTAAGCTCATAGAAGGCAAAGCAGTTGTCCTTGGCTGGCAAAGCGGTGTTAGTCTAATCAATCACCAGTATAATTGCTAATTATAGAATATAGGTGGCTAAACTCCTTAATGCTTTGAATCGGAGGTTTCTGTAGGGAGGCACTGAGAATGCTTGTAAAGTTGCATTGGTTAAATGGGGCAAAATTTGTAGGCCCAGGGGTTTCAGAAAACCTTAGATATAAATAAGGCTCTATTAGCCAAGTTAGAATGGCTGTTAGCTAACGGGGAAAATGGTTTATGGGCTAGGGTTTTGAGGGCTAAATATTTAAAAAAAGGTTTTCATATTTTCCAAGCCTTTAAAAAACCTAGCACTTCTTATACTTGGCGAAGTATTCTCTTGAGTAAGAAATTGGTTGTGTAGGGGTTCGAGAAACTTTGTTTTTAGTGGCAACTAAACATCCTTTTAGAATGACAAGTGGTTGAGTGATCAGCCTTTCGAGTTAAGATGTAACCGAGTTTTGTCAAGTACGGATGAAGTTCGTTGGGTCAGTGATTTTGTGAGTACAAGTGGAGATTGGGATTGGAATTGAATTGGGAGTATTTAGGAGGAGGTTAAAAATCAGTTACTTAAATTTAACTTGTCCCATGATAGAGAAGATCAGTTGTTTTGGTCTGAGGCCTCGAATGGTATGTTTTTTGTATCATCAGCTTATAACCAACTAATAGGTGATCTTCATACCAATGTTAATTGGTTAAAGTTGTGGAAACTTGGTGTACCGCATAGGATAAGTTCTTTTGTGTGGTTAGTTCAACATAACAGGATCCTTTCAAAGGAATTGTGTATAACTAGAGGAATTTCAAATTCATCTTTTTGTCCAAGATGCGAGAACCAAGTTGAATCATCATTGCACCTGTTTAGACATTGCATGTATGCAGGTGATTTAAGGAGTCATGGGCCTACCTTGGATCAGTTTAATTCTATCCCTAAAAGATTTGGTTATGTTTAATCTTGCCAAGAATAATGTCATGGTGGAAGAAATTCCTTTGCCACTTTCATTAATTTTTGGTTGCTGGTATTTTTGGAAATGAAGAAATAAATGTATTTTTGAAGAGGGTTTCTTATGGCCTGGTTATGCGGTTAATATTGTTAAAGATAAGGCAAGAAATTTTATTAATTATAGAGACATCAAAGGTGCTACTTCAGCCAAGCGGGTCTCGTTTATTGCTCGGAAACTTCCTTGGGGTGAATTTATCAAGATTAATGTGGATGGCGTTACTTATATATTAATCCAAGTGAGTTGCGTATATATAGGAGGTATTGCAAGAGATGATAATGGTTATTGGTTGTTTGGATTTGCTAGAAAAATTGGATATGGTTCGACGCTTAAGACCGAATTGTATGCAATTCGAATGGGACTAAAATTAGTTTGAAAGAAAAGTTTTAAAAGAGTGATTATTGAATCGAACTTTTTGTTGGCGGTTAATAAGGTGACATGCGCTTTTTATGCCAAAGACCGTTATCATATTATTCAGTATTATCAATAATTATTCAGTAAAGGTTGGGTTTAAGTAGAATCCAACACATTAGTTCATGCACCAAAGTTGAATTTAGTAGATCAAGTTGCATTAGTACTTATGTCCGTCCAAGGAATGTTATTAGACTAATGCAACTTGATCTAGTAGGAGTAGTAAGACTTAGAGTCTTAAGTTTATAAGTGGTTTGCCCATCGAGTTGTTAAAAAAAAAAAAGTTATTGTTTGAAATAAGAATTTATTTAAATATAAATTAAAATATAAAAATTTATGTTAAAAAATAAGATAATTAAAAGATTTTTAATACTATTTAATATTAGTACTACATTCATAGTAAAAGCGAATGATTTGTCAGTTGTCAGGTGTGCGATATATTGATGAACATCTTTCATCATCGACAACACTTTAAAAAAAAAAAAAAAATAGCATAAACCTACAATCCCATAAGCTGTGAATGACACCGGGATAACGATAGAAGCTAAATAATAATAATAATAATAATATAAAGTAATCCATAAAAAAAATAAAGATAAAAAAATTACTATCTAAATGACTGTCAGAATCAAACGCTCTAAAGAGCGAGAATACCAAATTCCGTAATGCACCAAAGCTTATGCCTTTCCTACATATCACTCAATCGCAATCCTCCGTATCCAGAATTAAGGTTGCGCATGACGAGGATTTGTGTCCCTTAATTTACCCTTGACTAATGTAGTTCATACATAGCTACCTCAAAAATATATTGGAATCTGTAATTAATAATTCATGGGATGGATTGTCCAATGTTGACCCAACACAGTAGCATTTTGTTCCGTATTTCAATATGTTGGAAATTATGCAGATGTGATGTGACTATGAGAGATAAATAAGATTAGGAATCGAACCCATTTTTACTCACGTGCCGGTGCTTATCAGCTTATGACTTCCGCCGTGAAAGCTGTGCTTTGCGTGTGTATGTGTGTGTTCAGATTTGGAGTTGATGGCGGCGCCATTTGTTTCTCAAAATTTATACTAGTTAAAAAAAGAAAAAAAGATTTTTTAATACTTTGTTACATGAAATCAAATATTATTAATTTTTATATTATTATAATTAACTTATTAAATTTAAAAATAAATAAATAAGTAAAGCTCAAATATCACAATTATTAAAGTAAAATTTTAAAGAATTTATGATTTGCCTCAATAAAAACAATCTTAACAACCGTTTTTTGTAAGTGATATGAGTCAATCAAAAAGATTTCAATGAAATATATGCAATCTTTTTTTAACGCCAAGTTTTCGTTATAATTAAAGAAGAATTCTTAATTTTAATTTCATATAATAAAATTCAAAAACTTATTTTATTTTTTTTACTGAAATTCAAGAATTTATTTAAATATTATACCTTTTATAAATTTCATATTTGAAACATTTCTGTCAAAATCCTACTAAAAGAAATAAGTATCACACCTTTGAAGCATTTTGGTTAAAGAACAAACCGCGATGGTCCAGTTCCTTGATTGTCAAAATTGACGTCTCAGACTCTGTCTTGGCCCATAACCACCGAATTCTTAATTCTAGAAGGATTTTTTTTTTTCTGAAGAAATTACCATGAAGTATTTCTTTTTATAATATATATATATATATGTTTATATTCAAGGTTCACAAGGTTTATCGTGGAATATTTCAGATAATAGTAGTTATTGATAGTTTCTGCATTTTTTTTTTTGGCTTATCATCTTTTTTTCCATTTGTGTTGGAAAATTTCGAAACGTGCGGGTAATGATGTCTTTATCAAGTATTTTTTTTCTCATTTCTGATATCAGGTCCATTCAACGTTTAATCCGGAGAGATACGTGTTTTGATAAAAGACCAGTGAGGTGCATGTATTCGACGAGGCAAAGGGGTTTTTTTTTTTAAGAAAATATGGGTTTCATTCATTACTAAAATTATAATATTTAAGAATGATTGTTATAAAGTTAAGTTTGAGAATTTGTATATTAGATACAAAAATAATAAAGTTATTATCAATATTTTTTATTCAAATGTAATTAATTACTTATATGAATATATATTTTTTTAATATTATTCAAGACTTAAATTAAAGATTTATAAAAAGAATAAATTTTGATTTATATTTTCAAAATTAGGTTTGAGGATTGATTATATGTAAAGAAGATTTTTACCTCTCACAATATCCAAAATTAATAGCAAATTAATTACATATTATTTTATCTAAGCCTTAATTAAATATA
Source organism: Durio zibethinus (assembly GCF_002303985.1). The sequence goes on along the minus strand of NW_019168470.1, from coordinate 14,291,622 downwards.
TTTTTTATTAATTTTGATATTTAAATATTAAAAAAAATTTAAACTTTCACCAAAATTTTTTTCTCACATTAAAAGTATTAAAGATAAACTTGTTATTTACTGAAAAAGTTTCGTCATTGAATTTATTAAATATTTTATAAAAATCAAATTTCAACTCTTTTTATTTATTTACAAAATGATTTCATTCAAAAATATTATCAGCATAACATAAAATATCATAGAAAAATATATACAACAATATCATAATAAAATCATGAAAAAATAAATCACGTGAAATATATATATGTGTGTAATATATACACACACACACACACACCCCATAATAAAATCATGCAAAAAATATCATAATAGAATTATACAATAAAAATCATGCAATAAAACCCTACAAATACTAAAAAATTCCAAGTTTCTTTTTCTTTTATTTTTTTAATAAACAAAACTAAATCAAATTTTAAAAAATATATAATAGAAAATTTAAACAATCAAAAGCAAATAAAATAAAATCAAAAATTATTAAAAAAATGAAAAAGCTTGCAATTGGGTTGGGTTGAGGAAAGGGTCGATATGCGGGTTGTATCAAGTCAAAGTAAGGATCAAACTCTTTCAAAATGGTACCATTTCGAATGTGTATAAAGGCCAACAATCTCTTACTTTTTTTTTCAAATTTCTCATTTTCCTTCACTTTCTAGCTTTTTTGCTCTGCCTTTTATTTAAAACCTCAATTGGAAAATTCAAAATCTCCCAAAAACTCATAAATTCAAATCAATTTAAAAAAAATCTAAAAAATTTTAGAAATTCCCAAAAAAATCCTACAAACACCAAAAATTCCAAAACGATTTCCTAAACAACATTTTACTAGAACTCCTAAAAGTAAATTTTAGAAACACCTCAAAAAATTGAAACAACATTTTTCAAAACCTAGAAACCGAAAACCCAAAACTTTTCTCACTAGAAATTTTCTGTTTTGCTAAATTGATATGTAATTGCTTGATTAATGCTTTTTGTTTGTGGATTGTGTAATTGCCTCTTTATTCCCCTTTTATGCTTGATTACTCATCATCATTTAGGGATTCTAATCCCAAATTAATAGGAAAATCTCAATGCAAGTGAATTTATCAAATATCTTATTTTAATTCTTTTAAAATTTTCTTTCCTTTTCTAGAAGATTGTGCCAAGGTCTTTCCTAATTCAAGCACAATTTAATGTCCTCAAGTTTTTGAAAAATTACCTAATCATGAGAGAAATCTCATTTTTTTCTTTTTTTATTTTTGATTATTTTTTACTTATTTTATTGTTTGATTTTAACCAAATAACATAAATAAAAAATAAAAATAAAATGAAAAAAACTTTTTTAGGCCCTTTAATTTGGGCAAAATCCAATTTCATAAATTAAAGTTCAATAACAAATTTGAGGCCTAATAATGTTCCAATGCCACAAACTAAATATGATGCCTATAGTTGCGTCAATTTGCACATTTACTATAAAATAAAAATTATACAAAGACAAAAGATATCTATTCTTGTCTGGATATCACTTGTCTAACAACAAATAAATATTGAGACTTCAAAGATTCATAATTTGAAAAAAGAAAATTTCAAAGATTCACAATTAGAAAACATGTTGAAATTCAAAGATATGCTAAAATTAAAAATTCACTATTTGAAAATTTCATAGATTTGTACTTTGAAATTTAACGATTCACAATTGAAAATTTCAAGATTCACAAAATATTTAAAGGAATTCGAAGAATAGGGACATTCAAAGATTCACAAGAGTGAATATTCATAAAAATTCAAAAATTTGCAAAAATGAGGATTTGCAAGAATTAAAAATTCGTAAAAATTTTGCAAGATTCAAAGATTCACAAGAGTTCAAAGATTTGCAAAAGTTAAAAGATTCACAAGAATTTAAAGTTTTGCAAGAATTGAAAAGATTTTGTAAGAATTTAAAGATTTGTAATTATAAAGATTCGCAAATAGTTTTGAAGATTCACACATGAAAATTTTAAATTTTGCAATTGTGAAGATTCGAAAATAATTTCAAAATTGTAATAATTCGCAAATAACTTAAAGATTCACAAATAAAATTTCAAAATTTTGCATCCAAAATTCAAAGATTTATATTTAAAAGATTTTAGAATTTCACATCCAAAATTCAAAAATTCTAATTAAAACTTTTTAGAGGTTTATATAAAAAACTCAAAAATTTAGAGATTCCTATCCAAAATTTTGAAGATTAACAATCGAAAAAAAAATTTTAAGATTCACATTCAAAAAATTTTAAAAATCTTAATTGCAATGGCTTCTCCTTACTAAAGGCATTGAAACTTTTTTTTTTAATCTTCACAAAATATTTTCTTAATCCATAGCTTGACTAAAAGAATTTTTCAATCAAGAATCAAAATTTCATCTGAACAAAAATTTTCCAATCTGAAGGTTAAATTCTTATCTCAAAAAATTTTCCTTAACCAAGATTGAAATCTTAACTTTGAATAATTTTCCTCAATTGAGGATCAAAATCTCAATCATTTTTCCATCAAAATTTTCTTCAATCGAAGCTTAAAATTTGAATATCTTTCTTCAAATGAGAATTTTCAAGTCCAAAATTCCTTTTCATGAAAAAAGTCACAATATTTCAATTTCAGAATCAAAAATCAACATTGAATGCAATGAATGTCATGAATGTAATGTAAAAATCAATGTTATGCATATCTAATTGTGGTAAAAAGGTTTTTAAAACTCCTTTTTATGTCTTTTTTCCTTTTCAGCTTTCCATTTTATTCTTTTTCAGCTTCTTTAGAACTAGCTATTTTGTGTATTAATCGGTTTATGACCCACAATGTCCTTTCACTCATTATTTTATCATAATATTTGGAATGTTTCTTCTTTCATTTATATGCCACAACGATCAATATTCTTTTAGACTTTTTTCATCATTCTCATTTTATTTTTGATCTGCCTCAATCACTTTCAATTATCTTTTCAAAATAATGCAATGATCTTTCATATTAATCATTTATTTATTCATTGTCATTCCAATTTGGTGACAAATATAATCCTTCACATTTCATTAATTCATCAATAGGAAGGCAAAAATGGTGGAGATAAAAAAAATTTGTCCAAGCAAAATCCAATCAATTATGAAGCTATTAAAATTTGAACCAATTCAAATATGATATTTTCTTAATTTTGACATGTTCCTAAAATCAAAATTGGGATCAATTTGAACCAAACACCCTAAAGTCAAACTTAGTTAAAACCTTGTCAAATGGAGTCAAATTTGGTCAAAATCAGTTAAATTGGATTAAACTTGGGTCAATCTTTGTAAATCACAACCAAATGAGACCAATATGGCTTACAAATGGTTTTTGTGATTTTATTGCATTAAAAACCTTGATCGTGCTTTCGAAAAGCCAAAATTATCGAAATGCCCTTTAAGAAAATTTTCGTAATTTGACTTTCTTGAAGTAGGATTTTTGTGAAAACTTTCAAATCATAATTTTATATTATTTGATGACTATTTTTGCATTAAAAACCTTGATCGCACCTTAGAATGTGTGAAATTACTAAAATAACCTTAAAGGGTATTTTTATAATTTGACCTTTCTGAGGTCGGATTTTTGTGAAAATTTTCAAAACATGATTTAATATTATTTTATGATTTTTAGTGCATTAAAAACCTTGGTCGCACCTCGAAAGTTATGAAATTACCAAACTACCCTTAAGGGATATTTTCATAATTTGACCTTTTCATAGTCAGTTTTTCGTGAAAATCAGATTATGATTTTATAATATTTCATGATTTTTAGTGCATTAAAAATCTTGATTGCACCTCAAAAGATTAAAATTACTAAAATACCCTTTTAAGGTTATTTTTGTAATTTGACCCTATTGAGGTGGTTTACTTTGAAAACTTCTTGCTCATAATTTCATATTATTTTAGGATTTTTGGTACTTTAATATTATAAAATGAAAAATGGATCATATTTGTTCAATAAATTTGCTTAAATACTGAAATTTTTTTAATAAAAGGTAAATTGGTCTTAAATGTAACCTTTGGCTATGAACATTTTTACCATGAAATGATCTTAGAGAGCTGAATCCAATTGTGAAAGTTTCTCATTGCAAAGAAAACAATAGAGAAAAAAATGATCATTAGATAAAATTTTAATCCAAAGGCTTGCATGCATAGAAAGAAAGATATAATTTCTCATGAAAAGAGATGGGAATTCACAGCTGAAAGAGCCGAAAATTAGGATGCAAAAAAAAGTGGGGAAAAATTTTTGATGAGGTTAGAGAAGGTAAAATTCTTCTATCATTTTTTCCTTTGCATTTTCATAAACATTTTATAACATTCATCTTATTTTTTATAGCATTTAGCCTTTAATTTTTTTTTTTTAGAAATTCATAGTTCTTTTTCTCTTTTAATCTAAGCTTGGTCAAAATTTCATCCAACTATGTATTACCAAACAACACATAAAAACCATCAAGCTAGCTAACATTTATGCTCTAAATATAAGGAAAAAAAACTTTTCAAATCACTCATCAACATTATTAGAAGTAAGAAAACAGCTAAAAATGGCTAAGAAAAGGTTCGGCCATGAAAAATTAGAGCTAGGTCGAACCTTCCAAAGGCTAACAAAGGTAGATTACTTTTTTTTTTTGCTTGGTCTTTCTAGTTCCAATCCAAACTCTTATTTGATAAAATTTCTCTCATGATGTAGATGCCTTCATAAAATGATTATTTTGATGTTTAATGCATGATTGAGCTAAGTACAATGAAAAAATGATTGGGAGAAAGCATGAGAATTTTCAACCAAGCTTTTCTATACTTTGGTCGAACCTTCCTTCTTTGCATCATAGGCAAATATTGCCTAATTCTTCTTTAAATGTTTGTGTTCTTGCATGGTTCTTCAATTTTTCAATGTGCTTGATTAAATTTTTCATGAATAAATGTTAGTTTAGTGGACTTTTGTTTTGTGATTTTAATATTTATTAGTATGATTTCAAGGAAAAAAAAATGCTGAAACATGCCTTGGAAATTTTTTTAAAAAATCTCAATGTTTGATCAATTTTCATCATTTTTTACATGCACATTTTATTTGTAATATAGTTTTAGAAATGCTTAGATTTATAATAAGTTTGTTCCATAGTCATGTATTTTTCATGCATCAATATTTATATATTTACCAATGGTATCTTTGTTATTTATTTTTGTCACATGGATTTTCCATGAAAGCCTAAACTACCCATAAAACCCTAAACCTCACCCTAAACTTAAAACCTTACCCCTAAACCCTAACCATAACTTTAAACCCAAAACCCAAAACATAAACCCTAAACCTTAAACCTTAAACCCTAATCTTAAACCTTAAACCATAAACCGTAAACCGTAAACCTTAAACCCTAAATAAAACCCTAAACCTTGAACCAAACCCTAAACCTTGAACCCTAACCTAGACCCCAAACTAACCCAAATCTTAAACCAAATCCCAAAATCATTTCCCAGACCCTAAACCTACCATAAACCCTAAAACTTGAACCAATCCTTAAATGCTAAAATCAACCCTTAATCCAATTCATACATTTGCATTTCATTTTACTTTATTGTTGCATGCATTTTTAAATTACCATGCATTCATATTTTATTATTCATACTAAATTGTTATACATCAATCATACATACCATGCATATATTTTCAAAAATGAGTTTTGAAAGAAAGATGTTTTTAAATAAGATGACATCTTAAGTAAAAATAACTTTTGAGATTTGACCTAAACATAGGAAAACTCTTGATGGTTATCATTTATGTGAAGTATTATCTTAGTTTTGTGGGATAGATTAAAAATCTCTAAGTTAAAAATATTTTTAAAGCTATACCTAAATATAGGAGAATGAAAAAGATACATTGATACTTGAGAAATTTTCATTTTGATCCAAAAACAAAATGTTTTGCTTTTCAAGAAAAAGAAAATAAGAAAATGCTTTGCCTTTCAAAACAAAAAAAAATTTGTTTTTTTAAATATAAAAAAATGAATTAATCTTAAACATTAGAATAGGACTATTTTTATCAAACTTTAAACATAACATGCAGTTAATTAGTATTATCTTTAATGGGCACTGTAGGGATGCTAATCCCTCTCCTCGCATAAACATCTCTAACAAAATCTAATTTTTTCAAACCTCAATTTGTTCTTTTTATAAAACTTTTAAATATTTTAAATGTTATATTAAAAGGACACAAAATTTTAGGTGGCTAATCACACCCTAAAAAAGAGTAGTGGCAACTCTTTCTTTTTATTTTTTTAATAAAAAAAATGCTTTTTAGCACCTCATTTTCCAAATTCCCCCTATGTTTTGTGATCAGGTTTCTCAGGCTCATACATCGTGATAGCTTGATGACTCTACTGGAGACGTAATTTTTAGAAAGTTGAGCCAAAGGTTGATTGCATGTTATCCTAAATTTTGGTTTAATGGTCCTAATTAATATTTAATCTTAATTCCTTGATTTTAATTTTCTTGTTTTCTTAAAAAGTGAAAAAGTTTTAAAAATTAAAAAAATGTTTTGATTTTAATTTCCTTATCTCCAAAAAATTCAAGAAAAAAAAGAGGTGCGTGTGTTTTACATTTCATGCATATTTTAATTATGTTATTTATTTTAAATTGTCGTTATTTATTATGTTTTTAATAATTGTGGGATATCTAGGATAAGGGTATTTTAGAAAAGTGTGAAAGGTTTGCTTGTTCCTTCGTACACACTTCACATTTGCATTACATGCATAAACTTTATACCAGGGCTTTAACCCTATTTAGGAGAAAGTAAAGTAGCTATACTTTTGAGAGATATAAACCTTCATAATGACTAATGAAACACTTCAACTCGGATTAAACTTTTTTTGCTCATAGCCTGTAATTGGAGAAGATTAGGATGCTTCATTAGTTTATGATGAATGATAATGTGAGAAACAATTTGAGAACTTTTAGATGCGTCAATTTGTAACCCAGCATATAGTGAGTTTTAAGGAGCCAGCCTTAGGTAAAGCCATGCCCATCCTCTCTATAGAAATTGACCCTAAATAAGTTACATGAAGGAACATTCCTTACCTTTTTCATTTGCTTTTCTGTTAGTTTGATAATTTGAATTATTGCTTTTAATAAAAAAAAAGTCATTAAGAATTATAATTCTTTACAAACAAAAATAAATAAATAAAGGAAAAATATAAAAAAGGTGGAAAAAAAGAAAGTAAAACAAAAAAAAAAGAGGAAAGAAAAAATAAAAGAAAGAGAAAAAGGGGAAGAAATGGAAAAAAATAAAAAAAGGCTTAAAAAATTGATTAATAAAAATGTGTGTGAAATTTTCTTTTACCTTGTATTTTGCATTTTTTTTCTTTATTGACTAATTTTTTTATGTTTTTTGTGTTTTTTTTTCCTTGTTTGTTTCATACATCATTCTTGGCATAAGGTATAAAAGATATACATTATAGATAATTCATTGATAGAAGTTTTCATGGCATTCCAAAAACCACAACTAAGATCCTCAGTAAATAAATCATTTTAAGAGGTTAAGGATCAGTTTGAGAATAAACAACATATAAAGGAAGACTGTTTGGTGGATAGGTATGTTGCGAGTCTTTTGGAGATTGTATATGTAGACTTAACGAGAAATAATATTATGGATATGGAATGTATTTGGAGTCAATGGGACCCAAAAAAGAAGACCATTTTCATAGCTAAGTATGGAGATACTATTTTGTTATTGATGGTGAAACCTAATTATTAGATGTTGTAGGCTGCAATAAAGTTAGCAAAGATTATTGGGGTTAAAGTTCAGGTGATAAAAAAGATGAAAGGGGCTAGCAAAGAGATATCGTGGGTTTTTTTACGAGATGTTATGCTTTAAAGTTCTATTGAAGATCGGGTTATAGATATGTTTGCATTGGTGATTTATGGTTTGGTGATCTTTTTAAAAGCTTTAAGGTATATAAAAGCTTTCATGGTTAACTTTTTCATACAGCTAGAGTAAAAGATTAACCCTTGACCAACTATCTTGGTGAAAACCATTAGATCATTGAACCATTAATGATGGAAGGGAAAGGGAAGGATGATTGGTTGTGTTCAATTGCTATATGTATAGATTCAAAATCTTTTTGGGGCTTCAACTAAATTTTACTATTTCTTTATACAAAGCCCTTAGTGCCTTTGGCCGAGTTTAATGCAAAAATATGGTTTAAAAGTTATTCTAAAGAGTAGTGGATGGTATTTTTTTTAAGCTTAAAAAGGGATAAGGTGACTTAGAAAGCATAGTAGATGCTTTTTGTCTGATCTTGTATAGTTATGAAAATTAGCCTTGGGTTTCACTACTTGGTATTTAGAGAGACACTAGGTATGCATCGTTGATGGTTATAAGACTATTTGGGTCTCAGTAGTTGGTTTCAATAATTTAAAAGCTAGATCAGATAAAGTTTACTATGGTATAAAAGGTTGTATAGCTAGAATGTGTAATATTACAACGGCTTGGGGGTAGACATTCCGATCAAAATTGGGTAAATATAAAGATGATGTGACCCTGAGATATCTAGTTTGGGGCTAAGAAGTTAATGATTTGGTGCTACCATTGTCTAGCCAGTTGATCCATAGGCCAAGCCATCACCATTAGAATTAAAAATTGCTAGGTTGGAGTTTGAAGAAGACATGGAGAAACTAAACAAAGAAAATTAGAAATTGTAAGAAGATATATGTTAATTGAAGTATGAGGAAGGCACAACAAGGGATAAGCTAGAAAAAATAACTAAAGAGAGGGACTTAGCTTGGAGTGATCTTAAGGAACTACACTTAAAAAACCAACGACTAAGGTCTCAACTAAAGGATAAAAGAAAGAAATGTAAATACCAAGAAAAGGTAAAGTAGCTCAAGGAAGAGGTACGATTCTAGATATGAAGGCTCATAATAACGAGGACAAGATTACTGTGACAATACAAGAAAAGAAAGATTCGTACAAAACCCTCACTGCAAATAAAAGGGAGTTAAGTAAGAGTTAAAAAGATAATGAAGAACTGAATGAGGAATTAAGAAATAAAAAGAAGAGATATTTGGATACTAAAGGGGAAAATGATGCACTCGGTATAATGATTAAAGTCTTGGAACTATAGTTGTAAGAAAACAAAGACCGTATCACCTTTCTACATAAAGAATGGTAAGAAAATGAGGTCAAATGAAAACAAATGTGCAATCAAGAGATAAATGCATATTGACCACCTTAGTATTCAAATTCGAAAGTCAGTCAAATATGCCAAAGTGATGATGGAAAAGAAAGAGTCTTTAAGGCAAGGATTAGTTCCTACTAGCAGTCATAGTTTTGGATTCCTTAGATGAGCCAAAGAGGCAATATGAGTAAGTTCAGCACTTTTATAGTTCTAGTTTTAGAAAGGTTCATGATGTATAGAACTTAAAATTTTTGGAATGAATGAAAACTTCTATTAATTTGAATTATCTATAAATGAATGTCTCTGTTTATATCTTAAAAGTATGCTTAAATGAAAACTTCTATTAATTTGAATTATCTATAAATGAATGTCTCTGTTTATATCTTAAAAGTATGCTTAAATGAGCTTATAAAAAAGAATGGTGATTGTAAATATGCATTTATCAAACTTTTGATGCAGAAAAAGTTTCCTTAAATAACTTATTCTGGATATAAGATGAGGATTTAAGTTCTCTTTCAACAATAATAATAATAATTGAGTTGCATATTGTCATAACGTAGTGGTCTAGAGACTTAGTCGCTAGATGTAAAAATTTTGAAATAAAAAAAAGAAGTTACCACCAATATTTTTTTAGAGTGTGATTGGCCACCTAAAAATTTTATCTTTTAATAAAACAATAAAACATGTTTAAAGTTTATTAAAAAGATAATTTTGGTTCATGAAAATAGGTTGAGTCTGAGAGTTGGTTATTCATAGGGAAAGATTAGCACCCCGATGGTGCCTATAAAAATTGGTACCAAGTAATCATGTGCTATCTATAGTTTTAGATAAAAATGATTTTTTTAATTTAAGATTTAATAATAATTCCCTTCATTTTTAAGAAATAAAATCAATTAAAAATCTTTATTTAGAAATATTGTGAAAATCTTTAGATTATTGGAATACCTTATAATTTTCTAACATATAGGTAGAATTCAAAGATAATCCTTTTTGTCGAAGATTCACCACAACATCCCTTTTAAAAATAAAATAATATTTTTTGCAAATAATAATTGTTGACAACTCTCCAACATTTAGGCAAAGTATCAAAAATTAATTTTCTTATAATCTTATTTTAATTTTATTAATTTTATTTTTTTAAATTAATTTTTCAAAAAACCTTTTATGTAAAAATGAATGATGCTATAATTAACAATAAACATCAATAATTAAAATATATATGCATAATGAGTATAAACAATGATTTAAAAATGGATATATGCAAATGTGTGTCTTATGTGATGATGGGATGCAAATTTAGAATCGGGTTCTTAAATAAAAAAGGACCACTAGAACTCCCCAACTTCTAAGTAGAGTTTAGGTGTGATTATTTATATTTAAGATCTCATTTTTATTTTTTATTTTATTATTTTTATCTAATCTTATTATTTTTTATTTAATCTTATTATTGTTTTGATTATGGAATTCTATGAAAAATCTTAATAAAATAAAATTTCCTAAATACCTCAACTTCTAGGTAGCATTTGGGAACAAATTATTTCACAAAAAAATTTTATACAAATCTTTAAAAATTTAAAATTGTTTTGAGGTTTTGGGTATATTTAAGGTTTCAAGGTTTTATTTAGGGTTTCCACTATGACTTTGGGGTTTTAGTTTTAGGATTTTCTTTTTAAGATTTCATTTTAGGGTTTCATTTTTAGGGTTTCATATTAAGGTTTTGGATTTTGCCTAGGGTTTAGGGTTTCATTTTTATGAATTTTTTTAAAAATCTCTAACATCTAGGTAGATTTTTAGAGTAAGTTCATTTTTCATAATTTCTCTAAAAGATAAATCTTTATATTTTATATTTTATATGTTTTTCTTCTTTTTCCATTAAAATTTTCTTCTTCTTCTTCTTCTTCTTCTTGTTGCAAATTTTCAAAGCAAGTTTGTTTTCATAATTTTTTTAAAAAATGAATCTTTATATTTTTATATTTTTATATGTTTTCTTCTTTTTCTTCTTCTTCTCCTTCTTCTTCTTCTTCTTCTTCTTCTTCTTTAGTAATTCCTCAATATCTAGATGGAATTAATTTTTCTTAACTCAATTTTTAACTTATTCCAACATCTAGGCAGGGATTTCAAAAATTTTAATTTTTTTATTATTTTTACTTGATTACTATTTACTTACTACTTTTTATTATTTGACAATTAAGTTGTAAATGGACTAATTAATCATAGGAGTTAAAGGTGCCAAAAAATTAACAGCAGCAAACTAACAAAATTAAGCCAAAGACCTAAATTAAGCCACCCTTGTTAAAAGTAGAAAATATGCATGGGACCAACAAGCCAAAAATCACTTCTTCCTTTTTGGTTTATAAATTTAGCTTATCTTATTATTTTTTATTATTTTGTTCTTTTAGAAAGCCATTCGCTTCATTTATCATATTTTTGGACAACAAGGATTGTCGGTTTTTTACAAAGAATGACAATTTAAGGTGGGAATCAACTTTCATGCAAACCAATTCACACAGCCATAGATTTTGAACACTTTGGAAACTTTGCATTCCATTCTCGCGCAAAAAAACAACCAGCAGAGGGCAATAAAGTTAAACAAAACAAAACAAACTTTAAAGAACCCTTTTCCAGTCATTTTTTGAAAAAGAAAAAAAAATCTTCTCCTTTTTTAGCAATCTAACTTCCAAAGGGGGGCAGAAACTGGTGCATTCCGCTTTGTTTTTTAAAAAACGTTTCCGTTTCATGAACATAGCATCATCTTGCAACAACAATTAAGTTGCGATACCGGGGAACTCTTGATAAGTAGAAGAAGAGGGACAAAAAAAAATGAAACAGACCTCTCTAAGGAAACTTTTCAACATGCCAAAGCCTAAGGAGGAAGAACCCAAAATGAACCAAACCTAGCTACATACATTACATATATTTAGAAGGAAAGGAAGAGTGAAGGCTTACTGGTTTTGTTTTCTGCAAGTTTTTTCTTGCTTGTTTTTTGCTTTTTGGTCTGCTTCTGGTTTTCTTTTATACAATGGCTTCTCCTCTTCTCTTTTTCGCTGCTACTGATTTTCCTAGGTTCCACGAGCGTCTTCTTCCTTTTCTACTACTTTTTTTTGCTGCCAGTTCTTTCTTCTGGTATTCTGCTACTGGTTCCTTTTCTCTTTTTTCTGCTATAATTTTTTTTATGCTTAGTTTTTACTGGTTTTGTTTTTCTGCTCCTTTCTTATTTTCTTTTTTGCTGCTGCCAGTTTTTCCTGTTTGTCGTTCTACTCTTGTTTTTGCTACTGCTAGCATCTTTTTTTTTTTTGCTCACTTCACGAATGCTTGCTTCTTTTTTTTCAGTCCTGTTTTCTGTTGCTACCCACCTTTTTTCTGGTTTTTGTTTTCTACTTTTGTTCTGCTTTTTTTTGCTGCTGCCTTCATTTTTTTGTTCTGCTCAGTTCTGGTTTTGTTCTTTCTTTTCTGGTTCATGCTTGCTGCCTTTTTCTCTTCTGCTCTCCTTTTAGTTTCTGCTTATGCCTCCCACATTACCAGCCACGCCTCCATGCCCTTTTTCATTTCAGTTTTTTTCCCACGTGTAGCTTCATGTTGCCTAGGCCATGAACTCATGCAGTTTCCTTACTTTTTTTGGTAACAGCTTCTTCACGTATTCTTCCCATGTCTTCATGCAATTTTCCTTCTCTTTTTTAATCACGTGAGACAGCCACTTTAATAAGGCCGAATGGCCTTTGTTGATTTTGGACTATATATTTTTTTGTTGTAGGCCTTTTTATTTTTTGATATTGGATTCTATTTTTTTGGTTGTGGACCTTAGATTCTATTGTTTGGTTGTGGGCCTTAGCCATTTGGGTCAAATTGGTCTCCCATGTTAAGTTTTGTTTAGGCCTTTTGTTATGGGCTCATAATGGGTTTCATTTAGACTTATGTAACGGGTCTCACTATGGGGCTCACATTGGGCCTTATACCAGAGCATTTAAAAATGAGTCATGCAATGGGCCCAAAAAATTATGGTCAAAGCTTAATTACAAAACCAAGCCCAAGTCAAAGTGATAAGATATCTCGAACAAAATTAAGTATTTACAATTGCCCCTCTTTGCATATTTTTAAAGATTAAGAATAATGCCAAGACATATATAATAATTTTGTTCGAATGCCACTTCCTAAAGAGAGTTTTTCCTTTTTTCATTTTTTTTAATATCTAAGTTTAAAGTGATCTAAACTAATCCGTAAATTATGAAAAATGATTAGGATTGTCACACAAGTTAGAAAACAAGAATAATCAAGACTAAGCTGCAAATTAAAAAATATATATATAAGTGGGATCAAATCGTAAGTCGAGAAACAAAAGATGACTATAACTAAATCGCAAGTCAAAAATAAATAATAATTAGGATTAAACTGCAAGTCCAAAAATAAAGATGATCAAGACTGAGTCACAGGCCAGAAAATAAAAATGACTAAGACTAAGCCTCTAGTTGAAAAATAAAAGAAGATCGAGATTGAATCATAAGTCTAGAAATAATAATGACTAGCACTGAATCGCAAATTTAAAATAAGGATAATCAAGATTGAGCTGCAGGTAAAAAATATGAATGACTAGGATTGAGTCATGAGTCAAAAAATAAAGATAACTAGGGCGGAATCACAAGTCAAAAAATAAAGGACAATCAAGATTGAACTGTAAATTGAAAGATAAAGATAATTGGGAATTAAACAGCAAAAAGGAAAATAATGACAATTGGGAATTAAACTGTGAGAAAGAAACTAAGGATGAACAAGGGCAAATTTTCTTCCAGGGGCTAATGAAACCTTGTTTTAAAAAATTTTTGATTCCATTTAACATCTTCTCCCAAAAGACCTTTAACATGATTTATCAAAAAATGTAAGCAATGCATGTGACTACTATAATGGATCTGGATGGTAAAAATGTAATCAATGATTTATATCATGCATTTCTTGATCATGTTAATTCAATGTTCAAGATTAGTTCAACTATTTCAAACTCTAAAGGTGGCCCCCAATATTTTTTCCTTCTGTTTTCATTTGCCACTTTCCTTTCCTTTCTTTTTCTCTTTTTTTTTTTAAATGCTTTCTGTGACCCCAACATGTCTAAAAGTTTCCTCCAAGTTCTTTCTTTATTCACCCTTTTTATCATTCAATTGATTTTTGCTTTCCTGTATTGTTATATTTTGTTATCTTTCCATTCTTTCTTTTGAGCAACACTTTAGTCTATTATAAGGATTATCGATAATTATCTCAATTTCTAGTGACAAATGCAATGATTTCTTGTTCAAAGTTTAATACAAGCTTTAATTAATGATGGGATGTTTATTTTGGTGGGAAAGGAAAAGGTAAGTCTATTAAAAACACAAAAGATTAGAAAATTCAAAAAGTATTTAGGGAATCAAATATGATTTCTTTAAATAATGAACATTTGATAAACCAAGTCAATTTAGGCCAAATATTTTCTTAACACCTCATTATATTTTCAATCTTGCTATATTTGAACTCTAGTGATTAATCTTCGCCTCATGGCTTATAACTGAAAAAGATTCCCCTAAACTTATTCCCTTTTTCGCTATCTCTGATCTGTCTAGTTTTGTAATAGAATATATTTTGAAAAATGAAAATTGCAAACCCCAAAAAATTTGTAATAGTAATTTACCTTGAAAAAAAAAAAACCTTGAAAACTAGTTGCAAACTGAAAAAATAAAAAATTAATATAACACATAACATTTAGGTAGCATTAGGTATCTTTTGCAAGATCATTATGCTAATATAATTACCAATGTGATCTTATTACCAATGAGATTTTAACACTCATAATTTGAAATCATTTTGTTTGATTAACAATGATTAACTTCTTAGAAATTAAAGATCACTATGTTTAGTTTTACTAAAAATCAAACATTATTTTGTTTAAAAGACCAAAAATAATCATGCATATTATAATAGTCACATAAATTAATAATTTAAAGTTGTTTAAAGATAATAATTTGTAAAATATTAGTAATATTTATTTATTGTATAATAAAATATAATAAATTTATTAAATTAATAAATATCTTTATTGATAGGTAAATTGATTTTTATAATATAAATTATGTAAAAGATGTTTGAATTAGGCAATAAAACTAATCTATTAAATTCATAATAAAAAATAAAAAATTATCTTATATATAAAATATTAAAAAAAGTAAAAAAAAATCATTTTGAACTTATTACAATGAATATTAGTGAAAAAGGTCTAATTATGCTATTAATCCTTGTACTATACGAAAAACTTGAATTTAATCCTTGTACAATAATTGTAATATTGGAAATATCCATACTTATCACTATTTGAAATTATTGTCCAATCTGTGATGGTTAGCTATTTACTCTGTTAAATTGATGATATAGCAAATTGACCACGGGATGTGTCATTGACCTAATGACATGGATAAAAATACTAGGTGATTAGGCCTTTTTTGTATGATATGAAATTTCCAAATGCCAACCTAACCTTTTCATTTCTACTTTTTCTAACTCTTTCAAAATTCCCTAAATTTTTCTAACCCTTTTCTTTTTTGCTTTCTAACCCTTCCACGAAATGGAATCCTTAAAATTGTGCCTTTTGTTTCTCCAAAATCCATCCTGACTTCAAGGATCTAAACCCATAAGGGTGAAGATACAAAATAGTTGCTATGATTTCAAGATCAAGTTCAACTAGTCCTGGGCAATAAAGTCAAAGAGTTGTAAGAGTTTTGATAAGTCACCGTTGCATAGAAAAATCCCTTGGCTACTAATTTTTTTACAACTTCTTGTTTTAGGATTTGGCTTTTAATCAAAATTCATTGGCTCTTAATTTTGACAACTAGCCATTTTGATTGTTGAACACACCTGGGCTTAAGATTTAGGTCTGTTGAACAAATTGTAACAGCATACTATTGCTTTTTGTATGTATATATTTGCTAACAAATTAATTTAGATAAAATGTTGAAATTTTTTAAAAATCAAATGAAAAAAAAGAAATGCCCTTTGTTTCATATAGAAAATATGTTATGTACTGTTCATCTATGATTATGAAGGTGATCCAATATACTGGTATTGTGGAATGAAAGCTCATTTAGTTACATCAACAAGTGATGATAAGCTTGAAAAAAAGTTTTTAGATGTAGCAACTATAAGGTATGAGATTGGGCAATGGCTTAAAAAATTTATTTGCATGTTATAAAATTTTATGTAGAAATTGATTGTTCATTTTGTTGTTTGTGATAAATTATGTAGGTTAAAAAATGTTGGTGTTTTATTTAACATGATCCACCAATAGGTGATAAACATACAAAAGAAGTGATTATTAACTTAATGGATGTTAATAAGAATCAGGAAAAAGAGAATTTGATACTGAAAGAAGAAAATAAAGCATTGACAAGAATCTTAGTTGAGCTTAAGAGGTAAAATGGATGTTTTAAAGAAATGTCTTCTAGAATTATCAACAAAGACTTATGTGATGAAATGGCTACATTGAATGTTGAGATTGACGTGCTAGAGACAAAATTGAAGACTTCTATTATGGATTCAAGAACACAATCAAGAGAGAAGAAGATATACAAATTGGTGTTCATAGTGACTTGGTTAATTTTATTGTATTTCGCAATAAGACATGGTAGGGATGATATAATGAGAGTTGAATTTCTAACCCTTCAGTAAATGCTTGCTATGTTAATGAAATGGATTTTTTTTTGTTGTAGTAAATGTCTGTGTACATGGTTTATAAGTTTTGAGTAATGTCAAAACTTTGTTCCTTAAGATTCATTTTGTTTATGTCATTTGAAGTTCAATTTGACCACATCTGTAATATATATCACATACAAAAAAAATTGACAAAATATACATAAAACTATAAGGTTTTTTCATTTTAAGCACAAATGCACAATGTACAGTTTCCAAATCCAACAATATGCGTTGCTATACAAAAGCAATCTATCATATTCACCTTATTGGTATGGTTTTGTTTCGCTATCATATAAACTCCAATGGTATGGTAGGATTAGGATATACAAAAAAAAAAAAAAATAGTTCCCTGAACCACAATAACATCCTAAACTTTACAAAAAGATCATAGATCATTATTCATTTGCGAAAGCCAATCATAATCATCAAAAGCTACGAAAAAGATAAAACGTTACATAGAGCATCTAATTTTGAAGTCAAGCTATTTCTTTCCTTTTTGTTAATGTATTTTGTTGAATTAAGGTTGGTGTGGAATCCTCAGTTATTGCCTTCTTTTTCCTCATTACCATGTTGTTCCTTTTTGCTTATTGTAAAAAAAGAAGTATATGTTAAATCAGTATTTGGACATTGTCACTTGACTCAATATAGTTTGAAAAGAAAATTAGGTGCAAGGGTTACTTGCAATTGACTTCTAGTAATGCAAGATTCAAGCCTTATGCCTTATCTGCTTATGATCATTTCACCAAGTCTTCTAGGTTTTTTTGATTTAAACATAAGAAAGTAATGTTAAAAACAAAACATAAAAAGTAATGTTAAAAACAATCTATCACCAAACACGTTTCATTATAGAATTGTGCCACGTAAATACTTACATTTAGTATTGAGAATCCACTTTAAGGTCTTGGTATAAACTTATCCTTTTTCCACATGGCTATGGTTTCTTATTTTTTCTTCCTTGTGTTTAGGTGTCACCATTTCTTTTCATTGGCAAAGTGCAATATCTCAACAACTATATAGATGAAACACAGATTCATCTAAAATTAAACATATTAGACAACTACTTACCTTATGCGTAACAGAAGTAAAAGATCTCTGATCATTAAAAGTTTTCTTGGAAAATGTTGCACTTGATCCTTGAGCATTATCCTAAATGAAACATAAAACATACAAGGTTATAAAGTCATATACTTTGCAATGAAGTCAAATAGCTATATCAATAGACATGTTTTATACTTTGCAATGAAGTCTACTAGCAACATTAGTAGACATGTCTTTTGGTATATTTTTTTTCTTTTTTTGTCCACTTCGAGGTCTTAATGTTTCAACACCACGTGCCTATTTATTTAAAGTAACATGTCTTAATTAGTTCAAATCACATTTAAATTGAACAACTATATGACATTTTAAAATGTCTAAAAGAAAATATGAGTATAAGTCTTATAAATCTTACAAATTCAGATCTCCTCGGACAGCCTTGCTTGTTATGGCTCTCTTTATGGCAAAACTACAAGTCATAAGTCTTCCAACCCTTGAAAGTTTGGTCTTATTCTTTCCTTCAAGTGCTTCCCTCCACCTTTTTTAGCAGGTCTCCCAGGTATTCTTTTAAACATTGGTGGCATGATTGGGCCCTTTATACTTTTTGGCCAAAATAATCAACCTTTGATAGGATTCAACATAAAATGGTAGGTAGCCAAATAGTTTTTCTTGTTGAACCATAAAGATAAATAATGCATAAGATCTTACCCTTGATACATAATGGTAGACATTGCATGCTGACAAGGAATTATAAAAATGTCCCATTTTCTACAATTACAAGAATGCTACTACAACATCACAATATAACTCTCCCTCACCTAGTTTTGTAAATCATCCTAGAAAACTTCATGTCTAGTACCTCCATTCCATTTTACTTCCCATTTACCACAAAGTCTCCTAAACTTTTCAAGTTTTTCAAGTATCTTAGGCCTATAATTAGCCTTCCATTTATTTACATACTCTCTTTTTTGAACCATTCTCTTCATCACTTACATTCTAATGTCCTCAAACATGCTAATTATAGGCTTGCACCTATCTTTTAATATGATCCCGTTAAATGTTTCACACATGTTATTATCAATCATATCAGCCTTAATTATTTCAAAAAAAAAAAGTTTGACTCTAATCTTAGACAAGCCATTTTTCTAATAAATCATCATTTGCTTTTATCCTTTCTTCAATGCTTGCCATGATATCCAATTGTTTTTTCAACTCTAGCTGGTTTGGGGGCATAGCACAAATCTAAAACTACATTTGTATGTTTTTACCTTTATTTTACTTACCTCATCTAGCATAGATATGCCTAGTAGACAATCTTTGTTC
Organism: Durio zibethinus; assembly: GCF_002303985.1. The sequence goes on along the minus strand of NW_019168470.1, from coordinate 14,272,356 downwards.
AACTAATGAAAGTAACTTTTTGATAGATCTTACAAGACCCTAGCATATGAACAACGAAACATATATTAATTTGAATCTTAAACAAAAATTTTATAAAACCATTAAAATATTTAAATAAAAAATATACCTTTTGCATATCACTTATGATTGACCAGCAAAACCCATTATCAATATTCAAATCTTGACATAATTGGTCTACAAACCAAGACCAAGTTTCAGTATTCTCTTTTTCCACCACAACCTATGTAATTAGGAACATTTAATCATTCTCATCCCTCACAATGGCCACAAGTAAGTCTTTTGACCAACCCTTTCAAGAAATATCTATCTAGTCCAATAATGTGTCTACATCCCTATAGAAAACCTTGTTTCAAGGCTTTAAAACAGACACATCTTTTCAAAGATTGGGTTTGATTTAAGTGTTACCCTATGGGTTGTTACATATACAGTGCTTCGAGGATTTTTTGCTTTTAGTTCTTCATTATAGTCATTCAAGGCTTCAAATTTCTTTTTATTTTTTTTTATTTTTCTAATAAACTCACTTTTGTTGCCTTGTACATAGTCGATGACACAATGACACCTAAATTCTTTCTCACCAGTGCTCTTAAATGTCTAAGCTTAATGAAAGGCATAGCAGTAATCTTCTCACCATACTTTTTTGCAATCATAGCTGTTGTCACCATTTTATTTTATAAGGTAGGTAGGCATGAGTGCTCTCTTTCATATGTTTTGACCACAAATGTCTTGTAAGTGATGCACCAAAGCATAAGATAGCCCACTTGCAACCATTGGTAGTACATATAACCCTAATTTTATCATTTTTCATGTACTTAAACTCAAACATTTCCCTTGCTAAAAAGTCTGGCAACTCAATTTTGAAAATCTTTAGATTTTCAAAACTAAGTCCAAGCATAAAATTAATGAAGGGTGTTTTTGGATTATAGTGCCTATTTTTAGATTGTACTTTTAGTGCATTATCATCTAAAGATCCATCAGTGTCTTTAAAACTACTAGGGTCTGATGAATTTAAATACTCACTTTTATACCATCTAACCTTGTCTGAATCTAGATTAGGCCTAGAACATTGACTACTACATCTTTTATTTTGAATAAGGAAACTAATAAGATCATTATCATCATCCCTTTCACCATTTGACGTTTTAAGGCATATCTTTTTTTCCATTTAATATACTCATTCAACTTCTCCCTTGCAACCCCAAACTCATCATCTAAATCTAAATCAATCCTTTTATCAACTAATCTTTCTTATTCAAATTCACTTGAATCACTTTTATTCTCATTCATATGCCCTTTAGTGTCATCTTCTGTATCTTTCCCTTTATCTTCTGCCTGATCCCTTAGAGCTTCAATAGCACTAACCCCTCATCCCCTCAATATATCCTTTCATCCACTGCTTGTCCCTTTGTATCTTTGCTACCAATTTGTCCTTTATCCCTTACTTGTCCCCTTATATCTCTACTACCAAATTGTCCTTCATCCTTTACATGTTGCTTCTCAACTCCTGCATGTTCCCTTGTATCTCCACTGAGAATTAGTTTTTCATCCCCTACTTGTTCCCCTTCAACCCCTGTATGCCCTTTACATCTCCATTAACAATCATCCTTTGACCACTATATGTTTCTTTGCATCTCCAATAAAATAAGCTTTTGATCCATTACTTGTTCTTTTGCATCTTTAGTCAAAATTAGCTTATGATCCATTGCATGTTCCTCTACATCTTTAGTCAAAATCAACCCTTCATCAATTATATTCACCTTTTGATGTTTAATCACATTACATTTTTTATCCCAGCATTATCTACTTCTACGTTACTATGAAAATCCTCTAACCTAGGTGTAAAAGGTCTAGGAGGTATATGACTTATGCCATCATTAATTGCACCACTAGTCAGAGCCATAACTTCATTACTTAATTCACCAACCTCAACAACTTTAATTGGTTCAATTAGTGCATATGGCACCTCTTTATCCTTAATATTTTTGGTTAACTATTCTACATATATATCCATAATCCGATTCTTCCTTAATTGGTCAACCATCTCTAGTATACTCCTATCTTCACATAGCAACCCTAACCCATTATCTAATGTCTTCCCATCCTTAACATAATAAACTCTCATCAAATTTGACAAATCATAACCTAGGAACTTGGTTGTACCTAATATATTCCAATAACAAATACGATCCCAATCTTTATCGTATTCTACTACTAACCCATTTGCATATTGAACACTTCTTCAGGTTATTGTAAATTTCCTTCTGTGATGGTACCTTACTTTACACCCATCAGATGTCATACTATCAAATAAAAATAGACAACAAATGAAACCAATTGAACACATTAACTTGACCTTATGACCACATATTGTACTATGTCTGACCACAAATAAAAATAGACACCATCATATGATAATGTGTTTTCTGCCCATATATTGAAAATAATTTGACCTTACTTTTATAGCATAATGCATTTTTAAATGATAACATGCTTTATGGTATGGTGATAAATAACATAATTTGACCTTAACATTATGAAAATAATTATGTATATGCTTAAGCTTTTTTGACCAAAATAAATCATCTAAATAGTGTAAGTAATAAAAAGACATGTGTACTGTGTCTTATTCTCCACATAAGTTCTTTGGTCGAATTATCATCAGTAGTGGTAGACAAAACAAAATAGCACACTGGATCATAGAGAGGACAACACATGCTTTCCAAGTACAAAACCAATATAATAATGTAAAAAAAACCCTAAATATAGATAATACTCACCTTTCAATGCCTTTGAATATTCACCTTTTTTTTTTTGGTACTTTTCTTCACTCTATCCTACTTTTTCTTCTCTACACAACTTATTCTGTTGTTTCTTTTTCTTCAACTCTTTAAGGTCAAAAATATGCACAGTGGGATTTTGGATTGAAGCTTAAACAAATTATCAAGTTTTTTCAAATCATTCGAAGCTTTAGGAAATTTTGCTACCTTCAGATGTTTTAGTCAAATGGATTTTGATTTTTAGAGAAAATTTTAAGGTTTAGTGAAAGAGCGTTTTTTTTGTTAAAAAGGGTTTAGGGAATTTTAAGTAAAAAACAGAAAGAAAATAAGTTAGAAAAATTTAGGGTTTTTTAAAATTGTTTAATGATATTAAGTAAAGCAGATCGACACATGGAATATCCATGTCATAAGAAAAGCCCAAATCACCCAGCATTTTTATCCATGTCATCAAGTCAATGACACATCACGTGGTCAACATGCCATGTCATCAAGTCAATGACACATCACGTGGTCAACATGCCATGTCATCAATTTAACAGAGTAAATAGCCAACCATCATTAGATTGGACAATAACTTTACATATAGTACACGGATTAATAGCATAATTTGACTGTTTGAAAATATCAAAATTTATAATGTTAAATAATTATAATTTTAAGATACAGTAAGTTTTTAATTCACATATTAAATGGGTAAAATTGACTATTATTAATTTTACATATCATTTCACCTCAGTGGTAGAAGTTTTTCCACCCTTTTGTATGAAAATTAGATCATTTTCCAAGATGGTGATCTAATCATTTTTGGTAATCTAAGATCATTGCCACATGAGTGCTTACTAAATACAATGATCTAATTAACAAGTGTAGATCACCATGATTTTTTGAGTGATCACCTCTGTTTGCCTTAAATTGATCCTTATTTTGAAATGACAAAATATTAAGCTAAATTAGCTTGATTAAGATTTTGAAAAAGATTTATTTATTACATGTTCTTAAGTATGATTATTTTTGGTATTAGATAAATAATATGTTTTTCAAAGTGTAAAATAAACCTTTCTTTGTTTTCATATTCTCCAAACCAAATCTATCTTTCAAGGTTATTTATTTGAACTTAAACGAAAGTCCAATTGTTGCTTTTAAAATAAACTTATTCATCTTGGACTCAATACAATTTTGATAATATTGTTTTAAGAAATAGATTAACTTAGGAAAATTGTTTTATAAGAACAAAGTTTTTCAACATTGAACTTAGTTTATTTTTTTTGTATTAATTCAAACATTTTTAATATTTGAATTTTAAATGGTTGGAAAGCTCTTTGAGTCTACTTTCTAATGGATTAAACAAATCAAAATACAAATTTTTTAAGAAAAGATTTTAAATTTTTATTAAATACTATGCAGTTATCTAAAAACTGCATAAGAGTTAGTTTTGAAAATTGACTACAATTTGTATACAATGAATTAAGTGACAAATTTTATATGGATAGAAAGGCCTTTAAGTTTAGTTTCTAAATCTTCAAATGATTTTTGATTTGGAGTCATATAATTCAAGATATGATCAAATTAGTAAATAGAGTAAAAATAAAAGACAACCAATGGCATTATTCATCCAGAATCACTTAGTATGCAAAATCTTGTTGACTTGATTGATCCTTTAAGGTACCTGATCGATCCCCTCAGCTATAGTGGTCAAAAATTAAGTGAAACTTAAGAACCAATCAATCTCCTAGTGCACCCAATTGATCCCCTATCAAAACCAATCAATCCCTTCATCCCAAACAAGCTCTAATGGCTAGTTTCAAATAAGAAAATCATGTGTTTTCATTTCCTAAGCTTCTCCAACAACTAGTTTCTCAATTCCTCTATAAATTGAGTATTCCAACACACCAAGAAGGTTGATGAATCAAGAGAGCAAGATCAAACAAGTCATATTTTCATTATTTCAAAGAAATCTATTTTAGAGCTTAAATTCAATATTCTTTATATTTATTGTATCCAAAATATTACTGTGTTTCATTCACCATTTTTTTTATACTTTATTAGGCAAATACCTAAACCTTGAGAGGTATTTTAATTTGCAAAAATCATTTGGGTTATCTTGTAAGCAAGAAGTGAGCTATCATCTTGATTGTATTAGGATAAAGGTTTCTATCTTAAGCCTTAAGAAGAAAAAGATAAGGTTGTATTCTCAATTCAAGTTTAGTGGATTGAAGCTTTAGTGTAGACAACCTAGAGGGAGGACGTAGGTGCCTTAAGGAGAAGGATTGAACTTCTATAAATCTTTTTTATATTTGATTTCTCTATCTCTATCTCTTTACTTTGCATTCATTATTATTACTTATATTTGCTTTTAGATTATCAATTTATTGTTATTTGCTTCATATTTTAATATTGATTTTATTTTTCATTCAATTATTTTGAAATTATTGTTTAGGAAGAATATAAATAAATACAATCCATCTTCCTCTTGGATCAATATTTTACCTAAAAAGCTAACAACCCCATACCAAATACTATCTTATAGTCTTAAATTTGTAGAACAACTTTTAGGTGGCAATTAAGATTGTATAGATAATTTTTAAATTAATAATTTTTTTTAAAATTTAAAAAAGACATAATAAGTGATAAAAATGAAATAAAACTTTTTTGTTTATATTTGAAATATAAATTTGATAGTTTGAATTTAGATGAACATAATCCTTTTGAAAGTTCTATTATTTAGAGATTTAATATGAAAAAGCTAATTAAATTTTCAATGTTTTACGTAAATTTTTTAAAAGATAATTCTTATTTGATTCAAAATAAGAGAAAATATGTAGTGGATTGTTGAAAGATTTGAATAAACTTTCTCTTTGTAATTTTTCAACATTTTGAGAAAATTTTATAATTAAATAATTGATTAAACAAAATTATTTCTTAACAATTAAAATTATTCAATATGAAGTAGAATTTATATTTCAAATTTTTAATTTTAAAAAACATACCTCTAGGTTAATTTGTTTTACAATATTAATTTAAAATTTTCATATTTAAAATAAATTAAGGATTATCCAATATTTAATTAAAATAAGCCATCCGACTCTTCAGAAAAAAATCCTATTTATCATAAAAAAACTGTCTGTATAGGTGTTCATGTGACAACCTTATTATGTATTCATGTATCTTGTAATATAATATAATATAATATAATAATATATATAAATATTAATTTTGAACCTATGCTATGGTAGGGACATATAATTGAATAAAACATTTAGTTTATGACATAAATAAAATTAACAAAATATCGTTTACTAATACTTTACAATTTTTTACCTTTTTCGTGTACACAATACAAACCGATTTATAATATTTTCAAAAATCTCTTCTTTAAAATGTTTAAATTCGGTAGAGATATATAATTATTTAAAAAATGATATAAACTCTCAAGAAAAAAGTTGCAACAAAAATTCAAGTAACTTATTTAAGGAGAAAGATAATTAATCTTAATAAAAAATATTTAGATAAAGATAAAATCATAATAACAAAATGAAACAAAATATTGTAAATAGAGTAGAGTTTTAATGTGAACATTCAAGAATAAAATTTAATTAAAAACTTGAATTTATAATAAACTTTTCGCTATGCTTTGTTATTTATCCAAACTTTTTGCTAGGTTAAATACATGAAATAATCCGTTGCTCTATTTGTATGATCAAAAGTCTCTTTTTATTTTTTATTTTTCATCTTGGTAACAATTTTAAGGTATATATTATTATGTTTTTCCTTCATCGTTTACATTGATCTTCCTTTATATATTTCTTGCAAATAAAAAAATTCTTCTATTTTTTTCTTCAAACTGTCATTATATTTCTTCCAAAGAACAAATAAAAATATATATAAAATGAAAAAAAAAACTGTCATTGTTCTTATAATTTCTTCTTCTTTTTCCCTTCGTACATTTGAATTAGTGTTTAACCCAATGTTGTATCTATTATTATCAATAATTAATCATAAAATTATTGAGTCATCTATTTTTCTATTTTGGTCATGCTCTTCCATACTTTTTATTATCTTTTCTAAAGTTATAAAATATATATCCAAATTGTAACAGAGACAGAACCGATTTCGAAATATTTGTGTTAAATAAATACATCAACTTCTTTAAACTTAAAAAAAAAAAATCAATAGATATGGAGAAAGGAATAGAACTTTCACGTATCGATGTATGGCCACTTTTTTTTTTTTACTAAGTAGGTGAATAACTTAACTTATCACTACGACAAAAGGGCATGAGAACGAAATCAAAATAAAAATACAAAAATAGTGAATACATTAAAAATTTATTTGGTAATTATCATAACGTTTATGTGCAAGAATTTATTCATTACATATAAAAAATCATTAAATCCTCATTAATCTTTTTTATCTAAATGTGATTGATCATTTATATGAATCTATCTATTTTAAAGTTATCTTAAATGTAAAATAAATGTTCTTAAAAAGAATAAATTTTGATTTACATCAACAAAATTAATGTTCGAGAGTCGATTACGTGCAATGAAGATATTAGCACTCAATTACGTCCATAATTGTTACTAAGTTAATTATGTGTTATCTCGCTTAAGCTTTAATAAAAAATAATTTTTTTTATGCAAATCAATTTCAATCATTTTTATTTGTTTGCGCAATGTGATCATACAAAAATTCTATAAAAAATCAAATTATGCAATCATGTAAATATCTTAAATATCATGTTAAGATAAAAATCATACCAAAAATCATGCAAAGATATCATATAATAAATATATAAAAAACATGTAATAAAACCATGTAATAATATAAAAAATCATACAAAAATATCATGAAAATATCATGCAACATATATTAATAATCATTCAAATATTAAATATATTTATAATCATGTAAATATTAAATATATTTATAATCATGCAAAACATATTATTAATCATGTAAATATATAAATAAACATATAATTAATAAATAATCATGCAATTAATAAATGTCAACAATTAATAAACAACATGTAATAATATCATGCATTATCCTACAATAAACCCTAAAAAAATGTAAATCATAAAAAATCCTATCAAAGTTTTTTCTTTTTTCTTTTCGAATTAAATTAACCTAAGGCGAATAATTAACAAAAAATAAACAGAGAATAATAATAATAATAAAACCTGGAATTGCAAGATGGGTCAGGTTTGGAGGTGAATACCTGCGTGGGTGTTGGTTCTGGATCAACGTCTCTCATTAGCTACCAAAACGGTAGCATTTTGACTTTCAACCGAGAAAATTTTCTTTTGTTCTCCTTTTCTTCTTCAGCTTTCTCTGTTATTTCTCAAACTTTCTTAGTTTCTTCAAAGCTTTCAACCGTGAACACCCAATCCCAAGTCCAGGTAGCTTGCTGCCACCTTGCGCCATCATCGCTGCCACCAGGGACCACCATTGTTCGCTGTACGTTGGAGACTCCAAAACGCACCCTTCCCGGTTCTCCTCCTTTTCTTTCCTGCCTTGCCCGAAACCCAACAAAAACCCAATATCCCTTAATGATTTGTCTCCAAATGCACCACTAAACTGCTTGGAAAATTGCCCAGAAAATTCTTTAGAGGGTTTCGTCCTTCCTCTAATTTAACACATGTTTGAATCAAAACCCCAAAAAAATTCAGGAACGTGACCAAAACCCAGCTTTCCCCCTTTTGTTGTCCGTGTATACTTTAAATTTCTTCCACTAGCCTCAGAATCAAAATCCCAAAAATTGGCTGGCCATTATGCAGCCCAGAACTCGACGAGCTTACCGTCACTCGACCTCTGCCGACCTTCTTCCTCCCTTTTCTATTGTTGACTTAAAACCTAGAAACTCCCCAAAAAGACCTTTGCTAATGTGTTCTCAATTTTGCTGTTGTGATTGTTTGATGTTTCTGTTGTGTGATGACTGCTTGATTTGTGGATGGGTTTGGTTCTAGGTATGGTTCTGGTGATTTCTAATTGATGACTTTTGGGGTCTGTGGGTTTGAGGTTGATGGTGTTTCTGGGTTGATTGGGTTGAGTGTTCTTGTTTGGTGGTTTCTGATGGGTAATTCAGGACTTTCCGTCTTATGAATTGCTCTTTGATGATTATTGCCCTTGGCTGAATTCTGCTTTCTCTGATCAGTGTTTGCTTGAAGTTGTGTGTGCTAACTCTGTTTCAATGCCGATTGCTCTCTGCCTCCTTGCTTGCTTCCCTAGTGAATTGCTTGATAGTGGCTTATTAAGGCTTTGATCTTTGCCCTGTTGAATTGCTGCTGGTGTGGGTCGCGTGGTACCGGCTCTGTTTGTAATTGTTTCTGTTAATTCGTACTGCAAATTCCTTCTAGTAATTCTTTTTTTTGCTTGTGGTTGATGCTTGATTCTTGTGTCAATGGCCTCTGATTGTTCTTGATTTTCTGTTGTCCGCCCTTTCTTTGATTGCAAATTTAAGTCTTAATATAAGCATTAAATCCTGATTCAATTTGAACAAACTTTAATCTCACCAGATCTACAAAAATTTTCAAGATTTTATTCTTCTATATTTTCCATTTTTTCCATTAATTGGGAACCAAGTATTTCGATGCATGATCAGTCAATAAATTCCAAAATCTAAGGTTGAACCAGAATCAAATCAAAGATTTCCCCCTTTCACAAAATCTCACGTTTTCCATTTTTTTTTTTTTTTTTTACTTTTTTTACTTTTGACGAATTTTGTCCAAAACAATATTAAAACAAAAAATTAAAATTAAAATATCAAAATCCAATTTAAAAGTTAAAATCAAAATTAAAATTAAAATCAAAATTGAAATTAAAATTAAAATTTTTTAGGCTTTTAATCTTTAGGATCAAAATTTAACTTTTATATTAAGGTTCAATTGGACAATCAAAATACGATGTTAAATTAATTAAAAGAAATCTTCAAACAAAATGATGTATCTACAATTGTCTTTTATTATGTATTTTTTATAAAACAAGAATTGTACAAAGATAAAACATATATCTTGTTCAGGTCAAGAAAAATCAAAAGGAGATAGCAAATGTTCATTTATAATTGAGACTTGAAAATTCGAAAAATAAAATACTTTTTTATCGAGATTTTGACTTTTGAAAAAAAAAGTACTCTTTTATCGAATTTTAATTTTTGAAAAATAAAGTACTCATCTATCAAGATTTTCACTTTTATAAAATAAAGTGCTTTTTCACCAAGTATTTCTTTACCAAGGTTTCAACTTTTAAAAAATAAAGTACTTTTTCATAGAAGCTTTGACTTTTAAAAACTAAATTATTCTTTCACCAAGGCTTTGACTTTTGAAAAATAAATTGTTTCTTCATCGAAGTTTTAAACTTTTGAAAAATAAAGTGTTATATAAGATTCAATTTCAAAAAAAGTTCTTCTTAATAACGTCATTAAAATTTTAAAAAAATTCTTACCTTAAAGCGATTTTTTTCATTTCAATTGAATCATCATTGATGTCGCTTTTTAAAATCATCTTAACATCTGTTTTTTTCTTCCTACATTTTAAGCATATGCATGGAATGTATGCAATGAATGAAAAGACTTAAAAATTCATAGAGTCAATTTCACAACTTAAACTTTAATTTTTCTTCTTGTCAGACATACATAATTAATGCAATGATGCAATGAATGTAGTGAATGCAATTCAAGGCAATGAATTTAGTGAATACAATGCAAAAGATTCAAGATTTGTCAAATATTCAAGATTTGTAAAGATTCCCAAGTTTACAAAGGTTTCAAGATTCGCAAAGGTTTCAAAATTCGCAAAAGCTTAAAGATTTGAAAAGATTTCAAAATTCATAAAGAGTCAAGATATGCAAAGATTTTAAGATTCACAAATGTTTAAGATTTTAAAATTCACATTCAAAAATTTTGAGATTCACATCTAAAATTTCAAAAGTTCACATTTGAAATTTCAAGAATTAAAGGCTCGCCTTAGAAAATATTAAAGATTCATATTCTCATTTGAAAATTTTTAAAGATTTTTTTTCAAAATTCATAGATTCTCATTCGAAAATTTTATACATTCTCATTCAAAATTTAAAGATTTGCTTTTGAAAAGTTTTAGAGATTCACATTTAAAATTAAATGATTTGCATTTCAAAACATTTGAAAAGTTAACTCTTAAAATTTATTGTCTCAAGGATTCGCATCAAAGATTCTCATCTTTTAATGAAAAAGGTTCTTCTAAATAGAGATTCAATAATTTTAAAATCTTTTCAATAAAATATTTGTAATTGAGAGTTAAAATCTTAACAAATTTTCCATCCAAAGGTCAAAACCTTATCTTAAAAAATTTTCTTATCTAATGAACCACATTTTCTCAGGAAATTCCTCACCCTTTAATTTCAATATCTAGAAACACAATTTATTATCCATCAAACAACTATCATGAATACAATGTATGTAATGCAGGTGTCAATCAATATCACGTAATTCTAATTGTGGTAATAAAGTTCTCAAGCTACAGTCTCGTATTTTCCTTTTCACATGCTAACATAATTAGGCTTAAATTCTCAATTGGTGTTATGAGTTTAATTTGAGCTTAAGTCAAATCTCTTTGTTTTTTTCTTCACCTCAAAGTTTGTAAAAATGCAAATGTCATGATACGAATGCCAATGTATCCTACCAAGATGGAGATGCAAATATTTAGCTCACCAATAAAAAATGTAAATGCTTTCCATAACAAATGTAAATGCAAATATCTATCCCATAAAAATAGATGTAAATGTTCTTTTTTATAATCTTTCTTAACATATTAAAAAATCTTAATTAAATGATGCAAATATTTGTAAATGTAAAAACTTTAACACCAAATGATGCAAATGCATGGTTTTTATTGTGATGCAAATACAATATTCAAACAATGATTTATATACTCACCAAATGATGCAAATGCATGGTACAAACAATGATGCAAATGTACTATTCAAAACAATGATTTAAATATTCACCAAATAATGAAAAATGCATGATCTAATCAATTATGCAATTTACAAATTCCCCAAATGATGTAAAAACATATCTAAACAATTATACAGATGCAATTATTAAAACAGAGATTTGCACATTTATTGAATTATGCAAAAGCAATTATCAAAACAAAGCATTTTTGTTGCCTAAAAAAGGTAACTGTTGTCATATTGATTTGGACATCAACTTCCTCCAATCCATCAAAATTCATATATGCAATAATCTAAATTTAAAAATTTTCAAAGACAACATGAATTACCCCAAAAGAATAAAAAAATTACCCTACATAACAATTTTCCTTGACCAAAATGTATCAATATGTAATATTTAGATCTCTTGAAAGCTAGTGATTACTATCCATAATGAATTGGGTGAATGACTTTTTAATCTTTCCAAATGGATGAAATGGTTTGGCACATTAGGATTTCAATTATTAAGAAAGACTTTGTCATTGAATGAGAAAGGAAAAATCAATGTTTCTTCATCTAGGCTTACAAATGAGAGTTCAAATTATTGAAAAATGATTTGTTTTAAAGCACAATCCATTTTGGCACTCTTAAATCTTTAATATGTGGCATTTTAACAAATGTCAAGACTAATCATGATAGGTTCAAAATTTTTGGAAAGGAAGAAATGCTCAAATTTTTTAAGAAAAAAAGTCTCAAATTTCAAAGCACATTTTCAAATTGGGATTCATATTCTTGGATTTCTTAAAAGTCTTAATTATTCATTGGTTCTTCTAAAATCCCTTCCACTAATGAAATTGCTTGAGTTGCTTTTAAAATTTTTCAATCTTGCGCTATATTATCCTTTTGGGTTTTTACTATAAAACTTCATTCAATATTTTTCTTTGTTTTCTCTTCTCTTTTTTCTTTTTTATTTTCTTTTTGGACTATTCTATCATGCATTTGAAAACTTGAAATTCATCCAAAATAAAAAAATAATGGTGATTTCCTAAAGAAAAGTTCTTCAATTTAAATATCCACACTTGATCAAAATGTGCTTTTCAAAGGATGTACTGTGAGCTGGGGTCCAAGGTTCTAAACAAAAGGTTAAATAGGCCAAAATATGAGTTTAAGGGTAATCAAACCAAGGACCATATCTCTTCTCAAGGACATTTGTTGTTTTCACTTCTCAAAACATGCATTTTCATCATTTTCTTTTCTTTTGTTTTTCGTTTGTTTCTTTATTTCTATATATATATATTTTATTTTTTCACATCTTGACAAATTACCTAAATTTTTGAAACTTGCCTTTTGACTGTAGGCATTCTTTCATTGTTCTTAACTTTGGATTTAATGCTTTTTCAATAAATCCCTTTTCATACTTACCCCAATGTGGAGGATGATCCTTGATTGAAGTTTCTTAAAAAAGAATTCAATAGGCTCAGAAGTGGTAGTAAATGAATTTTTTTTTTTTGTGAAAGGAATAAAAGATGATTATTTATCATATCAAATATAAATACCTCCATTGAAAAGTAATTCTCAAGAAGATTTTTTTCTTTTTGACTTTGAAATCATTTGAATATCTCATATACAAATGTTATAATCAATTTTTTTTCTTTTCATTTTTTCTTTTGCTCTTTCTCTCTCTCTCTCTTTTTTTTTTAATAATTCAAGCTCAATGTATCATCGTACTACATAAAATGAAGTCTCAATATAACAATCTTCATTTTCATGATCTATACCAAGAGATGAGATCGATACCATCAAGAGGAAAGGATATTGGAAAAACTAGATAATTTAGCTTTTTGGTAAATTTGTCCTAAGATGTTGGCAAAGAAAAAATTAGGGCAATGAAAGAAAAGAAAAGGAATATTGCATAAATCAAGATATCGAACATAGATATTAAGGAGATATGACTTTTTCAATAATTATGCCCTAAGGAAGAAATTGGAAAGGTTAAGCTTTGTGAAGAAATATGGGTAATGATGTGCTTGGAATAATTTTGAGAGTTATCAAATTACCAAAATCTAAAATCTTTAAGAAAGTGCCTCATGTATTGGCTTACCAAGAGTTTTTCAAACAAGGTTTTTCAAATTTCATTACTCATAGCCTTAATGAAGATCATTAACTTGGATATGTCTCTTTGTTAAGTGAAAATCAAGATCATGGGACTTAAGAAGTTAAGCGTTGAATGGTGTGATGCTCAATTAAATTGGGGTATGAAGCGGTAAGTGAAACAACTAGGTATGTTCATTTTTTATAGTAATCACCAATTCTCTTAAGATTGTTTGTACAAATTTTTTTTTCTTTACAAAGAATATTTTTAAATTATAGAAAGAAATCATGTGGGTTTTTATTGTGAAACAAACTTAAATTCAAAAGGATGAAAAAAATATACAAATACTTGTATGCAAAACATAATGAAAAATAAGAATTCATATTCCAATTTTATGTACCAAAACTGACCAAAAAAATGAAATAATGTATATACAAAAATATTTATATAGATGCAAACACATGTATGCAATACATGGTAAAAATAAGAGTTCATATTCAAAATTATGTACAAAATTGAAAACGGCAAATATTCTACCAAACAAATGAAACAATGTACATGCAAAAATATTTACATAGATAAAAATGTATATGCAAATATGTGTATGCAATGCATAGTAAAAACAAGAATTCATATTCAAAACTATGTACAAAACTAAAAAAGACAATGGTTCTCTTAAACAAAAGAAATAATTTACATACAAAGATGTTTACATTAATAAAAATGTATATAAAAATACATGCATGCAATACATAGTAAAAACATATATTAAAAACTATGCACAAAACTGAAAAGGTAAAGATTGCCTTCAAATAAATGAAATAATGTATATACAAAGATATTTACATGGATAAAATGTATATGTAAATACAGGTACGTAATGCATAGTAACAACGAGAATTCATATTCAAAACTATGTACAAAATTAAAAAGATAAAGATTGCTCTCAAACAAATAGAATAATGTACATACAACGATATTTACATGGATGTATATATGCAATATATATTAAAAACAAAAATTCATATTCATAACTATGTAAAAACTAAAAAAAATTTACTCTTTAATTTACAATTAGGCAATCACATCTTTTAATATATGAAAAAGTGAAATGGAATAATGCATGAATGAATGCATATATGCATGAATGCAATAAGAAGGATTTAATAATGTAAATGCATGCACATATAGAAAAAAAAAGGGTTAATAAACATAATATATATAAGAAACAATATAAAGGGTTAGTATACACATAATATATATAAAGAACAATATATGAATTTACAAGTAGAATAAATGTCCTATTATGTGTCCTATTTAGGATTTTCTAGCAAAGAGCAGGACAAGGCTCTAACTTAGATTTTATCTTTAAGGTTTATTTACATGTTAGGTTTAGAGGTTTGACAATTTAAAGGCTCCCAAATTGTTCTTTACGTCATCATTCATTATAGACTAGTAAGACATTTTAATCATCACCCATTATAGGCTACCATCAGAAAATGTTCAATCTAAGTGAAAGTATTTCGCTAGTTATATTTGAGGTTAACACCCCATAAAGCAAAAGTACTTTACTCTATCCTAAAAGGACAAAGCTTGGGTCTATAACTTATTTATGAATACAAGAGTGGTATGTGTAAAAGGACATGTCACATAATCAAATAAATTGGTGCACATAAAATTAAAATCTTCAAAACAAAAAATAAACAAATAAGTTAATCTACAAGAAATTTATAAATAATTACATAATAAAAACCATCAAAGTAAAACTTAAGATAACAAATAATTAACTAATGACTTTTTAATGTCCCAGCGGAGTTGTCAAACTATCATAGCGTTTAGGTTCGAGAACTACCATTAGATATAAAAAATCATGGAGTTGCCATGAATCTTTTTTATTTAAGCGTGTGATTGGCAATTATTGTGAATTATCTCTTTTAAACTTATCCTAAGTATAAACTAAGTATCCCTAAAAAAATAGGATCTGATCTACATTAACAAAATTAAGGTTTGCGAGTCGGTTACGTGCAGGAAAAATAATAGCATCCCATTAGACCCATAATTGGTAATAAGTTAATTATGTATTATCTTGCTTAAGCCTAAATCAAAGATGATTTTTAATTATTCAAATCAATTCTAGTTCTTTTTATTTATTTATATAATGTGTTCATACAAAAATTTTATAAAAAATCAAATTATGTAATCATACAAATATCATAAATATCATGCCAGGATAAAAATCATGCCAAAAATTATGCAAAGATATCATGCAATAAATATATAAAAAAATATTATGCAATAAATCATGCAACAATATACAATATCATACAAAAATATCATGTAAATATCATGCAACATATATTAATAATCATGCAAAAATTAAATATATTTATATCATGCAAAATATATTATTAGTCATGCAAATATATTATTAATCATGCAAATATGTAAATAAATGTATAATTAATAAATAATCATGCAATTAATAAATATCATGCAATTAATAAATAATCATATAACAATATAATGCAAAAATTATCCTACAATAAATCCTAAAAAACAAGCAAATCATAAAAAATCTATCAAAGTTTTTTCTTTATCCTTTCAAATTAAATTAATATAAGGAGAATAATTAAAAGAATAAACAGATAATAATAATAATAATAATAATAATAATAATAATAATAATAACAACCTGGAATTAAAAGACGGGACGAGCTGGAAGTGAATACTCGTGCGGGTCTTGGTTCTGGATCAACTTCCTTCTTTAGCTACCAAAACGGCAGCATTTTGACTTTCAACCCAGAAAATTTTCTTTTGTTCTCCTTTTCTTCTTAAGCTCTGTCTCTTACTTCTCAAACTTTCTTAGTTTCTTCAAAGCTTTTAACTTGGAACACCCAATCCAATGTCCAGGCAGCTTGCTGCCACTTTGCGCCGTCGTCGCTGGCACCGGAGACCACCACCGTTCGCTGTACGCTGGAGACTCGAAAACACACCGTCGCTTGATTCTCCTCTTTTTCTTTCCTTCCTTGCCCAAAACCCAACAAAAACCCAATATCCCTTAATGATTGGTCTCCAAATCCACCACTAAACTGCTTAGAAAACTTCCTAGAATATTCTTCAAAGGGTTTCCTCCACTCTCTAATCTAACACATGCCCCAAAAAAAAATTTCAGGAAGGTGACCGAAACCCAGCTTTCCCCATTTGCTGTACGGTATCTACTTTAAATTTCTTCCAATAGCCTCAGAATCAAAATCCCCGAAATTGATCGACCATTATGCAGCCTAAAACTCGATGAGCTCATATTCACACGACCTCCGTAGACCTTCTTCCTCCCTTTTCTATCGTTGATTTAAAACCTAGAAACTCCCAAAAAAGACTCAAACCGAAACCCACAGAAAAACCCTTGCTGATGTGTTCTCGATTTTGCTGTTGTGATTGCTTGATGTGTTTGTTGTTTGATGACTGCTTGGTTTGTGGATGGGTTCGGTTCTAGGTATGGGTTTGGTGATTTCTAATTGATGACTTTCAGGTTCTGTGGGTTTGAGGTTGATGGTGTTTTTGGGTTGATTGGGTTGAGTGTTCTTGTTTGGTTGTTTTTGATAGGTAATTCAGACTTTCTGTCTTGTGAATTGCTCTTTGATGAATAAGGCCCTCGGTTGTGTTCTGCTTTGTCTAATCAGTGTTTGATTGAAGTTGTGTGTGCTAACTCTGTTTCAATGCTGATTGCTCTCTACCACCTTGATTTTATCCCTGGTGAATTGCTTGATTATGGCTTATTAACGCTTTGATCTTTGCCCTGTTGAAATGCTACTGGTGTGGGCCATTTGGTGCTGACTCTGTTTGTAATTGTTTCTGTTAATTCTTAATGCAAATTCCTTCTAGTAATTCTTATTTTTGATTGTGGTTGATGCTTGATTCTTGTGTCAATGTCCTCTGATTGGGCTTGATTTTCTGTTGTCTGGGCTCCCTCTGATTGCAAATTTCAAGTCTTAATATAGGCATTAAATCGTGATTTAATTTGAGCAAACATTAATCTCACCAGATCTACAAAGATCTCCAAGATTTTATTCTTCTAGATTTTTCATTTTTCCATTAATTTGGAACCAAGTATTTCCATGCATGATCAATTAATAAATTCCAAAATCTGAGGTTCAACCAGAATCAAATCCAAGATTTCCCCCTTTTACAAAATCCCACGACTTCCCTTTTTTTTTTTAATTTTTTTTTTTTGACTTGTGACGAATTTTGGCCAAAAGAAGATTAAACCAAAAAATTAAAATTAAAAAATCCAAATCCAAATTAAAATCAAAATGAAAATTAAATTCAAGATTAGAATTAAAATTAAAATTGAAATTAAAATTTTTTGAGTGTTTACTCTTTGAGTTCAAAGTTCATTTTTTGTATTAAGAATCAATTGCACAATTAAAATTTGAAATTCAATTAATTTAAAAAAAAATTTCTTCGCGAATTGGAGTGTTTACCATCATTGATTGTAAAAAAGAAATTAAAAAATTTTTAAAAAATATTGATGTATCCTAGGGAACAAAAAATAGCCAACACTACATATTCAAACAAATTAAAGGATATCACGGTGTTATACGTATATAGTTTAAAAAATATAAACATGTAATGCATAAATAAATTAAGAACCAAAGAAATGGATTGTAAAATATTTATCAAAGAAAGAATAAATAGGTACATTTCTTTATTATTGTTATTATATTTTTTTGAAGATAACCAATGGTATTTCATTAATGGTTTAACTAAAATCCAGATTACAAAATGATGGTGGAAAAGAGTTCATCCATAACCTCTGTTCCCTAGCCTGAACTGAAACTTTTGCTAGGTTACGTGCATGACAATTAGCTTTCCTATTTGTATGCTTGAAAGAACAGATTGGAAAGCATGATGCTACAACCCTTATGTCCTAAATCACATTTCCTCTTGCACGATACGATTCCCCTGCCTGAACAATCTCCTTTATAGCTATCAAGCAATCGCTTTCAATTATTATTCTCCCTACCACCTCATCGAATGCAATTTGTAAATCCCATAAAATTGCTCTTACCTCTGCAAATAATGGACTTTGGATTCTGGCCATTCTAGTTACTGCTGAGAAAACAACATTTCTGTTAGAATCTCTGAGAATCCTATTTGAAGCTTCAAAGGAAGCATCCACATTGAGTTTAAGCATTTCCTGCTTTGGGGGTTGCTAGTAGATATGCTAGGAATTTGTTGTTGTCGAATCATGCTAGATCTCTAATGCCAGTCTCTCCCTCAACATGCGACGAGCTGTCCCCACTAGATTCTTAACCATTAAGCATTTCCCTTGATGAAGGCAGTTGTTCCTGTTCATCCAAATCAGCCAGACAATGTACATACAAAACTCCAATGAATCTGTCTGTGATGTCATGGTAAGGAAAATAAGCTAAAACTCTTCCAGAAGGTTGTTTTAAGGTTTAGCACTAACCAGTGGGCTCACCACTCCCCAAATCTTCCTGCTCATATAGCATTCAACAAAAACATGGTACCAAAACTCCTTATGTTTACCACATACTGAGCAAAAAATGCTCCAGCGGCAATCCTCTCCTATTTAATCTCTCATTTGTTGGCAAGAAATCATACATTAATCTCCAACATAATCTTCACCTTTTGGGGAACTTTAGCAGACCAAATAATCCTCCAAATTGGGTGCCTCTGCCTATCACCTCCCTGGCTTTATAATAAGCTGATTTAACTGTAAAATTCCCAAGCAAAGAATCATTCCAAATAAGAATATCTCAATCACCATACTTGCTTATTGG
The DNA here is from genome assembly GCF_002303985.1 of Durio zibethinus. The sequence continues at coordinate 14,252,755 of NW_019168470.1, read as the reverse complement.
TATGTTTAAAATTCTCGTTGCATCCCCTACTTGAAATAACTCATCAATTATCTCGGTCCTCCACGACTTTGTTCCTTGGTCTATTAAGATGGCCACCTTCATAGGTGTTGGATGTTGTCCTATAGGATGATCAACTTGATAGTCTCGAGGTTTATCCACCTATCTATCCTGCCAAATATCCTTCATTTTCCCTTTTCCTATTTCCATCTCGACCCTTTTAATAAAACTTCCCTACCAGCCAATAAACTACTCCATAGGTAAAAAGAAGCCGAACCTCTTTTAGCTTTTAGAAAAGATCCTCCGGGAAATACCTGGCTTTCAAAACTTTAAAGCACAAATAATTCTCATTATGTAGGAGTCTTCACCTTTGTTTTGCCAACAGTGCCAAGTTGAAAGCCTCAAAGTCTGTAAATCCTAATCCCCTATCCAACTTAGAACAGCACATTGATTCCCATTTACACCAATGTATTCTTCTTTTTCCTTCTGCATCTCCCCACTAGAATCCTGCTATTAAGGAGGACATTTGGTTGATAAAGCAAGCTTCTTGGTAGCTTGAAACAGGACATTAAGTATGATGGTATTGCTTGAGCAACAACTTGAATCGGGACAGCTCTCCCCGCTTATGATAAAAGCTTTCCTCGCCACCCTTGTACCTTTGCCCAGACTCAGTTTTTAATAGGTCTAAGTATGGAATTTTTAGATTTTCCAAAAGACATTAGAAGCCTTAAGTAAGAACTATTATTCATGATCTTATGAATACCAAGGATATCCATTAGCTTGCTTTTCCTCTCAGACCTTCTATTAGCACTGAAGAAGATCTCCAATTTATCCATATTGACTCTTTGTCCGGAGGCAGCTTCATAACACTGTAGGATCAGTAACAAATTCTCACCTTCTTGTTTTATCGCTTCTATGAATAATAAGCTATCATCTGCAAATAGAAGATGGGATACTCAAGGTCCAGTTGTCCGAATCGCAACACCTCTCAATCTTTCTTCACTTTCAGCTTTATATAAATGGCTAGAAAGCCCTTCAACACATCGGAAAAATAGGTATGACGAAATAGGATCTCCTTATCTAAGTCCCCGTGATGGAAAAATCCTAGCACATTGTTGATCGTTAATCAAAACTGAATATGTAACTGTAATTACACACGTCATAATCAAAGTAATCCATCTTTTAGAGAAACCCATCCTCATTATTTCCTCTAGGTATTGCCGCTCAACCCTATCATAAGCCTTTCTCATGTCTAGTTTTATTGCCATATGAGTGCCTCGCCCTTTTCGTTTGTTCCTTATATAGTGTATGGTTACCTAGGCAACCATGGCATTGTAAAAAAAATGGTTCGAACTGGCACAAAAGCACTTTGATTCTCGCTAATGATCTTCGGAAGGACCTTATTCAACCTATTGGCAAGCACTTTTAAAATTATTTTGTAAACCACATTACACAAGCTGATAGGTTTGTAGTCCTTGACAGTAGATGGGGCTTTGACCTTAGGTATCAATACCAAGTTCAGGCCTTCCAGGATAATACTTGGGATATCCTTCCCCAAGATATGCCAATATTTTTGAAAGAACATTGCAGTCATCCCATTTGGACCAGATGCCTTGCCTGGATTCATCTGGTTCAATGCTTCTTTTTCCTCAGTTTTCGAGAAGATCACATCCAAGTCACTATTCATCTCGTTCGTGACCCTAACAACAACCACATCACAAAAGCTATCAAGGGATCGTACTCCTCTCTTGTTGATCAGAACAAGGTCTCAAAGTAGTGCAAAAATATTGATTCAACCTCGTCCTTTTCTTCATGCTTGTTCTCAGACTCATCCTGGATTCTAGTAATAGTATCGGTCCTCCTTCTCGATGCCACCCTGTGGAAATATTTTGTATTCTGTCTTCGTCTCTGAGTCACAGCTCTTTTGATCGTTGGCGCCATATGACCTACTCTTGGCGTAGAAGATTAGTTAATTCCTTATGGTGTTGTTCAAATCTGATTGTGTCCTGACATAGATGTTCCATGTCCTTTTTTTTGGTTTTATCTGAATCTTCAAATCACCAAAACATCTTTGACTCCAAGTATGTAACCTCTTCCCATACCCGTTCACCATCTCACGCAATTCAGCTATGCTTGTTGGATGTCCTTGTTACCACTCTTTATCAATAATCTCTTCATACTCGGCACGGTCAACCCACATGTTCTCAAAACGGAATGTCCACTTACCTCTCCCAATGTTCCTATTGGACTGATCTGAAAGAAAGAGTAATGGCGAGTGGTCTGAGGTTGTTGACAATAGATGTCTCTCCAACAGTGAAGGAAACATGGTTAAGAATTGAATGTTACATAAACCACGATCCAACCTTTTAAGAATTACCTCCGAATCCACCCTTCTAGTCTAAGTAAACTTTGATCCTACTACAGGAATCTTAAGGAAACCACAGATAACAACAACCCCTCTAAAGTTATCCATCTAGCACATAGGTCTTTGTCTTCCTCCTTGTTTCTCATCTTCTGCTAGTAACTCATTGAAATCTCTTACACATAGCCATGGTGAAAAGCTTCTATCCCTGAGCATTTTTAATAGATCCCAATATTCCACCCTTCTATATGTTTCAGGTCTTCTATAAAGCCCAGTGAACCTCTATTCCTCCATGTCATTGTCCCCTTGATTTTGACATCAATAAGGGACGTTGGTAAAGAAAGCAACGTGACATCCATATTATGCACCCATAAGAGCCAGTCTGCCCTTCCTACCTTCAGTGTCTACTGCTATTGAACCATCATAACCTAACTTGGACCTTAGCTAATCAATCTCGTTACTTTTTTTTTTAGTTTCCAAAAGGAAAAGTATTTGCAGTTTGTTCTCCCTAACCAACCTGGTTAGTTCATGAACTGCTTAGGATGTCCTTGGGAGATAAACCATATTTGGAACTCATGGGAGCATACCAAAGACCCCATACATACATGTTAGACATCACTTGAGCTCAAAAACTTAAACTCTAGGTGTTCCCTCAAGCTTGCACTCCAAGTTGACTCAACACATCACTCACTTGGGTATTCTGCTTCTGCATATTATTATAGACTCGAGCATTTAAGTTGAACCTTTTAATACCGAAGTTCAAGCACATGGAGTCCATCATAGACTCGCGCATCTAAGTCGAACCTTTTAATATCGAAGTTCAAGCACGTGGAGTTGATGGACGCAGCCAACCTTTGATCTACCAACAATCTCCCTCCAGCAATACCACTGGGACTTAAACTCGCCGAATTGAATGAATAAAGAGATAAAATAAAGACAAAACGAAGAATTCAAAGCAAAGAATGGGTTAGAAAAAAAGAAATGGAAGAACAAAGTATGCGCGGATTCAAAAAAATCCAGTGGATAGGAACTAAAAAAAAGATATCGAAATAGTTCTGACGGTTCAATAATATTCTCACTTCCATTCGGAGTTCTTAGTTACTTGGGCAGGTTGAATCTTAGTGATGGAATAATATAATTAAGTAAAAATTCATTGGATGATTGTATCATTAACCATTTCTTTATTTTGGTGCGAGGAACTTATCATGAATCCACTGGTTTCTACTGCTTCCATTATTGTTGCTGGGTTGGCTGTCGGGCTTGCTTCTATTGGACCTGGAGTTGTCAAGGTACTGCTGCGGGCCAAGCTGTAGAAGGTATCGCGAGACAACCCGAGGCAGAGGGAAAAATACGAGGTACTTTATTGCTTAGTTTGGCTTTTATGGAAGCTTTAACAATTTATGGGCTGGTTGTAGCATTGGCACTTTTATTTGCGAATCCCTTTGTTCAATTTAAGTCAAACTTTTTAATACCGAAGTTCAAGCACACGAAGTCTATCATAGACTCACACATCTAAGTCGAACCTTTTAATACTGAAGTTCAAGCACATGGAGTTGATTGACGCAGTAAACCTCCGATCTGCCAACAATCTCCTCAAGATTATCCGTCATATGCGTGAAAAAACAAAATACACTAAACAAAGAGAACAAAAACTTACCGTAGCAAGGCAAAATTCCTACTAGAAAACCTTAGGCAGAAAAATATAAGAGAGAAAACCTAGAGGAGATTACATTTCTTTATCGTAAAAGAATAACAATGGTAGCATTTTTGGGCTAAAAGAATTGGAGGGAAGCGTCTTAGTGTAAGGGTAACAAGTTAGAGCAGTTAAATATACGGGCAGAAACTCTTACTTGTATAAGATAGGTATGAAAATTAATGATGGAATGCTTATAACTTTTGAATGATTAATTTATTAAAATAAAATTAAGAATAATATTTTAAATTGAGAGTAATTTATATTTGATAGTAAAAATAGTGAAGCATAATGTATATGATAACCTATTTTCACAATAATTGCAAGTGCACAGATCAATCAAGTAATAGAGTAATAAGTATTCAAGTATCATCTCTCATAGGATTATATATTGTAATGTAAGTCATTAAGTAAGTCAAAGGTTTTAACCATTTGGGCTAATTTTATGTGGCGTCAATGATATTGCCCTTCTCCTTATTAAATAAACTATCCAATATACATAAAATATTTTTCTTTTTTTTTGTAACCTATCACAACATCTCTCTTAATATTCTTTTTGCTTGCATTGTCATGTATATTTATAGACATTTAATTTTGTCTGTGATACTTTTTTTCGTAATTCGAACTTACTTTTGCAATTGGGCCCGATCTTCATTTTTTGAGTTCAATTTATGGCCACTTTTAAATGCTTGAGGATAAGGCCCCAGAGGGAGGCTTGTTGCGTGGGCTTGAAGAATATCCTAAATTGCCTGATTTAAGGGCCAACAAAAGGCCCATTCCTTAAAACCCATTAATGACCTGTTGTTGGCTATTAAACAAAAGAGAAATAAATAAATAATAATAACATTAAAATAATAGCAATAATTTTTAAGAAAAAAGAAAATATAAAAAAATATAAAAAAATACATTTTTTGAAAAAATTATAAAAATAAGTTTGCTCTGAAAGTTTACCTAGATGTTGGAGATTTAGAGAAGTTTTCAAATTTGTAAAACCCTAGGTAAAACCTTAAATCTTAAACAAACCCCAAAATCCTAGGTGAAGCCCCAAACTTTGGGTCAAGTTCGAAATCTTAATCTATCCAAAATACCAAAATTTTTAAGGATTTATATGAGAATCTTTTTATAAAATAATCTATTCCCAAATGGTGCCTGGATGATGGGATATTTAGAAAATATTATTTTATTAAGAATTTTCATATATTTCATTAACTTAAAAAAATAAATTTAAGAATTAATAATAATGGTCAATAAAATGAGATTTTAAATATACATACTTGCACCCAAAGTTTGCTTAAATGTTAGAAAGTTCATGTGGTCTCTTTATATTTGAGAGCATGATCTTTAAATTCATATTTTACCATCATCTGCATATATCTCATTTCTAGAATAATGTGTACATTCATAATTCATATATATGTATGTTGATGTGTAACATTAATTATATTATTTTACCATTTTTTTGCATAAATTTTTTTTTTTAAATTTTTAGTTTTGAGTAAATAAAATTAAAATAGCATTCCGTGAAATATAATTGTTGGTACTCTGCCTAGATGTTTGAGAGTTATCAATAAATATCATTTACTATTTTATTATTTTTAAAAAGAATGTTGCGATAAATTTTCGATGAAAAGACTATTTTTGAATTATGACTTTATGTTAGAGAATTTGAAGGTATTTTTTTAATCTAAAATTTTCATAGTACTCATAAATAAAGTTTTCTTTAAACTAATCTTATTTCTTAAAAATAGAGTGAATTATTATTTAATCTAAAAATGAAATCATTTTTTTTTTCAAAACCAAGGATAGCGCATAATTAATTGGTACCAATTATATAGGAGTTCTAGGAGTGTTGATCCTTTCCCACGTGTAACCAACTTCTGAACTTAATTATATTTTCGTAGACTAAAACTATCTTTTTAATAAAATTATTGTTTTATCAAAAAGATAAATTTTTAAGTAGTTAATAACACCTTAAAAAAGATTGGTGATGAATTTCCATATTTTACACCATTTTAAATTTTTATATTTAGCAATCGAATCTTTAGATTGATACGTTATGATAGCTTGGCGACTCCACTGGGGACATTTTGAAAGTCAAGCCAAAAATTTTAATTATGCGTTATTAAAATTTTTTGATTTAATTGGTTTTTTATATTTAATTTAATTCCCTTTAATTTAATTTCTTTAAAAAAATACATAAGCTAATAAAAAAATAAATTGCATATTAGTTATTACTTTGTTTTGATTTTGTGTTTATGATTTATTATTGTTATTTTGATTAATATGCCACTTTGCACACTTTTGTATATGCACTTACATGCATGAGCTCGAGACCCGCGGTTTATCCTTATTAAGAGGAAGGGAAGTAGCAAAGCTCTCGTGAGGTGATAACCTCCACATTTACTAGCGAAACATTTTCACTTAGATCGAACCCTTTTCATTTGTAGCCTATAATGGGTGATGATTGGCGTGCCTTATTAGTCTGTAATGGGTGATGATGTAAGGTTGGTTTGAGAACCTTTAGATAAATGAATCCCAACTCGACATATTATGACCATAAAAAGCTACCTAGGGTAGAGCTATACCATCAATTTTAGAAAATTACTAAAGGTTAGGACATTGCATATATTTTATTATTTTTATTATATGATACGATTATTTTGTTATTGTTATCATTTGCTTATTTGGATCTTTGATTTATTTTGTTTGTATAACATTTAATTTTGTTGCATACATCATATAGATACTATATTTTAAGAGGGATATTTATTTTGGGTCAATCAATAGTAAAAGAAGCAATCATAAAGCCATTAGTAGTATCAGCCTCCATTAAGAATTATTTGGAAGTTAAAAACCAATTGGAAAACACCCAAGATAAAGAAGGAGATTGTTTATGGGTCAATTATGTTTCTACACTTCCATGGTAGGTACACGGGATTTGTGTCAAAATGATGCAGTTAAATTGGAGACCATATGGCAACAATAAGAAGTAGAAAAAAAAAGGTCTTTTTTGAGGAAATATGAGGATGTGCCATTGCTCCTGTTCATGAAGATTGATGAGGCAATAGTTAAGGCTGCGATATAGTAAGATCTATCTTATTGGTGTTTCAATTCAACCAACAAGACTTAACCGTTACAATTGAAGAATATTCATCTTTTCTCTGAATAGATTCTGTCAGTCAAGACAGGATCTACTAGAAGGAACAAAAGACCACCGAATAGAGAAAGAAATTGGCTAAGATTATGCAAATAGGGGTCAAGAAGATAGACAACCATAAGAAAGAAAAGAATGGGGTTAAGTCCATTATGTCCGTCTTTATATTAGAACATGTAAGGAAGCATCTCGATGATGATTGAGGATTGGATTTGTTTGCCTTAGCTGTATATGGTTTGATGATATTCCCTAAGATCTTAGGATATGTAGAGGCACTTGTGGTTAATTTCTTCAAGCAGTTGGATAAAGGTATAAATTTTTCACCACTTTGTTTTAACAGAAACCATTAGATCTCTTAATTTTTATAAAAAAAAAAGGTAAGGTACGATTTATAAGATATGCTCAGTTACTTTTTGTTTGGCTCAAAAGTCATTTTTGGGGAAATGAGAAGATATTGTTTTGGCCTTTCTTCATTCATTTTATCCCTATCAAAGAGTTTGTCACCAAAAAATGGTGGAGGGATTGGACAAAAGGTCAATGGATATCATTTTTTCTAAAACTTGCTAGTGATAAGGTAAAATAGAAAGCATTGTGGATGTTTCCCACAGCTATTTTGTACAGTTATGGAGACAAGTTATGGGTACCATTGTTAGGGATATAGGGGGTAGTGAGTTATGCATATCTCATGGTTCATAGGCAATAGGATTCTCATTAGTTCATCCCTATGACTCATGGGTTTTGTTCACTCGAGTTTGACTATAAGGCACTTGGTTATATGAAAAAGGTTTAAGAGGTCATCAAGGCATAGAAGTAAATTAATCGAATGAACCCTGTCAGATATGTAGATAATATTATAGAAAGATACCTTGCATGAAGTATGGAGGGAGTCAATGAAGTTAGGCCCTTGCCAAAAAATATTTTAGATCATATGCCTAATCCCACTTCAGAGCTGATATTGTTTGCTCTTAAGATTGCTCAGTGAAAGTTTAAGATTGAAAGAAAAAGGATGAAAAACAAGAAATTGGTAATGTTAGATCAGGTTAACTAGTTAAAGTATGATTTAATGATGAAAGAAGAAGCATTACAGAAGTTGACTAAGGAACGAAAAGTATTGAAAGGAGATTTACAAGATCTTCATCAAAAAAATAAGAGATTGAGAATGAATAGCAGACCTTCAAGGGGATTTAAGAAGGAGGTGGAAGAAATAAAGAAAATGGTGGAATATTGGAAGAGTAGAGCCTAAGAAAATAAGGAAGTAATCTCTGCATTCATCAAAGAATAACAAGTATAGAAAGATAAGCTTTTTAGAGTCTCTACAAAGGTAGCCAAGTGCCAGGAGGAAAATGAAAAGCTAAGGGCTGGATGAAAAGAAGAACAAAATAGTAATTTTAATTTGCAAAAGGAGAAAAAAAGCTTTGGAACAAGAGATAATGAGCTTGAAAATTCAATTGGTCAATAATCAGAATCACATAGATAAGATTTTGATCGAACAGTAAGAGAAAGAAGATTATTGGGCTCATACTTACAACATGGAAGTGGATGCTCGGTAAGTGTGAAGAGCGAAAAACTGAGGAAAACAGTAGTACATAGAGCACTTGACTTCACAAATCTACAAGACGGTGTAAAAATCTAGCGAGATGTGGGGAGTGCTAAAGAACTTGAGTATGAGCTCATACTGACTTAGCATTACAATCAACAATTGTTAAATTTCTTAAGTGAAGCTACGAAGCAATATGCTCAAATTAGATGTTTTTATGATTTTAATGCAAGAATGATTGGTTGATGTATAAATATTTCTATGGTTAATGGATATTTTTTGCTTAGATTGATCCAAGACAAAACCTCTTTTGCATTTCATTACATTTATTGCATATATGTAAAAAAAATTATAATAATTAATAATAATAACAATAATGATAATAGTGACAACAATGATTATACCATGTGTTTTAATTTATGATTAATAAACGGCGTTCAGTGATAGTGAAGCCAAAAAAGTCTAATCAAGTAGTCTCATGCTGTAATTCTCGAGTTATGGAAAAAAGAATTCAGCTAGGTTTACGGGGGTTGAAAAGGTATAAGAAGAGATAAAAGAGAGAGTAATGGAAATATAACTCAATATCGAGGCATAGATGTCTGAGTTAAAGCCACCATTAAGTAGCTCCCTAAAAAGGAAAGAAGTTGCTAGCACACAAGGGTTCAGAGATGGGATTAATTTATAGGAATCAACATAGTCTTCAGGATTTATTCTAGCTCAAGTTCATACTACTCAAAGAATTCATGCATAGCCACTAGTTACACAGCCTTTCATTTTTGTTGGACCTTTTGTTAGTTAATCCTAGCTTTTAACTTGTACTAGACCATCTGCTAATCAACCTTAGGTAAATGTAAATGTCAATCCAGGATCAGGTCCTATTGATCCTATCATTGTACCAAATTTAGATGATCCAGTTGAACAAGAGAAACTATGTGGCATGTCTGTGCCAGTGGTGACTGGTGAGATGAAAAATAAATACAATTTGTTGGAAGAAAGATTAAGAGTCGTCGAAGGGAATGACATCTTTGGGAATATGGATGCAAATGAGCTTAGTTTGGTACTAGATTTGGTCATACCTATAAAATTCAAGGTTCTCGACTTTAAAAAGTTTGATGGAACTAAGTGTCATTCTACTCACATTATGATGTTTTATCATAAGATGGCAAGCCATACTCACATTGACAAGCTTTTGATACACTATTTTCAATACAGTTTAATCGGATTAGTAGTAATATGGTATGTCCAGTTAGATTAAAATCAGATTCATACATGGAAGGACTTAACCAAATCTTGGTTTATTTAATATAAGCATGTCATGGACATTACTCTGGGCAGGCTATCTTTGTAAAACATGAAAAAGAAGTTGATAGATACTTTTTGAGAGTACGCATATCGTTAGAGAGATATAGTAACTCAGGTTCAACTGCCACTAACTAAAAAATGCTATAGTGATGTTTATTACACATTAAGAGGCCTATATTATGATAAGCTAGTAAGAAATGCAATAAGAAACTTTGCTGATATGATGATCTCATGAGAGATTATTGAAAATGCTATCAAGAGTCACAAGTTTGAGGAAGAAGAAGTCAGTAATGCCAAAAAAGGTGGGATGCCTAAGAAGAAAAAAGTTGTAACCTAAGTGAAGAGTTTTAAAGGGCAACAATTCAGAAGTTATGCTCAATATCTACCATAGGCTCATCCTACTTACTACTCGGTGATCAATAATATTGCACAACTCCTTTACCAACCTTATTACCTAACCATGAATAACATGTATCCAAGCCCTTATCAATCAATTTTTCAAGCACTGGCATATAGGTATAGTTTTTTCAGTAAACCAATTTCAAGGCCTAGCAGTTGAGTGAATGGTTTGGGAAGATCCAAAGGCAATCAAGAGAAAACTCACATTAATCTTATCCCCATAACTTATACTAAGCTATTCCCTGAATTGGTCAAGAGTGACCTAGTGTCTCTAGTTCTTTTAGAGTTATTGAAGCCACACTATCCTAAATGGCACAATGTTAACGCCATATATGATTACCATAATGGGAATGTGGATCACTCTATAGAAATTTACCCTACTTTTAAGCACAAGGTGCAAAGTTTAATCCGAACAGGCTTGGTAAGTTTCAACAAATCAATGGAGTTAAGTGTCCATAAAAGCCCTTTGCTTGATCATCAAAGGGTATAATTTTGAAAAGGCTGATTGGAACTGTTTATCATCGTAGGATTTCTTTAGAATAATGATTGCTTTTATATACTATAATTTTATTTTATTTTTCATCATTTTAATAAAAGTGATGATTTGCTGCATTTTCATCACATTTTTTTTTGTGTGAGTCACCTTTATATCCTTTCGCACATCTTTTTCCCATATCCATTCTTTGATTCCAAATAATGAATGTTTAGACAGTCATGACAATAATTCAAGATTCGATTTTGAAAATATCATTCATGATGATGTGATTGATAAATTGGGATTGTTGATTCAATGAGACTACTGAATAAAAGAAAATAAATTTGGTGAAGAATTTCAATTATTAAAAAGTGAAGTGATGCAATTCAAGATCTTTGTCATGATTATTGATAAGCCTTTTTATGGTTAATCAATGTTCTCCGTTAAGAGTATCCATGTTGAAAATGATAAAATGGCCATTTTTCTTCTACCTTTTACCAAAGGAGTAAAGTTATCCTTTGATTCCCTATTTGAGTCTATTAAAATTTTCTTTTGAGAAACCTTAACCAAGGATCACTCCACATTGCGGCAAAGTTTAAGAAGTGTTGTTTACAAAAAGAAAAGTAAAGATTTTAGTGATTTTAGGGACATAGTCTTTTTGTACTCAAATCTTTTTGAAAAATGATGAAAAGTACAAAAAAAAAACAAAAATGAAAAAAAGAGAAAAAAAAAAGAAAAAGAAAGAAAGAAAAAGAAGAAAAAATTAATAGGGCCAATGTCAAGGTGCCCTGCAAGGAAATAAATGATCTTGGTTTTGATTACCTTTCAAATGTAGTTTGGGCTTATTTTATCCATTTCTTTCATAACCTATTTACCCTAGCTTATGTTATGTCTCTTAAAAAGTCCATTTTGATCGAATATGAATACTCGAATTGGAGAATCATGAATTGAACTATAGCAAATCTACTATTGGATTGTTTGAGATTTGATCAAAGTATCATTGATGGGTCAAACAAGAAAGGAAAAGAAAAAAGGAAAAAATGAAAAAAAAAAGAAAAAAAATGAGGAAAAAGGAAGAGTCGACTTGAAAATCCGATAAGGTGGTTTAAGTAAAGATGAAAACTTGGAAATACATCTTCGTGTGCGGATCTTAAGAATAAGGGTGATGATTGGCTCAAAGATCATGGATATTGATGGAATGTGTTTTTGAAAGAAAATTTTGAGTTAGAGTTTAGAATTGTTTGAATAGTTATTATTCTGGATGTTAATACCCTATTTTCATAGTATTTTGCTTTTATTCATCATTAATTTGCTATTGGCTAGACTTCCTTTTGATAGTGGATACCCATTTTTCTTGTTTGCATCCCTTAAAAGGACTCAGAAAATGTGTCATGTTTATCGTAAATTGGAATGATAATAAATAAATGGATGACAATATTCGTAAAAGATTTTTCATTCTTTTGAAAGAAATTCAAGACAATAAAAGTTAAAGAAACTTGAGAAAATGATTTAAAAAGGGGCAAATAAGATGACTCATTGATGAATACAATTGTAGATTGGTCAACATAACTTGTGAATTGTGACCAAATGGGGAAAATAACTGATGAAATTTATTTTGAGATTATTAATGTTGATAAGCTGAGAAAGAATATATGAGATGGTTAAATCTTGAGAATCTTATTTTCATAATTGAAATTTGATGGCATTGATTTAGTAACATCCACATTGCATATATTATGTTTACATTGTTTTAAAATCTTTGATAATTACATTTGCATCATGTTTTGGGTGTGTATTTGTGTCATATAGAGAACATTTGAATTATAGCATGACATTTGCATTATTGTTTAAGATATGCATTTGCATTATTTATTGAGAACTTGGATTGTTACATTTGCAACATTTAGAGGGCATTTGCATGACATTAGTTACATTCAACAATTTGACTTTGAATAGAAAAAACTTTTTGACTTTTGGACCTTTAAGGGAAGGAGATCTTTCATAATGAGATTTTTGTTGACAAATTTTCCAAACTTTTAAAGTTATAAAACCTTTATTTAAAAAAACCTTTTGAGTGTAATCTTTGAAATTTTAGAGGTAAAACCCTGAATTTTTAGGATGAGAATTATTGAAATTTTGGTTGTGAACTATTAAAGTTTTTGAATGTGAATTTTTGAAATTTTGATGTAAATCTTTAAAATTTCCTTTTGGGTGAATCTTTAAAATTTCAAATAAGAATATATGAATTTTTTGAAGTGAGCCTTGAAATCTTTGATCCATGAATTTTTAAATCTTTTAAATGTAAATCTTTGAATATTGTATGTGAAGTATACTTTGCAAATCTTTACAAATTTCAAACTTTTGCGAATTTGAAATTGTTAGCTTTTTAGGTGAGATGGTGATCTAAGATGAAGGTGAATTGGATTTCTTCAAATTTTTTACCAAAAAAATGATTTTAATATAATTGAATGGAAATTAAAACCAATATCAAAATATGATGCAAATAACAATAAATTGATGAACTATAAGCAAATATAAGCTATAATCAAAATAAAGAGATAGGGATAGAGAAATCAAACACAAGGATTTATAGAGATTCGGTCCTTTTTCACAAGGCATCTACGTCCTCTCTCTTGGTTGTCCACACCAAGGCTTCAATCTACTAATCTTGAATTAAAAATACAAACCTATCTTTTTCTTTCTAAAGCCTAAGATAGAAACCATACACTCTCTACTTTCTAGGCTCAGTAGTAACCTCTTAATCTTACAAATTCAAGAGGATACCTTACCTCTTGATTACAAAATCACTTTGTAAAAATGCAAACTTAAAACACCTCTCAAAAGCTAAGTGTTTGCCTAATGAAGCACAAAAGAAATATGATGAATGAAGAACCGATATTGCTTGGATACAACAAATATAAAAGATATGGATTTTAAGCTCTGACAACTCTTGATTCTTTGAGAAAATGAAAATATAACTTGTTGGCTCTTACTCTCTTGATTCATCAATCTTTTTGGTATGTTAGAATACCCAATTTATAGAGAAATTGAGAAAATAGCCATTAGGAATGCATGAGAGAAGAAAATAGCTATCGAAGCTTGATAAACTAGCCATTGGAGTTGCTTTAGGGCATACTCGAATCAATCCTTTCCATGAGGGGATCAATTGGTTCATGTTTTGTTGCCATTTACACCTTGCAAAAGCACTACCCAATCAATCCCTTCCTTGAAGGGATTGATTGGTTCAATGGGGTGATTAATTCCCTACATAGGATGATCGATCTTTTCTTCAACTAGAGCACAATGATGGTTTTTGAGTAAAAATTCAATCGATCCCTTCTTGAGGAGATCGATCCTATCCATGGCCATATGGTTATCTCTTATTTTGCACTTTATTCACTAATTTGATCATATATCGAGTTATATAAATCCAAATTACAAACCATTTGAGATTTAAAAATTAAACTTAAAGGGCTTTCATCCATATAAAATTCATCGCTAATTCATTGTGTACGAATTATAGTGAATTTTCAAATCTATCCTTGTGCAGTTTTGAGATAACTACAGAGTATCTAGTAAAAATTCAAAATCTTTTCTTAAAAAATTTATATTTATATTTTGTTTGATCCATTAGAAAGTAGACTCAAGAAGCTTTCCAACCATATAAAATTCAAATATTAAAACTTTGTGAATTAATACAGAAAAATAAAACAAGTTCAATGTTCGAAAACTTTGTTATTGTAAAACAACTTTCTTAAGTTAATCTATTTTTTCGAAACCAATGTTATTAAAATTGTATTAAGTCCAAAATGAATACGTTCACTTTAAAAACAAAATTAAACTTTCATTTAAGCTTAAATAAATAATCTTTAAAGATAGATTTGGTTTGAGAAATATGAAAACAAAGAAAAATTTGTTTACACTTTGCAAAACATATTATTTATTTAGTGTCAAAATATAGAACTTAAGAATATGTACTAAATAAATCTTTTTCAAAATCTTGATCAAGCATATTTAGCTTCATGTTTTGTCATTTCAAAATAAGAATTAATTCAAAGCTAACGATCTCCCCCTTTTTGATATGGCAAAACTTAAAGATAAAATTGCTTGATAAAAAAATTTCTTTAAAACATTTAAGATTTTGAAAAACATTTTGAAAAAGACTCAACTCCCCCTTAAAAAATACATGGCAAAACTCTCCCTCAATTTATGCATCCTAATCCAACACAACTCAACAAACATATGTTAGACAAATATAACAATTAAGCACACACAACCATATATATATCAAGCACAAGCAAATTTGTCCATATGGTATTTCTCTCCCTTTTTGTCATAGCAAATATGCATGAGCATATTAATAAGCAAATAAACACAAAAAGGCATCTTTAACAAATATATTCATGAAACATTTTTCTTCCTTTTTGTTTAAGCTTTTTATACCAAATATTAAGCTCTTATATCAATTGCTGTAAGCATACAAGAAGAAATATTCATAAACTCTCCTCTTTTTTGTTATAGCAAAAGAAAGAGAGATAAATTCAAGGCATGGGACAAAATGCATGATACCAATAATATCAAGAGTATTTTTGAATGCATGTAAGCAAGTGATGTTCACAATTAAGTTCAAATGCATGTATTCAAATACAAAAGCATAATAGTATAAATATATCCAATTTTAGCATTTTAGCACAAGTCATCAAATTTACTATATGAAATTTATGAGCAAAGGATAATGAATGACATGCAACCTACTCATAAATCATGTTATCATAAGATGTGCTTAGAACCTAAAACATCAATAGCAAGTAAGCATAAACTTAAGCACATGCATACAAGATCATATCAATTGTTAAAGATACTAATTGTTAAAGATATGTTATCATAAAGCATACCAATTGTTATCACAAAATAAATCAAGCAAAATTGTATTTTAAGATTTGTCCTCTTTTTTAAAATAAGAAATAATCAATTTAAGGCACACACAATTTTGCATGAAAAGTATAAGTAACAAGGATAGACAGATAAACAAGTGTCCATGAAAGTTAAAAATTCTTTAGCAATTTTGATATAAATTGTTACCAATTTTAATTTTCAACAACTTTCATAGAGCACACATACTTCAAGCGTATGAAAGATTCATTCAATACATGTATAAATGATAATAGTAATCTTTCATAAGTTATCCTATCTAAACACGAACTAAAAGCTCATATGTATTTAATAAAGCATGAATACTAATGAGCAATAAGGGTTCAGTTATCATCATGTCATAACAAAGATTATTCAGGCATTTTCCAAACATGATGAAGACATAAGCTATAGCAAAGAAATAATAATCATATAATTATTCAAATATATTCCTATTTATTTCAATGCATAGCAATGAACTTAATCTAAACATATGCAAGTATCTAAATATATATTTCAATCAAAATCATACAAGCATATGCATAAACATTTCAAATCACATATAGCAATATACAAAAAAAAAAAATGTAAACTTTAGACACAATATGGTACATTCTATCTAATTGTAAGTTCATAATCCATGAGTCAAGGCAATTGAAAGATAAAAAAATCAATATATTCAACTCATATCCATGTCCAAAAATTCAAATAAATATTCATGCAATAAAAACTATTAATCAAAGCAATCAAGAACTAGGCATGAATATCAATGAAGGTGAGTTAATTAATCCAAGCTTTCAAACATATTAAAACAATATCTACCAAGAGGCTTGGTGATTAATTTATGCAACATGCTCATATGTTTTAGCACAATATCTCATTTTGACACACTATCAAAGCAAACATGTATAGATATATAGTATAAAGTCAATACAATTACCTCTATCCTTATCAAGCTATGTTGATATGCTCATTTGGTTTTGATTTTCCATTCCAAAATGTTTTGAGCAAATCTTTTATGTACTTGGGCTTGATTGATGAAGATGCTTTGCTTTCTATTCTTGAAATTTCAAAAATGTTGGCTCATTCATGCTCTTTTCAATTTCTCCTAGCATAGACTTAGAAAAACTTCTTGATAAAAGATTTTCATTAGAAGCATCAAGAATATCAATTGATAAAGACTATACCAAATGTTAGAAATGAATTCCATATTTTAAGTCATTATAGGCAAAAAAAAATTTATTCACTAAGCACAAGTTGCTAATTGCAAGGGAGATATATTTATAAACTTAAGCTAAATGCAATATATCAAGTTAAGCATCAAATATTGACACTAAAGCTAAAGTTTTCATGTAATGTGCAAAACATGAATCCTTTTTAGATCGTTTAGAAATATTGAACACACAAAAGACAAATTCAATATTTATGTATATTCAATAAATTACCAAAGAATATGTCAAAATAAGTTTTAGGCCATATAAAAACTGAAAACTCAAGGAGGATATATTTATCACCAAAAATATATTTAAGAAAATTTTAGCACAAAAGCATAAATTTGTCTACACAAATTGTAGGCCATAATCAACAATGACATAAGCTAAAAATAAGCATCATAAGAAAATCACTCACTTAAGAATGTTGCAAGCATGTCAAGTAAAGATAAATAACTTTTATCACATAAGCATACACTTGACAAGAACAATAGATGAACTAACAACATATTTCATTTACAAACAAGTAATTCATCATATTTAAAATCATAAATCAAGAGATATATCAATCGAGCACAAAGATCCAAAATATTTCACAAAATTAATAAAACATTTAAGTACAAAAATAAGCATATTTCACAAAATATCTTTCACAATCAAGAGATGAACAATTCAAGCATTTTAAACTACAAACATTAAGGTCAAATTAAATCAGTCATCATATGAGCACATATCTTGACCAAAAACATAGATGAACAAAGAATCAATATATATCTTTTAAGTATATAAAGTTCATCAATTAGTCAACACAAGACAAGAAATAACTCTTAAATTAATAAGGATAAATAATTAAAGCATATTTCAAGATTATTTAAAAAAAATTAAAAAGATGAACAATCAAACATCAATATTTATGATTTAAGCACAAGATAATCATCAATTTCTAAAATCACAAATCAAGAGTTAAAACAATTATGTATAACACAATCAAGTTTAAAGAATTCACAAGATCTAAGCATTATAAACAAATTGAGCAATTTTAAACATTATGGTCATATAAGCATATTTAACAATCATAAATCAATATGTATAAAAATCACAAAATCATTTCCATCATGCCAAAATCATCCAAACAAATATATTTATGTAAAATACAATAGGATAAATCATTCAAAGCTTAATATTTCCAAGATTTTTATTTTGGATATTTTAAAGCTCATTTTTGCTTAAAAATGACCTTAATAAATCTCATAACTAGTCAAGCTCATTTTTAACTATCTTGAACCATTCCAACAAGTTTCAAATGAAAAAACAAAGTTGTTCAAGTGGTCATTTGGAATTAGAAACAAGGAAATCAAAAAGTCAACTCTTAATCCCATATTTCCTTGAAAAATGCTATATTAAGATGGGCAAATATGTTTAAACACACATTTAGCTCTTCAAACCATTTAGAAAAGTTTTATATCATACTTTAAAAATGTCCAAATGGTTTTTATGCCCATAATTATTCAAAAACAAGATTTGATATTTTAAGCTCCATAATGTTTTGAAACTTGCATGTAGCACTTATGAAAATTTTAAACCATTACAAGTTATCAAGTTATCTTTGTTTGAACAAGTTTAAATAATTAAATTCAAGATATTCAAATTCATTTTACAATAAAAAGCTTGCTAAAACAAAATTTCTTATTTTATGGCTTGACTTTAGAAAAAATCATTTTCAAAGTAAAACATAAAGTCTCAAAATCATTAAGCTTTGAGTACTCACCCTAAGTTTATGCATAAATATAAAAATAATTAGCACATAAATAATCACACCAAGCATCAATAAAAAATTCATCAACAAAATTATGCTCAAGCAATTTAACACCATAATCAATTTCAACAAGCATTCTCAAACATATTTAAAAGCAAAATAAATGCATATTCAATTCAAGCTCACATTTTCTCAAGAATATGAAACATATGTCTTGTAATCAATGTCAACCAAAATTTGCATAATCAATCAAGCATTGAAATTTCATCAAGAATAGGTAACCAAATTAAAATTCTCTTCAAATAAAAGTGTAGAGATTACCCATATCCATTGTGTGTCTAGAGTTCCATTCTTTAAAATCACAATGTAGCTCCTTGTTCTAGCACACCTACAAGAGACAATCTCATTTGATTCTTGGTACCTAAATTGGTTTGGGTCCTTGAGTGTTATTCACTAAGTCTCGTGTTCCTTTTTGAACCCATACTTGCTAATTTTAAATGGAATAGGACAAGTATATATAGTATGACCATGAAAATTATAAAAATTACATTTAATCATTTTAGTTCTTAATTAACTCTTTAAAAGCTTTTGTTTTTCATTCATCAATTCATCAATTCATCAAATTTCTTTTTCAAAAAAAATATTTTCATTTTCTAGAAATTCATTTCTATTTTGAGAGGTTTCAAAATCTAGTTTCAATTTTTCATTTTCTTTTTCCAAAATATTTTTTACATTTATCAAAAAATCATTTTTAACATTCAATTTTCAAATCATTTTCTTGTATTTCATTTTCATTGACTCAAATTCCATAACTAACTCATCAAAGGCATCTTGTAATTCATCAAAGATATACGAATTTGAATCAATTAAGTTGAGGTTACCTTAGGCTCTTTAAGAGCCATAAGACATGATGTATTTTGGTTGAAAATTTGTCTTTTATGTAGCTCATCCAACTTCCTCCATATTTCATTTGAAGTGGAGCAATTTGAGACCAAGTTGAAATTGTAGGAGTTAAGAGCTCTATACAGAATGCACTTGGCCTTTGCATCATCCATCATTTGCCTTATATAGTTTGCATCATTTGAAGGAATTTCAAGCCCTTTCTCTATCACATTCCAAGCTTTAAAATCATGGGTTATTATGAAGACCTTCATCCTCGTTCTCCATTCACAAAATTCATATTTATTGAACATAGGAGCTTTGAGAATTTCCTCACCTTCTTGTAACCTAAATTAAGTCATAGGAGTTTTACTCAAGGTGGTTAAACCTACAAAAAGAGGCCAAAGCTCTTATAGCAATTGTTAGCTTTTTATGTGAGATGGTGATCCAAGAGAAAGATGAATTGAATTTCTTCAAATTCTTTCCCAAAAAATGATTTCAATATAATTGAATGGAAATTAAAACCAATATCAAAATATGATGCAAATAACAATAAATTGATGAACTATAAGCAAATATAAGCTATAATCAAAATAAAGAGATAGGGGTAGAGAAATCAAACACAAGGATTTATAAAGGTTCGATCCTTCTTCACAAGGCACCTACATCCTCTCTTATGGTTGTCCACACTAAGGCTTCAATGCACTAATCTTAAATTGAAAATACAACCCTATTTTTTTCTCTCTAAGGCTTAAGATAGAAACATTGCACTCTTTACTTTCTAAGCTAAGTAGTAACCTCTCAATCCTACAAATTGAAGAGAATACCTCACCTTTTGATTACAAAATCATTTAATAAAAATACAAACTTAAAATACCTCTCAAAGGCTAAGTGTTTGCCAAATGAAGTATAAAAAAATATGATGAATGAAGAACACAATATTGCTTGGATGCAACAAATACAAAAGATATGGATTTTAAGCTCTAACAACTCTTGATGTTTTGAAAAAATAAAAATATAACTTGTTGACTCTTACTCTCTTGATTCATCAATCTTCTTGGTGTGTTAAAGTGCTCAATTTTTAGAAAAATTAAAGAAATAGCCATTGGAAATGCATGGAAAAAAAATAGCCATTGAAACTTAATAAACTAGCTATTGGAGTTGTTTCTGGGCATACTCGATTGATCTCTTCCATGAGAGGATCAATTGGTTCATGTTTTGTTGCCATTTACGCCTTGTAAAAGCACAACCCTATCGATCCCTTCTTTGAGGGGATAGATTGGTTCAAGGGAGTGATCGTTCCCTTATATAGAGTGATCAATGTCTTCTTCAACCTAGAGCATAACACTGCTTTATATGTAAAAATTCAATCAATACCTTCTTGAGGGTATCGATCTGTCCATGGCTGGGTGGTTATCTCTTGTTTTACAATTTACTTACTAATTTGATCATATCTTGAGTTATACAAATCCAAATCATAAATTGTTTGAAGATTTAGAAACTAGATTTAAAGGGCTTTCTATCCATATAAAATTCATCACCTAATTCATTATGTACGAATTATAGTGAATTTTCAAATCTACCCTTTGTATAGTTTTTAGACAATTGCAGATGTCTAGTAAAAATTCAAAATCTTTTCTTAGAAAATTTAGATTTAGATTTTGTTTAATCCATTAGAAAGTAGACTCAAATAGCTTTCCAAACATATAAAATTTAAATATTAAAGCTTTGTGAATTAATACAAAAAAATAAAACAAGTTCATTGTTGGAAAACTTTGTTATTATAAAACAACTTTCTTAAGTTAATCTATTTCTCAAAACCAATATTATCAAAATTGTATTAAGTCTAAAATGAATAAGTTCACCTTAAAATCAACAACTGGACTTTCATTTAAGCTCTAATAAATAATATTTAAAGATAGATTTGGTTTGCAAAATATGAAAAACAAAGAAAAGTTTATTTACACTTTGAAAAACATATTATTTATTTAGTACCAAAATATAGAACTTAAGAACATATATTAAATAAATCTTTTTTAAAATCTTGATCAAGCTTATTTAGCTTAATGTTTTGTTATTTCAAGATAAGGAGAAATTCAAGGCTAATAGAAAGTTTTGTGAATTTTTGATTTCTTGTGAACCTTAAATTCTTGTGAATCTGAAATTTTATTGAAAACCTAAATTTATTGAGAATCTAAAGTTCTTATGAATCTTTGATTTCTTGCGAATCTTAAATTTTTGTGAACCTGAAATTTTTTTTGAGAACCTAAACTTCTCACGAATCTGAAGTTCTTGCGAATCATTGATTTCTTGTGAACCTTAAAATCTTTAAAACTTGAAACCTTTGGGAATCTAGACGCTTTGTGAAACTTGAAACTTGGCGAATTTGGGAACATTTTGTGAATTTGGAACCTCTATGAAACTTGGAATACATATGAATCTAGAACCTTTGAAAACTTGAAATCATTGCAAATCTAAAAATCCTTGCAAATCGAAAAATCCTGACGAATCTGAAAATCTGTGCAAATTCTAAAATTTTATGAAATTTGAAATCACTACGATTTTTTTCTTTTGTGAATCTTGAAGTCTTGGAATTTTTCAATATTTGTTATGGAACCTTGTGAATCTTTGATACAACTCTTGAATTTTTAAATAGTGAATCTTTGGATTCCAAGCTAAAAATTTTTAATTTTGAATTTTTCTGGCTTATAGTGTTGTCTTGATTGCTTCTTATTTTCGACTTATAGCGTTGTCCTAGTCATTTGTTTAACAAAAAAAAAAAAAACAAAAACAAAACAAAAAACAAAGAGAAGAAGGGGTTTTAGAAGGTAGTATCTGGACAAAATTATTGTCTATATGTTTGTGTTATTTTTTATCTTCAAAAATATACAAAGAGGGGCAACTATAGATACCTAATTTTGTCCCAGGTATTTTTTCTCATAATCCAGGCTTACTTTTGCAATTGGGCCTAATCTTCATGTTTTGAGCCTAATTTATGATCCACTTTTTAAATGCTCAAGGATAAGGCCCAAAAGGGGGCTCGTCACGTGGGCTCGAAAAATACCTTAAATGGCTTGATTTGGGGCCCAATAAAAGGCCCATTCTTAAAAACCCATTAATGGCCCGTTGTTGGCCATTAAATAAAAGTGAAATAAACAAATAATAATAACATTAAAATAATAATAATAATAATTTTTTAATGAAAAAATATATAAAAATATAAAAAAATACATTTTTGGAAAAATTATAAAAAATGAGCTTACTCTGAAAGTCTGCCTATATAATTTTTAGAGAAGTTTTCAGATTTGTAAAACCTTAGGTAAAGCCTTAATCCCTAAACGAAGCCTTGAAACTTTAGGTGAAACCCTAAACTTTGGGTTAAGTCTGAAATCTTTATTGCATCCAAAATCCCAAAATTTTTAAGTATTTATATGAGAATCATTTTATGAAATAATCTCTTCTCAAATGATGCCTAGATGATGGGGTATTTAGGAAATGTTATTTCATTAAGAATTTTCATATATTTCCATAACTTAAAATAATAAATTTAAGAATCAATAATAATAAACAATAAACTAGGATTTTAAATATAAATAGTCATACCCAAACTCTGCCTAGATATTGGAAAGTCCAGGTGGTGATTTTATATTTGAGAGCTCAATCCTTAAATTCATATTTTACCATCATTTGCATATATCTCATTTCTAGAATAATATGTACATTCATAATTCATATATATGTATATTGATGTGTAACATTAATTATATTATTTTATCATTTTTTTTGCTTAAAAAATTTTTCTTTAAAATTTTTAGTTTTTAGTAAATAAAATTAAAATAGCATTCTGAGAAATATAATTGTTGATATTCTGCTTATATGTTGGAGAGTCATCAATAATTAACATTTACAAGTTGTGCTATTTTATTATTTTTAAAAGGAATGTTGCGATAAATTTTCGATGAAAAGACAATTTTTGAATTCTACCTTTATGTTGGAGAATTTGAAAGTATTTTTTTACTCTAAAATTTTCATAATACTCCTAAATAAAGTTTTCTTTAAATTAATCTTATTTCTTAAAAATAGAGGGAATTATTATTAAATCTAAAAATGAAACCATCTTTATCCAAAACCAATGATAGCTCATAATTAATTAGTACCAATTCTATGGGTGTTGTAGGAGTATTGATCCTTCCCCACACGTAATCTACTTCAAAACTCAATTCTATTTCGTAGACCAAAATTATCTTTTTAATAGAATTATTGTTTTATTAATAAGATAAATTTTGGGTGGCCAATTATACTCTAAAAAAGATTGGTGGCGATTCCTTATATTTTATACCATCTTAAATTTTTATGTTTAGTGATCGAGTCTCTAGACCGATATATTATGATAATATTTATCAAAGCTATGTATAAAAATTTGTCATAAATCTTGAACTTCCATTATCGTGCATTGTGTTCCTTGACATGTTCCCTATTATTAGGATATTAGTCTCTCAATTTTCTTTTTTTTAATGTTGAGTAGAGATTTTTCTGCTTTTTACTTTCTGGGTTGATTCTCAAGAAATGTATTGCCTTTTACATGGCAAATCTTCCTTGCTAACTTTTCATAGTAGTATTCAATTGAATGCTCCAAGTGAAGATCAAGTGTCATCCCCTTGTTAATCACGGTTGCATTATGCTTTAACAAGTGATCCTTCAATCTTGTATCTAACCTAGGAGAAAAGTGCATGACGTTTGACACAGGCCCAACCAAAAAACTTCCCTAACGAGTTTCTTATTCCTTTAGTATTGTTTGATGCAATTGCCAATGTTGAATCATGTGGTTCAGCTTATTTAATGCAAAGAAGATTTTTTTTTTCTTCTTAAATGAAGTTGCTAATTTTTGTGGTAACACCCACACTCAGCAAGGTTACCTGATGTTATGCGTGATGCCTCTCATACAACTTCTTGAAGTGTTGATTTAATAATGATTACTTGCTACAAATATGTCAATATTTCTTTTCAACTTATGACTGGCACAATGTAGAAGTGTGTGACTAATTATATTTTCCTTTTACCCTTTTTTAACTAGAGAAGGTGTGCATGACTAGGAGCTAATGCCAAATCCTTTTATGCCCATATCAAAAACCATGTCAGTTGATTTACACAATAATTTTCGTTGTAAACTGATCAAAAGGAAAAATAAATACAATTTTCATAAACAAAATATTTCTCAAATGGAAATAAGATATCAGAGAGATGCCTTTTATTCTTTTCTCTTCCTCCATGTAAAGTTCCATATCTTTCATATAAGATTTGGTTTGCTATAATTTCAGTCTTTCACTCAGATTTGTATTTTGGATCAAGACGTTGGGAAATTGAAGAATATGCTTAGTCAGCTATACTTGAATAAATTAATTGAAGAAGTGGAAGAAAGTAAATTCACTACTATAATAAATGAATTTATTTGTCATAACTTGATGCATAACAAATTGAGGGGAAAACAGAGTGTCGTTTGCAATGCAAACATTTATTTGAAGGGCATAGCATACAGAGCATGACTCCGGGCCATCTCTTGTTTGTCCAGCTAAATTCATTGAAACAATGTCAAGGGGGCATAATCATAATGAATTTATTGTAAGTGAAACAACCTTTTATCCAAAAATCAAACCTAGTTTACAGTCTTTCTACTTGATTTCAGAGAACCAAGATTTAGCTTGTGTGTACCTGAAATGTGCCTACTCATTCTTCCTAGGGTTTTGATTCTGATGCTATATTGATCTGTTTCTTTCAGAGATCTATATTTTATTATTAATCTCTTTCTTTTTGGTATTTTCAGTTACCTAAAATAACCATTTTTGGTATTGTTAATTTGTTTAGGCTGGTTTTCAGAAGTTCAAGTTCTGCAATGGACTGTGTCCTGAGAAACAAATACTTCCATCTCCTTTCCCATGGGTTCGAATGCGATGGTTGGAGATTTGTCCTTCTTGCACATTTCTCTCGCATATCTTTCTGTGTTATCAATTATGCTCTAGCTGCCACAAAAGTTGGATTTCTAGTGGATTTCTGCTCCCTACTGTTATTGGTTGTCTCCCATTGATCTTGCAAAACACTTCCATCGATTGCCTTGCTGGTGCTGCTGTTGCTTCAGCATCTCACACTGAGAAATCAATGGTATCGTCTTATATTTTTCCTTTTCTTGGGATTGTATCAAGCATTCTTATTTCGTTGAAGATCAAAAAGTATTCTAATGATATTAACTTGGCTGAATCTTCGTCCGGTTATCACATTAAGAGCTGCAATAAAGTTGACTCATCTTAAACCTCTAATGGTAGAGAAAGCAATGACCTGAAGAAAAGCTAATAAAAGATAATCTAGGACCACTATTTTTTTTTTCCTTCCGTACAGATTTCTTCTATCAAGTCTTTGGCATCATTTCCCGTTCACAATCTTGGCAAGATGATTCCTTGTTTTCATCGCTTGATGTCTCCTTTAAGGTTCAGACTCGTGGTGCATATTCATCATCTTTTCCTTGAAAGACTTTGTGGAATTAACAGATTTTCAGAAATTTAATGAAAGATTCAGATATTTTGGTAAATGAAAATGGGTGACGTTGATGATGAAAAATGTCCAATCCATGGACAGCGCGTAGTTATTAAATCATTACATGTTTTACTATGTATATACCTTTCAAGACGTGCATGTGTGCGACAACTGCTTGTCATTTGAAATCGTAAAAAATAAAAATAAAAATGAAGAAAAAAAATCATGGGAAAAAATCAGAAAGAAATCATCTCATTTAGCGAACGAAAACGGAGCTATGCCTGCAGGCTTCGTTCCCCTGGTCAGGAAGAAGGACCACGCAAACACATATGTTTGTTTGCCATGCATCCGCAACTGAACCCCCTCATGTCGAACTAAGTCCTCTGCCTAGCATGGTTAGTATTTATTTCAAGGGTTTCGTCTTTGTCTGTGTGACTAGAGTGGTCAAAATGTAACTTGTTGGGTGACGGTTTTTTAGGATTAAATAGTAATTGTTCCTTTAATTGTATTATATCTTTTGTATTGTCATCTAAAGAATAAAAATTCACATTATATCACATTTGTTTATATTGATTTTTAAAAAAATTTATAATTAAGTACTTGAATTTGTACCGAGCAATATAAATTAATTTAAGATTTAATTTTATTAAAATCGAAGTTGATGTGACTTCTTTGATAAAAAATAAAATCTCGAGTATTTGAAAAATACCAAGTTAATGTCATGTTAACAAACTAAAAGTTTGAAAAAAAATATTTTATTAATTAATTTATTTTTGTTTTGAAGGAAGTTCATTGATTTAGCTAATAGTTCTTTCAGCCAATATTACATAAGAGATAAAAGTGGGGCATTCATTGATCCAATGTTGGACCTCTGCTTGTGACGCATGCTTTGCTAACTTGTGGGTAGCTTCATTTGCTTCCCTCCTTACATGAGGGGTTGCGAACTGACTGAAACATTGTTCAATAGTCTCTGCATCTTGGATGAGCTCCCCAATTATAGATAGATTCTCCTCTTCAGATATAAGCTAATTTACTACCTCCAAGGCAGGCATCTCCTTCCACAATAATTGATTGTATGCCTAGTTGCTTCGAGAATTCCATCGCCGTATACAGTGCTCAAGCCTTTGCAACTACAGGATCTCTGACGTGTGTTGCTTTATTGGAGCAGGCCCGTAACACTTTGCCCAACTCATCCCTTATTACAACCCCTATCCCACAAACACAATCATCCACTTTAAGTGCTCCATCAAAATTGACCTTAGTATAACCTTCTTCTGGGGTTGTCCATCTTGTACTCTCTTGTATAATATGCACATCCGACCTTGATTGAGGTCTTTTATATTCCTACATAAATTGTCTTACTATGCCATGGTTTCTTCAGTCGTTCTACGAACCTTATTCTTTATGTCTGTGTTCCTACTGTGCCATATCAGCCAGCAAGTTACTAATCCCACCTCCAAACTGTTTCTATCTCCCTCACCCCTTCTCACCCTGCTCTACATTTGTCCATTCATCCCCCCAGCAGTACATTTTCAAGATTTCACTTGCCAGTCTACATCTCTTACTAATCCCAACTCCAAACTGTTTCTGCCTCCCTTTATGTCCGTCATCTATGCTATCCCCATTGTTCCTAGCGACTAGTCTATAGGCACTTTTGATAGTATACTTTCCCTTCCTTTCCAAACCCCATATCAGCTGGTCTTCCCTATTTATGCATACCAGTGGTATACAGCATATTCATCAACACTGGAGAATATTTGTTGTACTTCATTCTCTTTCCACTTCCTCTTGGTACGTCTATTAGATCTACGACCACCATAAATTTTTCTGTCCGTGTTACGCCTCCATGCAGTTCTACCATTTTACCAAGCTGTAACCATGCATCAAGCCAAAATTTGATCGAATTCCCATTTCCAACTCGCCATTGTAGTCTCATCTCCAATACCCTCCTTGCCGTCCACACACTACGCAAGGTTAGCGAAGGGTTCGCTCCCAGCTCTGCCTTCATGAAGTTGCACGTGGGAAAGTATTTTGGCTTCATAACTTTGTGAACCAGTGACCATGGCCTTCTAAGTAGTTTCCACCCTTGTTTCCCCAACAAAGCCACATTGGACTTTGTTGCGTCTCGAAATCCCATGCCCTTTGCTTTGACACAACTTCTCCCATTTGAGCCAATAGATCCCCCGCCCTTTTGGTTTTGTTTTCCACCAAAATCTGCTTATAATGCTATCAATCTCATCACATAAACATTTCGGTAAAAGGAAACAACTCATCACATACGCTGGCACTGCTTAGAAAATTGACTTTATGTACAAGTCCTTCCCGCCCTTCAATAGGATTCTTCCACTCCAACTTTGTATCCTTCCATTTAACCTACTTGTGATTTCTCTGAATGCCCGTTTCTTTCCTTTACCAACTATTGTTGGAATACCCAAATTCTTCTCTGGATTTGAAGTCACTTGAATTTCGAAGATTCGTTCTACCATTTCCGTGCTATCTTTTGTTGTGTTCTTGCTGAAGAATATGGAGGACTTGTCATAATTTATTTTGTGCCCTGAACCTTCTTCATATCATTGTAGCACGTGCCTCACTCACCTGCATTCCATTGAGCTTGCCTTCATGAGAATCAAGCTATCATCTGCAAAGAACAATTGAGTAATCCGAGGCCCATTCTGGCTGGCTTTCATTCCAGTTATCCATCCTTCAACTTTGTACTTTTTCAGCGTAGATGAAAATATTTTGTTAGCCTTAAATTGATTATTATTTTGAAATAACAAAATATTAAGCTAAATAAACTTCATTAATATTTTAAAAAAGATTTATTTAGTATATTTTCTTAAGTTTTATTATTTTTGATATTAAATAAATAATATGTTTTTCAAAGTGTAAACAAATCTTTTTTTATGTTTCTATATTTCTCAAATCAAAACTATCTTTCAAAGATTATTTATTTCAGCTTAAATTAAAGTTTAATTATTATTTTTAAAGTGAACTTATTTATCTTGGACTCAATAAAATTTTGATAATATTGGTTTTAAAAAATGAATTAACTTAAGAAAGTTGTTTCATAAGAACAAAGTTTTCTATCATTGAACTTATTTTATTTCTCTGTATTAATTCACAAAATTTTAATATTTTGAATTTTATATGGTTAGAAAGATCTTGAGTCTAATTCTAATGGATCAAACAAAATCAAAATCCAAATTTTGTAAGAAAAGATTTTGAATTTTTACTAGAGACTATGCAATTGTCTAAAAACTGCACAAGTGATAGTTTTGAAAATTCACTATAACTTTTATACATTGAATTAGATGATGATTTTATATGGATAGAAAGCCCCTTAAGTCAAGGTTTTAAATTTTCAAATGGATCTTGATTTGGAGTTATATAACTCAAGATATGATAAAATTAATGAATACAGTGCAAAATAGGAGATAACCAACGGCACTGTTGATCTAGAATCACTTTGTATGCAAAGTGAACTTGACCTGATCAATCTCCTAATGTACCTTATCAATCTTGTATGCTTCAACAATCAAATTTTGAGTGAATTTGATATGTACTGGATCGATCCTTTATGCCTAGAAATGTTCTAATGACTAGTTTCAAAGGAGAAAAGCATGTATTTTCATTTTCCAAACATCCCAATGGCTATAAATCCATTTTCTCTATAAATTGGGCACTCCAACACACCATTGAAGCTAAGAGAAAGAGGAGAGAAAGAGGAGAAAGCACCAACAAGTTCTATATTCAATCTCTTAATAAATCAAGAGCTTTAGAGTCAATAGTGCTTAAATTCCATATTCTTTGTATTTGTTGTGTTAGCTTTATTGTTTAGATGGTGATCTAAGGGGGGGTGAATTGGATCTCTCCAAATTCTTCCTAAATAATGATTTCAATATAGCTGAATGGAAATTAAGACAATAAGCCTTTTTGATGAAAATATAATGAAAACAATAACAATTAATGAACTTAAAATCAAATATGAACAATAATAAATTATAAGGAGATAGAGATAAAGAAATCAAACATAATGATTTATAGAGGCTCGGTTGTTCTCCACAAGGTACCTATGTCCTCTCTCTTGATTGTCCAAACCAAGGTTCCAATCCACTATATGTTGAAGATTACAAGCAAGCTTCTTAAAGCTTTACAAACTCAACACTACACACTCTTAAGGGTTATCTTCCCCCTTAAGCTTACAAGCACACAATACAAAATTTTTTGAAGTGTTTTGCAAACTCTAAGAACCTCTCAAAGGTTGGATGTTTGCTAATTTGAAGTATACAATGGTATAGACAAGAAAATGATGAATGAACAACAAAAATAATTTGGATACAATAAATGCAAAGATATAGAATTTGAAGCTCTAAAAACTCTTAATTATTTGAGAGAATGAAAATATTGCTTGTTGGCTCTTGCTCTCTTGATTCATCAATCTTCTTATTGTGTTGGAGTGCCCAATTTATAGAGAAATTGAAGAAGTAGCTGTTGGAAGTGTTTGGGAAGTGAAAGTAGCCGTTGAATCCTTGATAAAATAGCCGTTGGAGTGATTTTAGCCTTCAGGGGATCGATCCCCTCCCTTAGGGGATCGATTGGTTCATGTTTTGAACCAATTTCCCTTTGAAAATAGCCTAACCGATTGATCTTTTTTGTAAGGGATCAATCCCTTTTCTGGATTCTCGGTTCTGGGAGCAGTTTGTTTGAAAACCAATCGATCCCTTCTAGAGGGGATCAATCATGTCCATGCTGGGTGGTAATTTTGTGTTTTGCACTCTACTTACTAATTTAACCATAACTTGACTTATACAAATCCAAATCACAAACCGTTTGAAGATTTAGAAACTAGACTTAAAGGGCTTTCTATCCATATAAAGTCGTCACCTAATTCACTGTATACGAATTATAATGAATTTTCAAAGTTAAACCTTATGCAGTTTTTTGACAACTGCAAAGTGTCTAGTAAAAATTCAAAATCTTTTCTTAGAAAATTTGGATTTGATTTTGTTTAATCCATTAGAAAGCAGACTCAAAGAGCTTTCCAACCATATAAAATTCAAATATTAAGACTTTGTGAATTAATACAGAAAAAATAAAACAAGTTCGATGTTGGAAAACTTTATTCTTGTAAAATAGCTTTCTTAAGTTAATCTATTTCTCAATACCAATATTATCAAAATTGTATTAAGTTCAAGATGAATAAGTTCACTTTAAAAACAATTGGACTTTCATTTAAGCTCAAATAAATAATCTTTAAAGATAGATTTGGTTTGAGAAATATGAAAACAAAGAAAGGTTTGTTTAAGCTTTGAAAATCATATTATTTATTTGGTACCAAAATATAAAACTTAAGAACATGTACTAAATAAATCCTTTTTCAAAATCTTGATCAAGTTTATTTAGCTTTAATGTTTTGTCATTTCACAATAAGGATCAATTCAAGGCTAACATGTTGTATCCAAGCTATTTTTGTTTTTCATTCATCATTCTCTGTACTTCATTAGGCAAACATTAAACCTTTGAGAGGTGTCTTGAGTTTGCAAATTCTTTTGTATTCATAAGGGATTTTTGAGTCAAGGGGTGAGGTATCCTTTTGAGCAAAATTGATAGGATTCGATAGAATCTTAGAAAGGGTAAAGGTTGCTATCTTGTCCTTCAAATATAGGGATTTTATTTGCATTTCAATTAGTGGATTGAACTCCTTGGCAAGTGAGGCTAAGGGAGAGGATGTAGTTGCCTTTGGAGAAGGATCGAACTTCTATAAATCCTTGAGTTTGATTTCTCTATCCCAACTCTCTTTAATTTCATTGTTGCTTATATTTGCTTCAAGATACGTTAATTATTGTTCATTGCATCATATTTTTATCAAAGAACATATTGATTTTAATTTTCCATTCAATTTATTGAAATCTATTTTTGGAAAAGAATTTGGATAAAGTCCAATTTACCCCATTTTTGAATTACAACCTACACTTGAGCTAACATCCT
The DNA here is from genome assembly GCF_002303985.1 of Durio zibethinus. Next base: position 14,220,566 of record NW_019168470.1, on the reverse strand, counting down.
TTTATGCACAAGATAGGGTTACAGAGGATCTCTTTGTCAGAGACCCCTTTTTGGGAAAAATCTATCAATCATGGAGCTATTGAAAACTATTAAATAAGACATTGAGGATATGCACTTCATTATCTTCTTAATCTATAGCTCAGCAAAACCTAGCTTCCTCATTACCACCTCTAGAAAGATCCATTCAACCCTACTGTAGGCCTTGCTCCTGTCCAACTTTAAAGCCACATACCTATCCCTGCTCGACCTTTTGTGCTTTAAAGCATGGATTAACTCATAAGCAACCAGTATATGATTTGTAATTAGATGACTAGGGACAATTGCACTTTGGAATTCACTAATATCTCTAGATAGAACTCTTTTAAGTCTATTAGCAAAAGTTTTTGAGATGATATTATAAATGACATTACATAAGCTAATAAGATGAAAACTAGCCATTATTCTAGGGTTTTTAGTTTTGGATATTAGGACTATATTGGTATTGTTCACATCATAAATCTGTCCATCCTCGTTTAAACAATTTAAACAAAATTCAATAACATTTTTCCTAATAATATGCCAATATTTTTGAAAAAATAAAAGCAGGCATACCATTAGGTTCTAGAGTTTTGGTCAGATGTATTTGCTTAATTACCTTGTGGATCTCTTCAGCTTGGAATTTTGTTTAAAAAAAACCATTCATCTCATTTGAAACTCAAGCCTCTATACCTTGTAGAATTTCATTAAAATTTGTTAATGTTTGAGTTTGGAACAAGTTCTGAAAGTAGCTGATAGTTATATTTTCCATTTTATCCTTGTCCTTCCACCATTTACCATTATCATCCTTCGGGCTTGTTATGTGATTGTTTCTCCTCTTACTAAAAGCTTAAGCATGGAAATAAGATGTATTCTTATCCCAATATCTTAACCAATTTATTCTTAACCTTTGATGCCAAAACAGTTCTTTCTTTTCCAATAAATCATTAATCACAATCTGTACCTCCTTCTTCATTTTCAAGTTATCCTCATTCAAGTTTTGCATTTTGGGCACCTTATATTCTTTGTTTTAGCTCATTCAATTGTATATGGAAATTGTCGAACCTATTACTACTCTACATGCTAATGTTTTTCTTTACAATAACCAACTTTCCAATCATGTTACTTCTTTCAACACCATGCCAACCACTATATATAGCATTCTCGCATGATTCCTCTATAGTCCACATACTTTTAAAAAGGAATCTTTTTCTTTTTTAGCCTTTATGCTTGTTTTTCCTATATCTTTCATGTTAACCTGTACCAATTTGTGATAAGTATATTAGTGACTGAATATATTGAAAATAATTCTTTCCATTCCTTGTTCCGTAGTGCTCTCTCCAGGCGCTCCCTTATGATATGCTTTGGACCACTTCCACTTTCTCATGTGTACCAAATCACATTACATTAGATCATCAAGCTTTGCATCCTTTATGGCTTTTTAAAAATTCTCCATCTACCATGAAGCTTTTGTTGCTCCCCCTTGTTTTTTCGAATCCCACATGATCTCATTAAAATCTCCAAAGCATAGCCATGGGTTTTGTGATGAAGTAGCCAATTTTTTCATTAGGTCCCAAGATAAATGTCTCAGGCTAGTATTTAGCTCTCTAAAAAAACTAGTTAGCCACCATTGTTGATTTCCATTATCCATTACTTTCATGTCTATGTGATTTCCTGAAAGTTTGGCCAAGCTTAAATTAATGCCATTTTTCCACAATAACACCAAGCCCCTACTTTTTCCTATTGCACTAACCCCCAATTGAGAATTCATGTTGCATTTCCCTTTGATTTTGTCTATCATCTCTGTAGATATTAAAGTCTTGTTTAGAAACTCAACAATGAGATGTTTTCTCTTTATAAACTTTTGAAGAGTAGGAACTATTCATGGATTCCAAAGCCCACAATAGTTTCAAGCTGTACACTTTATGGTTATCGATAAAACTGGTATCTAGTCTCTATTGTTGGATGATCATAATTCTAGAAATACTCGATATCAATGTCAACTTTGGCCACCTTGGCATCTTTTTTTACCTTTTATTTATCTATTAGGGATTGCTTTTTTGTACCTAACTCGACCACTATTGTGTTTTAGTAGCTACCAGTCTTTGTTCTAGCCATTTTTTTTCATTTTTCCTTTTCACTTTTTTGTTTTGTTGTGGACCCCATCAAGTTATTCTCCATCTTGTTTCCATGTTCACATAAATTAATTTTGGCTTCTTTTATTCCACCTGCCCCATACTCCCATGAGCAATCTCTTACTTTTTCATGTCATCGTCTATGCTCTTATTCAATTTATGCATCGATTCTTTAACCTTGCATGGCCTTTGTGGCTTATCACTTGATGCACTTTGGCCTTCCATTTATTCATTTTGGCTTATCTTGAGTGCTTTCATCCCTGTACATTTTTTTCTTGAACGTTTAGCATTTAAAACCATTTTTATCTTAGCTGACTCTATGATTTTCTCAATATCTCATATTTCAAGCCTCTTAATTTTCCTCTAATCTTTTTGTTTTTCATTATTTTCCTTCATTCTTCCATTATTGCCTTTTGTTTATAATTTTTAACCACCTTATCTGCCATTGTCTGTCCCTAGTTCATCCCATCCTTTGTCGATAATCTATTTTGCTGTATATCCATTTCCATGCTTTTGACATAGAATGGATTAGCACTTCCATTTAAACCTTTTCTCTTGATTGGTGAGGCTCGTAGCCATTCGCAATATATTCTGCATGATTCCCCCATTACTATCATCTTGTTGGCAATCTACCTCTACATGTCCCAACCTCAACACTTTTAGCAAAAAGATGGCAACTGTTCAAACTTCAGTTTCCCCCATACTTCCTTTTTTTTTTTTTTCACCATTTAGCTTCATAGGCCTTCTCAAAGGCTTTCTCCCTTAGTCTTATGAACCTTGCCCATCTCTCTATTTCCAATGAGCCATCAATGGCTATCAGCTTGCCTAGACTGTTACCAATACCTTCAGTAACTTTTTGAGATCTCACACCTAAAGAAAGGTCGTAAACCCTAACCTGAAATGAGATTTTATTAAATATATTCTCATCAAGCCTCAATTCTCCATCATATTCCTTTATAACAAGAAGGTGCTTTTTAAATAACCAAGGTGATCCTCAATAACTCTTTTTTTATCATTCATATTGTCAAACTTGAAGAGAAAGATGTTTTCTTCAAGACATAAAATATCAATGGTTTTTATTAAACTCCATATTATTTTAAACAAACTAATCATTGCATCTATATTGAAAGGTCTTATAGTAAGGAGTTTACCCACAGCCATTTTTATTCTTCCCCTTCTTCAACTATCTCAATTCTATTAGCTATACACCAGATTCTTCTTTTTTATAAATGACAGTTGTTGCCATAGTTGATCCAAATCATTATTCATTCTAAAAAGCCTTTATATCCTTCTTCCTTTACTAATTTAGCGATGACAACACTATACCACTACCCCACTAGCATAACCTTCAAAGACCAACACTTATCAAAGATCCCAAGGGAAGAAAACTCTTGTATTGAAATTAGACTTGAACGAAAACTCTTCCCACAGAAACCCAGTTCATGAGGAGACTAAAACAAAACACTAATTTATTAATTTTATTTTTAATACAATAACAACAACAAATTAAGCTTTATATCCCATAACTTTGGTCCAAAAAAAGAATCATGTTAGGTTGTAGTTTTGAATTTTCTTGCACCAATTATTTCTATTAAAAACAATCTTTTTGTCTACTTCTTTAAGTCTTATATCATTTCTTATCATTTCTTATTACTTACATCGATATCTTTTGTGGTTTATCACTAGAAATTTTGGTCTCTTTAAAATCCAGAAGCTCATTTCTCTTAACTGGTGCATAGATAAGCCTATAGTTCACATGTCCAAAATAACTTAAATGACCTTTTCTTATCTTTTCCTTAATTCAGACTACCACTAATTTTCCTCAAATTTCTTCATTTTTAATTTTATCCCTTCTAGTCTTACCATGATCCAAAAAATAAAAATCTAAAATGTCCTAAATCTAAAAAAAACTAAAAAAATAAAAAAAAGAAAGAGAGGAGTTGGCAAGAGAGAAGGGAATAGCAAAAGTTATAGAGAAAAGAGAAAAGAAAGGGGGAAGGCTGGCTTAAAGCAATTGACCACCAACCTACCTCGAGCTAGGTAGTTTGATGGTTTGTCAGCTTTCCCTCTCCTCTTTCTTTTTCCATTTCTCTCTCTTCCCTTTCCCTCACCTTATCAGTCTCTTACTATTATCTATTTCTCTTTTTTTTTCTTCATTTTGGATTTTTTTAAAATTTTTCCTTTTTATAGCTGATGTGGCACATATGCGTAAATTAATGTGGCATTTTTGATAAATAGCAATTTATTAATGGCTAATTAGGCCATGTTAGTTATTTTTTAACAAAGTTAGTATTTAAGGTAATTTCCCTTACATAATGTAAGTTTAGGTATCTAATTACGAAATTTTATTCTTTATGTACCAATGTCATAGAAATGGTATAGTTAAAGGCCCAAATCAATAATTATCCTTTTTTTTACTAATGCCTTTTCTTTATTTTATCATCTTAAAGGCAAATTTAACAGTCATTGAAATTTTATAGGCTATAGGTTAAGTATAAATTTGCTACTCGAATTATATCATTTTTATTGATTTGGTAATTGAGAATAAAATTTTATAATCAAGTGTCTAAGCTTCACTTATCTGAACCAAATTGTCTCACCCCAATTTGGCTTACAATAAGTTAATAAAATCATTACACATGGTCAACAATACCACATTAACTTTTTTAAAATTTTTATTTTTTTGCCATTTTTTAAGTTTTTATGTAAAACCAAAAAAGGATAAAGAAAAGGAGCTAGGATGAGAGATAGAAGAGAGAGGAAGAAAGAAAAGAGAGTGGGAAGGGGGCAGTTCATATGATATTTCCTAGTTTATTGCAAGTGAATAGGTCGTATAATTAATAAAGTAAGAAGTATTGTCTCTACAAGGATTGAGTGCTGGACTTAGAGCTAAAAACTATTTCTACACCTATGGTATATCTAGTCAACTAGAAAATTTTTGTTTTCTAATTATCCTACATTAAATTAAAAGTACAAAATATTTAAAACCCAATTACTACAAATTATGAAAAGAGTAACTAACTAAAAACTAAACTTACTTAAAATGGAACATGCTAAAAATAGAAAGTTTCTAAAAATAAAAAGTTAAACAATTGAGCAAAAATTAACAAGGCATGAAAAACAATTTAAATAGAATTAAATAGGGAATTAATCATGAAATCATAACAATTTAATTGTAGGAAATTAAGATAAAAATAAAAATTTGCAAGTAAATAAACGTAAATTCCAACATGACCTATTGTCTATTTACTACTTTAACATGTGTGAAATAAAAGTGGACATAAAAACAAACAATATAAACATGAAATAGACTTAAAATGTACATCTAACCTATGGGAAACCACAAACAAAGTAGAACCAAAATGAAAGAAAAATGCCATGTAAAAACTAAACAAGAAAATACAAACTTATGATCTAAGATGCTATGCAAATGTGATCTAACCTATGGGAACTGTAAGAATTAGGTTTATAGGCTTAAAGTAGACTTGAAAATGAAACAAAAACATGTAGGAAAGCATCTTGAAAAACTAGATAAAATACCAAAACAATGAGGTAAAATTAGTGTAGTTTAACCTAAACTAATGACCTAATGAGCTAAATGCAATAAGCAAAAGTACCTAATTATTGCATGAAATCTAAAAACACAAGATCAAAGTAGACTAGAAAATGAAGAAAGAGAATGCATGAAACATAAGACCAAAATCGAACAAATTGTAGTTAAAAACTGGATTGAAAATCAAAAAGTAAAAGGTAACTAAAGAGTAAATCAACTTAAATGCTAGCTAATCTAAATAAACCTACATGCAACTTGAAAACCAGCAACACTAAAGGGAATTAAGCATAAAAAATCAGAGTTAAAATATAAGAATTTTAAAATTTTTAATTCCTTAAAGCCAAGATCAATTATCAGGATCATACAAACACACAATACAAACTATATGGGTTTCTGTTATGGTGTGTACCTTGTGTACTGAAACTCTTTTGGTTCAAGATGGTGATATTCCAAATAATTTCTCAAGTCAAAATGCTACCAAGTGCGTAGCCTCTAATGGTGATTCACATGAACTTTTGTGAAAGAACCTTTTCTAAGGTAAGGAAAACACAAATTACACTATAGCGAGTGTTTACAAAATCTCTTGTTTTTTTTTCTCAAGTTTTTACTTAGACTTTCTCTTAGCTTATTTTTGCATCAAGTATGCCTTGTATCTTACAAGAGGGGTGGTGGCTTAATGTTCTTTTTATGAGTGACATTCAACTATATTAGGTTTAATGCAAGACATGTATATTTCCATAAATATCCCATGCTTGGTCAAAAAGTCTAAGCAAGAAAGATCATTCTCTCTTGTTTATTTCCTCTATCTTTTAGTCATACCAAAACCAAATTAAGTCCAACTTTATTTGTCCTAATTTTAATCTTTCACAATTGTCCTATTGTGTGTGACCCATTAGGTTCTTTAGTGTGTTATCAATAAACATAAGCAGTGTGAGCCTTAGTATTTGGCTATGGATTAAACAAACTTTTTAACTTCATCACTAATTTTCTAATCAGCCAATCTTATGTTTATAGATTATGATCAATGCTAGCTTTATTGCCATGGCCCCTAATTGTTAAAGAAAAGTCAATATGGCTTGACAACCTATCCATGAATCATCTTAGTGTATAATTAATATATTTTCATTATATAGTATCTTGGTTTGAACATTGAGTATAGTTTATTGTCTACTCAATCTTGTTCAACCATGTTAAGTATTGACTTTGACATTAACTCACAAAGAAACTTTAGAACAATTCTAAACTCTTATTTCACTTTTGCCAAAGATTTATTTAGTTAATTCAATCAAGACTAGTTGAGATATTTTCTTGATCACATAAGGTGATGAATCCCATCTTGATTACTTCATGCATCTTCATATGTCTCATGTTGTACCCTAAAATACTTGACTAGAGCATTCTTTGTTAGAACCATAAGTAAAGGCAAAGAATAACATTCATTTTATAAGGTCATTAGTAACCAAGTCAAAGGATCACTTATACAACCATCACACGAGAATGTAGTTATAGTCACTATGTGAACTGCCATATAGCATTTCATATTGGGTTATGCTCAATGAATATGTTTTTGTAACAAGCATCTACATGTTAGATTAAGTTTATCCAAACTTCAACTTAAGAGATCGATTGCTTACTTCATAAGAAAAAGCATAACCATGTGCTGATCTTAACAACTTTTATCAATGTCTTTTCTTGACAAAGCATTGACTAGGAACAACTAAGGAATAATGGTTTAATGCAATGATGATCTCGCATTTATAATCTCATTGTAATTCCCTTGCAAAACATATTTATTCCAAAGACTTTATCTATAAGAAATTAATAATATTATTTATGTGCATACAATCTTATAGATAAAGAATGCCTTTTATAATAATAAAAATGTATAATATGAAATGTATCCTATAGCCAATCCAATTGGTCTTAGGGCATATTATCAACACAACACAAGATTGAAATAAACTTAACAATGAGTAGAAATATGTATGTATAAACCATAAAAATTGAACAAATAGACCTTAAGGAAAAATTAGGCAGAAAGTGCATGAAGAAAATGCAAGAAATAAACTTATATGATTAAGGCATTTAATCAAACATGTAAGAAACTTAAAAATATAAAATAAGAGCAATAAAATAAGATCAAGGCATGAAACAAATAGCTTGCAAATGTAAATAAAAAGACATAATAACAACTAGTAGAAAATTTAAATAGCATCAAATTTAAAGAGCTAGAGATAAAATCACGTAAAGATCAAGCTTATGGAGCCTTATGAAGTAAGCATTACACTAGCATCCAAAACCATCCTTTTCGAGCTTTAAATAGCCCAAACATCATGCAAAACTTGCTAGAAAAATAAGGAAAATTGAAATTGGAAACTAGAATAAAAGAGTAATCTGACACTTGCATTATCAAAATAAACGAAACTTTGGAAAGTGTTTACAACTTAAAGGAAATTTAAACAAGCTAAAAATGAACTAAAGAACAATAAAAAGACTGTAAGGTAAGCTAAAAAAATGAACATGAAGCCTTAAAGGAAGGGTTGATCAGCCAACTAGTATGCTACCATCAAACCCCAAGAGGTGTAAAACTACTAAAGGAAAAATGGAAAAGATAAAAAAACTCCTAAGGCTAGCCCTCCAAGCTCTTTTTATAGCCAATAGCTAAGATATTTTTCAGCACATCAGTGGTTTAAAATGAGCAATCCCAGCCCTCCAATAAGATAGCATAGCCTAGAAAAATTTTGGAATTCTTTACGGCTAAGAAAATTGCACATCTTTATAATGGGTTATTGAAGTGTATTCTTTGCCATGTGAATATTGCCTAGCTAGTCCAATCATATTTCTTCAAAATTCCATGTTTTAGTTGACTTGTCAAGCTTTTAGAACCTTCAAATAAGCTATTCAAATAGGCCAATCATGTTAAGGTAGCAAATCGATATAGCATAACTCTAATTTTGGCATATATAGGAATGTGTCATCTTTGAAGTGCATTGGCAGCCCATGTGAAGCTCACCACTTATCCTAATCATTTTTCATTCTTTTGCAATGTCACTAGCCACCTAGGCACTGAAAACCCATGTCATTTACACTTGGAGAAGTATCCTTCAATAGTTATCTTTTTTGTAGCATGCACAGTTGGTTTTTATCTTTTTATGCCATTTGTTCATCTTCATTTTTATCCTATGTATGGCAATTACAACTCAACAATTCCTAGCCATTTTTAGCTAATTTTTGCTAATGTGAAGGCCTACGATTAGGGATCAATTCCACCTTGGCAACTTCTCATCTTAGGTAGTATGCCAACTATTCTTTACTTGTTCCAATTGGCAATTTTTAGTTAGTTCATCTACAAATGAGTGTTTGGCTACTTTGTTCTTATGCCATGCATCACCCTCATGTAGCTTTTAATCATCTTCATAAGTCTCTATGCACTCATATTATTCCATACAATCAAATGGAGTCTAATCAAGCTCTCGGCTACAATTCCAAGTGTGCATCTTCCAATTATAGTTTTTGCCTTAGTAATCTACACAAAAGAAAAAAAGAATAAGCTAGGGGAATTTGCAAGAATTTGCTAAAGAATAAGTTAAAATAAGTCTAGGATGGTAAAATTCATACAACACAGCTTAGGATAATTCTATAAAATATAGAATTATCAACAAGGAAGGGAGAGTACTGGTCAATCAACCTAGAGATAGATTAGTGCTAGTATGGCTTTTTCCAATTAGATCGACCATGACCTGCTTGCTCTGAGGCATATTGGTTGTTGGCAACCTTTTCTTTCTCTTTTATTATTTTTTTATCTCATTTCTCTTTCCCTCATTTCTCTTTTTGTCTCTCCTTAACTCTTTTTTTTAAATTAAATATATAATATTTCCTATTCGCATGATTTTTTTATGTAAGAAAAAGATACCCATTATAATACTTCATATCTTTTTGCTTTCCCTTGCCCAATGTAATTTTCTATAAAAATTTTCACATTTCACATTTCCTTTTCTTTTTTCTTTTTTCTTTTTTATATTTTCTAAAACCCTAGATTGTCTTTATTTGTCGTTGGATGCTATTTCATATTGTATATTCTTTTTTTCAAATTCTTTTTTCCCTTTTTATCAGTTATTTGACCCAAAATTTTGTTTTTGTCATGAGTAATCAGTAATGGTATCTCTTCATTTTTATTCTTCCCATATCTATTTCTCTTTCTAAGCAAACCTAAACCCCTAAATTTCCACTAAAAACTCGATTTTTTTCCTTTCTTATGTTTTTTGAAAAATCTTACATTTAATCTTTATTCATTTTTGGCTGCCATTTTTGACTCCATATTCTTGTTTGCCTTCTCTTTTTTCTCTTTCTATCAGTTAATTTTCTTTAAAATTCTACTATTGGTATGAGCCATCACTAGTGGTAGCTTTTTTTTTTCTTCCCTTATCTTTTTCTCTCTCCAACTAAGCCTAAGCTTATAAATTTCCATTAAAAACCCAAACCTCCCTAATTTCTAAAGAAACCTTAAACCATTTTCTCTTTATTATTTTGGTTTTTTCTTCATTCTTTGTAATTCCTCTAAAATAAGTCATAAAAAACTTAAAACCACTTTCCTTTCCCAAATTTTTTAATGTGAAATCCTTTTTTTTTTCCTCCATTTGTGCTTTCCAACATCTAAATTTGATGGCTTATCTTCTTCTATTGGCTAGTTACTCATGTCAGATAAGGTAGAGCATTAGTCAATTGAAGTCAAATAAACCCCTAAAAATCCACTATATTTGGCAAATTTAAGTCAAGTTAGTCCGTTTTAAGTGTATGTTGGTTACTCTATTGATTTTAATAATTTCTTTGGTTGGTTGTTGGTGTTTGATTTTGATACCTAAATCGATTGAGAAAATCAAATGTAATTTATAATTAGATTAAATAACTATATCTTTAACATTTTTAACTTACCCATCCAATTACTCATTTTACTGAATGAAACCCTAGTCCTTAACTTTTTTTTTCTCATTTTCTCTGCCATAACCTCATAGTCTCAATTCCTCTTATAATTGATAGGCACTAGCCACTTAATCCTTCTACAAGTGCCAACAAACTAGCCCACCATACCACAAAACCTGTCAGTGTTTTGACACAGGAAATCTACAAGTATAAAAGCCGAACAAGTAGTAAAAGTAACTTTTTAGTCAGAATGTTGATCCCACAAAGAGTAGGTAGAATTTCCTAAGCTAAGTATTGGTTATCACCTTACTCTCACTAAAGTTGGTTCAATCAAAGAATATCCATAAAAATGAAGCTAACTAGGAAAATGAAATCAAACAAAGCACAAAATATATACTAACATGTAAAATGAGCAATGTTATAAATTCAACAAAAATCAATGACTAAAATGAATTGAATAGAATTTAACATGATTTAAAATGTAACTCTAGTCTACTAATAAAAAATAACAAGAAGAAGAATCAACATAAAAAAAATAGTAGCTAAAAGAAGTAATGAAAAGAACTACCTATAACCAAATGTAACTAATTTCATTTAACTACTAACTTCCAGCTAAAGAACTTACTAGAAACTTCTTTAAGAAATGAATCAAGCAAGCTAAAAATTTGCACAATCATTAAGTAAATTGAAGTATCAAAATAAAATTGAAATGAAATGAAAAAGAAATATAGCTTTAGTCGAAAATCTAGAAAAAAATAAAACAAAACGTTTTGCAAAATTGTAACTTAACAAGAATTTTAAAATTTGATGAGTTTGAATTGTAAATTGAAAGATCAGTAAATGAACTTAGCTAGAAACAACATTAAAGTGCATGTTATTAAAGAAGTTCACAAAATCTAAGCTAAACATATGAAAACCAAAGCCAACTTTAAATTTTGGCAACTATCAATTATGAGTTTGAAACATAGATGTAGAGTTCTATAGAAGGCATAAACTCAAATTGACTTAGAAAAATGCTTATCTATGAATTAACTACCTAAATCAACATGAAAATTGTGTGAATAAACACAAAATTTAGCTCAATGAACTCAAATTCAAAATAAGTGTAGAACCTAGAAAAATAGAACATGTTCAGCAAAAATTAACCAAACAACACTTAAAAACATGAAATAAATTGCACAACATTAAATTATGCAAGGTAACAAGTAGACCTAAAGATCTAAAGAAAAAAATAATGCAAAAAAATCTCCAATGTAGAAAGACGATCCACACCAAAGTTGATCTTTATGTCTGGCCTACACCTATCACCTACATCTATGCATGAATTCCAACCTTGACTTGGATCAATGTGATGTAGGTTAGAAGCAAGAATTCAACTATGTTGTAGCTCTATAGATTAGGAAATTTTGGAAAAAAGCTTAAGCAAAAACAATGAAGATTTGATAGAGATATGATCCAAAAATAGTAGGTAGTTAAAACAGGTAGATTCAAAAATAGATTTGAACATCAATGATAAATCAGTAGATTTGAGCTAGAAAATGATTGCAAATGGAAATTTTATTGAAAATTTCTAAAATAGCATTGAAAAAAAGCTTAAGAAATTGTAAATTTGCAATGAAATTCAAAGGGAAAATGTTGGAAATAAATCTATTTGGCAACTAAGAAAATGTAAAAACATAAATGAAAATATAGGAAAGTAAAGAACAAAAAATTTTAATCCTAAACTAACTCTCCTCTAATGGCTGGCTTTTTCCCCCATTTATAGGTAGAGAGGAAGAGTCTCATGTCTAAAAAAATACAAAAAATTCTCCAAACAATTGGCTTCTAGAGCCATTGTCTTTCTTCCTAACACATACTAGTGCATGGCTAGTGCTTGGCTCTTCACATCTTTAACAGATTTGCACCCCTCTTTCATGTGTATTTGGTGATCCATAAAGTCAAGTTAATAGCCAATCATAGCTCTTCAAATTGCCACATCAACTACTAGTCTTGGTGCACTCTAACCAGCTTGTAACAGCTAGCATTTGCATGCTTACATCTCATGCACTCATGCATGTCCAAGCAATACTTTTCTTTGCTTCAAAAATTTTTTTTTTGCAAACAATTTCAAACACTTTATAAATATTTTTATCCTACATTTTACCAAAAAATAATTATGAAAATAATACCAAAATTTATTCAAGGAAAGTCAAGAAAACTCTTTAAGTGTCAATGTTGCGTATTGATACTAGTTTAGGCTATTTGCATAAATTACTCCAAAAATTCCTTCAAATTGTATCAAAAAGTCCAAAATTCCTTAATTCAATTATTTATGCCTACACATAAGAATAATGTGTATTTAGGAGTAATTTTGCCAAAAACCTAAGGACTAAGACAAAATATAAGTAAATTGCACTAAAAATAAGCATGAAAAAGTTAAAATTTTAGTGCAACCATGTTTAACCCTTTCTCATTCTTCTATTTCTTCTCTTTCTCAATTTTTTTTTTTAAATCACAACTCAGCCAATCATAAATTTGAAAATTACTTTGATTCCATGATCACTGATAGTTGATGGTTTTGTATTATTCCTCCACGGCTCCACCAACAAGTTTGACACCAGTGAAGGTTGCTCACATCAAAGGTAAATGACCTAAACAACTAATTTTGTTAGATTAATTATTTTATTTACTTTATTTTTACTTCAAAATCTTATATATTTTATAAAATTTTCAATGAAAATATGGATTCTAGGAAATAAACTTGAAAATTTTATAAAATTTTATAGGTTGCAAAAATGTGTAATAGCTTGTCACTTTGTAGCATACTTGATGCTAACAAGCTTATAGGGCCTAACTTCAATGACTGATACCGCAATCTAAAACTTGTCCTAATTAAGGCAACAGAAAATGGTTTATGTTCTTGATGAACTAATTCCATCAAAACTAGATGCTAGTGTTGATGATGTAGTGTGGTGGGTTTATGAAACCCATAAAGACCATGTTGATCAAGCTGCATGTATCATGGTGGCTAGCATGATCCTTGAGTTGCAAAGGCAATATGAGAAAATATATGCTCTGACAATAATTCTGCACCTTAGAGAATTGTTTGACAAACAAAGGCAAACTAAAAGGTTTGAAACCTCTAAGGAATTAGCCCAAATAGTGATGTTTGAGAGCACTTTAGTCAAACTGCATTGTCTCAAGATAATCAAGTAGATTGAGAAACTTGGACAATTAGGATTTGTGAAGGATCATGAGTTAAGTATTGACTTGATCTTGCCATCTTTTCTTAATAGCTTTTCATAATTTGTAATGAATTTCAATATGCATCAGATGGAAGTAACATCACCACAATTGATGAATATGCTTGACATTGTTGAGAAATCCATTAAGAATAAAAAGCCTGATGTTCTTCTAGTTTCTTCATCTGAGGACAAGAAAAAGTCAACCAAGAAGGAGAAAAGTAAAAAGGTTGATAAGAAAATGGATGTAAGCAAGGCTATCGAGCTTGCTAGCAACATCAAGAAAGACAAGGGTGCAAGTCACCATTGTGTTAAAAAAGGTCATCGAAAGAGGAATTGTAAGGTTTACTTGGCAAGCTTGAAGGAGAAGAAGTCTAAAGAGACTTCTACTTCAGGCATGTTTATGATTGAGATCAATTTATCTCTTTTTAACATATCTACTTGGTATTGGATACTAGACGTGGTTCTCACTTATGTAATGACAAACAAGGACTAAAGAAGAGTAGATGCCTAAAAAGAAAGATGTGTCATAGCATATTAGAAATGCCGCAAGTGTTGTTGCCTATGCTGTGTGGACTTATTATTTATCTTTAACTTTTGGTTTAGTTTTAGAACTAAAGGATTATTATTATGTTCCAGTCATAGCTCGAAACATCATTTTAGTTTCTTATTCAAGTATGAATGATAGATACTCATTTAATATTAAAGGTAATTGTTGTTTTTTTATTTAAATGATGTGTTTAAAGGCAATTATTGTTCCTTTTATTTAAATGATGTGTTTTATGGCATAAGAATGTGTAAGAATGGTTTATATGCTCTTAGATTAAACAATGGTGTTCTTAATATAATGTCAAGAAGCTAGATAAACTAAATCAATCTTACTTGTAGCATTATAGGCTTGGTCACATCAATCAAACAAGAATCACAAAGTAAATACTTTGATCCTTTTGATTATGAGTCATATGGAATTTTTGAATCATGTTTACTTAGAAAGATGACCAAATTACCTTTTATTGGAAAAAGAAAAAAAGCCAGTGTGGTTTTTGGACTAATAAATTTGAATGTATGTGGCCCAATGAACACAAATGCTAGAGAAAGATACTCCTATTTCATTACATTCACTGATGATCATACAAGGTATGGTTATGTGCATTTAATGTAACACAAGTCTGAATCTTTTGAAAAGTTCAAAGAATTTAGAATGGAAGTTGAAAAGAAAACTAGTAAAAGTATCATGACACTTAAATTTGATCGAAGTGGTGAATACTTAAGCCATGGTTTTTTAGGTTATCTAAAAGAGAATGGGATTCTCTCACAATGGACTCCACCTAGAACACCATAATACAATGGAGTTTTTGAAAGGAGAAATAAAACCTTATTGGATGTGGTTTGATCTATGATAAGCAATTCAAATCTTCCTATATCCTTCTGGGGTACGCACTTAAAACAGCTGCTTATGTTCTTAATATTGTTTCATCTAAATCTGTTGACAAGAGACTATATGAGATGTGTAAAGGTAAAAGACCTAACTTGTCATACATAAGAATTTGGGGATGTGATGCTTATGTGAAGCAGGCATGAGCCAACAAACTTGGAGCTAGATCGATTAAGTGTAAATTTGTGGGATATCCAAAGGAAACTATTGCATATTATTTCTACAACTTTGAGGAACAAAATGTGTTTGTTTCTAGGCATGTTGTTTTCTTGGAACAAGTGTTTATCCTTGAAGTGAAAAGTGAGAGTAAAGTAGAACTTGAAAAAGTTCAAGAAACACAAAATGACACAAGAATGGAACTTGAGCCAATGGCTAAAACATCAGATGCACAATCAAAAGTTTAAAGTACTCAAGAACTCTATAGGTCAAGCAAGACTTGCCAAGCTCCTGAGAGATAGGATTTCTTGTGGACATGGATGAGTTGATCATGGATGATGATCCTACTACTATTAAGAAGCAATGTTGGACATTGATTCTAAAAAATGGCATGAGGTCATGAAATTCGAAATGGAATCATGTATGCTAACTAAGTAAGGACTTTGGTGGAACCATCTAAAGGGATAAAACCCATAGGATGCAAGTGGGTTTTCAAAAAGAAAACTGACATGGATGGCAATGTACAAACGTACAAAGCCAAGCTAGTTGCAAAAGGTTATAATATAAAACAAAAAGTTGATTTTGATGAAACTTTTTCACCAGTAGCCATGTTAAAATCTATTAGTATTTACTATTACTATATACCATGACTATGTTATATGGCAAATGGATGTCAAAATGGCATTCCTTAATGGGAATTTGCAAGAGGATGTGTACATGACACAACCCAAAGGCATTGAATCCAAGAAGAAAACCAACATGTTTGCAAGCTTTAAAGGTTTATTTGTAGACTTAAAGAAGCATTAAGGAGTTGAAATATACATTTTGATGAAGCAATTATAAAATTGGAATTCATAAAAAATATAGATGAACCTTGTGCATACAAGAAGATAAGTAGGTGTGCAATCATTTTCATAGTGCTATATTTGGATGACATATTACTTATAGGAAACGATATACCCTTGCTACAATCTACCAAAATTTGGTTGTCTAAGAAGTTCTCCATCAAGGATTTGAGAGAAACAACATATGTGTTGGATATAAGGATTTATGAGGATAGATCAAAGAGGGTGCTTGGTCTCTCACAATCTGGATACATATACAAAGTGCTGAAAAGGTTTAGTATGAAAGAATCCAGAAAAGGGATTCTTGCCAGTGTTGCATGGCATAAATCTTTCCAATGACATGTGTCCTAAGACACAAATTGAGAAAGATAACATGAATAAGGTTTCATATGCTTCGGTAATTAGATCCATTATGTATGCAATGCTATGTACAAGGCCTTATATCTCATATGCTTTAAGCATAATAAGTAGATATAAAGCAAATCTAGGTGAATATCACTAGAAAGCTATGAAAATAATTCTTAAGTACTTAAGAAGAACTAAGGATATGTTTCTTATCTATGGTGGAATTGAACTCCTTATTAAAGGCTATTGTGATGCAAGCTTTCAATCTGACAAGGATGATAGGAATTCTCAAAATGGCATGTTTTTATTCTAAATCATGGAGCAATGAATTGGAAAAGTTTTAAACAGAGTACAATTGCAGACTCTACAACCAAAGCCGAGTACATTTCTACATCTAAGGCTACAAAAAAAGCCATTTAGATTGAGAAGTTCATAACTGAACTAAGCACTATTCCTAACATTGTTGATCCAAAAAAATCTATTGTGACAAAAATGGAGCTATTGCTCAAGCCAAGGAACCAAGGTCTTATCAAAGATCCAAACATGTGTTGAAGCGATATCATCTCATTGAGACTTTATTTCTAGAGATGATGTTAAAATTGAATGAGTACCTATTAAGGATAACATTATTGATCCTCTTACTAAAGCTATGTCCCAATAGAAACATGATAAGCATGAAATAAAATATGGTATTAGATACATGAATGATTGACTTTAGTGTAAGTGCAAGATTGTTGGTATTTGCCTTTCAAGTGGAATCATATTTTGGCTAAGCATTGTTATATTTGTAGCACTTTGAGATTTAATATCTTATAAAGGTCTTATTTTTCTTTCTTTGAGCTTGTTTAGATATATTTCAATATTGATGCTTATATGATAAAGTCCTTGAAATATAAATAAAGCTTTGTAAGGGAATTACAAAGAGATTGTAATTATGAGATCATCATTGCATAAAAGCTATATGTTCTAAAATTGTTTCTAGTCGATGCTTTTATCAATAAGACGACATCGACAAAAGCTATTGAGACTGGCAGATGGTTATACTCTTGTTTATAAAGTAAGCAACCGATCTCATTAGTTGAAGTTTGGATAAGCTTGAGCTAACATGTGGGTGTTTGTTACAAGAACAAGTTCACTAAACATGACCCGATATGAGAATGCTATATGGTAGTCCACATAATGTCTATAGCTATATTCTCAGGTGATTGTTATATGAGTGATCATTTGACTTGAGATTGCTTATGATCTTATATGATGAATGTTATACTTTGACTTATAGTTCTAACCAAGAATGTTTCAGTCGAGTATTATTAGGTATAACATGAGACATATGAAGATGCATGAAGTAATCAAGATGGGATTTATCAACTTGTGTGATCAAGAGAGTATCTTAACTAGTCTTGATTGAATTAACTTGAGAAATCTATGGCCAAAGTGAAATAAGAGTTTAAAATCTTTCTAAATTTTATTTGTGAGTTAATGTCAATGACAAGACTAAATATTGTTGAACAAGATTGAGTAGATACTAAACCATACTCAGTGTTCAAATTGAGATACTATGTAATAAAGTGAACAAGATTGAGTAGATACTAAACCATACTCAATATTCAAATCGAGATACTATGTAATAAAAAGATATTAATTATACACTAAAACCATTCACAGATAGCTTGTCAAGCAATATTGATTGTTTTTAGCAATTGGGGGTCATGACAATGAAGCCAGCATTGATCATGATCTACAAACAAAAGATTGGCTAATTGAAGAATTGGTAATGAGACAAAAAGTTTGTTCCACCTATAGCCGAATACTAAGGCTTAAGTACTTATGTTTATTGGCAATATGTTAAAGAACCTAATGGGTCACACACAATAGAACAATTGTGAAAGATTAAAATTAGGATAAATTAAGTTGGATTAATTTAATTTTAGTATGACTAAAAATAGAAGAAATAAAAACAAGAGAAATAGTTTCCCTTGTTTGGTACATTTGGCTAGCATAAGGTTAATTATGGAAATTTGCATTCCAAGCATTTAACCTAATGTGGCTGAATGCTTCCCTTATAATAGGAAAATCAAGTTTCTCCCTCTTGGAAGGAAGTATCTAGAGAAGAAACAAGAAAAACTAAAAGAAAGAAGTTTCACTCAAGAAAATACAAGAGGTCTTGCAAACACTTACTAGATAGAGTGTGGCTTTGAGTTCTACCAAACCTTAGAGATGGTTCTTTCATAAGAGTTCACATTGATCACCATTAGGGGTTGAACACTTGGGTGGCTTCTTGGCTTAGAATATATTTGGAAGGTCACCAAATTGAACTAAGGGATTTTCAGCATTCAAGGTAACACCCTTAGCCAAAACTATGCATACTTGTATATATATGTTGTTTGTATAATCTCGTTGATTGATCTTGGTTTTACGAAATTAAAATTTTCAAAAGTTTGGCTACTTTAACTCTATATAATGATGTATAATTCCCTACAAGTGGTATCAAAGCCTTGTCAATATAGATTATACAAATTAAAAGTTTGTTTGGCTGTTCATGATATCAAAATTATTTTGATTGGAATCTATTGTTGTGATGCAGAGGCTAGAAAATTAATTTTTTTATATTTTTTTGATTGGGTCCTTTTAGACTATCAAAGCATGATGTCTTAAGATGATTAAATTTGAATTTTATGATTTATGGTTATCATTTGCATGCTCAATGAATTTTTTGTTTACAATCTATCCATATTAGGAAAATTCTATTGTATTGATATTACAAAAATTGTTTCTCACTCTAGGGATATTATTTGGCTATGAAATTTTAACACAAGAAAATTAGACTTATTGATGATCATTGTGTAGGAATTTCAGAAATTTTTTGGAATTGGTTTGTTTATTCAAAAGCCTATGACAAGTTTAGCCCAAAAATCTATAATGGTTGTTGGGCATGTAAAATATGCATATGAAGCATAGTTGCCCTAATATGATTGTGGTAATTGATACAACTAGTTTTCCTAAAAGTTAAAAGACTTTAAAAACTTGTCACTAAGATTTTAATGAAAATCTACTTGGTAATCAATATTGGGAATTTTAGGAAACTTATTCACTAAGATTTCAAGATTTGCTTTCTTGATCACCAAGTTTAGTGGAATATTTTTATAGAAATGAAAGTAATTGTTACATGTGATTTAAGAATCATGACCAAAGGCATAAGAAAGCATGGGAAAGAGTTTAGAACTCTTAGATGGTGTCTAGTAGGGTTGGCATAACAAAGGATGGTGAAAACTACCTAGTTTCCATAAAAACTTTCCTTCTTGGATGGGTTTTTGGTGAAGCCTTAGATTGGTGCTATTTCTTGTTGAATTTGGATTCTTAAATAGTTTTACTTTGAGGAATATGATTTCATATAAAATCCAAATTGAAATGGACTTTATAAATTGTTTAGAACTTCAAATTAACAAGAAACTATTTCATTACAACATCTAGTTGGACTAGGAAGATCCCAATGCATGTAATTTGACTAGATTTTAATTGATTGGCATTCATAAATGGTTTAGAGTGATGGTAACCATGTTACATTAAAATTCAAGTAAAATTACAATTCCTTAATTGTTTAGAAAATTATGATTGCAAATTACATGTTACTAAGATAATAGTTAGACATATTCGGCCATGCTAGCTAAACATGTCTATGCCTTATATCACATTGAATTGGATTAATGATTCATATATGATATTGATATTGATTCAAAGAATAGATGTGCAAGACCATTAATTTGAACCAAACATGATGATTGTTGAAGTATGCCTGTTAGTTATGAGATGAATAACATGTATGCTATATTGATTTATTTTATACATGCTAGAATTTGTATGTGATAAATGCCATGTATAATTGTGAGATGCATGATAAGATTACATGTATTGGATATATGATGAATTCTTATGCATGCTTGATGAGAACTATGATGAATAAAAAATCCCTCAT
Source organism: Durio zibethinus (assembly GCF_002303985.1). The sequence goes on along the minus strand of NW_019168470.1, from coordinate 14,199,968 downwards.
GAAAAATATTAAGTTTTAATGCCTTCAATTAACATAAATAGCTAAATTTTCTACTAGTGGGGCTTGTTGAGACAAAACTCAAGGCACTCATTATTTGAAATAAGGTTGTGTTTTGGTTAATGGGTTTTAGTTAACTATCTTTGTATTATTTGGATGGAAAAAACTTGACTGTATAATGATAGGGGCAATGATTGAACGAATCACATAAGATGTGATTAGACAAGGAGTTGTCACGCAATTGATCTAAGAGTCATATGGGGATGTGATTGATAATAAAGTTATCTATCTTATTTACTTATCATGGCTGTTGAGAAAAATCTTAAGGTTATGGTAAACTAAATAGGATCCAAGCCCGCTAGAAAAATATGATTTTTTTCGAATTGATAGTGAGGGTTATTGATTTGATTAAAATAGTGGAAGCAACCAATATATAGATTTGGACCTTATCTATATTAGTATTGAACAATATGATTGATACTTGTTCATATTTTATAAGCTGCAAAATGACTAATAACTTGTTGTTTCATAGCATACTTGATGCTAACATGCTCATAGGGCCTAACTATAATGATTGGTATCGCAATCTGAAGCTTGTCCTAAGGCAAGAGAAAATACTTTTGGTTGCTGCTTTTTGTATAGATCTTGCAAGTGCATAAATCAAGTAATAAAGTGGAGTATTCCAATCTCATCTCTTTAGGGATTATAGCACCAAAGGTGAAACCCTAATGGCTTATATCTAAAGAAATGGAAATTTAGGGTTTTCGGTTATAGGGATCAAGTAAAGATTAAAGGTAATGTGTAGGCTGGGTTCTTAACTTCACCAACTGTTACTTATGAAAAAAAAGACTAATGCCAAAACTAGATCTAATAAACCAAAGATTAAAAGGTTGCAAAGTAAAGAAAAGTAGTTACCAAATGCTTGAAATAACTTGAAGAAAAGATTGCATGAAAGAAATTAAAGAATAAGAAAGTAAAGGTTAACCAAATCTTTTAAAGAAAATAAAGAAAATTTTGATTGATCTTGAAAAGGAATGCTTGCTGAATTTAAAGAAAAGAAAAACAAGATTTGTAAAGTTATAAACAAGAAAAGAAATATCTTGGAAATAATGCTTCTTGAATTAAAGAATTTAAAGAAAACAAAAGCTTTGTTGTTATTGGCAAATCTGTCACCTAAGCCAATAACTCACCTAAAGAACTAAAAAAAAAACTAAAAGAGAGAAGAAGTGAGAGATAATGAATATAAGTGAATGGCCTTCTTATTTATAGTGGAGGGTTCAGCCAAGAGGGATAGGCTTCACAAATGTTTGATTTCAATTCAAATACAATTGGATGAGTTTGATCTTGATTTTCAAAATTTCATGGTTGAATGGGACTCTCCGTGCTGGAGTGTTCTTGGCTGAATTATCTCTTAATGGTTTAATCTTAGCCTATGCTTGGCTGAATGTAACTCTCCATGCTCAAGTGTTCTTGACTGAATGGTCTTTTGGCGGTTTAATCTTGGCCCATGCTTGTGTTTTAATCAAATCTTGGATAATCTCCTCCATTGGATTCGACTAAGGATTGGAGTTTAAACAGCAAGTTGGTTTTTCTCCAAGTCTTAAATTTCAAATGGATAAAATCTTACTCCAAGTGAATTTCTTCAAGTTTAAGCAACAAAGTTCATGGTAAGCTTCAAAATTATCTTGGCCAAAATGCACTTAGCACTTATTATAGAAAAATACATAATAGCTCTATTGAAATTGCTTTGGTCCGAGTGGATTGAGCATGTGGAGTCCATGATCTTACAACTTGTTTTTCTATCTTGTGTGGTCGAATATGATAGAGTCTTTGTGCAACTTATTTTTTTCATGGCTAAGCAAAGAAGGCATATTTGGCTCAAAATTCTATCTTAGTCGAATGTGGTGGAGTCTAAGTGAGATTTGAATTGCATTTGTATGGATCAAGGTGGGTGGCATTGAGCTTTCATAATTGGATCGAACATCTCCCTTGCATGCTTGCATGCATGCCTTTAAGGAAATAAATCATTGAGCTTGAAAAACCTAAAATCATGAAAATAACATGGAAAGCACTAAAAATCATCTAAAATTTTAAATTTTAGCACCATTTTGACATATAAAAACTATATATATTTTGGTGCTATCACACCCCCACACTTAAACCATTGCTTGTCCTCAAGCAAAACCTCAAATCAATAGTACTAAAGAACAATATAAATATCCTTAAAGTTAAAAATTATATAAAACTCCTACCATGTACTATTGCATAATACAAAATTAAAAAAAATATATAAAGTCACAAGAATTTCCTTTCAAAGCAAGCTTTCAATATCTTATGCTATTCACACATACAAATCTACACAATCTTGAATTCATGCATATAAATCAAGTAACCAGAATGTAAAACATTTCATTACATTTCAATTCAAAGATAGAATAAGCTTCATATGTTCACTTTCGCCATCCCTTCCACTAGTGTTAAACCTACATATTTTACTCAAGACCAAAAGGTTTTCTAGGCTTGAAATGTAAAGCTTGGGTCAAGGTAGAAAAAGGGAATTTTTAGGCTCATAAACCCTAAGCATACTTTCTTTCAACTTCTTGGACTTTGAACAAGTGGGAGCTATTTTTGCAACTTTGACTTGTGAGGCATCACTTTATTTCTTTTGTATTTTTAGCTTTTTTTTTTTTTGTACTTAGCCATTTTTTGCTTTATTAGGCTTTACCTTTCATGCTTTTACCATTTCTTCTTTCTTTCCTTTTGCCTCCCATCATCCTTTTAAAATTATAAAAATGTCCATACATAAGTAAGTACAATGAGTTAGGTAAACAAAAGAAAGGATAATAATAATAAAAGAAAAGGCTTATTCGTTTGCAATGTGGCTAAAATAAACAAAGAAAGGGGAAATAATGTTAAAGGCTCAAAATAAGGGTACTAGGGATATATTATCAAAGCATGGGCTTGGAAAAGGCTCAAACGGTCAAAAAAACTGCCTAGATCATCTCTTTAGTTAAATACAATATATGATTTCACCTCAATGGTTGAGTAGGTAAATTTTAGAGCATTTATTCAAATCTTTAAATTTCATGCAAATCCACATCTTACAATTTTCAAAAAAATCATAGCATTTCATATAAAAAGAATAGAAGCATGTGCATGATAATCATATCCAAAGAAAAACAAGCTTAAGAATCCTTTCAAGTTCCACTATATCCATACTTAAACTCCATATCATACTTTAGTTATTTTAAGAGAATATGTGTAATTTTCAACTAAGTAAACACTAATATGAAATTTAGCATATCAATTTGGTTTGAAAGCAAACATGGGTTAAGATTTCAAAAAAAAAAATTTTAAGCAAAAAGTTTTCTTTTTCCCCCAACACTTAAGTGGAATAATAACTCAAACAGTAAAGGAAAAGAAATACTCCCTAAAGTTACTTAAGGGAAAATCTTAATTTGGTGTGAGGCATCATCCTTGTTTCTCTTCATCCCTAAAAACAACTCAAACAAAAACATTAAAAAGATACCTATCCTAAAAGAAAAATAAAGAAATCACATAAATTAGAACTATTAAAGTAAAATTTGGGTTGCCTCCCAAGCAACACCAATTTTAGTCAAGCTTGACCATTTCTAAATTTATGAAGAACGATCTTACCTATTTTGAGGGAGCTTACCTTATTGCCTCTTATTTATGGAATGACCTAAATAGACTTTGTTTGAAGAGGTGGACTAGCTTTCCTTGCGGGGATCACATAAACTGAACTAGAGTTTCTTAAAGGGTTGATATGGCTAGAGCTAGGGTTTGCTAAGCATTTTAGGGGGTTAGCAGGCTTATCTATTAGGTTAGACTATTTCAGGGTTTCCTTGACTTTGACTGAACTAACACCTTCTTCATCTCTTAGTACACCATACCCTGCGATACAAATTCTAACTTTTTGTTTTTAAATCTAAGGGTAAGGTTAGCATCATACACATCTATTAAAGCCTTCGTAATAAATAAGAAAGATCTTCTTAATAGTAATGGAGCCTCATTATCCTCAATGTTTATGATAGTAAAATCCATAGGAAAAGCATATTTTCCAACTTTTAATAGAACATTCTACAACATCCCTTGTGATAACTTAGCATATTGGTTAGCCAATTTAATATTGAATTGGGTAGGCTTCAGCTCTCCACAACCTAGTTACATAAAAATATTTATAGTCATTAGATTTATGCTTGAACTAAGATCACAAAGAGTATAAAAAAATTTTAACTTTCCAATTTTGCCAAGTATAGTAAAACTCCCTAGAGCTTTTTGCTTTCTAGGTAGAAGTTGTTGAAGTTAAGGGTTGCAATATTCTAAAATGTGGCTTCTTTTAATTCTTTGAGCAGCTCATTTTAAATAGGCCTTGGGGTAGGTAGTGCTATGTTAAAACACTACCTATATGTTTTGGCAGTCATCATTAGCTTTGGTTGAACTTTCTCTTGAACCTTTTCTTCTTCTTCTTTAGGATCTTCCTTTTGGGGATCTTCTTCTTGTGTTGCCCATTCTCCTTGATCATTTTAGGCTAGCTCACCTTAGACTATCTCATTAGGCTCAGGCTGAATGCTTTCTAATAGTGCTTTCCCTACCTATTATAGTATTTGCCCTTCCTCAAGCGACTCTTCAATGTACTTTTTTGAATCTTCTTCCTAATCCATTTCAACATTCTCTTCTTTAAGATCTTTATGAATTTCAATGTCTTTAGGGGCTTCTAATGCCATAAGGTTAAAACTTTCCAAAATTTCTCTACCAAATCTCAGTAGTTCTTCATACTCTAAGTCTCCTTTCATATAAAGTCTACTTCACGTTGTCTTACAAAGCTGGGTAAGTTTACTATTATGGGTTCATCTTCCTTATCAGAATCATCCATCCTAACATCTCTCAAATAATATATTTCATTACATCCCTCATTGCCTTAGCCTTTTAAAATTGGTTTTGGTATTACTAGGTAGGGTACTTATAAGGTGATTTGTTATGGCTTAGGCAAGTTGACCTATTTGGTTTTTTGGGTTTTTAATGGATGCAGTTTGACTTTGGATATTGGCGTTGTTGGCTCACATCAATTGGGTCAATATGTGTGGGTTTCTTTTCTTGGGGTGGGTTGTAATTTGGTGGATTGGGGCGGTAGTTGTTGTTTTGGTTGTTGGTGGGTTAGTGGTTCTAAGAAAAGTTTGGGGGGCTTCGCCATCTAAGATTGTAGGTATTGCTATAAAGATTGTTATTAGGTTTGGTTTGTTAGATGTATTGAACTGGTTCTACCCTTAATTGGCATCTTTCTAAGGAATGGGGTCCTTCATATATGTCATAAAAGACAAAAAGGCTTTCTATAGTATTTATAGGTTTGGCTTGAGATTGGTTTCCTAAGGCTTTAAATTTTCTTTTGTAAGGGCAACTAATTGGGAGTTAATTAAAGCAATAGCATCAGCTTCAAATAAACTAGCAGACTTTTTACTAGCCTTTCTTTCCATGCCCCACTGGTAATTATTAATTGCTATCTCTTTTATGAACTCATTTGCTTCCTTAGGAGTCTTACTCATTATTGCACCTCTAGCAGCTGAATCTAAGGTAGTTCTCATAGGTGGTGCGAGACCATTGTAAAATATCTAAATCTGGAGCCACTGGGGTAATCCATGATGTGAGCATTTTCTTAGTAACTTTTTGTATCTCTCCCATCCATCATATAGAGTTTCACCATCAGCTTGTAAAAAAAATGGTGATCTCATTCCTTAGCTTTGCTATCTTTGCTAGTGGGAAAAACTTTGCTAAGAACTTTTGGACCAAGTTATCCTAAGTTGTGATTGAACCAGGTGGTAAGAAGACAATCAACTTTTCATCTTATCCCTAAAAGAAAAAAGAAACAATCTTAGTTTAATAGCTTCATAAAAAACACCATTATAGAGAAAAATGTCACATAATTCAATAAGGTTAGAAAAGTAGAGATTAGGATCATCGCTTGGTAACCCTCCAAATTACATAAAAGTTTAGACCATTTGTATGATTGAAGACTTTATCTTAAAGTTGTTGGCTTGAATAGCTGGCCTTCTAATGGATGGTTGAAAATCGTCTACACTAGGAGCTATATAGTCCATCAATGTTCTTTGCCCTTTATTGTTCGCATTAGCCATGAGAGTTGACGCAGGTGGTGTTGTTTGCTCTTTTTTTTTTTTCTAAAGGTTCTATCAATTTTTTATCAATAAGAGCTAAGTCAACACTTTTGGATCTATGTATTCAAACAAGAAAAGATCAAAGAAAGGAAAAAAAAAGTAAATAACAAAAGAAAAATGTTTAGATTATAAGAACTTTGGAATTCTTTATTGGTATTGTGAACACCACTATAATTCTCGGCAACAGGGCGAAAAAATTGATTGTTGCTTTTTGTATAGAGCTTACAAGTGCACAGATCAAGTAATAAAGTGGAGTATTCCAATATCTTCTCCTCAGGTATTATAGAATAAAATGTTTGGTTACTCACAAGTACTAGAGGCAAAACCATAATAGCTTATATCTAAACAAATAGTAATTTAGGGTTTGGGTGCAAGGATCAAGCAAAGATTAAAGGCAATGTGTAGCCACGATTCTTAACTTCACTAATTGTCACCTAGGAAGTAAAAGACTAATCCCAAAACTAGATCTAATATAACAAAGATTAAAAGGTTGCAAAGTAAAGAAAAGTAGTTGCCAAATGCTTGAAATAACTTAAAGGAAAGATTGCATGAAAGAATTTAAAGAATAAGAAAGTGAAGGTTGGTCGAATCTTACAAAGAAAATAAATAAAATTTTTATTGATCTTGGAAAATAATGCTTGTCGAATTTAAAGAAAAGAAAAATAACATTTGTAAACTTGTAAACAAGAAAAGAAAGATCTTGGAAATAATACTTCTTAAATTAAAGAATATAAAACAAAAGTTTTGTGGTTATTAGTAAATTTGTCACCTAAGCCAATAACTAATCTAAAGAACTAAAGAAAAGAGAAGTGAGGGATGATGAAAATGAGTAAATGGCCTTCGAATTTACTATGGAGGGTTCCGCCAAGGGGGATAGGCTTCACAAGTGTGTTTGATTTTAATTCAAATATAATTGGATAAGTTTGATCTTGATCTTCAAAGTTTCATGGTTGAATGGGACTTTCCATGCTTGAGTGTTCTTAGCTAAATGGTCTCTTGGTGGTTCAATCTTGGTGTATGCTTGCATCTTGATCAAATCTTAGATAATCTCCCCTATTGGATTGGGCTAAGGCTTGGAGTTTCAAGAGCAAGTTGGTTTTTATTCGAATCTTGAATTTCAAATGGATAAAATCCTACTCCAAGTGAATTTCTTCAAGGCTAAGCAACGAACTTCATGGTAAGCTTCAAACTCATCTTGGCTGAATGCAACTAGCCCTTATCATGAAAATATACATGGTAACTCTTTTGCAATTTCTTTGGTCGAGTGGATTGAGCTTGTAGAGTCCATAATATTTCAACTTGTTCTTCTCCCTTGTATGGTCGAATATCATAGCATCTTTGTGCAACTTATTTTCTTCATGGCTAAGCAAATAAGGCATGTTTGGCTTAAAATTCTATCTTGGTAAAATGTGGTGGAGTCTAAATAAGATTTGAATTGCATGTGTGTGGATCTAGGTGGGCAACATTGAGCTTTCATAATTGAGTTGAACATTTCCCTTGCATGCATGGCTTGCATGAAATGAAGTCTTGAGCTTGAAAAACCCAAAGCAATGAAAATAACTTTAAAAGCACTAAAAATCATCCAAAATTTTAAATTTTAGCACTATTTTGACATGTAAAAAGTATATATATATATATTGGTGCTATTAGCTTTTTGTTCTTAATGAATTGTTCCATTAGAACAAGATGCTAGTGCTGATGATGCAATGTGGTGAGCTTTGAAACCCATAAGTCCATGTTGATCAAGCCACGTATATTATGATGTCTAGCATGACCCCTAAGTTATAAAGGCAACATGAAAATATGGATGCTTCAACAATAATTTGGCACTTTAAAGAATTGTTTGACAAATAAGGGTAGATTGAGAAGTTTGAGACCTCTAAGGAATTATTCTAAATAGTAATGTTTGAGGGCACTTCAATCAAATTGCATTATCACAAGGTGATTAATTAGATTGAGAAACTTGGGCAATTAGAATTTGTGATGGATCATGAGTTAAGTGTTGACTTAATCTTGTCATCTCTTTTTAGTTGCTTTTCATAATTTATAATGAATTTCAATATGCATCAAATGGAAATAACATTACCATAATTGACGAATATGTATGACACTGCTGAAAAATCCATTAAGAATCAAAAGCATGAGGCTCTTCTAATTTCTTCATCTAAGGCCAAGAAGAAGTCGACCAAAAAGAAGAAAAGTAAGAAGGTTGATAAGATAGAGGATACAAGTAAGGCTTTCAAGGCTACTACCAACATTGAGAAAGATAAGGGTTTATGTCACCATTTTGGTAAAGAAGGTCATTGGAAGAGGAATTGCAAGGTCTACTTGGCAAGCTTGAAGGAAAAGAAGTTTAAAGAAACTTCTACTTCAAGTATTTTTATGATTGAGATCAATCTATCTTTTCTTAACATATCTTCTTGGGTATTAGATATCGAATGTGGTTTTCACTTATGTAATGACATATAGGGACTAAAGAAGAGTAGGTGCCTAAAAAAGGGAAAGGTGTCCTTGTAAGTTGGAAATGGCACAAGTGTTTTTGCCTATGCCATGAGGACTTATTATTTACCTTTAACTTCTGTTTTAGTTTTAAAACTAAAGGATTGTTATTATGTACCTATCATAACTCAAAACATCATTTAAGTTTCTTATTTAAGTATGAATCATGAACACTCATTTAATATTAAAGGCAATTGTTGTTCCTTTATTTAAATAATGCGTTTATGTCATGAGAATTTATGATAATAGCTTATATGTTCTTAGATTAAGCAATGATGTTCTCAATATAAATGTCAAGAAAGCTAAACTAGATAAGCTGAATTAATCTTACTTATGGCATTGAAGGCTTGGTCACATCAATGAAACAAGAATCACAAAGTTACATAAACAAGGATACTTTTATACTTTTGATTATGAATCTTATGGAACTTATGAATCATTTTTGCTTGGAAAGATGACCAAACCACATTTTATTGAAAAATGATAAAGAACCAATGTGGTTCTTGCACTCATACATTTGGATGTATATGGCTCAACAAACACATGCTAGAGAAGGATACTTCTATTTCATTACTTTCACTAATGATCATACAATATATGGTTATGTATATTTAATGAAACACAAGTTTGAATCCTTTGAAAAGTTTAAAAAATTTAGAATGGAGGTTGAAAAGAAAACTAGTAAAAGTATCATGACATTTAAATTTGATCGAGGTAGTGAATACTTAAGCCATTATTTTCTAGGTTATCTAAAAGAGAATAGGATTCTTTCATAATAGACTCCACCTGGAACATCACAACACAATGGAGTTTCTGAAAGGAGAAATAGAGCCTTGTTGGTCATGGTTTAATCCATGATGAGTAATCCAAACCCTTCTATATCCTTCTAGAGTTATGTACTTGACACAACCACTTATCTTCTAAATATAGTTCCATCTAAATTCGTTGACAAGACACTATATGAGATGTGGAAAGGTAAATGACCTAATTTGTCACACATAAGGATTTAGGGATGCGATGTTTATGTGAAGCATGCACATATTGACAAGCTTAGAGCTAGGTCAATTAAGTGTAAATTTATGGGATATCCAAATGAAACTATTGAATATTATTTTTATAACTCTAAGGAACAAAATGTGTTTATTTCTAGACATATTGTCTTCTTGGAAAAAAAGTTTATCCTTGAAGAAAATAGTGCGAGTAAAGTAGAACTTGGAGAAGTTTAAGAAACACAAATTGACACAAGAATGAACTTGAGCTAATAGCAAAGGTATTAGATGCGTAGCCAAAAGCTCAAAGTAGAAAAAAACTTGATAGGTCAAGTAGGACTCACCAAGCTCTTAAAAGATATGGATTTTTCATGGATAAGGATGAATTGATCATAGATGAAGATCCTACTACCTATCAAGATGCAATGTTGGACATTGATTCTGAAAAATGGCATGAAGCCATGAAATCCAAAATGGAATCCATGTATGCAAACCAAGTATGCACTTTGGTGGAACCATTTGAAGAGATTAAACCCATAAGGTGCAAATGGGTTTTCAAGAAGAAACTTTTCACTAGTAGCCATGTTAAAATCCAATAAGATTTTGCTTGGTATTGCCACATACCATGACTATGAGATATGGCAAATAGATGTCAAAATGACATTCCTTAATGGTAATTTGTAAGAGGATGTGTACATTACACAACTTGAAGGTTTTGAATCCAAAAATAATGCCAACATGGTGTGTAAGCTTCAAAGGTCTATCTATGGACTTAAGCAAACATCAAGGATTAGAATATATATTTTGATGAAGCAATTATAGAATTTGGATTCATAAAAAATAGAGATGAACACTGTTGTATACAAGAAGACAAGTGGGAGTGTAATCGTTTTCGTAGCATTATATATGGATGACATATTGCTTATAGGAAACGATATACCCATGATACAATCTACCAAGATTTGGTTATCAAAGAAGTTCTCCATAAAAGATTTGAGAGAAGCAACATGTGTGCTAGGCATAAGGATCTATAAGGAGAGATCAAAGAGGTTGATTGGTCTCTCACAATTTGGATACATAGACAAAGTGCTAAAAAGATTTAGCATAGAAAAATCCAAAAAGAGATTCATGCCAGTGTTGTACGGCATAAATCTTTCAAAAGACATGTGCCCAAAGACATAAATTAAGAAAGATAGCATGAATAAGGTTTCATATGCTTCAACAATTTGATCCATTATGTATGCAATGCTATGCACAAGGCCTGATATCTCATATGCTTTATGTATAACAAGTAGCTATCAAGCAAATCCAAGTGAATGTCAATGGAAGGTCATGAAAAGAATCCTGAAGCACTTGAGAAGAATTAAGGATTTATTTTTTTTTGTCTATGGTAGAGCTAAACTCTTTGTTGAGGGCTATTATGATGTAAGCTTTCAATCCAACAAAGATGATAGCAAGTCTCAAAATGGCTGTGTTTTTACTTTGAATGATGGAGCAGTGAGTTGGAAAAGTTCCAAAGCACAACTATAGACTCTGCAACTAAAGTAGAATACAGTTTTGCACTTGAGGCTGCAAAATAGGCCATTTGGATCAAGAATTTCATAATTAAACTAAGTGTTGTTCCTAGCATTGTTGATCTAATAATAGTTTATTGTGACAACAATGGAGTTATCCATCAAGCCAAGGAACCAAGGCTTCATCAAAGATCCAAACATGTATTGAGGTCACATCATCTCATTAGAGACTTTGTTTCTAAAGGCGATGTTAAAATTGAATGAGTAACCATTGGGGATAACATTGCTGATCCTTTTAATAAAGCTATGTCCCAGTAGAAACATGATAAGCATATAGTTGAATATGGTATTAGATACATGGATGATTGGCTTTAGTGCAAGTGGGAGATTGTTGGTATTTGCCTTTCAAGCTGAATCATATTTTGCCTAAGATATTGTCATATTTGTAGTACTTTGATATTTGATATCTTATAAATGTCTTATTTCTTTGTCATTAAGCTTAAATGATTAAGTCCTCGGAATATAAAGATAAATATATTTCAATGTTCATGCATATATGATAAAGTCCTCAGAATATAAATAAACCTTTGCAAGGGAATTACAATGAGATTGTAATTATGAGATCATTATTGCATAAAAGCTATATGTTCCAAAATTATTCCTCGTTGATGCCTTACTAGTAAGAGGATATTGACAAAAGTTATTGAGACTAGCACATGGTTATGCTCTTGCTTATGAAGCAAGCAATCGATGTCATAGGTTGAAGTTTGGATAAACTTGAGATAACATGTAAGTGCTTGTTACAAGAACAAGTTCATTGAACATGACCCGATATGAGAATGCTATATGGTAGTTCACATAGTGTCTATTGTTATATTCTCATCTGATGGTTGTATAAGTGATCCTTTAACTTGAGATTACTTATAATTTTATATGATGAATGTTATACTTTGACTTTACTTATGTTTCTAACCAAGAATGCTCCAGTCAAGTATTTTGGGGTATAACATGAGGCATATGAAGATGTATGAAGTAATCAAGATGGGATTCATCATCTTATATGATCAAGAGAGTATCTCAACTAATCTTGATTGAATTAACTTGAAAAATCTTTGGCCAAAGTGAAATAAGAGTTTAGAATTGTTATAAAGCTTATTTGTGAGTTAATATCAAGGACAAGACTAAACATGGTTGAACAAGATTGAGTAGACACTAAACCATACTCAATGTTTAAATTGAGATACTATGATATGAAAGGATATTAATTATACACTTAGACAATTCATGGATAGGTTGTCAAGCCATAGTGATTTTTTTTTAGCAATTGGGGGTCATGACAATGAAGCTAGCATTGATCATGATCTATAAACATAAAATTGGCTAATTGGAGAATTGTTGATGAAGACAAAAAATTTGAGGCTTAAATGCTTATGTTTATTGTCAACATGCTAAAGAAACTAATGGGTCAGACACAATAGGACAATTATGAAGGATTAAATTGGGATAAATTAAGTTAAACTTAATTTGATTTTGGTATGACCAAAAATAGAGGAAATAAAAAGAAGAGAAATGGTTTTCCTTATTTGGTACATTCGGCTAGCATAGGATTAATTGTGAAAATTTGCATTGCAATCATTAAACCTAATGTGGTTGAATGCTTCCCTTATAAAAGGAACATCAAGCTACCCCCTATTGTAAGGAAATAGGTAGAGAAGAAACAAGAAAAACTAAGAAAGAAGTTTCACTCAAGAAAATACAAGAGATCTTGCAAACACATAGTAGCTATAGTGTGGCTTTAAGTTCTATCAAACCTTAGAGAATGTTCTTTCACAAAAGTTTGTGTGGATCACCATTAGAGGCTAAACACTTGGATAGCTTCTTAGCTTGGAATCTATTTGAAAGGTCACTAAATTGAACTAAGGGATTTTCAGCATTCAAGGTAACAACCTTAGATGAAAGTATGCATGCTTTTATATATATATATATATATATTGTTTTAATAATCTTTGGCCAATCATTTTACCTTGGGAACTCATCTTGGATGTTGGATCATGGAGTCTTTTATCTTGATCATGCTTCATGATGTATTTGGCTAGACTTGGAATTCAAGACTAGATATTTGATTTTTATTCAATAATCTTGATAATTATCTTGAAATTTCCTTTTTCAAACATAACTCTTCATGTGATGATCAAATGAATCATGATTGAGTACAAACTCTTTTTGGTTGAATGTCTCCTAAAGCTTTTACTTGCATAGAACTCTTGAATTATCACATGTGTGCATGAAATCCTCTTGAAACTTGATGTACCCAAATTCTTGTAGGTGTCTTCACGGCATTATAACTCTTACTTCAAGTCAAATTTAGTAGTTCTACTCCAAGTCTAATTCCATTCCTTTATTACATACTTGTCTTAAAATTACAAGGATAATGATTGTCATGATCTTGCATCATTTCTTGCATGAAAATGATAGAAATCCTACTCTAAGTAAAAAAACATAAAGATCAAGAAAATAAACATTAAATGCACCATAATAAATCAAATTTTAAATTTTTTCTACCAAATTGAACCTAGAAATCATTATAGTTTTTAGTACTATCACACTCCCACACTTAAGTCTTCGCTTGCCCTCAAGCAAAATTGTCAAATCAACATCACTAAACTTTAATATACATACTCACAAAGTCAAAATCTCACAACTTTCATTCATGCATTGTCGCGTAATACAAAGATAATTACAAACATAGATTCATAAGAAATACATCCAAAAGTAAGCTTTCAATATCTTATCATTTCCAAGCATATGAAATTACTCCATCTCTAATCCATACGTATAATTTAAGTAAAAAGGATGCAAAACATATCATCATATATCAACTCAAAGATAAAATAAACTTCATATGTCTACTTTCCCATTCCCTCTCCACTAATGTTAGACTTACATACTTGACTCAAGATAAAAAAGTCTTTAAGGTTTGTAATGTAAGGCTTGGGTCAAGGTAAGGAAAAAGAAATTTAGGCTCAAAACACTTGGCTTACTTTCTTGAAATTTCTTGGACTAAAGCTTGAGAATTTGAGAACTTTCCAACTTAAGGCATCAATTTATTTAAGCAATTTCTCTCTCTTTTTTTTTTTCACATTGAGCCATTTTTGGCTTTATTATGATTTTCTTTTTGCCTTTCTTTGCTTTTGCTTTTTTTGATCCTTATGCCTTCCTTCCTTCCAAATAAGTCCATAATAAGTGTAAGCACATTGGGTTAGGGTAAAATAATAAAAAGGGATAATAATCAAAGAAAAAAGATTTGGCTTATTATTGTGGCTACATAAACAAAGAAAAGGATATATAAAAATAGGCTCAAAAGTAAAGGTACTAGGATGCATCATTCAAAGGTTGGCTTGAAAATTTTCAAATTGTCCAAAAATGCCTAGATCACTTCTTAAGTCAAGTATAGTCCAAAATTTTGTCTCAAGGGTTGAGTGCGTAAATTTTAAAATCTTACAAACTTCAAATTTCAATGTAACTTAACATCTCACAAACTTTTCACAAAAATTACTACATACCAAAGATCAAGAATAAAACATATACATAGACATCATATTCTAAAAAAAGCATACTTATGAACTTGTATCATGCTTTACTATATTCATACCTATCCTCATATCATACTTAAGTCATTCTTGAAAAAATTAATGAAAAATCAACTAAGCTTGTATAATAAATAAGTTAGCATACCAATTCGGTTTGAATCATAAAGCCAAAGTGGGTAAAAATTTTTGAAAACATGTTAAGCTTAATGAGCATTTTTTCCCCTACACATACATTAAGCACTATTTCAAAACAAAGTAATTAAAGATAAGGAAAAAGAAATACTCGCTCAAAATTTGTATCAAGGCCAAATCTCCTTGTGTTTTTCATAATGCTAGACATTCCATCACTTTCCATTCCGACAAAACACAAAAACAAATCAAAGCATACCTATCCTAAAAATAAGAACAAAAAGCATAAACCATTAAAATAAACTTAGGTTGCCTCCCAAGTAGCACTAGTTTTAGTTAAGCTTGACCATCCCTAAATCTAAAAATCAACTCGTCCATTCAAAAGGTAGTTGACCTTGTTACATCCTTTTTTGTGGAATCATGTAAATAGAACTAGGCTTAGAAGGTGTACTAACTCTCCTTGTAGGAATAACATATGTTGGACTAGAATTCAACATGGGGGATTTTTGTCTAGGGGTTTCAATTATAAAATTGCAAGAGTTAGGGCTTAAGGATTTCGCTAAGTCGACTTGTGACACTAGGTTAGGAGGCTTAGACATCAACTTTGACTCCTTAAGGTTATTCTTTTCCTTAGCTATTGTTATTGAATGTACATCATCCTCATATATAAGGGTACAACATCCACTAGTTACAAATTGTTTTCTTTATTTTTAAATCTTAGTGTAATGTCATAGTTATACATATCAATTAAAGTTTTAGAGGACAACCAGAAAGGTCCACTTAAAAGCAAAAAGGCTTCACTATCTTTCATATCTAAAACAATAAAATCCATGAGGAAAGTGCAGTTACTAACTTTTACTAAAATATTTTCCAACATTCCTTATGGCTTCTTAGTAGACTGTCAACAAATTCGATGGTGAATGTTGAAGGTTTCAATACTTCACAACCTAGTTGCATAAAAACATTCATAGGCACAAGGTTAATACTAGATCCAAGATCACAAAAAGTTTCATTAAATTTTAAATGACCAATTTTACAAGAAATAGTGAAACTCCCTAGATTTTTTTACCTTTTTGAAAGGAGTTGTCGAAGTTTAGGACAACAATCTTCAACAAAAGTGGAATTTTTCAACTCTTTAAGTAGCATTTTTAGGATAGACCTTAGTATTGGTGGTGCTATCTCAAAGGTTTGCCTTCAAATAGTCATTCTAGGGGCAGTCTTAGTATCTTAACTTTTTGAATCTCTTCCTCTTCCACCTCAGGTTGAGTACTCTCCAAAAGTGCTCTTTCCACTTATGTGAGCATCTCTCTTTGTTCAACTAATCCTTCAATGAACTTCTCAAGATGCTTTTCTTGAACATACTCTCAGAATCTTTTTTAATTACAAAATTCTCTCACTTCTCTTTTTAGGGCTTCTAATGCCATGTGAACCACACTTCTCAAGATCTCTCTACCATTTTTACTAGCTCATCATCTTTCATCAGATCGTCTTTCTCAATGAAATGTACCTTAGGCTGCTTACATAAACATGAAAATTAACTACCATAGGTTCATCCATAATGTCATCATTATCAGAGTCATACATACATTTTTCCCCAAAAGAGCATATAACATTGCATGCTTCATTTCCTTGTTTCTTAGGGTTTGATTCACTGTTACTAGGCAAGGTTCCTAAAGGTCGATTGGCTATGGCTTGAGCAAGTTGATCTATTTGGTTTTCAAGGTTCTTGATTGAGATAGCTTGGCTTTTGGATGTTTGCATTTTTTATTTGCATTAGTTGGCTTAACATTTCCTCAAAAGTGATTTTCTTCTATTGGGATCGGTTATAAGGTTATGAGTTAAGGCAAAAATTATTATTTTGGTCAGTGGTTTAATGGTTGGGTTGGTTCTAAAAAAAGGTAAGGTGGTTTTGCTAACCTAGGTTGTATATGTTGTTGTATGGGTTATAGGTAGGCTTAGACTATTGGGTGAATTGGGTTGTTTCTATTCTAAACTGGCATTATTACTAGAATGAAGTCCATCACATATTTCACAAGAAACAAGAAGGTTTTGAATGGCGTGGACTGGGTTGGTTTGAGATGGGGTTGTTAATGTTTCAATCTTTTTAGTTAAGGCAGTCAGTTATGAATTAATGGAAGTAAAGGCTTCTAACTCATAAATCCAATAGGTTTTTTATGTACCTTTCTTTCCATACCTTATTAATAATTGTTGGCGGCCATCTCCTCTATTAACTCATAGGCCTTCGCAGTAGTCTTACTCATTATGGCTCCTACAATAGCTGAATCCAAGGTAGTTCTCATGGATGGAGTGAGACCATTATAGAATATTTGAATTTGTCACCAATGGAGAATGTGGGCATTTCTTTAATAGCTTTCTGATTCCCTCCTAAACGTCATAGAGATTCTCACCATCCACTTACATAAAAATGGTGATTTCATTCCTTAACTTGGCAGTCCTGGTAGGTGGAAAAAGTTTTGCTAAGAATTTTTGTACCAAATACTCCCAATTTGAAATTGATCTAGATGGTAGTAAAGATAGACAACTTTTTACCTTGTCCATAAGGGAAAAAGGAAGAAGTCTTAGTCTTATTGCATTATCTAAAACATAGTTATACTTAAAAGTATCGCATAATTCCAGAAAATTAAACAAATGAAGGTTAGGATCATCACTTGGTGGACCACTAAATTGTACAGAAGTTAGGACCATTTGTATAATTGAAGGCTTGATCTCAAAGTTGTTGGCTTGTATGGTCGATCTTCGGAGGGATGATTGAAAAGCATCAACATTAAGGATAGCATAATCCCATAAAGTTTGAAACCTTCATTGTTTGCGTTCATCATTGATATAGATGCATGTGGTGTTGTTTGCTTTCTTCTTAAATGCCTTAAAGTTCTTTCAACCTGTTGGTTGAATGAAGCTAAGTCAACATTTTTAGTTCTATTCATATAAATAAGAAAATAACAAAACAAATAAAAGTAAATGTTTAGATTACAAAAGATTAAAGAATCCTTATTAATATTGAATAAAACACCAATATAATCCCTAGCAACGGTGCCAAAAACTTGATTGCCTATTTTTACAATGCCTATAAGTGCACAAATTGTAATCAAGTAATAAAGTGATAATAGTAAAGTATTGTCCCGTAAGGATTATAGAATTAATTTTGTTGGGTGGATTCAATTACCAACGGCAATAAACTAATCTCTTATATCTAAACCAATGAAAAGTGATTTGATTTGCAAAGATAACCATTAAAGAAAGTAAGAAAGATAGATTGTATATGCCAAAGATTAACTCATCTAACTATCACTTAGAAAGTCTTTTGATTATGGCTGTATATTGATCTGAAGAAATAATGATTGAAACTTGAATTAAAGTAGATTTTAAGGTTGGTCGAAACTTGTAGGACATAAAAGAAAGATTTAAAACAAATGTGCACTAAAACCAAAAGCTTGAATAAAATAATAGGGCATTGTCAAATCTTAAAGAACAAAGAAATTATGAATTGAATGCCAAAGAACATAAAAGTAATTGAAACGAAACTTGAAAATAATATTGGAAAATTGAAAAGAATGTAATGGAAGCTTTAAAGAAAATAGATCTTGAAAATAAAAGAATGCTTGTATTAAAAAAAGATTTAAGAAATCAAAAGCTTTTGTAATGGCTGATCTATCACCTTAGCCTAATATAAAGAAACTTTAAAGAAAATCTAAAGAAAATATCTAGAAACCAAAAATAGACGAGAATAGTGGAATGAGGGATGCTTTAAATAAAAAACTAGCCTTCTTATTTATAATGAAGGGTTCGGCTATAGGATATAGACAAGATTAAGGTTCAACTCCATCACAACACTAAAGATAGAGGTTATCTTGATCTTAAAGGTTCAACTCTATCAAAACACTAAGGATAGAGGTTATCTTTATTTTCAAAGAGTCATGGCCAAATGGGATATGTCTTTAGTTGATTATCCTACCTCGAGAACTCATCTTAGGCATTGGATCATGGAGTGCTTCATCTTGATCATACTTCATGGTGTATTTGGCTAGACTTGGAATTCAAGACTAGATATTTGATTTTAATTCATTTGTCTTAATAATTATCTTGTAATTTCCTTTTGAAACAAAGTCAAAATTGTACAAAACTTGGTCAAAATGGATAGAACCTGGGTCAATTCTCAAAATTCACAACCTAATTAAAATCAATGTGGTTCAAAAGTTAAAATTGATAATTTTTAAAGAACTAAAATTTTTATTGAACTTAGGGAATTACAAAAGTACTAAAATATCTTTTAGGGGTATTTTCATAATTTGACCTCCCATCCTTGGATTTTCATGAAAACTTTCAGATCTTAATTTCGTAATATTTCATGATTTTTGGTGCATTTGAAATCATAGCAGTACCTCAAAAGTTGCAAACTTATCAAAATACCTTTTAAGAGTATTTCCATAATTTGACCATCCCAAGCTCAAATTTTTCTGAAACTTAGTAAGAGATGTGAAATTACCAAAACATCCCTTACGAGTATTTTGTAATTTGACCTTCTCAAACTTAGATTTTTATGTAACTTTTTAAGTCTTAATTTCATAATGTTTCATGTTTTTTGGTGCATTTGAAATCATAGCAGTACATTGAGAGATGTGAAATCACCAAAATACCCCTTAAGGTATTTTTGTAATTTGACCTTTCTAAGCTTGAATTTTTATGAAACTTTTTAGCTCTTACTTTCAAAATATTTTATGATTTTTTGTGTATTTGAAATCATAGCAGTAACCTAAAATATGTTAAATTACCAAATACCCCTTAGGGGTATTTTCATAATTTAACCTTTCTCAGCTTGAATTTTCATGAAACTTTTCAGATCTCAAGTTTATAATATTTCTTGATTTTTGGTGCTTTAAAATCCCAAAAATGAGCATGGTAACATTGATTTCTAAGAAAATGGCTTAAATACCAAAAACTTTGTACTAAGGGTAAAATGGTCTTTTCATTTAGTTTAGGGGCTATAAAAATCCAACCTTTGTAATGAATAATGTAGACCATTAGATCTCTTGTTGAATCTTGATCCAATGACTAAAGATTGTTCCTTGAGAAAAAAAGGGAGAAACTTTGGCCCTTGGATGAGATTTGATCTAATGGCTATAATTCAATCTTGGATAGATATTTTGTCTTCATCTTCTTCAATAGGGTAGGTTTTTCTACAATTTTGGAGAAGGGAGGGCAACTAGGTGAAAAGAGAAAAAAAGGAAAAATTAAGGAAAAAAAAGAAAGTTATGAAAAGCTTGGAGTATGTAGAATTCTTCTTTTTTTTTTTTCTTCTTTTTTCCATTCCATAACATTTGTCACATCCTCCATATCTTTTTTTTTATATTTCTTTTTTTAAGAAAATGGTAATTATTCATTGATTTTTTTAAGCTTAGATCAATTTACATCCAGCAAGTTAATAGTTTGAATTGAAATAAGAAACCAAGCAACAAAGAATTTCCAATCCACCATTTTGGCCTTTGGAGGTTCAGCCAAATAACTTTACCATGGTTGAACCTCCTTTGGTCTTTTATTGATGTTTTCCTTGCTTTTAAAGGTTATTTGTGATGATTAAGTGGTAAGTTTATTTGTTGTTTACATAAATTTTAGCTAGAATGTGATATGAGGATGTCATTTGACTTTAAATGTTGACTCCATGTTTTCTTCTCTTCTTAGTTCGTCATATGCTTGTTGAAACTCCTCATATATTATAGATGCCTTCATACGATGGAAATTATGATATTCAATGGATATTTGAGTGAAATGAAATGTTGATTGCTTAAGGAAATGCCATCGAATAGTCAGCCAAGGTAGTTTCCTTGCTTGGTCGAAACTTGCTCATCCATTTGTGGCCAAATGTTGGCTGATCTTATGTATTTGATTTTTGTGTTTGTCATGTCTACTAAATTTTCAATGAGTTGGATTAATTTTTCAATGGAAAAATGATAGTTGAATGAATTGTTTGGTTGATTTATAAAAAACAAAATTGTGGAACATTCAAACCAATTTCAAAAGTTTGTTATGTTTGATCCATTTTTTCTCTTGAATTTTCATACGAAACTTATTTGTAATTTAGTTCTGTAAATACATAGGGTTGTAATTAGTTTTTTTTTTTTTTCATGCTTTTATTATGTATCAGTAATGGAATTTATATAATTTGTTCTTGTCATTGCATAATTTTATAAAACTCCAAATCCATTTTAAATTTTTAAAGATTTGCATGAAAACCTTTTATAAAATAATCCATTCCTGAATGCCGCCTAAGTTTTAGGGTATTTAGAAAATTTTATTTCATTAAGACTTTTCATACATTTTCACAACTCAAAATAAATTTGTTTTGTTAAAAGCCTAATTATAAAAATACAAAATAATAAAAATAATAGGACAAGATTTTAAATATAAAAATTCACACCCAAATTCTACTTAGATGCTGAAAAGTCCAGGTGGTTTCTTTATATTTGAAAGCTTGATTCTTAAATTCATATTTGATTATCATTCACATATATTTTGTCTTTGTATTAATTTCCTAATTTATGATGCACATATATATTTGCTCTAATTATGGATGTTTATTATTAAGTATATTATTTTTTTTTTTTTACTACATGAAAAGTTTTTTTTTAAGTTTCTAGTTTTGAACAAATAAAATTAAAATAGTGTTTTGTTAAATATAATTGTTAGCACTTTGCCTAGATGTTGAAGAGTCATCCATGATTATCATTTACCAAAAGTATTATCTTATTATTTTAAAAGGAATGTTACGATAAATTTTAAATGAAAAGACTACTTTGAATTCTGTCTTTATATCAAAGACTTTGAAGGTATTTCTTTAATTTGTAGATTTTCATAATATTCTTAAATAAAGGATTTTTTAAAACTAATTTATTTCTTACAAACAAAGAAAATTATAATTAAATTTCATATAAAAAATCACTTTTATCCAGAATTACAAATAGCCAATAATTAATTGGTACCAATCAACTCCCGAACCCAATCTATTTTCGTAGAACAAAATTATCTTTTAAATAAAGCTTTAAACCTGCTTTTATTGTTTTATTAAAAGATAAAATTTTTAGGTGGCCAATTACACCCTAAAAAAAGATTGGTGATGACTCCTCATGTTTTTCATGTTTTTAAAATTTTTATGTGTAATTATCAAGTCTCTGAACTGATACGTTATGATAGCTTGGCGACTGCACTGGGGGCTTCTGAGAGTCAAACAAAAGTTTTAATTAAGCACTATTAAAAATTTTAGATTCAATTCGTTTTAATTGATATTTAATTCAATTCCTTTTGTAAACATCGAATTTTGTCTGGAACATTTTAGCATGGTTCAACAAAGCCCATAAAGGGGCCCCTTAAAGAGCTCATAAAATGTATCATTATTTAGGCTTAATAAAAAAAATGAGAACCATATGGTTACTGTCAAACTCTTTTGCATAGGATTTATATAAATTATACCTTTTCATGTGGATGCATGAGAAATAAAGAACAAATGAAATGAGTAAACCCCAAAGTCAATTATGGTCAAAATTGAACAAAACTTGGTCCAAATGAATAGAATTGAGCTCAATCCTCAAACTTCACAACCTAATTGGAATCAATGTGGTTTAAAATTAAATTTGGTTATTTTTTTAAACATAAAATTTTTATTGCATTGGGGAAGCATAAAATTACTAAAATGCCCTTTAATGAATATTTTTGTAATTTAGCCCTCCCGAGCTCAATTTTTCATGAAACTTTATAGATCTTAATTTTATAATATTTTTTTATTTTTGGTGCATTTAAAATCACAGTCAAACTTCGAAAAGTGTGAAATTACCAAAATATTCCTATAAGGGTATTTTCATAATTTGGCCTCCCAAGCTCAAACTTTTATGAAACATTTCAAATCTTAATTTTGAAATATTTTGGGATTTTTGGTGCATTTGAAATCATAGCTGTACCTCGAGAAATTTGAAATTATCAAAATACCCTTATAAGGGTATATTCATAATTTGGTTTTTTCGAGCTCGAATTTTCATGAAATTTTTTAGATTTTAATTTAATAATATTTCATGATTATTTGTGTATTTGAAATCATAGCAGTACCTTAGGAGATGTGAAGTTACTAAAATAACCCTATAAGGGTATTTTCGTAATTTGACCTTCCTAAGCTCGAATTTTAATGAAACTTTTCAAATCTCAATTTTATAATATTTCATGATTTTTGTGTTTTAAAATCCCAAAAATGAGTATGCGAACATTAATTTCTAAGAAAATGGCCTAAAAGCCAAAAACTTTACACTATGGGTAAAATGATCTTTTCATAGGTTTGGAGGATATAAAGATCCAACCTTTGCAGTGAATAATGTGGACCATTGGATCTTATATTGATTTTGATCCAATGGCCAAAGGTGGTTCCTTCAAAAGAAAAAAAAAAACTTTGACCCTTTGCTGAGAAACTTTGACCCTTGGATGAGGTTTCATCCAAGGGTCTATATTCACGAAAATGAGATTTGTTTTTTGGAAGGGCTGACTCTTGAAAAGTTGAAGGGGGTCTGTCAAAGGCAAAAGAAATGAAGGGTTGGAAAAAAGAAAGAGGGACATAAAAATGAAAGGAAAAAAAAGAAACTGTTGTAAAAATAAAAAGCAAGTTGAATATAGGAGGTTGGAAGGAGAAGGAAAAAAGAAAAAGAAAAAGAAAGGAGTCTACCACAAAAGAGCAAGAAGTTGTCGGAGGAAGAAAGAAAAGTAGGCTACCAACAAAAGAAAAAAAAGGAAAAGGGAAAAGGAAACATTTCTTTGAAGAAAAAAGAGAAAGAGCAAAGGTAGCCTTCTTTGTCTTTTTTATGGATGTTGTCATTTCCATGAACAAAACTCCCTTTTCTTTTATGTTTGCTACATTTACCTTACTCTGTACTAGTTTGTTTGATGCAAATTTATTAGTTTAGTTGGATTGGTGTCCATTTTTACTGTTGTGTCCATTTTCTGGTTGATGCTTTGTATGTGGATGTAGTTGCGAATCTAATTCCAAGCTTGTTTTCGTATATTGATGCTATAAGTATTATGGTTGGTCTGTGTTTTGAATGGTTTCTTACAAGAGAACTAGTTAGATGTAAGGCAGTGGCGATTATGGCCTTGGAAATCTCCACCAATAACTAAACAAAAAAAGAAGAAGAAAAAGTCTTCAAAATATAGATACTAGGACATGTAGTTTTTGGACTTGTCAAAGTGTCCTTTTATCACATTTTATGACTTTAAACAAATAAAATATTGCATGGGAAGGTGATGTTGGTCTAAGATTGGATGGCGAGGAGCCATAAGTTTTCATTTTACTTGAATAATGAACAAAAGCTTCAATACATGCCAAAAGTTGCTTGTTCTCCATAATGCCTCTCTTCATGCACTTCTTTTACGATTCAAATTTCTTTTTTTTTTTTTTTTAACTTCTTGTGAGTGGATCTATATGCTTATCTTGATTTCTTATGCAATTTAAAATTTTATATTCCAATTTACTTTTAGAGTAATTTGTTCTTTATGTATGTTAGATTTATGCAAAATTTATTAATAATAAATTGAACAAAATTTTTTGAGAATGATATTAGAGAAATCTGAGTAACATTCTCTAAAATGTTTAAGTGAGGATATTTTTTTTAAAAAATAGTACCAAAGTAATAGGGTATTTAGGAAAATATTCAATACAAAAAAATTTCATTTGTTTATTTTTCTAAAATTTTGATAAATGTCAATAATAATGTGTAATGACTTTTTTAGTAATGAAATTGGTATAATTAAAGTTTAGAAATTAGATTAAAAATAATTAATTCAGAAAGAAAGGAAAAAGTGAATGAAATTTCTAATGATGGGATTTTCAGGAAGTTCGAGTAATGATTCTCGAGAATTCTCCTGGTGAGAAAATTTTTTTAAAATATCGCCAAAGTATTGGAGTATCTAGGAAAATTTTTAATAAAAATTTTTATTTACTTTGTTCCTTTCAAAATTTTTAGTGACAATTGGAAAATAATTAAAGAAGACTAAAACATAATGAATATATGTTTTTCGTATGCATAGTTTACTTGATTGTTTGCATTACATAGTTTTAAATACAAATGAAATTTTCGATGATGGGGCCTCAAGAAGTCCAAGTAGTGATTCTCGAAAATTCCTTAGATGAGAAAAGATTTCTAAAAATTACCAAAGTATTGGAATATTTAGAAATTCTTTTCAATAATGAATTTTTTTAATTAATTTGAACTTTTTAACTAATCTGAACAAATTCTCTTAAAAAGATAAAAAAATATAAATATTTATAAAAGCATGCATTTCTTAATAAAATTAAATAATGAGAATTTCTAATGATGGGCTTCAGGAAATCTGAGTAGTGATTCTCGAGAATTCCGTAGGTGAGAAAGTCTTTTAAAAATTGCCAAAGTATTGGGATATTTAGAAATTTCTTTTTAATATGAAAATTTTCCATTTTTTAATTATTTTCTTCAATTTGAGCAGTTTTTCTTAATACGAATGTATTGTTTTTTCGAAATAAATGTATTCATGGATAATTATATTATTTTATGATTTTATAATTTTTAAAAAACATATGAAAATTTTCAAGGGTGAGTTCCTAAAGAATCTGAGTAGTGATTTTTTAAAAATCTTTAGAAAAAAAAATCTATTTAAATTGCTACCAATGTATTGAAACATTTAGATTAATTTTCGATAAATATTTTTTATTTTTGTTTTATAAATGGCATAGAAATGAGTTTTAGAAAACACTATTTGCTTTAAAATTATAGATATCATAATTTACATTTTTTAAATATAAATGTTGGAAATAAATATGAACCACTGAGAATAAATTTTTGCAAATTTCAAGTAACAATTCTTGAAAATTCCTTAGGTAAGATGGCTCTTTTTAATATTGCCAGAGTATTGGAATATTTTTAGAAAATTTTCAATATGTAAGATTCTTATTTATTTTTGAAGCATACTAAAAAATAAAAATAGGTTTTTAAAGAAAATTAAGAAATTTAATTTTTAAATACCAAAATTAAGACCCATTTTAGTCATAATTAAAGGATAACACATAATTAATTAGTACTATTTTAAATAGGCATTATGGGGTTGCTAATCCTTCCCCACATGTAATCGACTCATGAACTCAAACTATTTTCGCAGACCCAAAAATTATATTTTTAATAAATTTTAATTAATTTTAAAATTTTATTAATAAGGTAAGTTTAAATAGGTGGCCAATTACACCTAGCCAAAAAAGATTGGTGGCAACTCCATTATTTTGTTTTTCAATTTATGTAATGGTCCCCAAAACCGTTACGACAACTGGGCGACTCTATTGGGGATGTCATTTTTAGAGAGTGAGGCCAAAAATTAATAATGTGTTATCTTTAATTTTGTTCTAATGGTCTTAATTGGTATTTAACCTTAATTTTCTTAGTTCTAATTCTTTCTAATAATAGCAATAATAATAATAATAATAATAATAATAATAATAATAATAACAATAATAGCAATAATAATAAAACGAAAATGAAAAATTACAATTTTGTTTTATCTATGTTATTTACTATCTGGTCTTTTTATTTTATGCTTTGTATGTACTATTATTATTATGAAGTGCTTAGAATAAGATTATAATACTTTGTTCCCTTGTTCACATACAACACTTTCACATCAAGCATGAGCTTTATACTCGGGCTTTAGCACTTTTAGGACGGAGTAAAGTACCTATGCTTTTGTGAGGTGATAACCTCTGCAATGGCAAGTGAAATACTCCCACTCAAATTAAACCCTTTCCATTCATAGCTTGTAATGGGTAAGGATCAGGGTGCCTTACTAGTCTAGAGTGGATGCTAGTGAGGAACAGTTTAGGGACCTTTAGATGCAAATTAATTCAAACCCAGTATATAGTAAACCTGAGAGCCAACTCGAGATAGATCCATATCCACTCTTTTTGTAAACCGTCTCCAAGAATTAGAATTAAAAAGGGAACATTTGTATTGTAGTTTTAAAAAATCATAAATCTAGGAATTCATATTTGTTTTTATTTTCCAAAAAAAAAAACATAATAAGATCTTTGTCTCATTTCTTTTTCTAAGAAAAAAATTTTCCTTTTGTTTCTTTTATTTTTAAAGCTTTTATTTTTCTTTTTGCTTTTTCTCTCTCTTTTCGTACTAACAATTTTTTTCTTTTTTGCTCTTTATGCATAAATTACATTGGCATGATACAACAACAAAGTAAGGTATTTGTTCCGAGATATCTTTCAGTAAAGTTTTTTTTCATGGATCCTACAGTATTATAGATTTGTTCTTCTTTTGTAACTGTCCTATGTGAATCATACAATGAGGTGCATGAATGGTCTAAAAAAACTTACCAAAAGGAAAGAGATTGTTTACTTGTTGGTTTTGTGTCAGGATTACCAGAAAAAATGCATTTGAGTCTTACCTAGAATAATTTGGAAATTTTGGCTACCATATGGATCAGATAGGTGAAACTACGAGGAAAAGTTTTGTGAAAAATATGGGCAGATTGCATCTCTTATCTTAGTAGTGATTGTGGAACATTTGATTCGAGTAGATATTTAGTTTTGGGACCCATCATATAGATGTTTCACATTTAATAAAGAGTATTTGACACCACCATTAAGGAATATTTGGTTTTGGTAGGATTGGAATTACAGTACCCCGATAAGATATATGTTAGAAAACCAAAGTCAAGATACCGTAAGAAGATAGCTAAATTGATGGGGATAAAGGTAAAGGCCATAGATACTTTTGACTAAAGACAAAGGTAAAAGTGATGGCTTACCTTGGCATTTCTTTCATGGTTTCATTTTGGGATAATCAAGGCATGGCAATGTTCACCCTAGCAATTTACGGCATGGTGATCTTTCCAAAAACTTTGGGATATATTGAATTGGCAATAGTTAATCTATTTGAACAATTCAAAAGTCAAACGATTAATCCCATTCCAACCATGCTAGCTGAGACAATCAGATCATTGAACTTTTATTATTGGAATAGAGGACATTTCATAGAGAGTGCACAATTACTATTTGTCTAGATAAAAAGCCATTTGAGATGCAAGAAAAGTGCTTTTTCCAAGCCATATCTTTGAAATAGAGACCTAGTCAAAGAATTTTGCAAGAGTTAGTGGCCAACATTGAAATCCAAAGAAAAATGGGTAGCATTTTTTCAAAGGCTTACTAATGATCAATTCAAATGGATGGCACCAAGGATGCCTCATGTGCCAATGTTATATTAGGGTGGAAATGACCAATGGTACTACTTTTGGGATTGTGAAGAGTGGTAAGTTATGCTCCACTAATGGTGTTAAGGTAATTTGGTGCGAAGTAGTTTGTCCTTGCCACGTATGAGCTTGCCCTAGTAGAATTTAAATATGGAGAAGCGAGCTTGCCAATAATAATGGAGCAGTCAGTTCAGCTATGGAAAAAGACTTGGAGGCTAAGATTAGTACTTATTCTTGACAAAGTCACCACCAATTACTTGATTTGGAAAGCAAAGTTTTTTAGAGGTATTATGCTTATTCCAAATGATTTCTCATTCCACCAAGTGAACCCATGGGCAAAAGAACCATTGTCAGAACTTAAGCTTGTTAAGCAAGAACTTGAAGCAAAAAAAGAGAAAATTGAGAAAAAAAATTTGAGACTCCAAAAAGAGACAGGATAATTGAAATATGAAGTAAAAGCTCATAAAAGTAGACTTAAAAAGGTGATGTAAGATTGGGATATGGCCTGAATTGATATAAAGGATTTGCATCAAGAAAACAAGAAAATGCGAACCCAATTAAAAGAAGGAAAAGGCACTAGATTTGGTGCTAGGCAATAAAGGAAAATGATTGAGCTTTAAAAAGAGATGCAATGTTGAAAGGATAAAGCCAAGGAATATGAGGAAAAACCCATCAGGATTTCTCAAGAACAGCAAGAGTGGGAAGGTTTGTATTCAACAACTCTAGCAAGATTGATGGAATGTCAAAAGTAGAATGCTAAATTGAAGGCATAGATCAAAGATGAAAAAAGAAAACACTATGAAATGCAAAAGGAGAAAGAATCACTTTGCCAAGTAATTCAAGAGATAGAACAACAATTGCAAAACCACAAAGACTATATTTTCGCAATCATCAAAGAATGGCAAAATAGAAAAGATGATTGGAGATACACTTGGGATCTTGATGTGGATGTTCATATAAAGTGGAAGGTGGAGAGCTTGGAAGGCAACAAAACATAAAGCATTTAGCTAGTCAAATTTGCAAGGCAATAAGGAAAGCAAGAGAGATGGTCGAGAGAGTAAAGCTTTAATATAAGAAATCAACCCAACTAGAAGTTATGGGCAATGTTTGTTGAACTTTTTGGTTGAAGCCAAAGATCACTATGAGCAAATTAAATGTTTCTATGGCTACAATGCTAAAATGATAGACTTTCTATAATAAAAAACTTGTCAGAATTAATGAAAAGTTCTAATGTTCGAGATGTGTCTTAGAGTAAATACCTCTTAATGCATCCATGCATACATTTTGCATGTTTTTTCTTAATATTTTACCTCATTAAAATTATGTTTTTAGAATTAAAATTAAAATTATTTTGCTTTCACAAAAATAATATGGCATTCTAATTTTTCAAATTGTGGTAATGAAAGGTTTAAAGATAGCTCAACCATTAAAAGTTTAAAACCAGTCTGCTTGCCACCCATACAATACACGGTTACAAGTTAGAATTATGGAAAATAAGTAGGTAGCTAGGATAGAAAAAATGAAAAAAGCTCAAGAAGATATGCGAGAACGGATGGTTGAAATGCAAGAGAAGATGCAAAGACAAATGATAGAGCTAAAAAAGTTAATGGGGGGCATGGCCAAAGGGAAAAGTGTTGCTGAAGTGTCTACTACTAGAGAGGAAAATTAACCCCAAGAAAATAACAATGTTAGAGAAAAGCCATTTTACCCACCTAGGTATATACCACCCATCCTCAAGCTTCTCAACTAATGTATCCGTCACATATGGGTGGGCAACCTTATCCTATCTCGAATGTGAAATTACTGGTTAACCAACAACCAAATCAAGGGCAATTCAAGCATAATCTAAGATGTAATCTGGTTGATCCAATTTTTGTTCCCAATTTGGATGATCCTGAGGAGTGAGAGAAATTAGGGGCATGTCTGAGTCAAAAGAGAAAAAAAAATTCAACATAAGTATGACTTGCTAGAAGAGAGACTAAAAGCCATTGAAAGAGGAGATATCTTTAGCATTATTGATGCAAATGACCTTAGTTTGGTCCCAAATCTAGTAATTCCACTAATGTTTAAAACTCTTGATTTTGAGAAATATGATAGAATTAAATGCCCATCAGCCCATCTTACAATGTTCTATCATAAGATGACTGGTCACACCGATAATGATAAGCTTTTGATCCACTATTTTTAGGACAACCTTACTGGGTCTATAGCTAGGTGGTATGTCAAACTAGATAAGAGTCATACACATTCTTGGAAGGACCTTGCTAAAGCTTTTCTTGGCCAATACAAACATGTATTAAACATGGTTCTTGATAGGTGGTCACTACAAAATATAGAAAAGAGAGCCAATGAAACTTTTAAAGATATACGCCTATAGATGGAAGGATCTTGTCACTCAAGTATAGTTGCCTTTGATCAAAAAGAAGATAATGGTGCTTTTCGTTAATACTCTCAATGCACCATATTTTGATAAACTTGTTAACAATGTAGTGAAAAATTTTATGCATATGGTAATTTCTGGTGAAATGATAAAAAAATACATCAAGAATGGTAAGATTGAGACAAGTGATGCCTCTAGTTCCAAGAAAGTAATGCCACTTAAGTAGAAAGATGGATAGGGCATGTTATGGCCTATGGGAATCAACCACTCAAAAATTTTATTCCATATCACCCATATCAACCTACTCACCTTAATCCCCCACCACACATAACATTGCCCAAGGTTCATACCCATATCAACCGGTACCACCATTAGGATTCTCACAAAGCTTTTGCCTTTGTATGCCTACTTATGCTCTTGCATTTGCAGCCTAACCTATTGTCTAGTCAAATAGTTCAACAAGCAATCCTAGAGGTCCAAAAGGCACTCAGGAGAAAACTCTTCTTGATCTTATTCTATGTCTTACACTGATTTGTTCCCTCAATTCATAGTAAACCATCTCATTGCACCTTACCCCACGAACTATTGTATGATTCAAATGCTTAGTGTGATTATCATGATAGGGTTACGGGCCATTCCATAGAAAATTAAGTAGTTATTATGTATAGAGTGTGACACTTGTTCAAAAAAATATACATAAATTTTGATACTAGTGGTAAGCCAAATGTTAATGAAAATCTTTTGCCAAACCACATTGGGCTAATGATTAATGCAACGGGTGGTAGTCTAGTAAGGTATGTTAAGAGAAGTGTTGATGAAGTTAAAACCCCAATGGGTTAAGTGTTCGAAAACTTGGTTAAAGTTGACATGCTTCACCCAATTCCCTCAAAACATGTGACCTATTAGGAAGACTATGATCTAGCATAAACATGCATCTATCACATGAATATGGTAGGACATTCAATTCAAAATTGTGGTATGTTACACCGAGTGTTGCAAACAATTATAGATTTGTCCTTGGTAAAGTTTATGAAAAAGATGATCAAAACATAATGAATGCAACAAAAAAAGGGTCTTCATGGAGTATGCCCTTTAAGTTTATGCTTAAGTTGATGGCGATTTATTGTAGTGAAAAACCAAGTGGGGTCTAAGGGTAATTCTTGATGAATGAAATAGAAGGAAGATCTTAAAAAAGTATGTTCCCCAAGTTTATGCCTAAACCAATAACTATCTTCTGTAACCCAAAACCAAGCTCAATGAAAGAACAACCCATTTCTTTTCCCATGAAACTTATAACAATTCAAGTCCCTAGCCTATTCCCTTATTAAAATAATAAGGTAGTGCTGTGGAAGTATGATTATAATGTTATGGCACAAGAATCAAATGACTATCAGGTTGCAAATGACCCAAATGCCACCATTACTACAAATATAATTAGGGTAGGTAGAATGATAATGAGTGAGAGATGTTATACTCCTAAAATGATAAAAAAGGCTTGATATACAATATAAAGAACTTGTCATTGAAAAAAAGCTTGTGAGTTCTTAAAGTTGATCAAACATAATGAATACAATTTAGTAGAGTAGTTGAATAAGATGCCTACTCGAATTTCTTTGTTGTCACTATTGTTGAATTCTGAATCACATCGAAATACCTTACTAAGAGTGTTGAATCAAGCACATGTGGACTGTAATATCTTTGTTGAAAATGTTGACCATATTGTGGGGAGTATTATGGCTTCAAACTTCATAACTTTCAATGATGATGAAATTTCACCAGAGGCACATGGCAGTACCAAGGCTATTCATATCATTACCATGTGCAAAGGCCATATCATAGCTAAGGTTCTTATTGACAATGGCTCTTCAATCAATGTCATGCCCATGACCACCCTAACAAAATTACCCATTGATGTATCACATATGAAGATCGGCCATATAGTAGTGAAGGCTTTCAATAGGTCTCAAAGGAAGTGTTAGGGGACATTGAAATACCAATGCAAATAGGGCCATGCACTTTTTCTATAGAATTTCAAGTCATGAACATTTTACCATCTTATAGTAACCTATTAGGATGATCATGGATTCATATGGCAAAAGTTATCCCATCATCTCTGTATCAAAAAGTAAAATTTATAGTTGAAGATCAACTTATTAGTGTTTCTAGATAAGAAAACTTGTTGGTAACCAAGCCCATGACTACTTCATATGTAGAAGCTGTAGATAAAGCATTGTAGTGCTCTTTTAGATCCTTTGAATTTATTAAAGCAACTTACATGGGGGAGGGGTCAAAAGTGCACACTCCATACTTATCAAGTAAAGATGGCTATTAAACAAACACTGTGTAAAATATGGCATGTTGGATATGGGCTTGGAAGAAATTTACAAGGAATCAATGAGCCACCAAGAGTATTTGAAAATAGCAAAAGGTTTAGATTGGGATGTAAAGTCACTATGATAGAAAAAAAGAGAGACAAGGCTAAAAGAAGAGAAAAGATTGGTGTAGCTCAAGGGACATGAACTAGAATATGAAAGAGTGATCATCCCTTACCTGTATGATACATTTCATTCTATCAGATATATTTACCCTAACCTGTTGGAAGACACATGAAGGGACCTATACTAAACATGAAAAAAGCCTTTTTTGAACTCCATATCTATATGATGGGAGATGCAGCAACAATCGTTCAAGAAGATAAGCCTTTTGTTTATCCATGTCCTCTGGGTGAAAAGCTGAACAATTGAAAATCAATGAAGTTGCCAGTTATCCTTAAATCTTTCACAAAGTAATGTAGTGAGTTGACTTTCCCAATGGTTATACCCAAGAGCATTTGGAAGAGTTTTGTATGGGCTTATCTTTCCTTTATCATAAAATGACTAGTGTTTTTGCATTTGTGTTTGCTCTATTATTTCATTCATTCAAAGTTGTGATTTCTTTTTCTTTTTCTTTTCCCACACATACACCTACATCCTTTTAATTTCATCCATGTTCAGGTTTTCAAATAATGAATACAAGGATAATCATGATGACAATCCAAGATTTGACTTTGAAAAACTTATTCATATTGATGAACTTGATAATGAAGAGGATTCAGATGAGGATGATTTGCCCCCTGATTTAGTAAAACTAATGGAACAAGAAAAGAAACAAATTGAACCTCTTACGAAAGCTACAGGTATAGTCAATTTAGTTGACAAGAAAAATAAAAAGGGGGTTAAGATGGGCACAACCATTTCACACACGAAAAGAGAGTGGTTGGAAGAATTACTTCATGAGTTTGTTGATGCGCTTGCATGGTCATACCAAGATATGCCATGACTCAATTCAGATATTATAGAACACCAATTACCATTGAAGCCAGAATGTAAGCCAGTACAACAAAAATTAAGATGCATGAAATCAAACATGTTGTTAAGAATTAAAGAAGAAGTAAAAAAGTAATTTGATGCAAACTTTTTGGAGGTAGCCAAATACCCAAAATGGGTTGCTAATGTGGTCCTAGTTCCTAAGAAGTATGAAAAAGTTCGGATGTGTGTAAACTATAGAGATTTGAATAGAGCCAGGCCGAAAGACAATTTTTTTTGCCCATATTTACACTTTCATGGCTAACACCGCTAAGCACTCCACATTCTCTTTCATGGATGGTTTCTCTAGATGTAACCAAATTAAAATAGTCCCTACTGATATGGAAAAAACTATGATTGTTATAATGTAGGGCATGTTTTATTATAAAGTTATGCCTTTTAGGTTAAAAAATGTAGGAGCTACTTATCAAAGAGCTATGGTAACCCTTTTTCATGACATGATGCATAAAGAAATAGAGGTGTATATAGATGATATGATTGTAAAATCTCATGAAAGAGAGGACCATGTTACCAATCTTAAAAAGTTATTCAAAAAATTGTAGAAATATCAACTCAAACTAAACCCAACTAAGTGCACATTTGGTGTTAAGTTAGGAAAATTGTTAGGGTTTGTAGTTAGTGAAAGGGGCATTGAAGTTGATCCAGATAAGACACTCGCCATCCATAACTTATCTCCCTCACGTACGCAAACGGAAGTAAGGGGTTTTCTATGAAGGTTGAATTACATTTCCCACTTTATTTCTCAACTTCTAAATGTGACCCAATTTTCAAGTTGCTTTAGAAACATAATCCAAAAAAATGGGATAAGGAATGTTAGTATGCCTTTGAAAAGATTAAAGAGTTCCTGTCAAATCTTTTATTGTTGGTATCGCCTATTGCAAAGAAACCATTGATTTTGTATATCATGATGTACGACTGTTCTATGGGATGTGTGTGGGGCAACAAGATGAAACGGGTAAGAAAGAGCAAGTTTTCTATTACTTAAGTAAAAATTTCACTAAGTACAAGTCTAACTATTCCTAATTGGAAAAAAATGTGCTGTGCATTAGCTTGGACAGCCCATAGACTCCGGTAATGTATGCTATACTATACCACTTGGTTGATAGCAAGGTTGGATCCTCTTAAGTATATTTTTGAAAAACCATCATTGTTAGGAAGGTTAGCAAAATGGCAAGTCATGCTCTCTGAATATGATATTGTATATGTGTCGTAAAAGGTGATCAAAGGAAGTGTGATAGCTAAATTCCTTGCAGAGCATGCAATTGATGATTATGAACCTATGAAATTAGACTTTTCTGATGAAGATTTAATGACCATGTCCCATATGGAGAAAAAAGAACTAATTGAAAAACCATGGAAAATGTTCTTTGATGGATCTTCAAATGCTTAAGGGGATGGGATTGGAGCAATTTTAATATCCCCTAATGGAAATTATTATCCAAACACTACGAGGTTGGATTTTAATTATACCAATAATGTGGTAGAATATGAAGCATGCATAATGGGCCTGCAAATGTCAATTGAAAGAAGATGGGAGTGTTAGAAGCCTATGGAGACTCGGTCTTGGTAATCTATCAACTACATAGTGAATGGGAAACAAGAGATTCAAGGTTGGTGTAATACCAAAAGTATGTGGTAGATTTGATCAAACAATTGAAAAGGTCCAATTATGTCATGTACCTTGATAAGACAATCAAATAGCTGATGTTTTGGCTATATTGGCTGCAATGTTTAAAGTGGGTGATAAGATGGAAATCCAACCTATCCGATTAAATGTGCAAGGATCACTGACATATTGTTCAATTGTTGAAGAAGGAGATTGATGGCCGCCGTTCAAGCTTCATTGGTAAGCTCCATTTCAACATTGGGAATTTTTAGTGCTTGGTTGTTTTTTTTTTCTTTTTTTACAAATTTATTTCATTATTGCAGTTTTGAGTTTGGTTTTGTTTGGTTGGTGAGAAAAATTCAAGGTAAAACAGAAAGTGAAAGAAATAAGGTTTTTCTCTAAAAAACTTGAAATTAAACATTGAATTTAGTTAACCACAAATGAAATTTTAGGTTTAGTTTTTTTTTTCAATAGAATATTTTTTAAATTACTAAAAAATTGTTACTTAACATGAATTTGTTGATTTATTCAAGATATCCTTAGAAAACCATTCTAAAATAGTCTATTTTGTTTTTTTTTTTCATCTCATCTTGGCATTTGTTTGGTTTGTTTTTCCAAATCATGGTGTTTGATGAAATGACTTAATCTTGCTTAAAAGGATTTGTCATGCACGAAAACCTTCAACAACAGAAGATGGTAGCGACCAAGGTGGGAAAAATCTTTCATCAAATGGTAGTATTCCAAATCTAAGTAGTCATCAATTTCATACATTTTAAATTTTTAGTTAATGTACTAAAATAATTTGAATGTTATTACATGTATTAAACTTTGTGTTCCATCCATATCAAAATAAATTATGTATTTATAATATTTAGTTTATGAATTTAAGTTCATTTTTATTTCTTTTAATATTTTTTATTTAATGATAATAATCAATATTAAAAGAAAATTTTTTAAAAATAAATTTCTTAATTTAGTGGTGTTTATACCTAAAAATGCCTTTAAATGCCAAATGTAGTGATGCTTTCTAATATAAACACTGCTAAATTTAGTGGTATTTTCTACTATAAACGTCACTAAATTTAATGGCATCTTATGATAAAAACACTGTTAAGTTGGTGGTGTTTTTTTAAAAACATTGCTATTTTCCCTGATATAGGTATAGGCAACACTCTTAGCAACATTTTTGGCAAATGTCGCTAATCTTTTAGTGGTGTTTATAAATGCTGCTAAATATGAAAAAAAATGCCACTAAAAACCTAATCCCCTGTAGTGTGATATTGGTCTAAGATTGGATAGTGAGGAGCCATAAGTTTTCATTTTACTTGAATAATGAACAAAAGCATCAATACATGTTGACAGTTGCTTGTTCTCCGTAATGCCTCTCTTCATGTATGACTTATCATTCAAAGCTATGGACACTTCTTTTACAATTCAAATTTCTTGTTTTTTTTTTTAACTTTTTGTGAGTCGATCTATATGCTTATCTTGATTTCTTATGCAATTTAAAATTTTATATTCCAATTTATTTTTAAAGTAATTTGTTCTTCATGTATGTTAGATTATGCAAAATTTATTAATAATAAATTGAATGAAATTTTTTAAGGATGATATTTTAGAGAAATCCAAGTAGCAATTCTATAAAATGTCTAAGTAAAGATATTTTTCCAAAAATATTACCAAAGTAATTGATTATTTAGGTAAATATTCAATACAAAAAAAGGTTTCATTTGTCTATTTTTTCTAAAATTTTGATAGATGTTAATAATAATATGTAATGACTTTTTAGTAATGAAATTGGTATAATTAAAGTTCAAAAATTAGATTAAAAAAATTAATTAAGTAAAAAAGAAAAAAGTGAATGAAATTTCCAATGATGGGATTATCAAGAAATCCTAGTGATTCTCGAGAATTCCCTAGGTGAAAATTTTTTTCTAAAATATCGACAAAGTATCAAGGTATCTAGGATAATTTTCAATAAAAATTTTATTTACATTATTCCTTTCAAAATATTTAGAGATAATTGGAAAATAATTAAAGAAGATTAAAACATAATCAATATATGTTTTTTTTATGCATATTTTACTTGATTGTTTGCATTACATAGTTTTAAATGCAAATGAAATTTTCAATGATGGGATATCAAGAAGTTTGAGTAGTGATTCCCGAGAATTCCTTAGGTGAGAAAGATTTCCAAAAATTACCAAAGTATTGGAATATTTACAAACTCTTTTCAATATATAATTTTTTTAATTAATCTGAACAAATTCTCTTAAAAAGGTAAAAAAATATAAATATTTATAAAAGCAAGCATTTTTTAATAAAATTAAATATGAGAATTTTCAATGATGGGATTCCAAGAAGTCTGAATAATGATTTTCGAGAATTTCCTAGGTAAGAAAAATCTTCTAAAAATCATCAAAGTATTGGAATATTTAGAAATTTCTCTTCAATACAAAAAATTTACATTTCTTAATTATATTTTTTAATTTGAACAGTTTTTCTTAATAAGAATTTTTATTTTGGAAATAAATGTATTTGTATATAATTATATTATTACATGACTTTTAATAATTTTTAAAAAACAGACAAAATTTTTCGAGGATGAGATCTTAAAGAAATCTGAGTAATGATTCTTTAGGAATTTTTAGGTAAGAAAATCTATCTAAAATACCACAAATGTATTGGAGCATTTAGATTAATTGTTTATAAAGATTTTTCATTTTTTTTTATAAATGGCATAAAAATGAGTTCTAAAGAATATTATTTGCTTTAAAATTATAGATATCATATTTTATGTTTTTCAAATATAAATGCTGAAAATAAATATGAACCATAGATGATAGGATTTTTGAGAATTTCGAGTAGTGATTCTTGAAGATTCCTTAGGTGAAATGGTTCTTTTTAATATTGCTAGAGTATTGAAATATTTTTAGAAATTTTTCAATATGTAACGTTGTCATTTATTTTTCAAGCATGTTAAAAAATAAAAATATGTTTTTAAAGAAAATTAAGAAAATTAATTTTAAATACCAAAATTAAGACCTATTTAAGTTATAATTAAAGGATAACACAGAATTAACTGGTATCATTTTATACAAGCATTATAGGCTAATCATTCCTCATATGAAACTGACTCCTGAACCCAAACTATTGTTGTAACCCCAAAAATTATCTTTTTAATTAATTTTAAAATTTTATTAAGAAGGTAAGTTTTAATAGGTGACCGATCACACCTAGCCAAAAAAGATTGATGGTGACTCTATCTTTTGTTTCTAAATTCATCTAACAATCCCTAAAACTGTAATGACAGCCTTTATTTTAATTTTTTAAAAAAATAAAAACACATAAGTTGATAAATAAAATAAATTGTATGTTAGTTATTGCTTTGATTTGATTAGATGTTTATGATTTATTTATGTTATTTTGATTAATACATCACTTTGGACGTCTTTGCATATTCATTTGCATGCATGAGCTCTAAACTTGGGCTCTGTCCTTATTAGGAGAAAGTGAAGTAGCTACGCTTTCGTGAGGTAATAACCTCCATATTTGCTAGTGAAACACTTCCACTTAGATTGAACCATTTCCATTAGTAGCTTGTAATAGGTGAGAATCGGGGACTTGACTAGTCTATGATGGACAATGATGTAAGGAATAGTCTGGGAGCCTATAGACATATAAATCCTAACCTAGCATATTGTGAGCCCTAAGGATCTAACCTAGGATAGAGCCATGCTGTCCTTCTCAAAAAAATTACCTAAAACTAGGACACTATGTACGTTTTGCTTTGTTATATGTTATGGTTGATTGTTTATTTGTTAGCATTATTGACTTATTTAATTTTTTTGTCACCTCTAATCATGCATGCATCATATGCATGTTCTATTTAATGTTAGTGGTGTTGAAGGATTAACTTTTGAGGGCATTTCTAGTTTGATACATTAAATTTGAATTTTGACGCTAATAAAAGATGTTTTCCTTGTTTAGTCAAGGTTTTGTATCATATTTTGACATTGTGTAAATAGATATTTTGAGAAAAATAGTGTGACAATTTTCTATTTAAAAATTATTTCGAATAAAAAAATTCACATAATTTGATTTTTGGATTATGAGAATAAGGCCAAAAATTATCTTGCAAGTTTTCAAACAATTGGTAATCATCATTGGAACGGCTTTAATTCAAAAATCATTTTTTGCCAATCATTTTTTGATCCATTATTTTGAGAGGCATGAGTCCAAGATTAAAAACTAAATTTTTCATAGTACCTGAAATAGGAGTTTCTATATGAGCAATGAACAAAAGAGGCCATTTTGAAAAGTCATTTTGGAATTTCGAAAACCAAGCAAGCTACTCTACCAATTTTTAATTGGTAACTTAATGTGTGTCAAATTTTGCCAATATGATTAAACCATCCCAAATTCTTTTAACAACTATAGACACAAAAATCCTTGAACCTTTTTTCTTAAGTAACTCTTGTTCCACATTTAAGGCATATTGACCAAAAGAAGCAAAATTCTTTCTCACCTAAGACAATTTGTTTCATGCATAATATCTTTGCCCTCATTTTACCAAAAATGCCAAACAATTTGGAACTAAAATGAGCCTTTTTATGACTTGTGTGGTCAAATTTTGGATATCTCATATAGCTTAATCTTTACCATCATAAGAACCTTGAGTGGAAAACAAGATGGGGCATCAATCATGCAAAAATGATTGATGGTTATAACATAAAAGCAAAAAGGAAAAAGGAAAAAAAACCTTTTATTTTTTAAAATAATTTACTTTTCTAATTAAGTGATTATGTTTGAAATGATGAATGGCCATCTTTCTCTATCCTTCGCATATAGAAAATTATCCTTTTGCCGCCCATTTGAGCCTATTAAATTTCTTGTTTCAAAATGAACACTAGCCAAGGATCATTTATTACGTCAGGGAACAAAAGAAGGATGTTTGCAATAGCCCAACTTCAAAGAAAATGTTTGATATTGAAAGCGTTTAACATGTTCTTCAGTGATGAGAGCTTAGGGCAAAAAGCAAATGAAGCAATATTTAGAATCTCAAGAAAACATAAAGAAGAAAGTTGAAGTTAAATATTTTTAAAAAAATAAAAATAAAAAAAGATGAATAAAAAATGAAGGAGGACTCATG
The DNA here is from genome assembly GCF_002303985.1 of Durio zibethinus. Next base: position 14,159,290 of record NW_019168470.1, on the reverse strand, counting down.
AATGAAAACCTAAAAAGGGCAATTTGAGTTGAAAGAAGGATCTAAGTTAAAAACCTAAAAAGGCTGGTTAGATGCAAAAGAATACCAATTTATAGGGGTAATGCCCAATATAATAAACTCAGACGGATCAAAAACATCAATGGAATAAGTTTTTAAGAGAGAATTTTGGAATGTTGTTCATGATTGTCTAAATATTCAAGTATCTAAATACGATTCATTCAAAAAAAACCAAAAAAAAAAAAGCAAAGAAAGAAAGACATACACCTCGAAGATGATAGTCTGAGGCAAAAAGTGAATAAGGCTTCAGTTAGAACCCCTAGTAAAAAAAAAAGATAGAATTCAAGAATGAATATTTCCAAAAAAAAAAAAAGACATGCACCTTAGAGATGAGAGTTTGAGGCGAATGAGGCTTTAGTAAAAAAGGGAGATAGAATTCAAGAAAGAAGAAAGTTGAAGTCAAATGTTTCCCAAAAAAAAGAAAAAACAAAGAAGAAAAGACATGCATCTCAGAAATGAGCATTTGGGATGAAAAGTGAATAAAGCTTTAGTTAGATTCCCAAGTAAAAAGGGAGATAGAATTGAAGAAAGAAGAATGCTAAAGTTGAAGTCAAATGCTTCCAAAAAAAAAAGAGCAAAGAAAGAAAGATACATGGTTTTTCATCCAGAGAATGCTCCATAAGATACTTACCCGAAATAATATATTTTAAGCCTATTTATCCATTCTTTCAGAACCCTGAACCTTGGCCTGCATTACATACTTTAAAAAGTCCATTCTAATCAAATATGGATACTTGAATTGAAAAGCTATGTCATTGAAAATTTGTATATACTCATTATTTGGCAAGATTTTACTAAGTTCTTCATTGTTAAAAAATATAACTCTAAGGTGAAAACCCAAAAAGGGCAATTTAGAGCTAGAGCCACTCTTAAAACTCTAAAAGAATTTTAGAATTCCAAGATCTATATAGAACAAAAGTCACGATGCATAACCTTTTGAAAGATCAGTACCCATTAAAAACTTTACATTTCACCAAGATGTGAAAATATAAAATCGATTTTTTCTCTTCCCAAATCATTTTCGAAAAATAATGACTGGTTTTGACACACATTATAGTATCATTTTTCAATAAAAAAAGTGTTTTAAAAAAGTTATCTCATTTGTGAGCCTAAGAGAAATCCTTGCAACCCTCATCGAGCCTTCTTTGAAATATGCCTACCAATGAAAAATTGAATTGACTATCATCCCATCCACAAGTATTCCAAGTAGTAATCATCGAGCCTTCCTTGAAATATGCTCATCAGTGAAAATTTGAATTGACAATTACCCTATCTATAAGCTTTCCAAATAATGGTCATCAATTAGTAAGAGATTTGAAAGTTATGTGTTTTTAATTTTTCTCATTGATTATGGAAACACTTTATGTAGGACAATTTTTTGATTACTTTAAAAAAGTTTGGAGATTAGTTAAGCATTTTGTACAAGATATTTAGATCATTTTTGGTAAAAAGTAAACATTGGAAATTTGAACAGAGATCTTTCAAAAAAAAAAAAGAAAAAAAATCGCATTTGCATCAATTACATGTTGCAAAAATAAAAAGAGTCTTCACATTCACATCACTTGTGCTTACATATGCATCATCAAAAAAACATTTGATCTGCATGTTGTAAAAAAAAAGTCTTCACATTCGCATCACTTGTGTTCACATTTGCATTGGATCTTCATACTATAAAAAAAGAGACTTTACATTTGCATCATTGCATCTGTATCATAAGAAATGTTTATGGGGGCATCTATATGAAATAAGGGGATATTCGCATTTACATCACTTGTATTTGCACTTGCATGTGTATCATGAAAAAGATATTCACATTCACATCTACATCATGAAAAAGACATTCGCAATTACATCACTTGCAAAAGACATTAGCATTTACATCATTTGCATCATAACCAAGACATTGTCACTAGAATCATAAGAAAGGCATTTACATTTGCATCATTGCATCTGTATCATAAGAAGTGTTTGTAAGGAAATCTACATGAAAGGAACATTGGCACTTGTATTAATGCAACCTTTAGGGTTTGAAAGAACCAAGCTAATCTTGGACTTAAAATTGATATGATTAAGAAACACATGGTATAAACTATTGATTACATTTCTACCATTCAAAGCTTATTTAATAATCACATGTATTGCATACATTTCTTTTGATAAATGATGTTATAGGTTTTCATAAGAGGATATTAAATGATATTAGAGTGTTGTTCTACAGGTTTCCCTTGCATCGAGAAGAAACTTTATTCTTATATTTTTTACCATTGGTTTTGTCCCAGTCATCTTTATTTTTTACCCTTAGTATTGTTTCGATTATCTTATCTTTTTGATTGTCAGTGCTGTCTTAGTCATCTTATCTTTCTGACCATTAGTGTTGTCCTGGTCATTTTTATTTTTTTGTCCTACAGTGTTGGCCTGGTCATCTTTATTTTTCTACTTACAATGTTGTCCTAGTCATATTTAGTTTTTTGATTTACAGTGTTGTCTTAATTATATTTGTTTTTTTTTACCTGCGGTGATATCCTATTTATCTTTATTTTTGACTTGCGATGTTTTTCTAATCATCTTTATTTTTCTAACTTACGATATTATCTCGGTCAAATTTATTTTTTGACTTGCAGTGTTATCTTAATCATCTTTTTTTTATCATTGGTGTTGTCTTAATCATCTTTATCTTCTAAACTATTGGTATTGTCCTAGTCATTTTTGTTTTTCAACCATTGGTGTTATCCTGATCATTTTTATTTTGTGACCCATGTTGTTGCCTCAATTATCTTTATTTTTCGACCTGTGGTATTATTCCAATCGTATTTGTTTCTTTGATTGTTGGTGTTGTCCCGATCATTTTTATTTTTCTAATCTGTGATGTTGTCCCAGTCATTTTTATTTTTTCAACCTGTGATGTTGTCCTGATCATCTTTACTTTTTTTACCTATGATGCCATCTTTATTTTTTGACGTATGGTGTTGTCCTAGTCATATTTGTTTTTTCGACTGTTGATGTTATTTCAACATCATTATTTTTTTTACCTGTGATGTTGTCCTAATCATCTTTATTTTTTGACTTATGGTATTGTCCCAATCATACCCACAATAGGAAAATTATGAAAGATTAAATTGGGACAAATTAAGTTGGACTTAATTTGATTTTGGCAAAACCAAAAGATAGAGGAAATAAATAAAACAAGATAGAGAGAGAGAGAGAGAGACTTTCCTTGTTTAAAGCTTTCAGCCAAGCATGTGATATGTTTTCTGGAAATATACATGTCTTGCATTAATGTAATGTGGCCGAATGTCCTTTTATAAAAAGAACACTAAACTATCACCTTTTTTGTAAAAAATATATATATGAAGCATATTAGATGCAAAATAAGTAAAAAAACAACTCTAAGAAAAAACTTGAGAGAAAACAAGAGACTATAGTAAACACTCACTAGCTAGAGTATGGTTTGTATTCTTCCCTACCTCAGAAAAGGTTTTTTCATAAGAGCTCGTATGGGTTACTATTAGAGGTTGTATGTTTGAGTAGCTTAGTGGCTTTAGAAATAAATTGAAAGATCACTAGCTTGAAGCAAAATCAATTCGGCAAAAGAGGTACACACCCATAGCCAAAACCCATATATGTTTATATGTGTTCTATGATTGTATAATCTTGTTAATTAATCTTGGCTTTAGGGAATTAAAATTTTAAAAATTCTACTATTTTAACTCCATATATTGATGCATAATTCCCTTCAAGTGGTATCAAAGCCTTGTCAATCTAGATTATACAACATGGAACCTCATTTGGTTGTTCTTGATATCAAAATTGTTTTGATTACAATCTATCTATTGTGATGAGAAGGCTAGAAAAATAAGTTTTTAAATTTTTTTTTATTTGATTCCTTTATAATATCAAAATATAATGTCTTAGGATGATTGGGATTAAATTTCATGATTTATGGACGTGGTTTACTCACCAAGATTGAATTTACTTCATGATTAATAAATTGTTCTGTGTTTTGGCAACTTACTTTATGCATGAAGAAAAATTTTGTTCTCTTTCTAGCAATCTTTGATTGTTCTGAAATTTTAACCCAGATTCTATACTAATAGAGGATCTTGGAATAAAATTTGAGAAATTTTGGACAAGATTTACCATGTCAAATTGGAGTTAGTTTGATATCTGTTCACCACTTCATGCAAAACTAGTGATGTTGGAGAAGAAAACTTAATTCTCTGTCTAGGGTTATCGATTTTGCTAGGAAATTGTACCAAAAGACAATAGATATCTTATGGGTCTTCGTGTTAAATTTATACAATTTTTGGAGTTGATTTGGTTGTTCAAACGTTGAAGACAATATATGCCCAAAAAACTATTTCTAGAAGCTGCATGTGTCTAAATTATTTAGATGCATAAAAACCCTAATTTGACTATGGGACTATGTTTTCTTGACATAGCTAGCCTTCTTAAATATGAAGAGCCTTTTAAAACTTATTCACTAAAGTTTTAATGAAAAGTAACTTGGTATCAAGTTTGGGAATCTAGGGAAACTTGTTCATTAAGATTTCAAGATTTACTTTCTTGATCATAAAAAAAAAAAAGTGAACTCTTTTACTTAAACCCTATGTAATTGTTACTTGTGGTTTGAGATTCATACCTAGAGGCAAATAAGATCTTGTCATTGAGTTGTGAACTCTAGATTGGATGCTCAAAGGGGGCATCATTGGTTGCCTAACTCAAAGACCATAAGTTCCTCAAGGAAGAAGTCCTAGCCAAAGTAAACTTTCCTATTTGGAATAAGATTCAATGAAACCTTAGATTGTTTCTACTCAATGTATGATTTGGATTCCTAAAAGGTTTAGGACATAAGAAATTAGATTTCATTAAATCAAATTAGAATTCTTAAATGGCTTAGGATTCCTAATTGACCTAAAACTAGTATCTTAATTGGACTAGGACTTCACAAGATTTGTAGTTGGATTTGGATTTTAATTAACTTGGTAATCCTAATTGGATTAGGACTTGTATGACCAGAATAAATTAAGTATCATAGTTGAATTAATAGTCCTAAATAGTTTAGGATATTAACTACAGAAGGAACTACAAATGTTATTTTGGTTAGAATTAAACTACAAACCCTATATGACTAGGATTTCCCAATATAAGTAGTTTGATTTGGATTTTAATTAATTGATAATCCTAAATGGTTTAGAATCTGAATTATCAATTTAAATTAAGTAACCAAATTGAATTATATATCCTATATGGTTTAGGACAAATAATTACAAACTAATTATCCTAAAACTCATCTTAGACACATTTGGTCTTGTTGTCCTAATTTGTCTAGGTTCTAAATAATGAGTTATTTGAACCAACTAAAGCCTTGCATCATAATAGTTGAGTTACTATTTGGATATATCATATTAATATTAATTCAAAGGATAGATTTGTAAGATCATGAACTTGAATCAAACATGTTACTTATCACATTTTGAATATGATTATGTGATTGGGTGATTATGGACCCAAAACCCTTTTACATATATGAGTGGATGGTTAAATTATGCTTTATGGTATTTCTTTCGAAATAAAGCTTGTACGCCTTGCCTCATTTCTTGAAATTTGGAGTGTAATATTCTTGTCTCATCTTACTCCCCTTGAATGTAACTCAAGGTTTCTCTAAACGATATAGTAGTTACATATGTTAGAATTAAGATAGAAATTAAGTTGCAAGTCCAAGAATGGATATTTATGGCACCATGGAGGCATGATTTGAAAAGATAGCTTTGGAAGTCTTATCATTGCAATCCCTAGTGTTTTAACCATCTAGCTCCTTATTGGCTCAAATGAAGCTAGCTTAGTGAAAGTCCATAATCATCCAAAGAAATATGCATGCTAGATTTATATATATGTTTTCTATATGACATAAATACCATGTATGCTATGTTGGTTTGTTATTATACATGCTAGAATTTATGTGTGATAAATGCCATGTATAATTGTGAGATGCACGCTAAGATTACACGTATTGGATATATGATGAATTCTTATGCATGCTATATGAGACCCATGAGAAATAAAAAATCTCTCATAAAAATATTAAGTTTGATGCTTCCATTAACATAAAAACAAAACTTTCTACTGCTGGGGCTTATTGAGAAAATACTCAAGGTACTCATTATTCGAAATAAGGCTGTGTTGTGGTTAAATGGATCTTACTTAACTAACATTATATTATTCTTATGCAAAAAACTTGTCCGTATAATGTTAGAGGTAATGATTGGATGAATCACATAAAATGTGATTAGACAAGGAGTTATCACCCAATTATCTAGGAGTCACATGGGATGTGAATTGATAAGCAAGTTATCTACCTAATTTACTTATCATGACTTGTTAAGACAATACTCCAAGGTTATGATAAACTAAATGGGAATCCTAGCCCACTAGAAAAATATGTTTTTTTTTAAATTGATAATGAGGGCTATTGATTTGATAAAAAATAGTGAAGCAACCAAGCAAAAGATAAAATGCCATATCTAAATTGGTTCAATGCAATATGACTTTCAATTGTTTATATTTTATACTGTATGGTTTTTTAGAATATACATTTATAACTTGTCACTTTAAGGCATATATGATGCTAATTGGTGATTTCTGCAAGCGCCTAGATCATTCATTTAATAAAGTGCCCAAAGTCAAAGATATCCTTCCCATGAAGGATTAGTTAAGAAAATCCATGCTAAGTACCTATTATTGGCACACTCTATCTAAAAGTTAAATTCCTACGAAGACACAGAAAACATCATTACAATCTAGTCTTAACAAGAACAGTCACCAAGCAATGACGTAAGTTTGCAATAACCCAAAAACATACTCCCAGCAAATGTAAATAGAGCATAACATGTAATTTGAATCTAAACAGTAGCTAAACTTATTAATTGAAATAAAAAATCAATGGAAAGTTGATTCTAAACTAAGGAACATGAATTAGAAAGCTAGAATTAAAACAAAATGGCAAGCAAAAAGCTTCAATGCTACCTAAACTGAAACCAACTAACTATTGGACTTCAAATGAAAATACATTTCAATTTTAATCAATATTTTCCTAAAATAGAATCTTAGATGCAAGAGCATCAATGAAACAAGATTAAAAGCATGAAATGAAATTATTCAGAGAAAATGCAATGGAAGATTGAAATCTTGAAAATAGAAAGTAATTTCAAATTTAGAAATTTAATAATTTCAAAATTAAAACCTAGATCTACAATCCTAGAGTGTGAATGAACTAAAACTAAGTTAAGGAAAATTAGATCTACAAGTTAACTATGAGATCCAACAAAGAAATCAATCAAAACAATGCATTTACAAGCTCATTTAACTTCCACAAAAATGAAGTGCAAAAAAGGTAAAAACAGAGCCATTAAGAGAATATTAGCCAAACAGCCCTAGAAAACATTAAATTCAAAGCAAGGAATTGAATTAAAGCAAGTAAACAAGTAAAATAACAAGTGTATAAGAGATCAAGAATCAGCCAGCCCCCTAGCATGGAGAAAAGCCACCATAAGTGCTGTCACCACCTGCTGCCTCCTCTACTACCAGATTTCCAGCTGAGAGTTCAATGATTTTTAGGAAACAAATGCAGAAATAATTTGACAAAAAAAATTTCCAGATTTGTAGTACTATGAATTTAGAGTTTGTAGAAAAAACTTTGGATAAAAACTCGTGAGAATTCAATGAGATCTAATGTGAAAACCACATGTAGTGCAGTGCTAAAAATAGCCAAATAGCTTTGAGAAAGTAAAGGAAAAGCTTGTAAATGTGCCAAAAAACTTAAAGAAAATTAAATTGCATTGCTTGAATCTTAAAGTTCTTGAAAAGTAAATGTATAAAATGTAAAGTTTTTTAAAAAATTAGAGGAATTTTCTCCCAAACAGCCCTCTAAAAAAACAAGGAAGAAACTGCTTCAGAGAAAATTGAACAAGAAAAGTAAAAGCAAGAAATGTAAATCCTAAAATCTACTCTTTATCTAACTCCAATCTCCTTCCTTGGCTGGCCACTAGTCTTACTTATAGGTCAGGGCTGATGTGCTCCAACCAATCAAATTACAAAAAAAATGCTAGCTAGGATACCACATGTATAAGATATTTTAATGTCATCCAATCTTGCTTCATAAGCTTCCTAGTTTGCTTCTCTTCAGTTCACTTCTCTTGAAGCTCTCTTCCTTTGGTCCATTGAGCTTCAAAAATTTAGAATTATAACCAATGAAAAGTGTCCAAATGCCATATCAGCTACTGCCCATTGGCCTTCCATTTAAATCCAAGAAAAGGCACCAATTTCAACTTTTGTACATCAAGATGCATCAACCAGTTCTAGTGCTTCCTTGTGGACATTTTTTTTTGCTACTTTCTCCTTCAACTATTCTTCAATTTCAAACCAATTGGAAGCCTTTTAATTTGCCATTCATCCTTATAAAAATCCAAAAACTTCTAGCTCTAATTGTAACTCCAAAACCGCTCCTATTCAATCGCTTCCTAATTACCACTTGCAACTTTACTACAAATGTGGCAAACACTTTAATGAGCTAAAAAGGATAATTAAACAAGAAAATTATAAGGAATAAAACTTGAATTAAAGTTCATTTAAGCTTAAATAAGCAAAGGAAGTAGTGAAGGAAAGTCAGGAAAAATCTCCCAAAAGTGGCAATTACACAAGCTTGACACTAGGTTTGGCTAAATAGAGCTTTTTGCACGAAAATGGATCCAAAATGAGTCCAAAAATTGCATTTTCCATTCTTTTCATATTTTTATCTATACCTTGAATATTTAAGCAATAAGGAGTATTTTTGCCATATTTTCTCAAGGATCAAGCAAAAATTCACTAAAAAATGTCCTTAAAAGATATGATAAAATACTAAAATTTTAGTGTAATCAATGCCAACTTGGCCAAAACTTCTTGGATTGGTACTAAGACTTAAGAATAGTTCTCAAGTAGAAAAAAAACTTGTTTGTTCGATTCTACCTATCCCTATTGAGGATACTAAGTGACTAGAAATCTATCAAAATCATAAAGATGATATTGATAAAGCCACATATATGATATTGGCTATCATGAGTCCTAAGTTTCTAAAATAACACCAAAAGGGTTTTTTTTTTATTATTTTCTTTTTCATCTTCTAAGATTAAGAACGGTTTTTTAAGAAGAAGAAAGTAAAGAAAGCAAAGTATCATAAGTTGCTAAGTGGAAAGATAGAATAAAGAAAGACAAAGACAAGGGCACTTGTCATATGATGACAAGATAGGCTATTGGAAGATAAAATTGAAAGTTTTACATGGAAAAGCTTAAATGAGAAGAAACTTAGTGAAGTTTCTACTTCAAGTATAATTTATGATTGAGAATACTTTTCATTCATTAGTATTAGATACTAAATGAAGTTCCCATTTTTATTACAAATCTGAGGAACTAAAGAAAATTATAAAATCAATTTCTTAATATAAATGCCAAGAAAAAACTAAGCTTGATAAACCAAATCAATCTTATATGTGGCATTATAGATTTTAATTTTATAAAAAAAAAAAAAGAATTACAAAGTTACATAAATAAGGATATCTTGATCCTTATTATTATGAATCTTATAAAACTTGTGAATCATGTTTGGTTTGAAAATGATCAACTCACCCTTTACTTGAAAAGGCGATGAGCTAGTATGCTTCTTAGACTTATACATTTGGATGTATTTGGTCTAGTGAATCTAAATGCCAAGAGGAAAATGTTCCTACTTCACTAATAGTCACTAAGGACTATTCAAGGTATGGTTAGGTGAATTGAGTGAAGCATAAGTCTAAATATTTGAAAGGTTCAAAGAATTTAGAAGTGAGAATGAAAATTGAATTGGCAAAGAATCTTAACACCAAGATCTGATCAAGGTGGAAAACTTAAGCCAATGACTTTGGATTATTTAAAAGAGAATTGGATTCTCTCACAATGGACTCCATTGAAAACTTTATGATCAAAGATAACAATTCCAAGTGGTGAAACTAAACCTTGTTGGATTTGGTTCATTCCTTGACATATAATCTTCCTACTTCCTTTAGGCATATACCCTACAGACTACCACTTTGATACTAAATAGAGGTTTCGTCTAAATCCATTAACATGATAACATATAAGATATGGAATGGTAAGATGCCAAACATGTCATAATTAAAAGATTAGGACAATGCATGATTTATGTGAACTATGCATCATCTAACAAGCTTAGAGCTTGGTTGGATAAATGTAAGTTTGTGGATATCCAAAAGTTAGATATTAATTCTACAATCCCAATGAACAAGGTGTTTGCTTCATTGTGTACCATTTTCTAAAAGGAATTATTCATTCTAGAAAAGAGCAATGGGAGTAAAGTTGAACTTGAAAAGTTTAAGAACACAAACTAAGCATTTTGATGAAAATGGGCTAGAGACTAAGGCATTAAGTGTGTAGTCAAAAGCTCAAAGGCATTGAGTGCATAGTCGAAAGCTCAAAGTACACATAAACTCCAAAAGACAAGTAAGATACATTAATCACAAAAGAAATATAGAGTTCTTGTGGAAAAAGATGTATTTCTCATAAATGATGAGACTACAAAAAGAGATGGAACACTCAGTTTTATGAGGTAATCAAAAGAGTTTGATAAAGCTTTTTATAGATCACTTATAGCTCGTTGGAAACCAGGTACCTATGTTGCAGTCTATAGTAGATTTAGCTATTGATTGCTATTTTTTATAATGCCTATAAGTGCATAAATCATAGTAAAGTAATAAAGTGAGTGAGTAAATTATTGTTCCCTTAAGGATTATAGAATTGAAATGGTTAGGTGGAAATCAAGTATTAAAGGTGATAAACTACTATCTTATATCTAAACTAATGGAAATATTGGTTTGATTGTAATAAAAAATAAATTAAGAAAATAAAAAGAACACTTATGTAAGCTTAGCTCTCAATATCCAACTGTTATTTGGAATCTTTGATGTGGCCAAATACTAGATCTAAAGAAACAATGATTGAAAGCTTTAAAATAAGAAAGATTGGTGAAGGATGAAAGTTGTAAAGCATAAAAGAAAGATTGGAAACAAAGTTGCATTAAAACCAAAAGCTTTAGAATGAATAAAAGAGTGATTGTCAAATCTTAAGGAACAAAAAAATTGTAAACCAAATGGTAAAGAATATAAAAGTAATTGAAACCAAAATTTGTAAACAATATTGGAAAACTGAAAGGATTGTAAGAAAAGCTTTAAAGAAAAAAATACTTATATTAAAGAAAAGAATTAAGAAAACAAGTAGTTATGGCTAATCTATCACCTTAGCCAAACTATAAAAGAAGCTAAAAAAATCTAAAAACTAAAGAAAATAAAGAATAAGATGTGAGAAATTTGTTGTATACAAGTGAAAGCCTCCATATTTATACTAGAGGGTTCGACAATGGGAAATGATTGAGATTACAAGTTGATTGCTATCTAAACTATAATGGATAAGAGTTATCTTGACCTTAAAGAGGTTAGCCAAATGTGATATTCTTCAATCTTAGAGAGCTTTGGCCGAATAGGTCACCTTGGGTGCAATCTTAGACATCTATCATAATTTTCTTGCTTGATCTTGAATTCTTGAAAATAGTCTTAACTAACCTTGGATTATCAAAACCATGTTATTGGTTTTGATTTAAACACTTAAAAACAAAGACCAAAAAGTCTTTCTAATATAACTCTTTCAATAAAGATCAAAGAGTCCTTAGTTAAGCACAATTATTCTTAGCTGAAGGCATTGAAAAGTCTTTCGTTGAATACAAGTTTTCAAATTTTGAATGCATGTAGAAGTCCTCTTGGAATTAGGAAAACCAAATGCTTGTAAGATTTTAAGTGCCATTAGAGTCAGTTTCAGAAACCTACTTCAAATAGGATTTGGTTGAAATGGTTCTTTACATGGCTGAATATTACAAGGCCCTATCTTGTGTGAATTTTCATGATTATGCATGACAATCAAGTCCTAACCATAAAAACCTAAAGATCAAGAAAACACACATTAAAAGTATCAAATTCACTCAAATTTCTAACTTTTTCAACCAATTTGGACTCTTAAATCTCTATATAATTTAGTGCTATTACACCCCCACACTTATATTTTCTTGTCCTCAAACAAAATCTTCAAATCAACTATACTAATAATCAATATAAATGCTCACAAAGTCAAAATTACATAAATTCTCAATCATGCACTATAGCATAATACAAAGAGAGTTACAAACATAGATAAACAAGAAACTCATTCCAAAGTAAGCTTTCAATTTCATATAATTCTTATGATTGTAAAGTTAATCTCTCTAATCGACACAGACAATCTAAGCAAAAAGAATACAACACATGCTATAACATATTAATTTAAAGATAGAATATACTTCATATGTTTACTTTTCTCATTCTCTTCACTAATGTTAGACTTACAACTTGACTTAAGATCAAAAGGTCTTTTAGGTTTGTAATCTAAGGCTTAGGTCAAGGTAGGAAGAAGGAAATTTAAGCTCATAAACCCTTTTGCTTACTTTCTTGATTTCTTGGACTCATGATTGAAAATTTGATAACTAAGAACTTTTAAGACTTTGAGGCATCTTTATTTTAGCTTTTTTTTTTCTCTAATTCCTTACACCTCCCTTCCTCTCAAATACATAGATTTGTCCAAAACACGTATAAGCAACACTGGGTTAAGTAAAACAATAAAAAGGATAATTTAAAAAAAAAAGGCTTAGGCTTACTATTCTAGTTAAATAAAAAAAAGATAAATATAAAAAGCTTAAAATCAAAGATACTAGGGATGCTTTATTAAAGGTAAGCTTGAAAAGGCTCAAATTCTCCAAAGAATGCCTAGATCATTTCTTGTATTAAATATAGTCTAGAAATTTACCTCGAGGGTTATGTAGGTAAATTCTAAAGTTATACTCATTCTTTAAATCTCTATGCAACTTTACATATTATGTAACTCTCTACAAAGATCAATGCATATCATAGATTAGGATCAAAATGCACAAACATAAAAATCATACTCTAAAGGAAAACATACTTAAGAAGTTATCCTTTGCTTCACTATACTTATAATTCTCCTCATATCATACTCAAGTTAATCTTGACTAATTCATGAAATATTAACTAAGTTAGCATCATCATGATTATAGAAGTTAGCATCATCATGATTATAGCATGCCAACTTGGTTTGAAAATAAAGCAGATATAGTAATATTTGAAAATGTTCAAAAAAAATTTGCACAAAAGAGTTTTCTTTTCCCCTACTGTTAATTAGAAAAAATTAAAAAACAAACTTTGAAGAACTAAGGTAAATGAAGCACTTCCCTTTCTTTGTTTTAAGGCTGAAGTTTGAATTCTTCATAGGGCATCTCTTTACATATCTTCATCCCTACACAAACATTCCAAAAACAATAAAAAGATAAAAGTATACATATCTTAAAAGAAAATAACAGATAACAAAAGAAATGTAAAACTTAAGTTGCCTCCCAAGCAGCGCTAGTTTTTGTCAAGTTTGACCATACCTAAAAAATCTAAGGTTACCTCATCCCATCAGAAAGGAATTTTCCTATTTACATTCACCTTTGAAGTATCACATAAATAAAATTAGTTCTAAGAGGTGTATTAACTTTTCTTGCAAGTATAACATATGCTAGTTTTGGATTAACCATAGGGACATTTGGCTTAGGGCTAGTAGGTTCAATTTTGGGCTTGCAAAGATGGGTACATTGTTAACTTGCTAGATAGACTTATGACTTTGAATTTAGGGGTTAAGAGATCAAGTTTGACTCCCTAACATTAGGTTTCTCCTTAACCTTAGACATTGCTTGCACATCCTCAACATCTCTAAGGTCACCATATCCTTTAATTATAAATTGTATCCTTTTGTCCTTAAATCTTAAAGTCAAGTCATAGTTGTATACATCAATCAAAGCTTTAGATGTTAGAAGGAAAAGTCTACATAAAAGTAAGGGGTTTCATTATCTTTTATATCTAGAACAACAAAATCCATAGAAAAGGCATATTTACTAACTTTTCACCAAAACATTCTCTAACATTCCCTATAGTTTTTAGCAAATATGTTAGCAAATTTAATGCTAAATGTTGGAGGTTTTAAAGTGCCACATCCTAGTTGCAAAAAAAAAAATCATAAACATTAAATTACTAATAGAGCCAAGATCATAAATAGTTTCATCAAATCGTAAATAACCAATAACATAAGATATAGAGAAACTCCCTGGACCATTTTGCTTGTTTGAAAGAAGTTGTCAAAGTGAAAGACTATAATCATCCACAAATGAGACATTTTTCAACTCCTTCAGCAGCTTTTTTGGTATTGGTTTTAGCATTAGTTCTACTACTTCAAAGGTTTGCCTCTAGGTAGACATTCTTGGAGTAATCCTTAACTCTTTTACTCTTTAATCTTCCTCTTGCACTTCTTTTTCCTCCTCTTGTTGTATACTTTCAACAAATGCTCTTTCATCTCCTTACTTGAATTTTACTTATAGTATTCCTCAAGGTCTTTTTCTTGAATATACTTCTTAGGATCCTTTCCAATCTTAAAATTTTTATCCATCTTATCATTTGGTTCTACACTTTAAAGAGTTTGTAGAACCATACGATTGATTGCACTAAAATTTTAGTTTTTTCCTAGTCATTTTTAGTGTAATTTCTCATGAATTTTGGCTTGTTCCTTGAGAAATTTTGGTAAAAATACTCCTAAATGTACAAATGTTCAATGTGTAGGTAAAAAGATGGAAAATGTGAAATTTTGGATTCATTTTGGATAATTTTAGGCTATAAAAGGCCACAACTAGTGTGTTTATGGTACATTGCCTCCCATGGAACCTTATTTCAAATGTTAATTCTTATATTTCTTCTTTGGAATTATCTTTCCCAGTTCATTAATGCAATATTACCTTTGTTGCATCTTTATAAGTGCTATAAAGGTAATTGGTGCATTAGTGTAGTTGAACACTATCTTTGAATTTGTAATTTTCTAGAATTTTTCTAGGGATAATATTGCATAATTTTTCCATTTAATGGTCTAACTTTTGGCAACAAAATAAAGGAACAATTTGCTACAATTGGCACAAAAAGGAAGGAGAAAAGTTTAAAAAGTGTCATTGATGTCATGCCCAAAAACCAAAGGCATTGTCATGCCACTTTTGGAAATTCAAAAAGGATGAATTAGAGCTGCTGAGCTAGACATTTGAAGGTATCCTATTGGTTATAATGTTGACTTCTTAGAGCTCATAGGATCATGAGAAGAAAGCTTGATGGAAAAGGAAGTTAAAGGAACCAAACAGGCAAGCAAAGGAATTGAAGGAATGAAGAAAAAAAGATCTAAAAGGCTAGTAATTACTTGGATTTTTTCTGTAATTTTAGGGGCTAAAACATCTTCCATTTGTCTATAGATAGCAGAGAGTGGATGGCCATTAGGGAGGGAGTAGCTTAGTATTACAAATTTTCTTTTCCTTGTAATTACATTCTTTTCTCCCCAAATAATTTCCTCCTTGTTTATTTAAAAGGCTGTTTGGGAGAAAATAGCATTTATTTTTTAGTAAAATTTACTTTTCCTGCTTTAATTTTAAAAGCACTTTATGTTTTCTTTAATAAAAGTTTTAGATCTTTAAGCTTTCATGTCCAATTTCAATTGAATTCAAGCATTCTTCCAATTTGTTTTTTTATTTTAGGTTTTGACCTCTTTGTAATGTTTTGATTAGTTCTTTATAAAATCTAGCTTGTTTGGAGCTAAAATATTTCCTTAGATTCCTACCTTATAGATCATTAAATCTAAAAAAAAATCTCATTCAAATTCCATCTACAAAATTCTAGATCTAGCTCCAAAAATTTAGCTAACTTAATTGGTAGAGTTGAACTTTGAATGAGTGATAGCATATCAAGTAACTTCTCTCCTTCTGGCATTTGGTTTGAAATTCTTGCACCTTATACATTTCAATTCATATGTTTACTTATTTTCATTTGTTTGCATTTAATTTCTTGCATTTACCTACTGTTTGGATGAATTCTTCTACATTTGCTATGATTTTCTAGTTTTTGCATTAGATTTGAATCTTAGTTAATTGAGCTTCAATTTCAATTGTTTGATGTGATTTTTTTATTTATTCATGTTGTAATCTTGTTTATTTAGTTTGTATTTGTTTAGTTCCAATTCATTCTTCCTAGAAAATTCTAGATCTAATTTTTTTCTTTTATGATTCGGTAGATTCTACCTCCAACTCAGTTTCAGTTTTGATTTTTCCTTGTTAGTTCTTGCACTTTCTTTTCAACTTTTGTTTTTCAATTCACTTTCTCTTCTAGTTCCTTTATTGTTCTTTTATTTTCCAACTCATATTCAATTGATTTGCACAATTTAAATCCAAATTTCTAGCTTGTAATTTTGGTTTATAAAGTTAGTTGCATTTTCGATTTTCATGTTCATTACTTAGATCTTGCAATTTTTTCCATTACATGTACTGCAATGTTGTTCTTGTCTTAGTTCATTCATTCGTTTTGTATTTACTATTCAATTTCATACAAATTGCATCACATTAGAACTGGAATTATTATTGAATTCTAGTTTTTCAAGCTTTGCATACCATTTTTGGTTTTGTTTGTTCAAATGAGTTTATGTTTTCATTCTTCAATCTTTATTTCAATTATGTTTTCATCTTTAGTTAAGCTATTGTTCTTGTTAATTTTCAATTTGTTTTGACTAATTCTTGAGTACTTTTAGAAATTTCTTTAGTTAGAAGTTGAAGTTAGTTAGAGTTAGTTGAGGTTAGTTATTATGGTTATGTCCACTTAGTTACTATTTTTGTTAAACTTTCTACTTGCCATTTTCAATTCTTAGATTAGATTTCCATTTTAATTCATGTTTAGTTCATGCCATTTTATTTTAGCTATTGTTTTTGTAATTTCTTTTACTTTACTTAGCTTAGTTTTATGCTTACCTTTGTTTGATTGAAACCTTAGATAAGGTTTAGGGATTATAGGTACATAGTCTAGGATTCTCTTTAACTAATCCTTATGGGATCAACATCTAGGCTTTTATAGTCTTTATTATTATTTGAACGGCTTGTGCACTTGTAGATTATTTGAATCAAGTTTTTGGTGAAGATTAGGTGTAAAAAGTCTTAAGCTAATATCATGCTTCACCATGCTCGTCTATAGATTAGTTCACCCTTTACTTCACATAGCTTTAGCATAGATAGTTTAGACATAGCCATTATATTTTTGTTTAGGTTTTATGTTATTTTTCATATGGGAGTCCAATTTTTATGATGTAGTCAAGCACCAAAAAGACCATGTTAAGCCTTTAAGTTATTATTTTGATGACTACCTAGTGTAGATAGTTTAGACATAGTTATTATATTTTTGTTTAGGTTTTATGTTATTTTTCATCTGAGAGTCCAATTTTTATGAGGTAGTCAAGCACTATGAGGACCATGTTAAGCCTTTAAGTTATTATTTTTATGACTACCTAGAACCATGGCCTAGTGATGAAAACAAGGCCAAAGGAAAGTTGACCTTTAAAGATTTCTCTAAAAAATTAGACTTTCTAGAAAATCAAATAGCGACCTTTAAAGTTAAGAGTGATCCCAAACGTAAATTAGTCCATAACTTTCCAAGCCAAAATGATAATGGTCAAGTGCATGGTGGACATTACCTTAGTGCTAGGTGTCCATATGACCAACAATTCCAATCTTACTTAAACTTAGGAGGGTCATCTTAAGACCATGTAGGATATTAGTCTAGAATATTCCTTTAGTTAACCATCTAAGTACACCTTGACTTATCCTACCAAGCATTCACTTCAATAATACCTTCTACCACCTCAATATTCTCTACTAGCAATACAAGTCTTTTTAGTGCTACATGATGTTCCACCACAACAACATTTTTTTTCATCACCATACCATTCATCTTCACATCACTTTTCATCCACACCATATTCACCACCCCTTCCTACATAAGAAAAGACACCATCTTTTAAGGAGATGATCACTAAATTGCACCAAAATCAAGCAAAATTCTAACAAGACCAACAAGAGGTACTCAATAAGAATTTTGGGCTATATGGTCATAATGCACATACCTTAATTACATGCCCTTAAGATCCCATGCCTAGTACTATATAGTCAAAACCTTGTTAGGAGGATAAGACGGAATATATCTTAAGAGATCATTTAAGAAGAGGACGTTCAATGTGGATTGATGATGATGAAGAGCCTACTATGGTGAATTTATTAAAATTTGTAAAAGTTACGGAAGAAGAGATAGTTGAGGTAAATGATGAACCTATGACTAGGGATGTTTATGATGAGGGATCATTTAGGGAAATTACGAAAGAAGAGAATGTTCAAGAAAAAGTTGAGCTTGATATTCCACTCATGTTATTTCTTGAGTTCCTTGAATATCACTTACTCAATTATGTGAAAAGGCATAAGATGGATAAATATGTTGATAAGGCAAGCCTATTAGCTAAATCACTGAAAACCTTAGATACAATCCTTTTTTAATCTAGTATCAAGCTTAAGAATGAAAAAGAACTCATTAGGCAAGAACTTACTTGTCTAGTAGCTTCTTCATTTCTTGCTTTTATGCCCAAAGCTGTAAACATTTCATTCTTAGAGATTCCTTAAGATAGACTATCCATGAATGAAAAAACAAATGATATGGAATTTGGAAAAGATGGCTTAATTCCTTACATTGAGCCACAAGAATGTCTTAGTAATGGTTGATAGTGTGGAAGATTTGGATGATGATGATATAGAAAGATTCTCTACTTGTTTAGAAAATTTCCTAACCTCTACTTCTCATCTTGATACATTTGACTTTTCATCCTTTATGCTCACTCAACTTTTATTATCTATGGAGGATTTTTTTCATTTCAGAGTTGAACCTTATATTTTCCATGATGGTACCTAATTCATTGGTACTAAAGCCAATGACCACCTTTATTTGGTTACATTGTAATATGCTTAGATTAATCATAGAGGTGGACTATGATTCTACCCTTGAGAACTAAGGTTAATCAAAACTTATCATTGCATATTTGGTGTTAAAGAAAAGAATAAAACAAGTAAATTGGGGAATAAAGTATGGTGTAATTCTCGAACACCAATGAAAATCAAGCTTTTGACTTTAAACACATCTTAGGAAGCAACCCTAGTTTTACTTTACATGTTGTTTCTTTTTGTTATGTTTGTACATAGGTGTTGTTTCTTTTTGTTGATGTTTTCATTTGTTCATCTGGTTATATTGCTTATTTTTTCTTTGTTCATTTGTTCATTTGTTCATTTGGTTATTTGGTTATGTTTTTTTGTATGTATTGATGTAGTTTTTTGCGTAGTTGTTTCCTTATTTTGTAGGATGAATAAAAGCTTAAAGAAATGATGCACTTAATTCAGTCAAATCAAACTTAGCCACCATGCCTCTATAATGATAAATGAGTTTCCTTGTTTCTATTTTATGCTTTATTTTTTTTTACTTACATATTAAAGACAATGTGTTCTTTAAATTTTGGGGTATAAGAAAGTTGCTTAAAATTTTTGCAAAACTTTTTGAATTTTCCTTAAGTTTTGCATTGAATTATTAGTATACTTTCTTTGATTAGTTCTTCATGAAGCCAATGATAGGTAAAGATTAAAAATGAATATAGCTTTAGGAAAAGATTGAATATTGTTTGAAATATGAGAAAATGCATAGATTTTGTGTCTACTTAAGTATGATTTTTCATTTGTGAGTTAAAACTTTGATCATTGAATTGCATTTTTTTTATCTTGTGAAGGCTTATGTGAGCATGGGATGTTTTCTTCATTAGTCTTTGAAGTTGTGTTTCATGTTCCAGAATTTGTTTTGATCATTTTTCAAGGTGAAATTCATTGGTCTTTAAAGTTGTGTTTCATATTATAGAATTTATTTTGATCATCTCTCGAGGCAAAATCTTAGAAGACACATAATTAGGGAAATAATATAGGCCATCTTTGGATCGATTGAGCCTTTCAAGCTAACCTTGATGTAATTTTTCCATAGTCACCCCATTTGAGCCTAATGCTATCTTTTCTTTGTTTTGAAACCACATGGCAAGCCCAAAGCCTTGATTTGTATATTTCCTATCTTTTGAACAAAAAAAAAATCAAAAAGAAAGAAAAGAAAAAGAAACAAGCTAGCTTGCAAAAGAAAAAAATGGAAAAGGAATAACAAAAATAATAAAGTTGTGAAAAACAAATAATAGAGGGAAAAAAAGAAAAAATAAGTGAAAAACAAAGTTTGGGGGTGATTATTTAGGATAAGCTTTAACTTTTTTCCTTTGAAAGTTAAACATTGAATGATCCTAGATAAAATAATGCATTGTGAGGGTACTTGAGCCTTAATTGACTTTTATCACACCTTGAACCTAGCCTTACATTACAAGCTTATAAAGTCCTAAATGGTCTTTAGTCATGTGTTTATCTACAATAATGAAGAGAGATGTGATAAGCAAACATATGAAACTTGAGCACACTTTATTGGTCCTTGTTATTGAATTTTCATGTTTTGCATAGCATTATTAGATTTCATGCAAGGATTTGTGAGAGGTATTGCTTGCTTTTGGGAACCATAGTTAGGAATAAGCTAAGCCTATGTTAATTCTTGTGGATTAACACATGTTCATGATTTTGCTTCAGTTAAATCAATTGTTCAATCCATGAGGCATGCATGATGAATGAAGCAATGAAAGTAGCTAATAATTCTAGTTCAATCCCGTTTTGCTTGCTGACAAGCAAAAACTTAAGTTTGGAGGTTTGATTGCACTAAAATTGTAGTCTTTTGCTATTCATTTTTAGTGCAATTTTTCTTGAACTTTAGCGTGTTCCTTGAAAAATTTTGGCAAAAATACTCTTAAACACACAATGTTCAATGTATAGGTGGAAATATGGAAAATGATGAAGTTTAGAGATTTTGGATTCATTTTTTAGGATTTTTTGCTGCAAAAAGCTAGGAAAGACCAGAACTAGTGTGTTTTTGCTACATTGCCTTTTATGAGAGTTTTCTTTAACGCTTTCTTCTATGATTTCACGACATCAATCAAACTTCATGAAAACTTATTTCAAGTCTTAATTCTCATATTTCTCATCTGGAATTATCTTTCATAGTTCATTAATGCATTTTTACCTTTGTTGTGTTTTTATAAGTGCTAGAAAGGTAATAGGTGCATTAGTGTTGTCGGAAGTTATCTTTGAATTTGCAATTTTCTAGAATTTTTTTAAGGATTATAATGCATTTTTTGTCGATTTAATTGTCTGAATTTTGGTAGCAAAATGAAAGAACAATTTGCTACAATGGGCGCCAAAAGGAAGGAGCAAAGTTCAAAGGGTGTAGTTGATGCAACTGCCGTATGATCAAAGGCATTGTGGTGCCACTTTTGGAAATTCAAAGAGGACTAATTAGAGATACTAAACTGGACATATGAAGGCTTCCTATTGGTTATAATGTTGACTTTTTGGAGCTCAAAGGATCATGAGAAAAAGGCTTAAAGGAAATGGGAGTTAAAGGAACTAAACAAGCAAAAGAATTCAAGAAAGCAAGGAAAAAAAATCTAAAAGGCTAGTAGTTACATGGAATTTTTTCTTTTTTGCAACTTTAAAGGCTAAAGCATCTTTCATTTGTCTATAAATAGGGAGAGTGGCCAGCCAATGAGGGAGGAAGTAGCTTAGTTTTACAATTTTTCTTTTCGTTGCATTTACTTTCTTTTTTATATAAACAGTTTCCTTATTCATTTAAAAGGTTGTTTGGGAGAAAATTGGATTTATTTTCTAGTAAAATTTATTTTTTTCTTTAATTTTAAATGCACTTTATGATTTCTTTGATAAAAGTTTCATATCTTTAAGCTTTCATATTTAATTTCAATTGAATTCAAGTGTTTTGCAAATCTATTTTCTAATTTTTGGTTTTGACCTCTTTATAATTTTTTGATTAGTTCTTGATCAAATCTAGCTAGTTTTGAGCCAAATGTTTTTCTTAGATTTGCAACTCATAGATCTTTAAATGTGGAAAAAATCTCATTCAAATTCTATCTACAAAATTCAAAAACTATCTCCAAATTTTAGGTTAAACTTAGTTGGCAAAGTTAAACTTTGAATGAGTGATAAAATATGAAGGGACTTCTCTCTTTCTTGGCATTTGGTTTGATATTCTTACACTTTACACACTTCAATTCATATGCTTTCTTGTTAATTTTCATTTGTTTGCATTTAATTTCTTGCATTTGCCTACTGTTTGGATGAATTCTCTTACACACTTACACTGAATTTCTAGTTTTTGCATTAGATTTGAATCTTAGTTCATTGAGCTTAAATTTCAAAAGCTTGCTATGATTTCTTTATTAATTCATGTTGTAATCTTGTTGATTTAGTTTGCATTAGTTTAGTTTCCAGTTTGTTCCTCCTAGAAAATTCTAGATCTATTTTTTTTCTTTCATGACTAGGTAGATTCTACTTCCAATTAGTTTTGATTTTGACATTTCTTTGTTAGTTCTTGCACTTTCTTTTCAATTTTTATTTTCCAATTCAGTTTCTCTTCTTGTTCCTTTAATGTTCTTATATTTTCTAGCTCATGTTCAATTGATTTTGCACAATTTAAATCCAAACATTTCTAGCTTGAAGTTTTGGTTTACAAATTTAGTTGCATTTTAGGTTTTCATGTTCTCTACTTAAGTCATGCAATTTTATTCCATTAAATGTACTGCAATGTTGTTATTCTTTTCTTAGTTCATTCACTATTTTTCCACTTACTATTCAATTTCATACAAAATGTAGCATATTAGATCCAAAATATTGAATTTCAGTTTTTCAAGCTTTGCATACAATTTTTGGTTTTGCTCGTTCAAATGAGTTTGCATTTTCATTCTTCAATCGTTATTTCAATTTTATTTTCATCTTTAGTTAAGCTATTGTTATTGTCAATTTTCAGTTTGTTTCGACTAATTCTTGAGTACTATTAGAAATTTCTTCATTTAGAAGTTATAGCTAGTTAGAGTTAGTAAAGGTTAGTTATTATAGTTATGTCCACTTAGTTACTATTTTTGTTAAACTTTTTACTTGCCATTTTCAATTCTTATATTAGATTTCCATTTTAATTTATGTTTAGTTCATGGCATTTTATTTTAGCTATTATTTTTGTAATTTTTATTTACTTTACTTAGCTTAGTTTTATGCTAACCTTTTTTTGATTGAACAAACTTTAGATAGGATTTGGCGATAATAGGTATTTAGTCTAGAAATCTTTTTAACTAAGCCTTATGGGATCGACATCTAAATTTTTATAGTCCCTATTATTATTTGAATAGCCTATTGTGCATTTGCACAATATTCAAATTAGTGATCAAAGCTATCTAAAACTTCCCTACCAAATCTCAATAATTCCTCATCATCCATAACTGATTCTTTCCTAATAAAATCTTCGTCAGGCTGCTTTACAAAACTTGGCAAATTTGCCACCACTAGGTTATCCATAAAATCATCATCAGAATCAAAATATATATACCATTTTCACCATAGAATACAAAACATTGCATGTTTCCATGCCTTGTTTCTTAAGGTTAGACTCAATATTACTAGGCAAGGTTTCTAAGGGTCGATTGCTTATGGCTTGAGCTAGTTGACTTATTTGGTTTTCAAGGTGTTTAATTGACACGGCTTCCATTGCATTAATTAGGTTAACATTTCTTCAATTTTTTTTTTTTTGTTCTTGGGTTAGGTTGCATGCTGGTGGGTGGAAGTTTGTATTTTGGGTGGGGGGTTGTTGGATGGGCTAATTCTAAGAAAAGTTTAGCTAGTTTCTCTTGGCTAGGCTGTAAATTTTGTTATATAGGTTTTAGGCAGGCTTGGATTATCAATAGAGTGGACCATTTCTATTCTAAATGGGCATTTTTTAGTAGCATGAGGTCTATCATAAATTTCATAAGAAATAGATGAGCTTTATATAGCATGGACAAGGGTAGTTTGGCATAGGATTTGCCAGGCATCTATTTTTTTTTGAAAGGCTAGTTAGTTGTAAAGTAATAGAAGTAAGAGTATCAAGTTCATACACACTAGCAGACCTTTTATATACCTTTTTTTCCATTCTCTATTGGTATTTTTTGGCCATCATCTCTTCAATTAGTTCATGTGCTTTATTGGCCATTTTACTCATTGGCTCCTCTAGCAACCAAATCAAGTGTAGTTCACATTGATGGTGTTAGTCCATTATAAAATATTTGAGTTTGCAACCATTGTGGGAGACCATGGTGTGGACACATTCTCAATAGCTCTTTGAATCTTTCTCACATATCATATAAGTTTTCACCATCAAATTGCATGGATGTTGTTGTTTCACTACTCATCTTGGTCATCTTGGCAAGTAGAGAGAATTTAGCTAGAAACTTTTGCACCAAATCATCTTATGCTGTTATTGGTCTAGAAACTTTTACATTAAATCATCCTATGTTGTTATTGATCCAAATGGTAAAGAAGATAGCCAACTTTTTACCTTGTCCCTAAGTGAAAAGAGAGAAAATCTTAGTTGGATTGCATCATTTGAAATGCCATTATATTTAAATTTATCACATAATTCAAAAAAATTGGAAAGAAGAATATTTGGATCATCCTTGGTAACCCTCCAAATTGTATAGAAGTTTGGACCATTTGAATAATCAAAGGCTTAATCTCAAAATTGTTTGCTTGAATAGCCAACCTTCGTATGGATGCTTGAAATCCATTAGCATTAGAAGTAGCATAGTCCCTTAACATTTTATGACCTTTATTGTTTGTATTCGCCATTTGGACTGGTGTTGGTGGTGCTGTTTACTCTCTTCTCAAATGACTAAATGTTTTTTCAATTTATTTTATTGATTGGAGGACGTTAACACTTCTAAATCTATGCATGCAAATAAAGAAAAAATCAAATAGTTTAAAAAGATCTAATAGTTTAAACAAATAAAAATAAATGCTTAGATTACAAGGGAGTAGAAAATCTTTATTGATATTGATTCAAACATAGTTATGATCTTAGTAACGGTGCCAAAAATTTGATTGTTACTTTTTATAATGCCTGCGAGTGCACAAATCATAATCAAGTAATAGAGTGAGTGATTAGAGTATCATTCCCTTGAGGATTATAAAATTGAAATGGTTGGGTGGAAATCAAGTACAAAAGCTGATAAGCTACTATTTTATATCTAAACTAATGTAAAGATTGGTTTGATGTAATGAAAAATAAATCAAGAAAATAAAAAGAACACTCATGTAGGCCTAGATCACAATATCCATTAGTCACTTGGAATCTTTGATGTGGTTGAATGCTAGATCTAAAAATAATGACTAAAAGCATTGAAATAAGAAAGACTGGTAAAGTTTGAATGTTGTAAAGCATAAAAGAAAGATTGGAAACAAAGTTTCATTAAAACCAAAAGCTTTAGAATAAATAAAAGAGTAATTTTCAAATCTTAAAGAACAAAAGAATTGTAAATTGAATGCTAAAGAATAGAAAAGTAATTGAAACCAAAATTTGTAAATAATATTGGAAAACTAAAAAGATTGTAAAAAATCTTTAAAGAAAAACTACTTGTATTGAAGAAAAGAATTAAGAAAACAAGCAGTTATGGCTAATTTGTCACCTTAGCTAAACTATAAAAGAGGCTCAGAAAATCTAAGAACTAAAGAAAAGAAAAGAATGAGATGTGAGAGATGTGTTGAATACAAGAGAAAGCCTTCCTATTTATACTAGAGGGTTCAGCTATAGGAGAAGATTAAGATTTCAATTTGATTGCTGTCTAAACTCTGATGGATAAAAATTATCTTGATATTAAAGAGGTTGGCCAAATGTGATAATTTGCAATCTTTGAAAGCCTTGGCTGAATAGATCACCTTGAAGTGCAATATTAGATGTCCATCATAATTTGCATGCTTGATCCTGAATTCTTGAAAATAGTTTCAGCTAATCTTGGATTATTAGGACCATATTGTTGCTTTTAATTCAAACTTTTAAATATAAAGATCAAAAATACCATCTAATGTAACCCTTTCAATGAAGGCCAAAAAGTCCTTGGTTAAGCACAATTCTTCTTAGTCAAATGCATTGAAGAGAGCCTTTCCTTAAATATAAGTTTTCAAATATTGAATGCATGTAGAAGTCCTTTTGCAATTGAGAAAACCAAATGCTTGTAAGTGTTTAAATGCCATTATGATTCATTAAACCAAGTGAATTTAGGAAACCTACTTAAAATAAGATTTAGCTAAAATAGTTCTTTACAAGGCTCCATCTTGCATGAACTTTTCATGATTGTGCATGAAAATCATCTCCCAAGCATAAAAACCTAAAAATCAAGAAAACATACATTAAAGGTATCGAATTCATTCAAATTTCAAACTTCTTAAACCAATTTAAACTTGTAAATCTCTATATAGTTTAGTGCTCAACTATCCAAAGAAAATTTTCATATTGGATATAAGAGAGGCAATGCATATAATGGGATAAAGATCTATGAGGATAGATCTAAAGAGTTGCATTACTCTCTTAATCCATAAACATAGACAAGGTGCTAAAAGAGTTTAGCATAATGGAATCTAATTGTAGATCCTTGCCTATGTTACATAGTATATAAATATATAAGATGCTAAAAGAGTTTAGCAAAAGGACACTTATCTATGCTGCATTACATGAATCTCTCTAAAGGCATATGTTACAAGACAAAAGAAAAAAGAGAGATAACATGGACAAAATACAATATCAATTATATTTATCATATTTAGATGCTATGTGCTATACTAAATGTTTTAGTATAATGAAAGGCTGAAAACCATATAGATGGTTGCTTCACATTTAATTATCATTTGACAAGGATAATAGCAAGTTACAAAATGATTATATTTTACTCTATATGATGGTAAAATTAGTTTAAAAGCGTTTCAAACATTATATGACCATTAATTCTATAAAACCATGTTGAAAACAATTCTTTCTTTAAAGTAGAAAACTTTTGGATCAAGAAATGATTGCACTAAAATTTTAGTTTTTTCTTACTTATTTTAAGTGTAATTTTTCTAGTATTTTGGCTTGTTCTTTAAAAATCTTGACAAAAATACTCCTAAATGCATATTCTCTTATGTGTAGGTAAAAATAGAGAAAATGAGGAATTTTGGATCATTTGAACTCATTTTGGAGGATTCATGGTGGTAAAAGCCAATAAAGGCCGCAACTAGTGTAATTGTGTTTCATTACCTGTTAAAGGAGTTCTTCTTACCCTTTTCTTCAATGACTTGTTAAGGTCAAATGAACTTCATTAATTCATTCAATTATAGGTTTAATAAACAAAATAACATTGGAATTACACTCAAGTAAAATCATACTATTCAACTTGAATATTATAATATAGTTATTCATAATTTGACATTAATCCAATTTAATCCGAAATAAATTAGTTGTGTCAATTATACCGATATGAGATAAATATATAGATAGTTGTGTCAATTTAAAACTAATAAGGCTTTTCAATATATTGATAAAAACATTTTTTAAAAAAATAAAACAATAACTCTTTAATCTGTTGGTAAGGCTATTTTTAAATATGTTTTTATAAAATTATTTAAAAATAAATAAGTAAATACAATAGATAAATGAAATAAGCATATAAAATTAAAATAAAAACAAAAATCCTTGAATTCAACTTGGCTTGGTAGCTAAGAATTATAGATGCAAGCATAGGGATCGGCGTGGCTTAGCACTTGGCTAGGGCATGGTTCGGTTTAGAGCAAAAAGAAAATGTGGGTTGGAAATCAAGTTACGTCACGAGTCGGGTTAGAGTACGGTAAAACACGCAGACCCTGAATATCTTAAGGAACTTAAAACAATGTTGTTTTGCCTTGGAATAAAAACCACAAGTTTCCTTTTTTACTCCTTAAAATTGCTTAAACCATTTCTCTCTAAAACATTTTTCCTCTGTCTCTCTCTCTAACAAATTTAATGGTGCCCAAAAACCAAAAAAAAAAAAATTCTAGGAACTGACAGGGTTCTCGACTCTGACCATTGGGAACTTCAACTTCTCACTAAAAACTTCAAAGAATTTTCTAGAAAACCTAAAAAAGAAATAAAACTCTAGAACCTTGAACCTAAAGCCAAAAATCCCAAAAAACCTAATAGAAATCCAATCAAATAAGAGATTGAATCCTAGTTCCAAAAATCCAAAAAACTAAATCAAGCCTAAAATTCCCAAAAACAAAATGAAGCCAAAAAAAAAAAAAAAAAACTCTGATTATTATAAGATTTTCTATATTTGTTGCATATTTTCTCCTTTTAGTTTTTCTATAATTTATCCCCGTTTCTTTGTTTGCCTTTGAATGATTTATATAGTGATTTAATTCTTTTTAATTCTGAAAGAGATTATTCGATTGAATCCTTGAATTGAGGATGATTTGGTTCTCTACAATCCAAGTTTGACGTTCCCAAAATCCTTCCATCCAATAATCTACCATTACTTCCCTTACCAAATCCATGATTTTGTTCGATTGATTTATAAGAGAGGATCTCAAGCATTTGTCTTGATTGTTTTTGTTTTATTTTTATTAAAGCAGAAAACAAAAAAAAAAAAGCAAAAAGAAATTAACTATTGGGCTCAAAGCCCAAACACAAAAGAAAACTAAAGATTGGGCTCAAAACCCAAACTCCAATTCAAAATCCAAAGGTTTCTAGATTTAAAGATCCAAAAATCATTTCGAAAACCAATGATCTAAACGAAATCCAAACCGAAAATGTCTATTCAATTTTAAGCCTCTGACGAAATGAACTGTCTACATTAGTAAACATTAATTCATTCAATTATAGGTTTAATAAACAAAATAACATTGGAATTACACTCAAGTAAAATCATACTATTCAACTTGAATGTTATAATATAGTTATTCATAATTTAACATTAATCCAATTTAATTCGAAATAAATTAATTGTGTCAATTATACCGATATGAGATAAATATATAGATAGTTGTGTCAATTTAAAACTCATAAGGCTTTTCAATATATTGATAAAAAAAAATTTTTTAAAATAAAATAATAGCTCTTCAATCTGTTGGTAAGGCTATTTTTAAATATGTTTTTATAAAATTATTTAAAAATAAATAAGTAAATACAATAGATAAATGAAATAAGCATATAAAATTAAAATAAAAACAAAAATCCTTGAATTCAACTTGGCTTGGTAGCTAAGAATTATAGATGCAAGCATAGGGATCGGCGTGGCTTAGCACTTGGCTAGGGCATGGTTCGGTTTAGAGCAAAAAGAAAATGTGGGTTGGAAATCAAGTTACGTCACGAGTCGGGTTAGAGTACGGTAAAACACGCAGACCCTGAATATCTTAAGGAACTTAAAACAATGTTGTTTTGCCTTGGAATAAAAACCACAAGTTTCCTTTTTTACTCCTTAAAATTGCTTAAACCATCTCTCTCTAAAACATTTTTCCTCTGTCTCTCTCTCTAACAAATTTAATGGTGCCCAAAAACCAAAAAAAAAAAAAATTCTAGGAACTGACAGGGTTCTCGACTCTGACCATTGGGAACTTCAACTTCTCACTAAAAACTTCAAAGAATTTTCTAGAAAACCTAAAAAAGAAATAAAACTCTAGAACCTTGAACCTAAAGCCAAAAATCCCAAAAAACCTAATAGAAATCCAATCAAACAAGAGATTGAATCCTAGTTCCAAAAATCCAAAAAACTAAATCAAGCCTAAAATTCCCAAAACCAAAATGAAGCCAAAAAAAAAAAAAAAACTCTGATTATTATAAGATTTTCTATATTTGTTGCATATTTTCTCCTTTTAGTTTTTGTATAATTTCTCCCCGTTTCTTTGTTTTCCTTTGAATGATTTATATAGTGATTTAATTCTTTTTAATTCTGAAAGAGATTATTCGATTGAATCCTTGAATTGAGGATGATTTGGTTCTCTACAATCCAAGTTTGACGTTCCCAAAATCCTTCCATCCAATAATCTACCATTACTTCCCTTACCAAATCCACGATTTTGTTCGATTGATTTATAGGAGAGGATCTCAAGCATTTGTCTTGACTGTTTTTGTTTTATTTTTATTAAAGCAGAAAACAAAAAAAAAAAAAGCAAAAAAGAAATTAACTATTGGGCTCAAAGCCCAAACACAAAAGAAAACTAAAGATTGGGCTCAAAACCCAAACTCCAATTCAAAATCCAAAGGTTTCTAGATTTAAAGATCCAAAAATCATTTCGAAACCAATGATCTAACGAATCCAAACCGAAAATGACTATTCAATTTTAAGCCTCTGACGAAATGAACTGTCTACATTAGTAAACATTAATTCATTCATTATAGGTTTAATAAACAAAATAACATTGGAATTACACTCAAGTAAAATCATACTATTCAACTTGAATGTTATAATATAGTTATTCATAATTTAACATTAATCCAATTTAATCCGAAATAAATTAGTTGTGTCAATTATACCGATATGAGATAAATATATAGATAGTTGTGTCAATTTAAAACTCATAAGGCTTTTCAATATATTGATAAAAAATTTTTTTTTAAAATAAAACAATAGCTCTTCAATCTGTTGGTAAGGCTATTTTTAAATATGTTTTTATAAAATTATTTAAAAATAAATAAGTAAATACAATAGATAAATGAAATAAGCATATAAAATTAAAATAAAAACAAAAATACTTGAATTCAACTTGGCTTGGTAGCTAAGAATTATAGATGCAAGCATAGGGATCGGTGTGGCTTAGCACTTGGCTAGGGCATGGCTCGGTTTAGAGCAAAAAGAAAATGTGGGTTGGAAATCAAGTTACGTCGCGAGTCGGGTTAGAGTACGGTAAAACACGCAGACCCTGAATATCTTAAGGAACTTAAAACAATGTTGTTTTGCCTTGGAATAAAAACCACAAGTTTCCTTTTTTACTCCTTAAAATTGCTTAAACCATTTCTCTCTAAAACATTTTTCCTCTGTCTCTCTCTCTAACAAATTTAATGGTGCCCAAAAACCAAAAAAAAAAAAAAATTCTAGGATTTGCAGGGTTCTCGACTCCGACCATTGGGAACTTCAACTTCTCACTAAAAAATTCAAAGAATTTTCTAGAAAACCTAAAAAATAAATAAAACTCTAGAACCTTGAACCTAAAGCCAAAAATCCCAAAAAACCTAATAGAAATCCAATCAAACAAGAGATTGAATCCTAGTTCCAAAAAACTAAATCAAGCCTAAAAATCCCAAAACCAAAATGAAGCTAGAAAAAAAAAAAAAAAAAACTCTGATTGTTATAAGATTTTCTATATTTTTTGCATATTTTCTCCTTTTAGTTTTTGTATAATTTCTCCCCGTTTCTTTGTTTGCCTTTGAATGATTTATATAGCGATTTAATTCTTTTTAATTCTGAAAGAGATTATTCGATTGAATCCTTGAATTGAGGATGATTTGGTTCTCTGCAATCCAAGTTTGACGTTCCCAAAATCCTTCCATCCAATAATCTGCCATTGCTTCCCTTGCCAAATCTACGATTTTGTTCTATTGATTTATAGGAGAGGATCTCAAGCATTTGTCTTGATTGTTTTTGTTTTATTTTTATTAAAGAAAAAACAAAAAAAAAAAGAAAAAGCAAAAGGAAATTAACTATTGGGCTCAAAGCCCAAACACCAAAGAAAACTAAAGATTGGGCTCAAAACCCAAACACCAATTCAAAATCCAAAGGTTTCTAGATTTAAAGATCCAAAAATCATTTCGAAAACCAATGATCTAAACGAAATCCAAACCGAAAATGGCTATTCAATTTTAAGCCTCTAACGAAATGAACTGTCTACATTAGTAAACATTAATTCATTCAATTATAGGTTTAATAAACAAAATAACATTGGAATTACACTCAAGTAAAATCATACTATTCAACTTGAATATTATAATATAGTTATTCATAATTTGACATTAATCCAATTTAATCCGAAATAAATTAGTTGTGTCAATTATACCGATATGAGATAAATATATAGATTTGGGTGTTGGAGAAATCATGTTATCGAGTTTCGAACGATCCATATAAATGTGGATGACAGGATTGTCCACTTCATTGATAAAAGGATATAATCGGCAAAAAATTTATTTTTTGTCTTTTGTTTTGGCTTTTTACCCAGGTTTAAGGCGTGCATATACAATTGCACAGATGCTGGAAAAGGTCTGCTGCATCGCATGCAGAGAGCTGAATAGAATCTGCATTATTTAGGACAGGCACAGCTAAGAAAAAAGACGGTGCTTGCAAGTTGGGGCAGCGTAGCATTAGTCCAGACATACCAAATGTGCCACTGCCACATCAACTACCAGCAATTTCACAAAACTGAAGTCCCATCGATGTCTGTCTCTGACTCAATTGCATATTGCATATGCATATGCATGCAACCGCAAGGCCTATTTCCTTGGCTGGCTGTCAGGCGCTGGCCCTGCTCCCTGTTCAATCCCAACTGCACGTCAACACTTTATTGCCACATGTTTGGGCTTGAAGGTCGGCATTTCTTCCTCAGTTCAATTCAAACCCTACTGACTTGGAGAGACTTCCTATTCCAACCTTATCGCCCTTTTTTTTATTTAATTTTTAATTTGTCAAAATATTACGTACAGAAATCAGGTTTCATTCATATGGTGTCCAGAATAGAAAGCTTCAAGACCAGCTTGATTTTGAGCATTTGACGAGAATTGACTTTGCCTGCCAAATTTCAATTGTGATCGAATCTGTTTGGACTTCACAATATGGGGGAGGTGATGTATCTATCCCATAAAGTCAGACATCAGAGGGAGGCATCCAGAAGAAGAAAGGGAAATTAAGAAACTTGGACAGTATACAGTTTTCTTTTCATCCTATAAAACCGTTACAAGCACGCATGGAATATTTTTATTCCAGCATATCATGATAACAATGCTTCAGTTATATTTCACAGAATTAGTAGTTCCACCAAGTTGTTAAGAAAACATTCCATATATAAAAGGCCAAGCACTGAACCTTTTTTTTTTTCGACCTTTTAACCATGCCCCTTTCATACGAAGATCATTTATCAATCGACTTAAATAATTAGGTGCAAGGAGAACTGAAATTAAATTGTATCATGACGCTCATTCTGTAAATTTTATCATATCCATTTTAAGATTTGATCTCAAAATCTATAAATTAAAATGACCTTTATAAATGTAATATGTTATATCCCCATGCCAGTTATGTTGTAAGTTGAAAATTACCTCTAAAATGAATAGAACACGAAGTGCTCGAATCCAAAACCACTCGTGAAGGTAAAACGACCTTTTACCCATGGAGCAAAATTTTCTTATTTTCATACTTGTATTGCTTGAAAAAGATATCATCTGAGTTTTTAATTTTTTTTTTTTTTTGAATATAGTAGTTTATACTTACAATAATCATGTATCTTGACACATAAAAATAATTATATTTCAACTTTTTATATTGACGCTCCTTCCATCTTATGCAAAAATTATTAGTGAAATGCTTATCAAATATACTCCCTCTTTCTCTCTTTTGTTTGTCTCTTTTTGTTTTTAAAGAAAAAAGTTTTTAATGAAAATTTAAAAATGTTTCCAAAATTAATTATAAAGAATAAAAAATAATTTAAAATATAAAAAGTAAAAGTTTAAAAGTTTAAAAAATTGATTTTGAGACATTAAAAAAATGAAATAAAAAGTCGAGTTGAGAGTGTATAATAATAATAATAAATAATATTTATTATTAATTATTAATTTTTGTATTTAAAATTTATAGGACAAGTTTCATATGAAAGAGTAATACACATTTAACAATTAAAGCTTAATTACGATTACGATTACTCCTTTTTAAGAAGAAATATAAGCCTAGAACTCAAATCTCTAATCGCTTAAGAAAGCATCCTTAGATTTACTTATTCAATAATCAAACATTTTTTACTTTTAAGCTAAAACCAATTTTTAGGACTTAAGCATAAAGTTTATTGAATTAAATAAATTGAAGGAAACGAAAAACAAGAAATAAGAAAAGGGTAGTGCTGGTGGTGATTTGTTTTCGTATGAAAAGCACCAAACGACGGCGAGTACAAGGTTCAAAGTTGAAGTCGTAAGGCCAATACGAGAGCAACGCTTGGCAGTTGTCGTGTTTTGCTTTTTGAAAATTTCACTGGAGATGCATGTGCTTAGCTATTCAGGTTGCCACTGTTGCAGACCATCCCACATGCTTCTGCCTTTTGGAACCCCCACCCTCTTTTTCTCCGCTTTTACCT
This sequence comes from Durio zibethinus, assembly GCF_002303985.1. Next base: position 14,124,909 of record NW_019168470.1, on the reverse strand, counting down.
TTTTTCTTTTCCAAATTTTTTATACTACTAAAATATTTCAAAATCAAAACTATATCTTCTTTCTCTTTCTTATTTTATTTTTAATATTGACAATGACAATTGCTTCAATTATAGACTTGAAACATTTATTTAAACTTTACAATCTAATTTAATGAATAATATTTGTATATTTTCAATAAATAATTATAATTAAAAATTTATATGCATGATTTATAGATGTAATACAAACGGTATAAAAAAATTTATCTTTGTTTATATACATAAAAGAGAGGAAAAAGCACAAGGATGTTGCTACTTGTTTAATCATATATATGTGTTAGTTACAAAATTCATCTCAGCTTTGAGTTATTGGTTTTTATTTATTGGTAAAAGGTGATGGAGTGATTGATTGATGGTGTGGAGCATCTGATAGAATTCATGAAAAGCTTTCCACAGTTTACTCCAACAACTATTATTATTCAGTGTTTAGCTGGATCCATATGTTAGAATACTTTTATTAATTCCACCAATGCCAATACTGACAAAAGACAAAAGTGTGATAAACAGAGTAGTTGCTAACACGATGGCCCACAGATTTTACGGTGATAGCCTGAGAAAAGAAAAGATTGGTAGCCAAAGCTTTGCAGAGTTCACATCTCCAAGACCATGAGCATGACCATAATAGCAAGCATCCATGTTTCAAATTTCAAATTTCAACATGTTTTCAAACACAAATAAACAGACTAGATTCTTAATTCTTGGTGTCCAACAAAATCACCTTTTATAAATTCGACCTCCCTCACCACCGCCTCAAATTAAGGCATATAATATATTAGTTGTACTGCCATTTCTCTCTCTCTGTTTTTTCTTTTTAATCATCAGAAGCTGTACCGACATTTCTATTATTATAAATTATAAACAGTACATAAAAACAAAAAAATACTAATTTCTTTTTGGTTTTCTTGGTTAACTTAAATTTTATATAGATGATAATATTAATTTTTAAATTATATTAAAATATTTAAAATTATTTAAATTTAAAAAAATTTTAATTTATACTTAAATTATAATTTTTTTAATTAATATAATAATTATCTTTAATATAATTAATTTCGAATGATAATATATAAAAATAAATAATTCATCAAATATTACATTAATTAATATATTCATATATTATATTAAAAATTTTTAAAATTTAAATATTATATTAAATATTTTATGATAATTTAAAAATTATTCGTGATATTAATTCAATTTAAAATAATAAAAATTCAAAGCATAGTATAATTCCTTTATATAATCATGTTAAAAATAATATTTAATAAATTTAAATTCAAATTTTGCTATTTATAACTTCTTCTTCTATTTCAAGTTACGGATTCTTTATGTTTAAAAAAAATTCAAATTAACAACAACAATTATAGGAGTACAATTTCTACAATTTGAAATTGAAATCAAAAGCCTACATAAGGCCTCACCCCTGCTCCAGTTTTCCTCATCCATACATCTTCAAACCTCGTCATTGTTCTTTCTTTCCGGTAATGCTCTAGAACCAGCTGCCACAGACCTCCTAGTTTCTTTCTGCCAGTTTTGTTAAACAGACCTCGTCATTTTTCTGTTAGAAAAGCGGTTTTTCTTTTCCGTTGGTTATACAAGTATCTTAATCTTAGATTCATGCCGTGCAGAAGTATGGCTTCACCACACTGGATTCTGTTGCTTGTTCTCCTATTTATAGTCTCTGGAACAATGGGAGCTCCCCCCAAAAGGCCTGTAGCGGTCCCATTCGGGAGAAACTATGCGCCTACTTGGGCTCTTGATCACATTAAGTACTACAATGGAGGCTCCGAGATTGAGCTGCACCTTGACAAATATACTGGTATGAATATAATCAACTACATTTGAGTCTTTTATTCCAATCAAATTATCAAATCCGGTGCTTCTATCCTCCTATAATATTTTATATATGTTCTCCTATCCTATGAAAGGTACTGGTTTCCAGTCAAAAGGATCTTACTTATTTGGACACTTTAGTATGCAAATAAAGCTAGTTCCTGGAGATTCTGCTGGAACTGTTACTGCCTTCTATGTGAGTTAAATTGCTGTCCTTCAGCTGCAGCTATTATGCAAACGAAGCAGAAATTTTTGCTTCATTTATTTGTTTGCTATTCCTTCCCAAACTATAAAATACTCAACTAAATACTACTACTAGACTAACATTTTTTTTCTGATCTCTTGCAGTTATCTTCTCAAAATTCGGAGCATGATGAGATAGATTTTGAGTTCCTGGGGAACAGGACAGGCCAGCCATACATTCTGCAGACGAATGTGTTCACCGGAGGAAAGGGTGACAGAGAACAGAGGATTTATCTTTGGTTTGACCCAACCAAAGCCTACCACTCCTACTCTGTTCTGTGGAACATGTATCTAGTAGTGTGAGTGTCCTGTTTACTACTAGTATTTTCTAACTGCCCAAACGTCCAAATCCTTTCAATTTTTATCTTCTGCATTTAACAATAATATAAGCATGCATAACTTCATGATTAGTCGTTTCTGCATCTTCTATTAGATTTTAGCCTTCTGTTGTGCATTTAAGTTGCTAGAATGCTGAAGTCGTTTTTATATTCAAATTCTAGGACCAACACCCTAACTTTCGAAACCTTCGGATGATATCCTCCGTCGATCTTATCATAGGGATTCATGAATTTAATTGGACAAACTGCAACATAAATGAAATCAACCACCCTTTGTTAATGCATACTAAAATTTGATGATTTTTCAGGTTTTCATCTTTTGTTACGTCAAATATTAGGGATTTTTCAGTTTTGAGTCATCAAGTGGTTGGCTTACTTTATGACTTTTTAATGGAAATTGATTGCTGCCAGCAAACATTTCGACTCGAATGAAGAACTTTCTTTTTTTGGTTTTTTTTTCCAGTCATTCTAATTTTATTATTAGAAAAATATGGACAGATTCTTTGTGGACGACATACCAATCAGAGTGTTTAAGAACTGTAAAGATTTGGGGGTGAGATTCCCATTCAACCAGCCAATGAAGATATACTCGAGCTTGTGGAACGCAGATGACTGGGCAACCAGGGGTGGGCTCGAGAAGACTGACTGGTCCAAAGCCCCTTTTATAGCCGCCTACAAGGGCTTCCACATTGATGGGTGTGAGTCTTCCGTGGAAGCCAAGTTCTGTGCCACGCAGGGCAAGCGGTGGTGGGACCAGAAGGAGTTCCAGGACCTTGATTCCTATCAATGGAGGAGGCTCCTCTGGGTCCGCACGAAGTTCACCATCTACAACTACTGCACAGATAGGGTTAGATACCCTACCGTGCCTCCCGAGTGCAGGAGAGACAGAGACATTTAAATCTTATTCATTACCGAATCAAAATTTCCCCATATTCTTAGTACCATGTAAGATCGATGTTGTCTTTTAAGCTTGGCTTGTTGGGTTCGTCTTCATTCATCTTTCTATTTCTAGTTTCATTGGTGGCCTTCTGGATTGATGGCAATTACTTTTTATGTAAGTTTACTCCAAACATTTCTTATCATGATCATGATAATACTAAACCTATACTAATATATTATTTTTATGTGTATGATCCATTGTATTATGAAGAATTAGGATAAAATAAGATAAAAAAAAATTGGATTGGATTAGATGATATCATATTATGTTTTGTTTGAAATTAACAATAAGATAACATATTTATTGTATCCTTATCATGCTTGGTGTGTCAAACAAAAGTAGAATAATATTTTTTCAAATATAAAAATTATTTTTTAAAAATATATAATTTATAATTTATAATTTTATAATTGCAGACATTTTATTTTGTTTGAAATTAAAAAAAAAAAGATTTAGATTAATTTTTTTTAAAAATCTAAATTCAAATTCATTTTAATTCGAATTTATGATTAAATTTGGCTTGTCGCATTCACGATTACATTTTATTAAAGCTTGTTCAAGAACAATTTTGAGCGTTAGAATCCATTGATTGGATCTCAGATTTAAAACATATTGACATAAATTTTGACGAAATTGTTAAAAAGATTCCATCAAAAAACATTTTCTATAAATAATGATACAACTTTTAGCGGTGAAATTTTTTATTGATAAAATTTTAGCAACCAAATTAATTTATGTACATAAATTCTTTTAACGACAGGATATCCAGTAATAATTTATAAATTTCTGTCACTAAAAATAATTTTATATTTATTGAATTTAATTATTTTACCAACAATTTCTGTTTGTAATAGTTATTACCACAAAATATTCCATCACTAATGATAAAATTATGTTAAAATGCACTTAATAAGAATCAGTAATTAAAATTTTTATTTTATATTATTTTTTATTTCCCATCTTTTTTTTATTTTCTTTAATTTTTCAGATTTCCTTTTAAAGTAATTACATGAAAATTAAAATATACTACGATACAAAATAAAATAAACAGATATATACATTTCATTGATAAATAAATATAATAATATTTAACAAAATTATTCATGAATTATAATTATATATGAAGAACAAAAAAAAAAAAAATTTACATAGTTTGTATAAATATTTGAGTAATACGCGCAAGCCAAGCAGTTCCAATTCACAACAACAGAAGCCTACAAAATTGGGTGAAAATAATTAAACTATAAACTAAATAATTGTAATTGGTACCAAAAATTAAAATTAAACATGAAGTAAAAGTCTAAAAGGAAGTGAAATTGTCATTAGAAGTATAATTTCAAGAAAACAATGATCATGGTTATCAAGTATGATTAAACTAAAGAACAAAATAAAAATCAAATTAAAGAATCATTGTCTAATCACCAAAAGTCAGTTATAAAACTTCAAAATCAAACTAGGCTATAACATTGATTAATAAAGAAAACTGTTAACATAAGGTTTTTGGAAATTGTTGCACTTAAAAAATCACCCCAATATTATATATTCCAATCAAACTGCTATATACTAAAACATTAGACACCGTTAAAGAATCAGGGGTTGTTACACTATATTTCATCTTCTTGTTAGCATCAAAAGAGGCACAACCATATTTATTACAAATAAAAGTCGATGTCATACCATTCCATAACTCTATTCCTTTATTTAATACCTAACGGAAATCATTTTGGGCATCTTCAACAAACTGGCATTTTCCATGCATGCTCAAAAGAGGGCTATTTCCAAATCCCAAAATCCATAACATCCTCCTACCCACAGCCACTCACTGTACTACATCTCAAATAAATATCAATCAAACGATCATACACAAACCAAGTCTCCATTAATCTACTATAAAACGAATACATACATATCAATCAAATGTAGTTTCCAAAAAGTTCACTCTTGAACATGTTCCTAATAATGTAAACACGTTCTCAAATATTCGTTCAACCTCAATCTAGCTATTCCAAGTAGGATTTCTGGGTAGGCTCTAGGTAAGATTCAGACACTTCCACCGGTGCACAAGTTACCAAATAGGAACAGTAAAAGCAACATCAATCTCTACCCAGAACAAGGTGTACCAAAAACCAAACACAAATTTGTATTAAATACTTAGACAATTACATATAAATTTAGCAACATTGCAAAGTAACAAGGAAGATAAATATGCATACAAGTATTCCATAAATGTCTCAAAGTGGCCTCAAAAAACATTTAAGACAAGTTTTAGTATTACCTTTGCATAAAGCTCTACATACTGGCGGAACTCAAGGTCATCCGACAAAGCCCTGTCTGTTACAAGCTTTAATAGTCCTTTTGATTACCCTTTTAGCAGCTCCCTGGAACAATAATAATAAATGGCTTCATATGAATTTTAAGTAAGAAGGTAAGATAATACCTTGCCGATCACAAATTTTAATCTTACACTAATTAAGAGTTATCAAACTTCAGTGGTTCATTGGTCCAAAGGCCATCAAAACCAAATCTCTCTGGATGAACACCAAAGTGAACACAAAAAGTTTGATTTGAGTCTATAACCAACAAAACCAGGTAGATACATGAACATGTAAGAAAACGAACCAGAGTGTGACCCCCAAATAATGCCACTATATCCTTGACAGATAGACCCATTCGATAAAAGATGTCCCGCCGGTAAGGTGCACCTAACACTTAAAACCAGGAAATTAAAAAAAAAAAAAAAAGAAGCTGGGTCGGGGGCTTTACCAGGCTAGTTTGGGGTAGAGCTGGGGAATTTTGCAGTGGGGTTTGAGGCGAAGAGGGCGATGGTGTGAGGGAGAAAGGGGCGCAGCTCGTAAAAGGGTGGGTAGGGCAGCAGAAAGCACATAACTCGTGAAAGGGAGAGGGTGCGCAGCTCGCGCAAGGGGACAGTGCAGGCAGAGGTGGCGGCCAGCGAAAGTAGGGGATGGCGACAGTCATGGGCACCACTGGGAGTGAGGGTAGGGGCGCCGTCAGAGTGCTGGGAGAGAAATGGGTCGGGGTGAGGGAAAAGAGAAATGAGAAGGAGGAAAGAATTAGGGTTTTATGTTTTAGGAATTTAAGTAATATTCTATTTTAAAAACATTTAAACTTGCAGTTAAAGAAGTTACTAACGGATTTCTTTCCTTGTTATTTTTTTATCAAAAAATAAAAAACTTTCATTATTCTAGAAAAACATCAACATTTGTGATGGAATCTGGGAGATGCTCCTGTACAGTTTTTTGACCCTCAACGCAAGATAGCTTCGCAACATTATAACTCAATGTATTTGCAAACCTATTGATAAGTAGAAATCGATAAATTCAGTACTGTAATGCTGCCCTAAAAATACCATTGTTATTCTTGTTCTCTCCCAGTAAGAGTCCACTACCTTTTCAAGCTCATGTACCACCTGCATCAGTTTCCACCCTACTTCCTCGCAGCTCCATTTTTTAATGTAGATATTTAATTTTATTTGATTTTTTTTTATTTAGATTAATTTTTATAATTGAATTTGATCTTTCTTTTTTTTTTGTAACTCAATATACAATCCACTTTTAAAGTAATGTAAAAAGCCTAATCTTAAAATTCCCTTGATGGCCATTAAGTTAAAAAATATATATAAAATAATAATAATAATAATGATATTTAAATATAAAAAATTTAAATCTTAAATTAAAAAATTAATAATTAAAATAATAAAATAAAATTTTCACTAAAAATCAATAAAAGAGCCCATCTAAGCTCAAGCAATTTTAAATCCCAAAAATGAAATGAATAAGCCCAAAAAAAAAAAAAAAAACACTCTGAAAAGAAAGGGGAGCTAAATGCTAAGTGGCTTGAAGCCACTTGAAACCACATGCAAAGGATGGAAAAGCATGCAAGTATTCAAATAAATATGGTAAAAGCACAAATATTTAACAAATGTAAGTATTTCAAATTTTCAATGGTCCAAATCTCATTTATGCATGAATAGTGCTGAGAATAGTCTTGAAACATTAAACCTTTATCACTTTTATTCAAAAAACTTTGGAACAAGTTTGTAAATATTTTTCATAAATATGAAAACTTGTTTGACTCATAAAACATGTACAATTTTAACAAATTTCTCAAGCCTTATATAATTCAACCATCAATATATATCACACAAAATGCATTAAGACAGTAAAAATCATTTTTGTAGCACTAAACTTATTTAAACAAATTTATTTATACTAAACAAAATAGGATAGGGTAAACCATTCAAAACTTAGTATTTTCAAGATTTTGATTCTTGAGAGCTTCAAGCTTATTTTTGCTTAGAAAAGACCTTAAAAAAATTCTAAAAGCTTGTCAAGTTCATTTGTAACCAACTTGAGTCATTCCAACCAATTTTCAATGTCAAAACAAGTTGTTCAAGTGGTCATTTGGCCTTAGAAATAAAGAAATCAAAAAGTAAATTCTTAAACCCCATATTTCCTTAAAAAATGCTATTAAGATGGGTAAAAATGTTAGAAATATATTTTAAGCTCTTTAAACCATTTAGAAAAGTTTTATATCACAATTTGAAAATGTTTAAATGGTTTTTATGCCCCAAAATGTGTAAAAGTAATATTTGATCTTTTAAGCTCCAAAAACCTTTAAAACTTACATGTAATATTATGAAAAATTAAAACCAATGTAACTTATTAAGTTTCTTTGTTCAAGTAAGTTTAAAATATTGAATACAAGATATTCAAATTTATTTTACACTTTAAAACTTGGTAAAACAAAATTTCATATTTTAAAACTTGACTCTATCAAAAATCATTTTCAAAGCAAAACTTAAAAATTCAAAATCATTAAGCTTTGTATGCTCCCCCCTAGGTTTGTGCATAAATATAAAAATAATCAAGCACACAATTAATCACACCAAAGATATAACATCAATATCAACTATTTATATCAACAACAATACACATATAGTCCTCAAAATAATAATAAATATCTCTTAAGCAATTAAGCACAAAAAACAATTTCAACAATTATCTCAAACATGCTAAGGAGCAAAAATAAATACATACTTAATAACAATTAAGCACTTTAATATTCAACAAGAACAGGCAACCAATTTCATTTCACTTCAAATAAAAATATGGCTTAGAGGTTACCTATCTCTATTGTGTGTCTAAAGTTCTATTCTTCAAACTCGCATTGTAGCTCTTTGCTCTATATCACATATAACAAATATTCTCATTTGATTTTTGGTACCTAAATTATTTTGGGTCCTTGAGAGTTAGTGACTAAATCTCTTGTTTCTTTATAAACCCATGCTTGTCAAATTTTGGAATGGGCCTTTTCTTTAATAGGACGTGTGTGTGGTATGACTATGAAAATTACAAAAATTGTATTTCATCATTTTAGTAGTTAAACAATTCCTGAAAAGCTTTTGTTTTTCATTCATCAATTCGTTAAATTTATTTTGCAAATCAAAATTTTATTTTTCTAAAAATTCATTTCTATTTTGAAAGGTTTCAAAATCTATTTTCAACTTTTCATTTTTTTTCTAAAACATTTTTAGAATTCATATAAAACTCATTCTCAACATTCAACTTTGAAATCATGTTCTTATACTTCCTCATCATTGATTCACATTCAACATATATTAAAACTATTTTACAATTTATCAAATGTATATGAATTTAAATCACAAGAGTTACAGATTACCTCCGGTTTTTCAATAGTCATAAGACAAGATGCATGATGGGTGAAAATTTATCTTTCATGTAGCTTATCCAACTTTCGTCATATCTCATTTGAATTGGAGCAACTTGAGACCAAGTTGGTATTAATGGGGTCAAAAGCTCCATAGAGTAAGCACTTAGCCTTGGCATTATCCATCACTTGTGTCATGTAATTTACATCAGTGGAAGGAGTTCCAATCCTTTTTCAATTACATTCCATGTTCTAAATTCTTGAGCCATTATGAACACTTTCATCCTCATTATCTATTCACAAAACTCATAGTTATCGAACATAGGAGCTCTGAGGACTTTCTCACCATTTTGGAATCTAAATTGAGCCATAGGATCTTTACTCAAGGTGGTTAAACCTATAAAAATAGATTAAAGCTCTAATACTAATTGTTAGCTTTTTAGGTGAGATAGTGATCGAAGAGGGGAGTGAATTGGATTTCTCTAAATTTTTCCTAAATAATGATTTCAAAATAATTGAAGGGGAAATTAAAATCAATACCAAAATATGATGCAAATGACAACAATTTATATCTCTTGGAGTAAATAAAATCAACAATGAAAATAAAGAAATAGGGATAGAGAAATCAAAAACAAAGATTTATAAAGGTTCGGTCCTTTTCCATAAGACTCTTATGTCATCTTTTTTTGGTTGTCCACACCAATGTTTCAATCTACTAATCTTGAATTGAAAATACAGCCTTATCTTTTTCTCTCCAAAGCTTAAGATAAAAATCTTTACCTTTTGTAGTATTTTACCCAATCTCATTATAAAACTCTCAAAAAGCTTAAGATAAAAATCTCTACTTTTTATAGTATTTTACTCAATCTCACTATAAAACTCTAAAAAAAATGCCTACTATTTGTAGTATTTTACCTACAAAACTCTAAGAGGATACCTCAACCTTTGCTCTTTTCCCTCTTTGTATATCAAAGGTAGTTTTGCAAACAATAGAACAACCTCTTTAAGGCTAGGTGTTTACTAAGTTTAAGAATAAAGAAATGATGAATGAACAATAAATATGATTTGGATACAATAAATACAAAGATATAGATTTTAAAGCTCTAAAACTCTTGATTTCTTTGAGAGAATGAATATATGACTTTTTTTATCATGCTCTCTTAATTCATCAACCTTCTTAGTGTATTGGAATACCTAATTTATAAAGGAATTGATGAACTAATCATTAGAGAAGCTTGGGAAATGAAAACATGTAAGTTTCTCCTTTGAAACTAGTCGTTGAAGCTTGTTTGGGATGAAAGGATCGATTAGTTTTGATAGGGGATCGATTGGTTTTGATAGGAGATCAATTTGTTCTTAAATTTCACTCAATTTTTTATCATTACAACTAAAGAGATTGATTGGTTTAGGTACCTGATTGATTGGGTTAACCAGATTTTGGAATGATTTGGATGAACAGTGCTTCTGGTTGTATCTTATTTTGCACTATATTCACTAATTTGATTATATCTTGAGTTATACGACTCCAAATCAAAAACTGTTTGAAGATTTAGAAACTAAACTTAAAGGGCTTTCTATATCATCATTTAATTCATTGTATTATAATTATAGTGAATTTTTAAAACTACCCATTATACAATTTTTAGACAATTGCATAGTGTCTAGTCAAAGTTCAAAATCTATTTTTAAAAAATTTGGATTTTGACTTTGTTTGATCCATTAGAAAGTAGACTTAAAGAGCTTTCCAACCATATAAGACAAAAAAATAAAACAAGTTCAATGTTAGAAAAGTTTGTTCTTGTAAAACAATTTTCTTAAGTTAATCAATTTCTCAAAACCAATATTATCAAAATTGTTTCAAGTCCAAAATGAATAAATTCACTTTAAAAATAATAATTAGACTTTAATTTAAGCTCAAATAAATAATGTTTAAAGATAGTTCAGATTTGAGAAATAAGAAAACATAAAGAAATATTTGTTTAAACTTTGAAAATTATATTATTTATTTAGTACCAAAATAATAAAACTTAAGAACATGTACTAAATAAATCTTTTTCAAAATCTTGATCAAGCTTATTTAGCTTAATGTTTTGTCATTTCAAAATAAGGATCAATTTAAAGGTAACACGATTAAATAGTTTTTGAGGAGTAGTGGGAATAATTCAGTATAAGTCATAGGGATTGAATCAATGATAGCTCTCTCATTCTTTTTACTCAATAATCTTTTAGGTTGAGCAGCTTGTTTGACTTAGAAGTGTAGTTCTTGAAGTAAAACTAGATGCATACACCCAAAGGTTGATTGGAAACTTGGCTTATGGATAGATTGATAAGCACTAAGGTTTTGAAAAGCACTGATCATGACTAGGAAAGTATATAGGTATAGGCCAATCTGTGGAGGTTGAATAGGAACATGTGTTATTTGGGATGACAAAAGAGGTTGTTTAGGAATAACTAATTTGAACTTTGGGTATGAGCCAATATATGAAGTCGATGCAAGGTTAAAAAGCCTTATCTCTTCTGTTTTTTTTTACTTGGTCTTTTTTTAAGCCATCAGATGCATTAACATGACTTGGACTAGCATCAGTATTGTGAGAGGCTTTTTTATCCTAACAAAGTGGTTTCTTAATGCACACATAAATTGGAGTTGTTAAGAATTCTTGAGAATTGGCCACTTCAAGATTTTCCACCCTTTCCACTAGCTTAGTGAGTTGCATTTATTTCTTGTAGGTCATGCCCAAATTCTTTTAAGTTGAGTTCTAAGGCCTAGATCTGTGCTTCTAATTGATCACCCATGCTTTTAATTGATCACTCATGCTTCTAAATTGTAACCTTAGATAAGCAAAAGATTTTTATTATGCAATGGCATGATGAATGAATAATGATGATCTATAAATGAATGAGTTGCATAAAATGAAAATAGATAAACAAACAAACAAACAAATAAATAAATGCAAACCTAGTGATGTTAACATATTCATGCAAAAAGGAAGTAACAAACTGATAACTTAGAATTGATGGTTGAAATGTTGAAGATTAATTACAAATAAAAAATTCATAAAGAAGACAACTCACAAGAATGTGAATAATGATAAAATATTGTTATTGGATTAAAATGATAGAAGTTCACCAACAAGACTAGACACTAAAAGATACAGAAACATCACCCTAAGAATTCTAATCAAGGATACAAAACTATAAAAGTTCACCACTCTAGGAAATCCACCTAAGAGATATAAAACTTGAGAACAATTTAAAAGATTGCTTAAAGATAAACAAACTCTACTCTTATACAAACAATAACAGAAAATAAATAGGTTTGAAACATCCCTTCAAGTATGGGAGCTTTAAAGATTGCCTTTTCTGGATTGCTGAATTAGTGAGATTGCCTTTAATCTTCTCTTACTGAGATGATGTCTAAAATTATGTAATTGACATGTGAACACAATAATTTACAATGTAAACATAATTAGCTACTACCATTTATATATGAACATAATAATTAGCTAATGCTTGAAATAATAAGGTTTGCATGTGAACATAATAATCATAATTATATCCCTATTTACTCATGCAAATTATAGCCTTGCACATTAACAATCATGAATCTAACCACAATCCCATCAATCTTCATTCTTTCCTTTTCCAACCAATGTAAACACAATCTCTCCATTCCAACCCACTTTATTTCTATATTTGTTGAGTGGATTTAGACCAAAGATAAGCCCATATTCACTTGGATTAAACTTACCTTATTTTCAACCCAAATTATAGAATTTGTAAACACTCCTATGTCAATGTCCCTTAGTTGAAAAAGACTTGTCCTTAAGTCTAAACTAGTGTCATATCCATTGTAGGGTGACAAACCAGAAACTTTGAATGTGGGAAATACTCTATAAGTGTCAAGAAGCTCTATCTTGTAGGCATTCTCTCCAATTCATTATGATACTTTAAATGGGTCATCTGCCTTAAACTATAGCTTACCAAACCTCCCTTGTAAGAACCTTTCTTTGCACAAGTAATCCCATACCAAATCTTATTCTTTGAACTTCAAATGTCTTCAATTCATGATTATTGCCCTTTTATATTTTTTATTGTTCTGCAAAATCCTATTTTGAACATATACAGGAAATATTTTGATACAATTGGCTCTTTTTCCTACATCTCCATCAAATTGCTAGTTAGTAAAAAGTTGAATGAAATCCAAAAGATAGATTAGATTTTTACCAAGAATAATTTTAAAAGGGCTGCAACCAATGGTTTGACTTGGTAAACGGTTATAGGCAAACTCTACTTCTAGTAAAACAAGTTCCCATTATTTAACTTTTTTTCCCACATAACTCCTTAAGAAAATTTTCAAGCTATGATAGATAACTTCAGTTTCCTTAACGGTTTGGGAATGATGACAAGAGATGTAATTAAGGCTAGTAATAAGCTTTCTCTAAAGGGTGCACCAAAATGACTTAAGAACTTGGAATCTCGATTGAACACCATAGACTTTGGAACACCATATAACTTCATGCTTTCTCTGAAATACCAATAAAAAACATGAGAAGTATTTATGGTTTTGTTACAAGGGATGAAATTTACTATCTTGTAAAAAAGATCCATAACTAGCATGGTGGAATCCTTATTTTGTTGAATACTTGGCAATCCCACTATTAAGTCCAAGCTGATATTATCCATTCCAAAATGTTCACCCAATACATCATCATGAACTTTAGTGAAAATGGCTTGTCTTTGTGGATTGTATAGGTAATTAGCTTTAAAGAGAAAGCCATCATGTAACAAAAATTGGTTATGTGACCCAAGCTTGCATTCTTTTCAAATTTTGTCAAAATAAAAAAAACCTCATCATAGTGCTTTTTAAGCACATCAAAGTTAAGAACTTGATCAACCATAGTTCCTAAAATGGAGTGCTTTAGGCTCAAAGCTTCTACCATTATCTTAGGAATTTTAGATTTGTGTTTGATAACGAAATAATAAGATTGAAGAAACTCTATCCAAGTTATATGCCATCGATTGAGTTATGTTGGCTGTTAATGATCTTCAGTAACCCATGATCAAAATTTAAAACAAAAGACTTTATAAGAGGATACTAATTCTAAAAAAAATAAAGCTCTATAAGTTGCATAGAAGTACTTGTCATAGATTGAGTATTTTTATTAGGAATCATAGAGCTTTTCATAAAAAAAGGTAATTAACTTATCCTCTTCACTAAAGACATCACCAATTCCAAAATTAAAAGCATCACATTTTACCTTAATCTCGTTTCTCTATTTGAATTGAGTGAGTAAATTGCTTCCTTTTCCTTTAGAAGGTTTAGGAGTATTCATTGGTATAGTCAGACATAATATGACCTTGTAACCATCCATGAGATAAGTATATGCATTGTTGATCCCATCATGTGGAATCTTTTGATCATAGTGCCATGGACTCCTAAGTAGTAATTGGCAAGCATCCATGGAGACTACATCACATAATAATTCATCCTTATAGTCATTTTCTATAAAGAATGACACCAAACAACGTTTGTTGACCTTGATCTCTTTGCTTCATTGCAACCATGACAACTTATAAGGATAAAGATGTTCCATGGTTTTTCAATCCAGCTACTACACCAAGAGAGTGGATACATCATTCTCAAAGCTACCACTATCAATAATCACTTTACATACTTTATCATAAGTGGTACACTTAAAGTGAAATTTATTCTTGTACAACCATTTTTCGTCTTCAAATGTACATCATTAAAGCTGTATTGTATAACAAGTGAGGATTCAAGATCACCATAGGTCTCGTTAATATTTTTTTCAAGATCTTGAGGATACTTCAATAGGTTCTCTTTTAGCATCTTTAAGATCTTCATCTTTAACTAATGTAACTATCTTAAGATTTGGACACTCAAAATCTACATGGCCAAGTCCTTGGCACTTGAAGCATTTTTGGTTTGAGTGTTGATAGCACTATATTGTGGTTTGTTGAAAATGGCTCATTCCTTCTTTAGGGGTAGCTTTGAAGGGGGTTCGATAGAAACACTGGTCATAGACGTGATTTCTTTATTAATATAGCTCTCCTATGATTGAAACCTTAAACCACTACTACAAGTCTCTTTTTGACACCTTTCCACCTTAAGGGCTAACTTGTATACATCATTGAAGGTCTAATATGGTTATGATTGCACCATTTTAGAAATTCGATACATTAGGCCTCTAAGGTAGCATGTGATGGCATGTTTTTCTTACTTCTCCAATTTGTACTATAACATGAAGTGGTTAAATTTTGTTGTGCATTTTTCACTAAAAGATCCCTTTGCTTCAAATTATGAAGTTTGAAGGAGACATCTTGGCAAAAGTTTTTTGGAAGATATTTCCTTTTCAACTATTATTTCATTTTATCCCAAGTTGTAATTTTGCTCATACCATCTTTTTCTTGCTACCTTTTTTTTAGGTCTCCCATAAAAGTGAGGCATACTTTTGGAGCTTGGTAGCCACCAACATGACTTTATGATGTTCTAGAGCATTATAATATTCAAATATGTGTTACATTATGTTCAACCAATTATGGAATTCTTTTGGCTGTATCTTCCTTTCAAACTCAATAATTCAGTCTTTAAGTTAAACATGTTATGTTGAGGTTGGCTTTTTGTAGGTATTTTCTCACATTTCTTAGAGGTGGTGAAGTGTTATTTTCTAAATCATGACTGTTTGCATAATGAAAAAAGTTGAATTCATCATCTTTATCACCATTTCTCTTTTCATGCTACTTTACTTCATTATGTTTTTCGTGGTAATGAAGCTACTTTTGCAGTTGTAGAATTTGTTGCCACATCTCTTTAAGGATAGCATTTTTTAGGTCTATTCTATAGGCTATTTTAATATAAACCATTTGGGCTTGATGACATCAAACTGTCATAGCATCGATACCTATCTGATATTAGAAATTAATGGTTAAAATGTTGTAGATTAATTGCAAACAGAAAACTCACAAAGAAGACAACTCATAAGAATGTGAATAATGATAGAATATTGTTATTAGATTAAAAGGTCACCACCAAGACTAGACACTAAAGGATACAGAAACACCACCCTAAGAATTCTATTCAAGGATACATAACTGTAGAATAGAAAATCCACCTAAAAGAAATAGAACTTGAAAACAATTTGAAAAATTGTTTAAGGATAAACAAACTCTACTTTCATACAAATAATAATAGAAAATAAATAGGCTTAGAACATCCCTCCAAGCATGGGAGCTTTAAAGATTACCTTTTTAAGATTGCTAAATTGATGGGATTGCCTTCAATCTTGTCTTGAAACATTCATCCAAGCATGAGAGCTTTAAAGATTACCTTTTTTGGATTATTGAATTGATAGGATTACCTTCAATCTTGTCTTATTGAGATGGTGCATAAAATCATAGGATTGACATGTTAACATAATAGTCTCCAATGTAAACATAATTAGCTGCTACCATTTATATGTAAACACAATAATTAGCTGATGCCTAAAATCATAGGGTTTGCATTTGAACATAATAATCATAATTAGATGCCCATTTTGATGCTAGGAATTGATGTTTGAGATGTGGAGATTAATTGTAAACAGAAAAACTCACAAAAAAAAAAAACTCATAAAGATTTGAATAATGGCAAAATATGATTATTGGATTAAAAGGGATAAAAGTTCACCACCAAGACTAGAAACTAAGGGATATAAAAACACCACCCTAAGAATTCTAATTAAGGATATAGAATAATAGAAGTTTACCACTCTAAGAAATCCACCTAAGAGATACAGAACTTGAAAAATAATCTAAAAGATTACTTAAAGATAAAGAAAACTCTATTCTCCTTTTTACCAAAGAATAGCAGCAAATAAATATTCTAGGAACATCTTTCATAGCATGGAACTACTAGATTAAATTGCTAGAATCATGCCTAAAATTAAGGGATTTGTATGTGAACATAATATTTTGTAATGTGAACATAATCTTCTACCCATTTACTCCTACAAATTACATGATAATGAATCTGACCACAATTCCATCTATATTCATGCTCTTATTTTTCAACTAGTATGAACACAATCTCTTTATTTCAGCCCACCTTATTTTTGCATTTATTTAGTGGATTTGGACTAAGGTTAGGCCTATCTTATTTTTGGATAAGTTTACCTTAGTCTCAGCCCAAGTTGTATATTGTACAGACACTCTGGTGTCAATCTCTTCTGGTTAGAAAAGACTTGTCTTCAAGTCTAAACTAGTATTCTCATCATGTTAGGGTAATAAATCAACAACATTGAAGGTGGAAGAAACTCCATAAGTGGCTAGAAACTCTATCTTATTGGCATTCTCTCCAATGCATTAAAGAATTTTAAATGGACCATCTACCTTAGGTTGTAATTTGCCAAACTTTCCTTGGAGGAAATCTTTCTTTCCATAAGTTAATCCACACCAAATCATATTTTTTTAACTTCACATGTCTTCGATGCATGATTATTACCTTTTTATATTTCTTATTTTTTTTACAAAATTTTATTTTGAACTTGTTCATGAAATATTTTGATACTCTTGGCTCTTTCTTCTACATCCTCATCAAAATGTTGGTTAGCAGGGAGAGGAACTAAATCTAGAGGATTGATTAGATTTTTACCATATACCATAAAAAGACTGCAACCAATTGTTTGGTTTGGTGAACGGTTGTAGGCAAACTTTATTTAAGGTAAAATAAGATCCCATTGCTTGATATTCTTTCCTATGGAAAAAAAAACTAAACACCTCTTGGTAACCTTGATTTCATTATTTTTTTGCAGCCAAGATAGCTTATATGATTGAGGGTGATCCGCTACTTTAAGTCCTAATTTCTGCACCATAAAAGTATAAATAATGTTTTCAAAACTTTCACTATCAATTATAACATAACATACCTTACTATAGGCAGTGCTTTTAGTCCAAAATTTATTCTTGTGCAACTAGTCTCCTTTCTTTATATGTATATCACTCACAATATATTATATAACAAGTGAGGATTCAAGATCATCGTAGGTCTCCTTAACATCTTGTTTAAGATCTTAAGGTACTTCAATAGGTTCTCCTTTAGCATCTTTAAGATCTTCATCTTTAACCAATGTAACTATCTTAAGATTTGGAGACTCAAAATGTATATGCCCAACTCCAAGGCACTTGAAGTCTTATTGAGTTTGAGTGTTGATAGCACTAGATTGTGGTTTGTTAGGAATGACTCCTTCCTACTTTAGGTGTAGATTTGAAGTGGGTTTAGTAGAAACACTGGTCTTGGACATGCTTTCCTTGTTAATGTATTCTTCTACCAAAAGGTCCATTTGCTTCAAGTTATAGAACCTAAGAAGGGTATCTTGTCAAAAGTTATTTAGAAGATACTTTCTTTTTAACTCTCTTTTCATCTTTTCCCAAGTTGTAATTTTTCTCTTGCCTTCTCTTTTCCTTTACTTCTTTAGATTTTCCCATCAAAAGAATACATGCTTCCTGAGTTTAATGGCCACTAGCTTCACCTTGCGATGTTCAAAAGCATCATGGTATTCAAATATATGTTCTATCATATGTGTACCAATCTAAGAATTCTTCAAGTTGCATATTTTTCTTGAACTTAAGAATTTTTATCTTTGGATTGAATATGCTAGGTTGAAGTTCATTTTTACGTAGATAGTCTCTAACTTGCCATGGGTGAGATAGGGTGTTATCATCAAAATCGATGTTGTTTTCATGGTATGGATTGGTTTCACCTTCTTCATTCTTCTTTCATTGCCTTTTTATCTCCTCTATCTTTTTTTATATATGCAGCTGATGTTGTAGTTGAATGATCTGTTGCCTCATCTCCTCTATGAGGGCATTTTTTAGGTCAACATTGATAGTTGTTGCAACATCGATATTGCCTTCAACCTAATTTTACTGGTGCTTGATGACGATGACATGCTGTAGCTCTGATATCAATTTGATGCCCAAAATTGATATTTGAGATGTGGAGATTAACTGTAAATAGAAAAACTCACAAAGAAAATAGCTCACAAGATTTGAATAATGGTAGAATATGATTATTGGATTAAAAGAGATAAAAGTTTACCACCAAGACTAGAAACTAAGGGATACAAAAACACCACCCTAAGAATTCTAATCAATGATACAAAATAATAAAAGTTCATTACTCTAGGAAATCTACCTAAGAGATATAGAACTTGAAGAACAATCTAAAAGATTACTTAAGGATAAAGAAAACTTTATTCTCCATTCTACCAAAGAATAATAACAAATAAATAGACTAGGAACATCCTTCTTAGCATGAGAACTTTCAGATTGAATTGCTAAAATCATGCCTAAAATTAAGGCATTTGCATGTGAACACAATATTCTGTAATGTGAATGTAATCTTCTGCCCATTTACTCCTGCAGATTACATGATAATGAATTTGGCCATAATCTTATCTATATTGATGCTATTCTTTTTCAATTAGTGTGAACACAATCTTCCTATTCCAACCCATCTTACTTATTCAGGATTTGGACAAAGGATAAGCCTATCTTATTTTTGGAGGAGTCTGCCTTAGTTTCAGCCTAAGTTATATGTTGTGCAGACATTCTAGTGTTAATTGGTATTAGAGCTTTGATACCAGGACTTCCTAGAGTGGTGAACTTTTATTGTTTTGTATCCTTGATTAAAATTCTTATGGTGGTGTTTCTGTATCCCTTAGTTTCTAGTCTTGGTGGTGAACTTTTATCCCTTTTAATCCAATAATCATATTCTACCATTATTCAAATCCTTATAAGTAATTTTTTTTGTGAGTTTTTTTATTTGCAATTAATCTTCGCATTTCAAACATCAATTCCTGGCATCAAATTGGTATCAAAGCTATGGCAAGTCATCATTTTCAAGCACTAGCAGAAGAGGTTAAAACTAACACTAATGTTGCAGCAACTAGCAATGTTGACCCAAAAGATGCCATTATAGAGGAGATGCAACAATAGATCTTTCAACTACAACATCAGCTACATATATAAGAAGAGAAAAAAGAGATAAGGAGGTAACGAAATAGGAATGGAGAAGGTGAAAGAGAAACCAATCCATATCATGAAAACAACAATGATTCTGATGATAGCACCCTATCTCATCCATGGTAAATTAGAGACTATTTATGTAGAAACCAACTTTAACTTAGCAAATTTAATCCAAAAATAGAGATACCTAAGTTCAAGAGGAAGATGCAATATAAAAAATTCTTAGATTGGCTACATATAGTAGAACATATATTTGAATATCATGATGCCCTTGAACATCGTTAGGTGAAGCTAGTGGCCATCAAACTCAGGAAACATGCATCCTTTTGGTGGGAAAATATGACAAAGTAAAAGGAAAGAGAAGGCAGGAGAAAAATTACAACTTGGGAAAAATGAAAAGAGAGTTTAAGAGAAAGTATCTTCCAAATAACTTTCGACAAGATGTCTTTCTTAGGCTCCATAACTTGAAGCAAAGGGCTCTTTTAGTGGAAACATACATTAACAAGGGAAGCATATCTAAGATCAGTGTTTCTACCAAACCCCCTTCAAATCTACACCTAAAGAAGGAATGAGCCATTCCTAATAAACCACAATCTAGTGCTATTAACACTCAAACCCAAAGAGACTTTAAGTGTGAAAGAGTTGGGCATATAAATTTTGAATGTCTAAATCTTAAGATAGTTACATTAGTTGAAGATGAAGATCTTAAAGATGCTAATGGAGAACCTACTAAAGTACCTTAGGATCTTGAAGAAGATGTTAAGGAGATCTATGGTGATCTTAAATCTTTATTTGTTATATAATACAGCTTAAGTGATGTGCACGTAAAGAAAGGAGATTGGTTGCATAAGAATAAATTCTACACTATAAACACTGCTCATAATAAGCTATGTGATGTTATGATTGATAGTAAAAGTTTTAAAAACGTTGTTTCTACTTTTATTGTGTAGAAATTAGGCCTCAAAATAATGGATTACTTTCAACCATATAAGTTGTCTTGGCTATAAACAAAGAATGGAATCAAGGTTAGCAAGAGGTGTTTAGATCATTTTTCCATAAGAAATAATATCAAGCAGTGGGATGTTATTTTACCTCAAATAGAGTTTGCTTACAATTGCTCACAAAACCAAACTATTGGTTGTAGCCCTTTCGAGGTGGTATATTGTAAGAATTCAATCAATTTTTTAATTTAGTTTCTCTTTCTACTAATCAACAATTTAGTAGAGATGCAAAGAAAATGGCTAAAGGTATCAAACAATTGCATGAACAAGTTAGAATTAAAATTTTGAAAAAAAAATAAGAAATATAAAAGGGCAATAACCATGCATCGAAGATATGTGAAGTTTAAAAAATATGATTTAGTGTGGGATTATTTGTACAAAAAAAGGTTTCCACAAGGAAGTTTGATAAATTACAACCTAAGGCAGATGGCCCATTTCAAGTTTCACAATGCATTGGGAGAATGCCTCCAAATCATGCTTTCTGACACTTATGAAGTATCTTCCACATTCAATGTTGTTGATTTGTCACCCTACCATGGTGAGAATACTAGTTTAAACTTGAGGACAAGTCTTTTCCAACCAGAAAAGATTGACACTAGAGTGTTTACACAACATACAACTTGGACTGAGACTAAGGTAGACTTATTCAAAAATAAGATGGGCCTATCCTTGGTCTAAATCTACTAAATAAATGCAAAAGTAAGGTGGGCTGAAATAGAGAGATTGTGTTCACACTAGCTGGAAAAAAAGAGCATGAAGGTAAATGAGATAGTGGTCAGATTAAATGAGATTGTGGTCAGATTCATTACTATGTAATCTGCAAGAGTAAATGGGTAGAAGATTACGTTCACATTACAAATTATTATGTTCACATGCAAATCCCTTAATTTTAAGCAAGATTTTAGCAATTCAATCTGGATGTTCCCATGCTAGGAGGGATGTTCGTAGTTTATTTATTTGCTGTTATTCTTTAGTAGAAGGGGGAATAGAGTTTTCTTTGTCCTTAGGTAATCTTCTTGATTGTTTTTTTAAGTTTTTTATCTCTCAGGTGAATTTCCTAGAGTGGTGAACTTTTAGTGTTTTGTATCCTTGATTAGAATTCTTAGGATGGTGTTTTTGTATCCCTTAGTTTTTATTCTTGGTGGTGAACTTTTATCCCTTTTAATCCAATAATCATATTCTGCCATTATTGAAATCCTTGTGAGTTATTTTCTTTGTGAGTTTTTTTTTGTTTGTAGTTAATCTCCGCATCTGAAACATTAATTTTCGGCATCACATTCACCCCTGCAAATTACAGCCTTGCACATTAACGATCATGATTCTAACCATAATCCCATCCATCTTCATTCTTTCTTTTTCTAGCCAATGTAAACACAATCTCTCCATTCTGGCCTACTTTATTTCTGCATTTATTTAAAAGATTTGAACCAAGCATAGGCCCATATTCACTTGGATTAAACTTCCCTTATTTTTAGCCTAAATTGTAAAATTTGTAGACACTCTTGTGTCATAAACAAGAATAAAGTTAGCATCCAATATAAAGAAATAAAAAGATAAAACAAGCTAGTGCACAACTCATGTATTAGAAAAGATATATTACTTAATTTTGGATCATTTTTATTTGACTCTATAAGTTCCCAAATTGTTCTTTACATCATTATTTATCATAAACTAGTAAAGCACCCTAATCCTTGCCCATCATATGCTACAAATGGAAAATGTTTAATTTAAGTGAAAGTGTTTTGCTAGCCCATGCAGAGACATGAAATCTCATGAAAGTATAGGTACTTTACTCCCTCCGAGGTGATGGAACTTAGGTATAGAGCTCATGTCATGCATATGCAAATGAATGATAGATAATAATAACAACAACAACAACAGCAACAACAACAATAATAATAGTAATAATAATAATAATAATAGTAATAATAATAATAATAATAAAAATAATAACAATAACAACAACAACAACAACAACAATAATAATAGTAATAGTAATAGTAGTAGTAGTAGTAGTAGTAGTAGTAGTAGTAGTAGTAGTAGTAGTAGCAGTAGTAATAATAATAATAATAAATAAATAAATAAAACACAGATACAAAAATATTCTTAAATTATTAAGTTAAACTTGGATAACAAGAAATCATTTACTGGCTTGACTCTCGAAATCCCTACTGGAGTCACCATACTATCATAACATATAGATCTGTGGATCTATTGCTAGACATCGACTTAGGGAGGCCTTGCCAATTTTTTTGTTTAGGTGTGATTGGCCACCTAATTGAATCTATCCCATTTAAAAAGGTCTCAAGTTTGGCTTAGGTATTTTTAAATAGTAGATTCTAGTCTATGAAACCATATTTAGGTTTTGGAGTGTAATTACATGTGAAGAAGGTTATAACACCCTTAAAGTGCCTATCCAAGGGATGGTACGAATTTGACTTCAAGTTATCCAAGCCTTTAAAAATCTTTATAATTTTACCAAATAATTTAATTATTGAAAATTTATTCTAAAATTACTCCAATAGTTTTTTAGCAATTTAAGATAATTTTCTCACATCAAGAGTACTCGTAAAAACTAGTATCCCACTTTGAAGAGGTTTCATTGTTGGATTCATTAATATATTTTATTTGGAAATAATAAGCAAAATCTTCTAATAGTTTTGTAAGATTTTACTTTAATGTAGATCTCTTAATAGTTTGGTGAGATTTTATTTGAAAATTATTTATAAAATTTATTTGAAGAAAACCTATTAAATTTTTGAATAGTTTGAAAAGATTTAATTCAAGATTTAAATCCTTTAATATGTTGGTAGGATTTTATGAAAATTATTTTTTTCACAAAAATTGGGCTATGAAATTCTCTAATATTTTGGTAGAATTCATAAAAAAATTTTAAATCCATAAAAAATCCTCTAATAGTTTGGTAGGCCTAATGAATTTATTTTAAAAATATTTTTTTAGAAAAAATAATTAAAAGAAATAAAATCTAAATCAAATAAAGAAAAAAAAAACAAAAATTACTAAAAGTGGCTCAGCTTGGCTTCAAGATATGGCTCAATTGTAAGAAGGGAAAGCAAGCTAGAGCAGCTTGGAAGTTTAGCTTGGCTTAGCTTAAATTAGCTTGAGAGATGGCTATTGAATCGGGTCACGCATTACAGGTCAAATAGTGAAAGTGGTAAAATGCACGAATCCTAAGTTAACTCATAGGTCAGCTCCCCTAAACGGTGTCTTTTTGGTTGTGATATAGAGACCAAGTTTCTTCATTTTTCCTTAGACCAGCCTTCTTCTTTCTCTTTTTAGATTGATTTCTTTCTATCTTATCTCTAAACTATAGATGAACATTGTCGTAATGATTTTGGGGACCGCTAGACGAATTTGAAAATAAAAAATGGAGTCACCGCCAATCTTTTTTGGCTAGGTGTGATTGGCCACCTATTAAAACTTACCTTCTTAATAAAATTTTAAAACTAATTAAAATTTTATTAAAAGGATAATTTTTGGGCCTATGAAAATAGTTTGGGTTCAAGAGTCAGTTACGTGCAGGGAAGAATTAACACTCCAAAAATGCTCATTTAAAACAGTACCAATTAATTATGTGTTATCTTTTAATATTAACAAAAATGGTCTTAATTTTGGTATTTAAAAATTAATTTTCTTAGTTTTCTTTAAAAAACATATTTTTATTTTTAATAATCTTGAAAAAAATAAATAAGAACCTTATATTAAAAAATTCTTAAAAATATTTCAATACTTTGGCAATACTAAAAGGAACCATCTCACCTAAGTAATTTTTATGAATCACAACTTAGAATTCTAAAAAATCTTATTCTCGATGGTCCATATTTATTTCCAGCATTTATTTTTGAAAAAGATAAAATATGATATCTATAATTTGAAAAACAAATAGTATTTTTGAAAACTCATTTCTATTTCATTTAAAAGAGTGAGCAATTTTTATAAAAAATTTATGTAAATACTTCAACACATTGGTGACATTTTAGATAGATTTTCTTACCTAAAGATTCCTAAAGAATCACTACTCGAATTTTTTTAGGATCTCATCCTTAGAGATTTTTCATTTGTTTTAAAAAATATTAAAAATCATGTAATAATATAGTTATCTACAAATACATTTATTTCCTAAAAATACACTTTTATTTAAAAGAAAATTTTTCATATTGAAAAGAAACTTATAAATATTCTAATACTTTGGCAATTTTTAGAAGATTTTTCTCACTTAGGGAATTCTTAAGAATAACTACTCGAACTTTTTGGAGTCTCATCATCGAAAATTTTTTTATAATATTTTGTTATTAGAAGTATATATTGCAAACAATAAAATAGAACATGTATACGAAAAACATATATTGATTATGTTTTAATCTTCTTTAATTATTTTTCATTTATCACTAAAAATTTTGAAAGGAACAAAGTAAATAAAAAATTTTTATTGAAAATTTTCTCATATACCTCAATACTTTGACAATATTTGAGAAAAATTTTCTTACCTAGGTATTTCTTAGGAATCTCTACTCAGACTTCTTTAGAATCCCATCCTCGAAAAATTTCATTCAATTTATTATATTACATTGTATGAATCAAAAGTGCAAGGAATTAATTTTACATTTCAAAAAACAACTAAAGTATGAAAATTAAAATACATAAAAACTAAAGTGATCATAAAGATTCAACCAACCCATAAAAAAATGCATAGAATTAGAACTTAGTTAAACCTGAAATATCCTACAAGTAATACTATGGTTGATATAAAGCATGCATGAAAATAAGTCTGAATGAGTAAAATAAAGGATGGCTTTTAATCTAAGTGGGAAAGCATGATCATTAATGATAGAAATGAGATGTCCTTAGTTCTTATAAAAAATCATCATACAACAAAGATTAGTACTATTTGAAACTTTAAAAATCAATTAACACAACAAAGCATTAAAATATTAGACTCAGGACTATACTAGAAGCAACCTTCAAAACATCAAATCAAGAGAGGATATGATATTAAAAAAAAAGAATAAATTTGGTTTAGGTTGAAGTATCAGGAAATGAATTATATGAACCAAAATATTACAGCAAATTGAGAAGACTTGAAGCCATACTGCATGTGAGAATGAAAAGCACGAAAAGAAACTATTGAAAACCTTTTTGCTCTTCCTTATTCTTTAAAACAGAAACCTTTCTCTTTTATAAAAGAATGTAAAGTACCTTTTTCATTTGGAACTTTACTGTTGCCTTGGTCTTATTCACTTTGGACTCTAAGGATTCTTCGTAAGTAATAAGGGTTGGGAATTTCCTTGCTTTGTTGAAACCAAGACCTAAGAGACAAGGGATCTGTATGATGACAAATTCAAAAACAAAAAAGGCATGATACATCTTGACAAGCTTCTTCACCAACTTCTTATTCTTATTTAGCTTTTTCAGTGCTTCCATGTCCCTATAATCCAAG
The DNA here is from genome assembly GCF_002303985.1 of Durio zibethinus. Next base: position 14,098,344 of record NW_019168470.1, on the reverse strand, counting down.
CCTATATTCTCTGCCTCTATGCTTTATGCCTTTTTTTTTTGGTTTTTTCATTCCAATTTTTTAGGTTCTATGAATGCCTGACTAGCTTTGCTTTATTGCCACTGCCTTTTATATATTTTTGTTTCAGCTACCTCTTTTTTTTCTAGTTTTTCTCTTTTTTAGTCTATTGCCTCAATGCTTCATGCCTTCCAATTCTTTCTCAATTATTTTTCCTTTCTGCTTTCCCTTTTTTATGTCCCTCTCTTCATTTTTTTTTTTAACTTTCTCCCAAGCCTCTTTTCCTCAACAAACTACCTCTTTTTTCTGTTATTGTTTTTTTGAAAGCTTTTTTTGTTTTTTTTAGCTAAGAAACTTTTTCTATTTCTTTTTTTTTAAAAAAAATTAAAGACATCCTCAATTGCTTCCTTTTTCCTTCTTTCAGTGCCTCTTTTTTTTTTTTACTAGACTCTTTTCCCAACTGACCTTTTTTCTCAGCAAATTCCTCTTTTTTTTTTTAGGTTGGCAACCTCTCTCCTTCCTTCTTTTGGTCATCTTCTATTCTTTTTCTAATCGACAGACCCCTACCTTTCTTTTTGGTGAGGTTTTCCTTTTTTTTTTTTTACATGTTTTTCTCTTCTCCAGCCCCTTTTTATATATATATATATATTGGCCTTCCTTTCTTTACTTTTGCTTCTAGCCATTTTTTTATGTCTTTTTCCCTATTTAAGCCTTTTTCCCTTTCTTATTTTACATTCGCTCCCCCTAACTTCTAACACCTTCTTCCAGCCCTATTTTTTTTCTTTTCCTCATTTTTCTTCTCTATTCGACTTCATTTTTCTTTTTTTTTTTTTCAATAACTTCTTTCCCTTCTTTTTTACATTTTTTCTAGCCTTTTAGCCTACCTCTTTCTCTTTTTTTTAACCAAACCCCTTAGTCCCCTTTAATAGTTAGCTTCTAAAAAAAATCTAATTCTTGATGAATATAGACCCTTGGATGAGATTTCATCCAAGGGTAAAAGCTTGTCTTTTTTTTTTCTTTCTAATGAACCACCTTTGGCCATTGGATCAAAGTCAATGAAAGATCCAATGGTCCAAATTATTCACTATAAAGGTTAGATTTTTATGCCTTCTAAACACATGAAAAGACCATTTTACCTCTTAGTGCAAAGTTTTCGGTATTTAAGCCATTTTCTTAGAAATCAATGTTCCCATGCCCATTTTTTGGATTTTAAAAAATTAAAAATCATGAAATATTATAAAATTGAGATATGAAAAGTTTCATGAAAATCCAAGCTTGAGAATAACAAATTACGAAAAAACCCTTATAAGGATATTTTGGTAATTTCACACTTCTCAGGTACTATTATGATTTCATGTGCACCAAAAATCATGAAATATTTAAAAATTAAGATCTAAAAATTTTCATAAAAATCTAAGCTTGGGAAGGGCAAATTACGAAAATACTTTTATAGGGGTATTTTGGTAATTTTACACTTATTGAGGTATGGCTGTGATTTAAAATGTACCAAAAATCATGAAATATTATGAAATTAAGATCTGAAGAGTTTTATGAAAATTCAAGCTTGAAAAAATCAAATTATGAAAATACCCTTATAAGGGTTTTTTTTTTAATTTCACACTTTTTCCAGTACAATAAAAATATTAGTGTTTTAAAAATCACCAAATTTAATTTAAAACCACATTATTTCAATTAGGCTTTGAACTTTGAAGATTAAACCTGGTTCTATTCATTTTAATCAAGTTTTGTGCATTTTGACTTGAGTTGAGTTTGAGATTTATTCGTTTTATTTATTCTTTATTTTTCATACATCTATGTGAAAAGGTATAATCCATGTAAACCCCATGCAAAAGAATTTCACATTAACCATATGGGTTTCATTTTTCTTTCTTTATTAGGCTTAAATATTGATGCATTTTATAAGCTCTTTAAAGAGACTTCTTACGAGCTTGAAATGGGCCTGTGTTAACCATGTTAAAATGTTCCGAACAAAATTCGATGTCAACAGTTGGCCTTTTTCACATAGAAAAAAAAATAATGCAAAGATATAGATAACAATTTTGTTTGGATGACGCTTTTAAGATTTTTTTTTTTGTAAATTAATAAACTAAACAAATTTTTTAAAAAAAACTCAATAACTTTCAAGAATAAAATAATAGATGATGATCAGAGGTCTTACAAATCCTAACATCTTTGAATGCTTCTCCTAATAAGAGGCATTGAAACTTTGAAAATTTAAAAGAGTTTGCCCGATAGTCTTAGAAATCTTTGAATGCTCCTCTTAATAAGATGCATTGAAACTTTAAAAATTTAAAAATGTTTTGCTCAGAGGCCTTGGAAATTATGCCTAGAGGTTTTTAAAAACTTTGAATATTCTTCCCAATAAGAGGTATTGAAACTTTAAAATTTTAAAAATGTTTTGCCCGGAGCTCTTGGAAATTATGCCCGAAAGTCTTACAAATCTTTGAATGCTCCTCCCAATAAGAGGCATTGAAACTTTAAAATTTTAAAAATGTTATGCCTAGAGGTCTTGGAAATTATGCCCAAAGATCTTAAAAATCTTTGAATGCTCATCCCAATAAGAGGCATTGAAACTTTAAAAATTTAAAAATGTTTTGCCTAGAGGTCTTAGAAATTATGCTTGGAAGTCTTAAAAATCTTTGAATGCTCCTCTTAATAAGAGGCATTGAAATTTTAAAAATGTTTTGCTTAGAGGTCTTGGAAATTATCCTAGGAGCTAGCTTAATTAAAGTTAAGTCTTATCTTGTATCATATCTTTTTTTCATTTTTTCAACAATCTTTTTACTTTTTGCAGATCATTTTTTTTCATCTTTTCAAACCTTTTTGATATTTTGAACTTCTGTCAAACTATTTTTTCTTTTTCTCATATTTTCATGATAAACATTTTTCTCTCTTTTTTTTTTTTAATATTTACAAAGTTGATAAATGTAAACATGATACAATTGTCTATTCTCATCAAATGATGCTAATGGAAATGTTGATGTGAATGCAAATATCAATGCAAATACAAGAATGTGAATGCTTAATGCAAATACATTTGACTTTTTTCACAATGCAAATGACAATGTTCCTTTCATGTAAATGCCACTATAAATACCTTTTCTTAGGATGCAGATGCCATGATGCAAATGTAAATTTATTTCTTATGGTGCGAATGAAAATGTCTTATACAAGTGCAAATACAAGTGATACAAATGAGAATGTCTTTCTTGTGATGTAGATGCAAGTCATGCAAATGCAAATGTCTTTTTTATGATGTAGATGTGAACACAAATATCTTTCTCATAATGTACATGCAAGTGCAAATGCAAGTGATGCAAATGCGAATGCAAGTGATGCAATTACGGAATGTCTTTTCTTTGTGATGCAAATGCAAGTGATGTAAATGTGAATGGCTTTTTTCAAGATGCACATGCAAGTATGAATACAAGTGATGCAAATGCGAATGTCCTTTTTTATGATGCAGATACAAGTGATGCAAATGGGAATATAAATGTCTTTCTCATGATGCACATATAAGTGTGAATGTAAGTGATGCAAATGTGAATGTCCTTTTTTATAAAGCAGATGCAAGTGATGCAGATGTGAATGTTCCTTTTTTATGATGCAGATGCAAGTGATACAAATGTGAAGGTCCTTTTTTATGATGTAGATTAAATGTTTTTTCCAGTTGATGCAAATTCGAAGATTTTTTTTCATTATTTTTTTCATTTCATTTTTTTTCAAAAAATCTTTGTTCAAAATTTCAATGTTCACTCTTCACCAAAAATAATCTCGATATCTTGTACAAAAATGCTAAACTAATTTTCAAACTTTTCCAAAGCAATCACAAAATTGTCCCACATAAGGTGTTTTTTTTGTAATTAATGAGAAAAACACATAACTTTCGAATCTCTTGTAAATTGATGATTACTATTTGGAATGCTTATGGATGGCATGATTGGCAATTCAATTTTTTCACTAGTGGGCATATTTCAAAAAAGGCTCGATGATTGCTATTTGTGGATGAGGTGATTGATAATTCAAAATTTCCACTAATGGACATATTTCAAGGAAGGCTTGAGAGGGTTGCAAGGATTTCTCTTGGGCTTACAAAATAGATAATTTTTTAAAACACTTTTATTGAAAACATGATACTTTAATATACATCAAAACTGATCAATATTTTTCGAGGAAGATTTGAAAAGAGAAAAAGGCTAGTTTTTTTCACACTTCGAGTGAAATGCAAAGTCTTTAATGGGTACTAATCCTTTAAAAAGGTTTTGCATTGTGATTTTTTCTTTTAGGTAGAACTTTGGAACTTTAAAATTCCTTTAGGGTTTTAAGAATGGATGTAGCTCTAAACTGCCTTTATTGTGTTTTCACCTTAGAGCTATATTTTTTAACAATGAAGAACTTGATAAAATCTTTAAGGAAATAACTCTTCAATTCAAGTGTCCACATTTGATTAGAATGGACTTTTCAAGGTACATAATGTAAGCCAAGGTTCAGGGTTCTGAAAGAATGGATAAATAGGCTCAAAATATATTATTCAAGGTAATTTGGCCAAGGATCTTATGGAGCATTCTCTAGATGAATAGCCATGTGTCTGTCTTTCTTCATTTTCCTTTTTATTTTTATTAACACACCATGCACTTAAAAAATTCAAAATTAATTTGAAAGAGGAAAAGAATTTTCGAAAGGGGTTAATGGTCCAAACAGGAAATTATGTAATAAATGGGGACTCAAAAGATTCATGGTCATTTTTTTAAAAGAAACTCTTCAATTTTAAGCCTTTATGTTGGATCCAATATGGATTTTTCAAAGGTTGTAATGTAGTTTAAGGTTTAAGGTTGTCAAGGAAAAGGATAGAAAGGCCCAAAATAGGTATTTAAGGGTATTTAAAGCAAATGATCATTTTTCCTTTTGAATACTACACTCTAAGGTCTATTCCTTTTTGCTTTCCACCATTTATTTCTTTTCTTTTTTCCTTCTTTTATATTCCATTTATTTTTTTTCTTTTTTTTTTCTCTTTCATTTTTTCATTTTTTTTGTTTTTTTCTTCTTTCACTAAATGGATTTATTATGAACTTTCATATTGAGCCTTTGCCCTAACATACGAGATTCTATTTAGACATCCCTATTTTTAACTCTTAAATGTGTTTCTTTTTGCCATCTAGTGTGGAAGGTAATCCTTAGTTAGGGTTTATTTTGAAAGAATTCAATCAGGCTCAAAAGGGTAACAAAGGATAAATTTTTATATTTGTGAAAGGATAATGAAATTGGCAATTTGTCATTTCAAGTATAAAAACTTAAATTGAAGAGGAGTTCTCTTTAGGAAAATGATCTCGAAGACAGGTTTTCATTTCAACAGTTTATTTTAGCCTTTTTCTTGTCCCATTTTCAAAACTTTGAATTTGTCAGGACTTTATTGAAATTTGTTCAAATTTCCTAAGTGCATGATATCATAACCATTTTTCATCTCTTTTTTTCTCTTCTTTTTTTCATATATTTTATTTTATTATTTTTTTGGAACATTTGACTTCATCTTTAGTAATCAATTTCTTGAATTCTATTTACCTGAAGCTTCATTCACTTTTTACCTCAAACTTTCATTTCCAAAGTGCATGTTAGACATTCTCAATATTAGGCATTTTCCTTGAAGTTGGGCTTTTGAAGATATCCTTATTTTGCCCCCAATGTAAAATGATCCTTGGCTAGGATTCATTTTAGGAACAATAAATTTAATAGGCTCAAAGGAGTAGCAAGTAACTCATTTTTCTATAAGCGAAGGATAGAGAAATATGGTTATTTATCATTTCAAACACAATCACTTGGTTAGAAGAGCAATGTATTTGAAGAAATAGATAAAAAAGCTCCTTTTTGTTTTTGTTTTCATTTTCATTTCATTTTTGTTTTGTTTTTTCTTGTTACAACCATCAATCAATTTTGTGTGACTAATGCCGCATCTTGTTTTCTTACTCAAGGTTCTTATGATGGTAAGAATTAGGTTGTATGGGATGTCCAAAATTTGAGTGCATAGTTCATAAAAAGGCTTATTTTGGTTCCAAATTGTTTGGCATTTTTAGGAAAAAAGATATTAAGGCATAAAATAAATTATCTTAGGCGAGAAAAATTTTGCCTCTTTTAGTCACTGTGCCTTAAGGCATGAAACAATGGTTACTTTAGAAAGAAAGTTCAAGCATTTTTCATGTCTATGTCATCAAAAGAATCATATTGGTAAGATTTGATACACATTGAATTACCAATTAAAAAATTGAAATAGTATCTTGCTTGGTTTTCAAAATAAATTTTCAAAATTGGTATCTTTTGTTCATTGCCTAAGAAATCATCATGGTTTCGATGTATCAAATGATAGCACGGTTCATAAGTGAAAATTCATATCCCTTAAAGGATTATGACTGGTGAGTAAAATTATTAAAAGGGATTGAAACACATGAGTGGTTAAAAAAGTGTAATGGTATTGGAAGAGGTTTTTTTTTCAATATATTTTTTAATTTTTTTATAGTAATCACCAATTACTTTGAGATTCTCACCATAAAAATTGTAAAAAACATATTTTCTGTTTGATCTTGAAAACTACTTATATGGGACTTTATTCGAATCATTTCATTTTTTTTCATTTTATGATTTTGAAAATTGATTATATGGGATTGTTATTCAAACTAATGCATAGAGATAAAATTTCATCGAAAGCTTTCATTTCTTCTAAAATAAAGTTTAACAAGATTAATTTAAATAACTCTTAAGGACACCATGCACATGTCATACATAATATGTTAAATGTTCAGAAAAAAAAATTGTTTTATCTTGATTTTTCAACACGTAAAACCTTCTCTCACATTTTGACTCTTCACATTTTGCAACTAGGTAGAGTCAACTTCAATTATTCCATCAGTTCTAGAGCTAGAATATCACTCTTGATAAGATCCTCAACCCTTCCCTTTAACTGTTTGCATTTTTCAGTTGAATTGCCAATTGTCCCCTTATGATAATCATAATTACCATTAGGATCATAATTCTTTGTCAATGGATTAAGTGTTATTTTCAGAGGCACAAGAGAGGTATCAACCTTCTATTAGCAAGGATAAAAGTTGAGAAATAAGGATTGGAAGTTTCTCTTATTCATTTCTCATCTTTTTTGGATTTTTTTGTTGGTTAGGTGGTAGTCTCAAATGTAGGGACAAGATTGTGAATGGTCATTTAGGGATGGGGATTTGCTGGAAAACTTAGATATTGGCTTGCTTGGCAAAGAGATGAGCTTTGATGAACATTACTTATGATTGGGAAATAGGGTTGATGAAAAGGATAAGAATTACACAGGACAAACTTTTAGGGTAGAAGCCCCTCAAGTATGATTGCTTACACCTCTTTTTTATTTTTTCTGATGTATTCCTCTTTTCAACATCAGTTGCATCATTCAACTTAATCTTGCCATTCTTGATTGCATTTTCTATCATTTCTTCGGTAATCACCATGTCAACAAAGTGTTTGGAGATATTCCTAATCATTCTTTTGTAATAAAGAGTATTCAAGGAATTGAAAAATAGAATAATGAGTTCTTTTTCTAATAGAGGTGGTTGTACTTGGGCTTCACATCTCTCCATCTATGTGCATATTCCTTAAAAGTTTCATTGGTTCTCTTTTCCATATTTTACAGTGACAACCTATCAAGAGCCATATCTAATATATGCTTGTGTTGCACTAGGAAAGCCTTAGCCAAATCATTCTACAAGCAAATCTTACTTCGGTCTAGCTGAGTGTATTACCTAGTTACAAACCCAATGAGACTATCTTAAAAATAATAGATCAATAACTTAGCATCATGAGTGTGGCCTTTCTTTTTTTTATAGTACATCGTAATATGTGTTGAAGGGCATTTTGTTCTATCATACTTTTCAAAATCTAGGACTTTAAATTTTGATAAAATGACAAGATCAGGCACTAGACTAAGCTCATTGGCATTAACACTCCCATTGATATCATGGCCTTCAATTCCTTTCAGTCTCTTTCCAACAGATCATATTTGTCCTTTATCACTGTTTCTCCTTATAGATTTGGCACCTTTTTTATTTGCTCCCATTCTTTTGGATTATCTAAATTAGGCACATCAATGGAGTCATAAGGAGTAAGCTTGGGATTGACATTTATCCAAACTAGAGGCAACTTGGTAGAGGTATTAATATAAGGTTAATGAGTAGCTGAAGGTGTTTATGACATATAAGGGTTTTGAACTTATAGATGTGTGAACCCAGGTAGACACAATGGTACTTCAACTATTATTTCCCCCATTACCCTAGGTGTTTCAATGATTCCATTCTATTTTGTCAAACCTACTGACATCTGTCTCAATTCTACCAACTATCTATCCATATTCTATTGTATTCCTGTAATTGTTTCCTTGATCTCCCCTTGGGCCTTTTCCATTTTATCCATCTAACTTGCATTTTCATTTTCCATGATTCTAGTAAAGCTCAAGTATTGTAAGTGCACAGACTTATCTTGTTTCCTAGGATGCACTATCCTTGAACCTTTTATTGATTACCAAAAGTTAGAAATGCATGGCATGAATTATATTCTTAAAAATATTTTTTTGCTTCAAAGGTTTGATGAAAGTATATTCACAATTATCATTCTTTGTCCTAGCAGGCATGAAAAACAATGAATTCAAATAAATGATGCATGATATGCAAGTTAAATTTTATTATTATTGAATGAGCCCAAATTCCCTCACATATTCAAATCAAGTTATTTAAAGACATTCTTTCCCCTCAAAAGTTTGGTGAAAATGTATTTACAACCATTACTCTTTTTCATGAACTCCTTTAGGTGTAAACAAAGATGTTCATTCATTTCCAAAAGTTTTAAGTTTACATATCAAGAACCATCCTAACACTAGGGCTAAAAAGTGCTAGACCCGCTCTTACTCTCCCATGTCTTGCCTAAGAAACCTAAAAACAATTGACCATAATTGTTGGGGAGTACAATCCTTTGCTTTAAACCTTTTACTTTTTATTCATCATCTTGGTCAATTTGACCATTGCCTTAGCATTGCTTGCTATTTCAACATGGATCAATGAAAGATTCTTGTAAATAACTGGCTTCATTTTAGTATTAAAACCTAAATATCTGACTTTCATCACTTCCTGTACCCTATGTACAAACCTATACAATCTTCTAAAGAATGGCCTGCAATACTAAGATGGTATTCACATCGGGCATTGGTGTCATACCATTTGGGAAAAAAGTGGTTTATGGGGTTCAATAAGGATAGGGGCAATGAGGTAGTTTTCTAGAAGCAATGAGTATAACTCTGTGTAGGACATGGGTATTGGATTGGTAAGGGTTTTTCTTTTGGTGTTCTAAGAGTTTTTTTATTCTATGGTTGGTTTACTTTACTGGGAAAATGGTGGTCTAGTTAGTCTTGGAGTCAACTGGGAACCTCTGGGTCAAAAATCGAGTTCAAAGGATGGTGATGGGATAGCATGTTGAACAAGTGGTTGTGAAATATGAAGTGGTGGACATGAATTAAAATATGGAATTCTCAAAGGTTGCATGAAGTTTGGGGAACGAACCCTAGGTGTTTGGAAATAAGGTTGAAGGTAGTCATAAGAAGGACTTAAGTGCAAGTTTAAACTCGAGATAGTTGGTGATAGTTGTTTGAAGCCAAGTGACTTTAGCTTGGAAATTAGACTATTGAGCTTAATCATTTGTGTAGCCAGTTCACCCATTCCTCTCTTGAGCTCACCCAAACTTTGGTCACTATTTGAATCATCCAACGCCTTAGTATGCTCGAGAAAAGTGTTGGAACTTATATAAGCCATTTGATCTTGATTTAATGGAATCGGAAGTGACAATAACCCTTGAGGAGTAACAAACTCAATCCCACCACTACCTTTAACCATTTCCATCAATTGAGAAATCCATTGTTTTTATCTCCCAAAGCTTGAGCCAAAATTTCTCTTGATTCAACTCCAATACATTAATTCTTGCTTCCAATTGATCTCCCATTTTTGCATTTTTAATTCCCACCAAGACATACATTTTATTCCAGGACTTAGACCACAAATTCTATGTTATTACCCTTATTGAATGAATGCTACATAAATAATTTTTAACTTATGTGACACATAGAGCATGTTTTTAAAAAATGTTATGAAATGCAAATATACCTAAGATAATGGATTTTTATACATACAAGTTCCAAATGGTAAAAGTTTCCTCATCCATGAATGTATATGCAAGGAATGTAACGTTATGTTGTAGTGATGGTGGGATATAAAATGCAATTCATGTTCTATAAAACTCTACCATTCATGAATCCATATGCATGAAATGCTATAACATGTTATGAGTCATGAGATATATACCTATAATTAATGCAACATACTTGTATAGAATGCATGAACCTATCAAGTGCACGAGATATGTCTACATGGAATGCTTGTGTTATGTCGACCTAATGAAACTAACATTACCTTAAAATATGTAATGAAATAAAGTGCGCGCACTACCTATTAAGATGGTGTGAGAGGCATGTATCATTTATCAACATATGCATAAAATGGGATGCATGTACTATACATTGATGTGGATGGTATGCAATGCATGTATTATCTTATTATGATGTGATCAATTGGGATGCATATACTATCTACTAGGATGTATAGGATAGGGCGTATATGCTATCCAATTATTCTTTTTTTTTTAACATGATGAAAAATGTATGTAATAAATTGAATGAAAAATTCAAATTTAAAATTCTTTTTTCTTTTCTTTTTGAAAAAGGCAAAAAAATTTAAGAACACAATTTTTATTTGGCCAAAAAAATTTAAGAAAAACCTTTATTTTTGAAAATTTTTGTTTGTTTGTTTGTTTGTTTTTTATTGTTGGATAATGCTAAAAATTTTCTTCATTTTATTTTAAAACATTTCTAAAAATGCCAATTTTTGATAAGCACAAAATGAATGAACTTTATGTTTAAAAATTTTTTTCTTTTTTTCTTTCAAACAAATGCTTCTTTTTTTTTATTTCATTTTTCAAAATTTTAATTGTACCCACTCCATTATTTTTTTATACTATTTTAGTTTTATTTACACTATTCATACACCAATTGTATTGGAATGCTTCTTTATGCCTTAATTCTGGTAATTTTCTATTAAAAAGGTTGGCATGACTCTTCCTAAAGATGGTCCCCTAAAGTTTACAATATGCTAAGTGAGGATTTATATATCTAAAAAGTTTTCAAATTGTTCCTTATTGGCATCCATATAGGACTAGTAAGGCACCCCAATCTTCACCCATTATGGGCTATGAACAGAAAGGGTTCAATCTAAGTGAGAGTATTTCGCTTGCCATTGCGGAAGTTATCACCTCATGAGAGCATAAGTACTTTACTCCATCCTAGCAAGGTTAGAGCCCGGGTATAGAGATCATGCATAATATATAATGTTTCTTCATGTGTGAGAAAAAATAATATCATAATTTCTATCCTACATGCACCACAATTTATTGAGATTAACATATGCATAAAATAAATAATGAAAAAATGACATAATTAAAATGAAATGCATGTAAATTTTTATTACTAATGTTATTTAAAAAAAAATCAAAATCAAGAAGATTAATGTTAAAAACCAAATAAGACCATTAAAGCAAAACTAAAGATAACACATTATTAACTTTTGGCCTCGCTCTCTAACAAAAATGCTGTCCCAAGTAGAGTCACCAAGTTGTTATTACGATTTTAGGGACTGCTAGACGAATTTAAAAATAAAAGATGGAGTTGCTACCAATCTTTTTTGTTTAGGGCTAATTGGCCACCATTTAAAACTTACCTTCTTAATAAAATTTTAAAACTAATTAAAATTTTATTAAAAGGATAATTCTTAGGTCTATGAAAATAGTTTGGGTTCGAGAGTCGATTATGTGTGGGGAAGGATTAACATGCCCACAATGCTTATTTAAAATGGTACCAATTAATTATGTGTTATCTTTTAATATTGACAAAAATGGTCTTAATTTCGGTATTTCAAAATCAATTTTCTTAGTTTTCTTTAAAAAAACATGTTTTTATTTTTTGTATGCTTGAAAAGAATAAATAAGAACCTTATATTGAACATTATATTGAAAATTTTCTAAAAATATTCCAATACTTTGACAATACTAAAAAGAACCATCTCATCTAAGGAATTTTTAAGAAACGCTACTCAAAATTCTAAAAAATCCTATCCTTGATGGTCCATATTTATTTCCAGCATTTATTTTTGAAAAACATAAAATATGATATCTATAATTTGAAAAACAAATAGTATTTTCCAAAACTCATTTCTATGCCATTTAAAAGAGCGAGAAATCTTTATCACAAATTTATCTAAGTACTCCAATACATTGGCAGCATTTTAGATAGATTTTCTTACCTAAAGATTCTTAAAGAATCACTACTCGAATTTCTTTAGGATCTCACTGTTAGAGATTTTTCATTTGTTTCAAAAAAATATTAAAAATCATGTAATAATATAGTTATCGCAAATACATTTATTTCCTAAAAATACACATTTATTTAAAAGTTAAATAATTAAAAATGAAAATTTTTCATATTGAAAAGAAACTTCTAAATATTCCAATACTTTGGTAATTTTTAGAAAACTTTTCTCACCTAGAGAATTCTCGATAATCATTACTCGGACTTCCCAAAGTCTCATGATTGGAAATTTTTATTACAATATTTTATTATTAAAAGTATATATTGCAAACAATCAAGTAGAACATGTATATGAAAAAGATATATTGATTATGTTTTAATCTTCTCTAATTATTTTCCAATTATCACTAAAAATTGAAAAGAACAAAGTAAATAAAAAATTTTATTGAAAATTTTCCTAGATACCTCAATACTTTGATGATATTTGAGAAAAATTTTCTCACCTAGGGATTTCTTAGGAATTTTTACTCAGACTTGCTTAGAATCCCATCCTCAAGAAAATTTCATTCAATTTATTATATTACTTTGTATGAATCAAAAGTGCAAGGAATTAATTTTACATTTAAAAAATCAACTAAAGTATGAAAATTGAAATGCATAAAAACTAAAGTGATTATAAAGATTCAACCAACCCATAAAAAAGACATAGAATTAGAACTTTAGTTAAGCCAGAAATATCTTACAAGTAAAACAATGGTTGAGATAAACCATGCATGAAAATAAGTTTGAATGAGTAAAATAAAGGATGGTTTTAAGCTAAGTGGCATAGTATGATTATCAATAGACAAAAATGAGAAGACCCTAGTTTTTATAAAAAATCATCGTACAATAAACATTAGTATTGTTTGAAACTTTAGAAATCAATCAACACAACAAAACATCGAAAGACTAGACTAGGGACTACACTAGAAGCAACCTCTAAAACATCAAATCGAAAGAGGATATGATATTAAAAAAAGGAATAAATTTGGTTAAGGTTGAAGTATCAGGAAATGAATTATATGAACCAAAATATTGTAGCAAACCGAGAAGACTTGAAGCCATATTTCACGCGAGAATGAAAAGCACAAAAAGAAATTACTAAAAACCTTTTTGCTCTTACTTATTCTTTAAAATAGAAAGGTTTCTCTTTTATAAAAGCAAATATCACCTTCTCATGCAAAGTACCTTCTTTAGTTGAAACTTTATTATTGTCTTAGTCTTATTCACTTTGGATTCTGAGGATTCTTGGTAAGTAACAAGGGTTGAGAATTTCCTTGCTTTGTTGAAACCAGGACCCAAGAGACAAAAGATTTGCTTGATGACAGATTTAGAAGCCAAAAAGGCATGATACTTCTTGGTAAGCTTCTTTACCAACTTCATGTTCTTGTTTAGTTTCTTCAGTACTTTCATGTACCTATAATCTAAGCCTATCTTCTCTGCCTCTATGCTTTATGCCTTTATTTATTTATTTTTTTGTTCTAGTTTTTCTGGTTCTATGAATGCTTGCCTAGCTTTGCTTCACTGTCACTGCCTTCTATATATATATTTTTTCAACTGCATCTCTTCCTTTTGGTTTCTCTTTTTTTTTGGTTTGCCGCCTCTATGCTTCATGCCTTCTAATTCTTCTTCAGTTTTTTCTCTTTTTTGCCTTTCTTTTTTTATATCCCTCTCTTTTTTTTTCAACTTTCTCCCAACCCCTTTTCTCTTTAGTAGATGACCTCTTTTTTTTGTTATTGTTTTTTTGAAACCTTTCTTCATTTTTTTTAGCTAGGAAACTTTTTCTACTTCTCTTTTTTTCTAAATCGAAGACATCCCTTGCTGCTCATCTTTCTCTTTTTTTTTTATTTTTGTTATAGACTTCTCTCTCAATCGACCTCTCTTCTCAACATACTCTTTTTTTTTTGGTTGGCAAACCTCTCTTTTCCCTTCCTTTGGCCCTCTTTTCTTTTTTTTTTCTAATTGATAGACCTCTACCTTTTTTTTTGGTGAGGTTTTCCTTTCTTCTTTTATTACATGTTTTTCTCCTCTTTAGCCTTTTTTTTTTCACGTTAGCCCCTTTTTTTTTCTCAGCCTTCTAGCCTTTTTTTTTTATGTCCTTCTCCCTCTTTCAGCCTTTCTTCCCTTACTTTTTTATGTTCACTCTCCCTTAACCTCTAGCACCCTCTTCCATCCCTCTTTTTTTTTCTTCTCCTCATTTTCCTTCTCAATTTGGCTTTCTTTTTTTTTTAGCAACTTCTTTCTCTTCTTTTTTTTACATGTTTTTTTTTCCACCCTTTTAGCCTTCCTCCTCCCCCTTTTTTTGACCAAAGCCCTCAGCCTCTTTTAATAGTTAGCTCCTAAAAAAAATCTAATTCTTGATGAATTTAGACCCTTGGATGAGAATTCATTTGAGGGTCAAAACTTGTCTTTTTATTCTTTCCAAGGAACCACCTTTGGCCATTAGATCATATTAATGAAAGATCCAATGGCCCACATTATTCACTACAAATGTCATATTTTTATGCCCTTCAAATACATGAAAAGACCCATTTACCCAATAGTGCAAAGTTTTCAATATTTAGGTAATTTTTTTAGAAATCAATATTTCCATGCTCATTTTTAGGATTTTAAAATACCAAAAATCATGAAATATTATAAAATTGAGATATGAAAAGTTTCATGAAAATCTTAGCTCAAGAAGATCAAATTATGAAAATACCCTTATAAGGGTATTTAGTAATTTTACACTTCTCAAGGTACAGCTATGATTTCAAATGCACAAAAAATCATGAAATATTATGAAATTAAGATCTAGAAAATTTTATTAAAATCTAAGCTCAAGAAAGATAAATTACAAAAATACCCTTTTATGGGATATTTTGTTAATTTCAAACTTTTCCCCGTATAATAAAAATTTTAGTGTTTTAAAAATCACCAAATTTAATTTAAAACCACATTGATTTCAATTAGACTTTGAACTTTGAAGATTCTATTCATTTTGATTAAGTTTTGTGCAATTTTGACTTGAGTTGACTTTAGGGTTTATGTATGTCATTTATTCTTTATTCTCCATACATCTATATGAAAAGGTATCATCCATATAAACCCCATGCAAAAGAATTTGGCATTAGCCATATGGGTCTCATTTTTCTTTGTTTATTAGGCCTAAATATCGATACATTTTATAGGCTCTTTAAAGGGACTTTTTACGGACTTCAAATGGGCCTAGGTTAAGCGTGCTAAATTTTTTGAACAAAATTCGATATCTACAAACATCAGCACCAAAATTTGGAAAACACATTAGTATTTGGAATTTTGTTGTAATCTCGTTGGGAACTTCAAATACCATTGAATAATTTAATCAATTTTTAGAAAAATCCAAAAAATTTCCAAAATATATATATAAACCTAGAAATCCAAAACTTTCCAAAATCCAAAACTCTAGTAATCCCCCAGAATCAATTAAAACTCGAAAACAGTTAAAACCCAAAAATGCAAGAAAACCCAAAATCCAAAACTAGAACCCAAAAATAAAAAATCAAGCATGCCCAAAACTAAAAACTAAACCCAAAAAAATATGATTATTGAAATTTGTTTCTCTCTAAATAACAGATGAACACGGCACCAAATTTTGGAAAACACATTAAGATATGGAATTTTTGCCCTAATCTCATTGAGAACTTCAAATACCATAAAAAAATTTAATTGTTTTCTAGGGAAATCTAGAAAATTTCTAGAAAAATATATATAGAAACCCAGAAATCCAAAATTTCCAAAATCCAAACTTTGGCAATCCCCCTAATATCAATTAAAACTCTAAAACAGTTAAAACCCAAAAATGAAAGAAAACCCAAAACCTATAAGTAGAACCCAAAAAAGAAAAAAAAAATAAAGCATTCCTAGAACTAAAAACTAAACCCAAAAAAATATGATTATTGAAATTTGTTTCTCTCTAAACACTGACATCGAATTTTGGAAAACACATTGGGATTTGGAATTTTTGCCATAATCTCATTGGGAACTTCAAATACCATTAAAAAATTTAATTGTATTCTAGAAAAATCCAAAAAATTTGTAATATATATATATATATAAACCTAGAAATCCAAAAATTTCCAAAATCCAAAACTCTAGCAATCCCCCTAGAATCAATTAAAACCCGAAAAAAATCAAAACCTAAATATGCAAGAAAAACCAGAATCCACAACTAGAACCCAGAAATAAAAATCCAAGATTCCTAGAACTAAAAACTAAACCTAAAAAAATATGATTATTGAAATTTATTAAAATTTGTTTCTTGCTTCGCAATTTATTTTTTGCATATCT
Source organism: Durio zibethinus (assembly GCF_002303985.1). The sequence goes on along the minus strand of NW_019168470.1, from coordinate 14,081,555 downwards.
TTTTTGTGTGTTCTTGCCATTTGATCGATTAAGTTTATATTGGACATTTTAGAAGAATCTTTGGGATTCTCATTGAATGCCAAAGATTTCATGGTCTGATTTGATTCTTTCAAAGTTTCCTTTTCGCCCATGTTTTAGTTTCCTCTTTGCCAAGATTGAATTCATGGGATTAATGTTCAAACTTCAAATCGATTCCAAACACGTTTATGGGTTTTCAAGCTTTCCTTTTCTTTCTTACCTTTTTTTTTACTTTGAATTTTTTCTTTCTTTTTTTTTTCACCAAAATAAATCAAAAACTTAGAACTAAAACTAATTAAAAAAATTAAAATTAAAATAAAATTACAACTCAAGATTAAACATTTTATGCTTTTATCTTATTGGGCCTAAAGCTTTCCAATAAGGCCCATTTTACAATCAAAGGCCCATTTCAATTTTGGACAATTTTTTCAGATAAAATGGGGTGTTTACAGTTTGTTTCAAGGTTTCTAGGCTAGCATAAAAGGGAATGACATGATTTAAAGGTGTTAATGGGGTTTTGGATGGCACAAGACAACATAATAGGTGGTGGAGGTATTTGAGTGTCAGATTTATGTTAGCCTTAAATTTATCAAATTTTCAAAATGATTAAAACATTTTTTTTGAATATATGAAATGCTTAAAACATTAAGCATGCTTTTCAGATGTAAATTTACTTTCCACTTTTGGTATAGTTTGAAAATGAAATTTTCTTTGAGCTTCATTTGAAAAAAAACAAGTTTAATTGATATTAAAAAATGTTTGTCTTTGGACTTTGCATAATCTTCTGACTATAGCTTTAAAGAAAAGAGAATTTTTAAATATGTTTGACTTAAAGCTTTTGTTCTTGAAAAGAAAAATGTATTGAGCTATAATCTTGGATTAAAAAATTACTTGAACGTTTCAGACTAAATTACTTTCTCAAAATATAACTTTTTAAATAAATTTTTTTTGTCAAATGAGATTTAGGATAAAAGTTAATCCCTTTTCTAGGTTAAATAAGTCAAAATTTTCAAAATTAAGTAAAAGGATTGATCCCTTTTATTAAAGGATCGATCCCATTTTAGGTTTTTACCAAAATATCGATCCCTTATGTAAAGGATCAAATCATTGACAAACATGATGTTCCTTTTGAATTTTTTGTTGAAATGACTAATCCTAGGTTAAATTCCCTTACCCAAAAGGTTAGTCATTTGATTAAAAAATACTCTTTTTGAAATTTTAGTTGAAGTGATTGATCTACAATATATCGCATCCTTAAAAGCATCAATCCATTGGTCTCTAACATTCAAGTTTTTGAATTTTTAAGCAAAAGAATCAATCCCCTATAGCAAAAAATTGATCTTCTCGTTTAGAACAAAATTTAAAAGAGTCAAAATTTAAAGTTTTCAATGGCTCATTATCACTCAAATAATCCATAATGACTATAATTCATATTCCACTATAAAAAGAAGCCTCCAACGCATTCTTAAGTGTAAAGAGAACATCTAAAAGTGTCAAATCAAGAAAAAAAAAAAAGGCTTTCAAGTCTATAGTGCTTTAATTCATATTCCTTTGTAATTCTTGTATCTCATTTTTATTATTCTCTTCATTATTGTACTTAAACATAGCATACACTTGCCTATTAGAAGTTTCACTAGTTTGTAAAAGATGAGGTGAGGCATCATTTTGAGTAATTTGCTTTAAGAATTAGGTAGAATCCTTATCGAGATAGAGGTTGCTATCTTAGCATATAAAAAGGAAGGATGCTAGAAAGGCAAATGAGAGGACATAGGTACCTTATTAGAGAAGATTCAAACCTTTTTACATCTATTTGTTTGCATCCCTTTCCCTATGCTTCATTTAGTTTACTTGTATATTACTTTGATTTAAATTGCTTTTCCATTTCCATATTTTCCATATTTGTCACATTACCTTAGCTTCAAATTTCCTTAAAATTTTAATGATAAAATTCACCCTTTCTTGGGTTGCCTTTTATGCTTGAACTAACAACTTAAATCTAAAATTTTTGGTGAAGATTTCAAAAACTCTAATCTAAATAAGGGAAAGAGGGAAAAATCTAATCACTAGTGGATGGTAAAACACAACAATGCTATTGAATTTTCAAATATCAAAAATTCGAAATGGATTTTTACATTTTGTTTGATATTTTAGTGGTTGTTTTAAATTTTCTAACCACTTGTATCTGTGTTACTTGTCAAAATCTAGGTTCAGTTGTATTTTTCAATGGGCCTTTTAGAGATAAAAAATCATTAAAAGGAGACAAAAAAATGCCGTAATGATTTTGTTCAAGGACTCGGCTACTAGACAATTTTAAAAATATAATGAGTCACCATTGTAGACACCTAATTATATCCAGGCAAAATTTGACAATTTATGAAGTTTTTAAAATCTAACTAGGTTAAAATCCAACATTTTCTAAATTTTGACAAGTTTTTAAAATCAAAATTTAGGCTAATTTGATTCAATATCCTAATGTTAAATTTGGTCAAATAAAGTCAAATCTTGGTTCAAAGAGTTAGAACTCGGATCAACTTTCAAAATTCACAACTTTTAAAATTCACAACCAATTAGAATCAATGTGATTTTAAATTGAAATTTGTGATTTTTTTGAAAGCATTATAAAAAATCTAATTGCACTTCGAAAGTGTAAAATTACTAAAATGTTTAAGGGTATTTTTGTAATTTGACTTTTTTGAAGTCGGATTTTCATGAAAATGTCCAAACCATAATTGAATGTATTTTAATGATTTTTTATGCATTAAAAACTCATATCATACATTGGGAGATGTGAAATTACAAAATATCCTTTATGAGTATTTTCGTAATTTGACCTTTCTAAGATTGGAATTTCGTGAAAAGCTCTAGATCATGATTTGATATTGTTTGATGATTTTTGGATTTTTAAAAATCTTTATTGTACCTCGAAAGGTGTGAAATTACCAAACTACCCCATTAAGGGTAATTTTGTAATTTGACCTTCCCAATGTCGATTTTTGTGAAATTTTCTAGTTTATGTTTTTATAATGTTTGATGATTTTTGGTGCATTGAAAACTTTGGCAGCACCTTAGGAGGTGTGAAATTACCAAAATACGCCTAAAGGGTAATTTCATAATTTGACCATCTCGAGGTCAGATTTCATGAAAACTTTCATCTTAATTTCACATTATTTCATGACTTTTGATGCTTTAAAATCATAAAAATGAAGAAGGGATCATTGTTTTCCAAAAAATGGCTTAGAAACCAAAAGCTTTCTAATAGGGGTAAAATGATCTTTTAATTTGGTTACAGTAGCATTAAAAATCCAATCTTTTGTAGCAAGCATTCTCAACCATATGATGATCTTGACAAGTTGGATCTAATGGTGGAAGATGATTCTTTGCAAAGAAAAAAAAGGAGAAATATTAGATATTAGATGAAGTTTTAATATAAGAACTCACATTCATTTACAAGGGATATTTTTTCACTATTTGAAAGGGCTAGAATTCACGGTCGTAAGAGGAGAATGGACTGGAAACATTAAAAAGCTAGAAGAAAAAGAAAAGAAAAAATCTTTGAAGTTTGCTAGCTTGGAGGTATAATTTTACTAATTTTTATCATACATTTCTTGCATTTTCATCACATATCATTGCATTTAAATATTTTTTCTCTTCATTTTTTTTTGTTTTTCATTAAAAAATTCATTGTTGCTTGTGTTCTTAGCCTCAAATTTGATCCAAATCTTAAACAACTAAGTTATAGCTTGATTTGAGACAAGTGATCAAAGAAAACAAAAGCCAATCCATCATTAAAACCATTTGAAGGTTCGGCCAAGGATTGCTCCACAATGGCCAAACCTCTTCCTTGAAGAATGTTGTTTATGATAATTAAATGATTAGTTTGCTTGTATTTTACATGAATTTTGGTTAATTAGTGATATAAGTTGGTGTTTAGTTCATGTTCTAGTTTTTTGTTTGGTTGATCCTTAATTATTTGTGTTCTTACTTTGTTCATCAGGTTTTCAATATGTTTGATTTAATTTCTATGAATAAATTGTTGATTTGATATCTTGTTTGCTAATTTTTGTGTTTGTTTGCATGAATTTTCAAGAGACAAAACAAATGGTGGAATATTTTTTGAGAATTTAAAAACTTTAGTGATTGATTGATTTACATCATGTTTTCACATGCGTATTTAGTTTGTCATATAGTTTTTAAAATGCCTAGATTTGTAATTAGTTTACTCCTTAGTCATTCATTAATATTTACATTTTCACCAATGTCATTTTTGTTATTTGTCACATGTATCAATATTTATATTTTTACCAATGTCATTTTTGTTTTTTGTCACATGTATCAATATTTACATTTTTACCAATGGCATCCTTGTAATTTGTTTTTGTCACTTGCATTTTCAATGAAACCCAAATTCCAAACCTTAAACCACCTGTGAAACCCTAAACCACTCTTCAAACCCTAAATTACCCTCCAAACTCGAAGCCACCCTCTAAACCCTAAACTAACTTAAACTCCAGACCATACCCGAAACCAAATATGAAACCTAACCTAGACCCTAACCAACCCAAACCTTAAACCAAACCTCAAAAACCTAAAAACCCAAATCAACTCATAAACTCTAACCCCATTCAAGCACTTAAATCACATTTTATTTTGTTACATACATTCATAAATTGTTATGTATTCATACCTTGTCATTCATATCATGCATTCATCATATATTATGTTCAAGCATATGGTTTTAAGTGAGGGTTTTTTAAAGAAAAATGTTTTGAATAAGCTAATATCTCAAGTAAATATAATATTTTTGAAGTTCTACTTAAATATGAGAGAGTGAAAAAGGTATCTTGATACTTAAAGTGTTTTCATTTTGATCCAAAAATTTCAAGTTCTTTTTATGAATTAATGAAAGAGAGGAATTAATTTCTAAACACTAAAATGGGACCCAAAAAACCAAAATCTAAGGATTACACATGAGAGTGCTAATCCTTCCCCACTCACAACTAACTCTTAGACCCAAACTTTGTTTTCACATACCACAAATTATTCTTTTATAAAACTTTAAACCCGTTTTAAATATTTTATCAAAGGATAAAATTTTTGGGTGGTCAATCACACCCTAAAAAAAGGATTGGTGGTAGATCTTCATTTTGGTTTTTATAAAAAATGCTTTTTTAAGCCCCCATTTTCCAAATTCCTTATTTTCTGGTGCACGGGCACTCGAAACATCATTACAACTTGGTGACTCCATTGGGGATATATTTTTTAGAGAGTCAAGCCAAAGATTGGTTGCATGTTATCCTAAATTTTGGTTTAATGGTCCTAATTAGTGTTTAATCTTAATTCCTTGATTTTAATTTTCTTGTTTTCTTAAAAGGTGGAATAATTGAAAAACATTCTAAAAAATTCAAAAAGAATGTTGATTTTAATTTCCTTATTTCAAAAGAGCATAAAATTAAAAAAAAACTTTGTGTGTGTTTTACATTTCATGCATATTTTAATTATGTCATTTATTTAAATTGTTGTTATTTATTCTATTTTTAATAATTGTGGGGCATTTAGGATAGGGGTATTTAAGGAAAGTATGAAAGGTTTGTATGTTCCTTCACACACACTCACATCTACATTGCATGCATAAGCTTTATACCCTAGCTTTAACCTTTTATAGGAGGAATTAAAGTAGTTACATACCTTCGCAATGGCTAGTGAAACATTCCTACTCAGAATGTACATTTTCCACTCATAGCCTATAATTGGTGAGGATCATGATGCCTAATTAGTTTGTGATGGACAATGATGTGAGGAACAATTTGATAACTTTAGATGCATCAATTCCTAGCCCAACATATAGTGAACTCTAGGTAGCTAGCCTTAGGTAAAGCCATGCCACACCCTTTGTAGAAATTACCTAAATTACGTCACTTGAAAAGACACTCTAATGCAATCTATATTTAGGGGTAATAATGGAGTGAATAAGACTGAAATTTTGAAAAAAAAAAAAAGAAAAAGAATAAAAGTATTCTTTAAAAAAAAATTTTTTGACATGTAGTTTAATTCATTTGCTGTTCGTTCAAAAAATGCATCTTTAAGAAGTGTTTTAAAATAAAATTTCTTTTCACTATCCAAAAAAAATCTTTAAAAACAAGCAACAAAAAAATTTTCAAAAATTTTTCAAAAAAAAAAAAAGAAAGAAAAAGCAAAAAAAAAATGGGAAAGTTTTTCTTAAATCCTTTGTTTATTGACCTAATAAAAAAAAATAAAAAATAAAAAAAAAAATCTTTGAGTCCTAAATATTCTACGTGGAAAAAAATGTGTGCTTTTGATTTTTTCCCCCTCTAAAATAAAAAAAAAAGGAGTCAATGCTATTTCATCCTTTGAATTTCATTTAATCCTATTTGCATACATTGTCATATTTTTGGAATTAGAAATAATAAGATAGTACATGTATTTCGTTTCATGCACATCTAAATAGATAACACATGTAGTCCATGTCATGCATATCATAATAGAAAATACATGTAGTCCATCCTATGTACATCACAATGACATACATGCATTCCATCTCATGCATATCTTAATAGATAGTACTTACATTCTATCTCACACACATCTTAATAAATGCATTCCATCTCATACACATATTAATAGATAATACATACATTCCATGCACATCCCAATAGATAGTACATACATTCCATTTCATGCACATCTTAATAGCTACTACATGCACTATATTTCATTGCATATCTTAAGGTAGTGTCAATTTCATTGCATCGGCATAACATGTGCATTGCATTTCATATAATATATCAGTGCATTTCACATAAGTATGTTACATCAGTCATAGGTATACATCTCATTACACATATAGTATGTCATTGCATTTCATACATTTGGATTCATGAATAATAGGATTCTATAAAACATGTATTGTATAAAATTGCAATCACTACCATTACACCAGGACATTGCATTTCTTGCATATTTTTAAGTGATATTTTTTATAATTTAGGCCTTGTAAATATGAAAATCTATTGTCTTAGGCATCTATGCATTTCATGACATTTAAAGCATTCTTATCATGTTCATGCTTTCATAAACAAGTTTTGTGTATTGTAATTTATTGTGGCATTCATTTAGTAAAAGGTAATAACATAGACTTTTTGGTCTAAACCTTGAAAGTTTTGTATTGGTGGGCATCAGAAGGCCAAAAATGGGAAATTAATTGGAGGTGAAGATCAGTACGTTAAAATCAAATCAAGAAGAATTTGGGCATGAGTTTTGAGAAATGAAACAACATATTGCTCAGCTGCTAGAAATGGTTAAAGGTGATGGTGGGGTTAAGTTGGTCATTATCACTTCCAATTCAATCAAATCACGATCAATCAATTCTTATTGTGTCTAATATGTCTCAAGAAAATCTCGATGCATATCGTAGAGATCAAAGTTTGAATAAGCTAAAAAAAAGAATGGATGAATCAGCCACAAAAATGACTGAACTCAAAAGTTTGATTTTCAAGACAAAGTCACTAGGTTTCAAGCAACCCTCACCAACTTTCAAATCTAAACCTGTACTTAAACTTTCCTCATGACTACTTTCGATTTTTTTTTCAAGCATTTAGGACCAAGTGCCCAAGCTTCATACAACCTTTGAGAATTTCACACTTGAACTCATGTCCTTTACCTCACATTCCATAACCATTTGTTTAGCCCATTATTCCACCACCACCTCTTCAACCAATGTATCAACCTAGTTTTTGAGCCAAAATTCTCCAATTCACTCTAACATCAACCAAACAACCATTTCCCAACTAGGCAATCCAACTCTGGAGTAGAAAAAATCCCACACCACCAACATCAAAAATAGAACTCCTATTGACCCAATACCCATTTATTACATAGACCTCTACCCATAACTCTTGAAAGGCCATCCCCTGTCCATATTAGGTCTTTCAAACCACCATATCTTAAATGATACAACCTTATTGCCTAATGTGAATGCCATTATGGCACTCTGGGTCATTCTTTAAAAGATTATACGATTTTGAAGTACAAGGTGCAAGCATTAGTGAAGGTCATGCAACTTAATTTTGACACCAAGGCAAAGCCAAATGTTTATGGAAGTCCTTTATTAACCTATGCTGGGAAAACAAACAGTGTTGTAGGCAACTAAAAAAGAGAAATAAAGACAAGGTGATTATGATAGAACACACACCTAAATGTTTGGTTGAGGCTAATTTGGTCTTGGATAAGCTAATTCTTCAAAACATGGAAATGAAGAGTAGCAAGATTAACTAAAGTGATATAGATGATGTTGAAAGAGTTAGTGCATATAAGAATAAAAAAATAGAAAGGCAAATGGTCACACAAGAAAGGCAATCACTGAAGGGCCTTACCTTATGCAATCCTTATTATTCTAACCCAATCATATATAGTGCTTCCCAAAGTTCTTATCTTTATCAAACTAGCTTTCAAGAAAATCCTCCAATGACTGTTAGTAGTATTGTCTATACTCCTGGATTAGCACCTAAAGATATTAAAAAACCAATGATAAACTAAAGAGGGTTGAAAAATGATCATGGAAAGTTGCCAATTCCCATTCCTGATTTTTTGCTTTTGCTTGTTAAAAATCATAACCTAATGCCTAAACTGATGAAAATAGCTCCAAATCCATTGGCAAGAAGTTATGATCCCAAGAGTAAATGTGTTTATTACATGGGAGTAATCGACCATTCAATTGAAAAATATAGGCAGTTGAAGGAAAAAATTGATGATCTCATCAAGGATGGTATTTTGACTTTGAAACTCATGGAACAATGGAGGCCAATTCAGCTCAGTCAGGGTTAGTGGTTATGCTAATTGAATAATGGAAAAGTCAAAAATTAAAATTCTAAGGATAAGGTAGTCTTTTAAGTTTGTATATCCTTAAGAGTGTTAGAGGGAGTTTGAATGATTGCACTAAATGAATAAACTTTAAATTTCAATTATGACGTATTGCATTGTCTTATGATTTATGAATATTGTGTCATTTGAGATTTTGTTTCTTTAAAAGTTTTGCATTTTAGGATTTTCCTAAGAAAAAAAGTGTAAAAAGCTTTCAGTCATCTAGCCTAAAAATTATCTTTATCCAGTTTCTAGGGGGCACTCTGACAAAAAAAGGACCCTATTGGCCTAAGGACAACTTGAATTGTGATCAATTGTTGGTTTGTTATAAAGTGGCATGAACTCTTTGACACCTCAGGGGAGTTGATTCCATATGACCATTATTCTCACATTCACCTTCATAAGGGGTGGCTTGTTAAAATAAGGCATCTTTCACGAATGGTGGGGGTATGTAAAGAAAAAAGAAAATAAGAGAAGAAAAAAAAATGAAAAATGAAGAAAAAATGAAATGAAAGAAAAAAGGAAAAAAGGAAAAAAATTTAATTATGACATCATGCACTTAAGGCATTTGAATGAATCCAAAAATGAAAGAATCTCAATAAATTTATCAAAAAACTAATGAGAGAAAACCAAAGAGTTTAACGGGGAGTTAATGTCAATAGAAATCCCAAAAAAGAAAATTTTTTTATTTCTTCGAACCTTTTCTTTTGAAAAAATTTACCTTTTGAATTTAAGTAATTGTGCTTGAGATAATAAATGGCCATATTTCATCATCCTTTCACAAATATAGAAATTTATCCCTTGCAAGAAAATAAGAGAAGAAAAAAAAAAGAAAAAGGAAGAAAAAATGAAATGAAATGAAAAAAGGAAAAAAATTAATTATGACATCATGCATTTAAGGCATTTGAATGAATCCAAAAATGAAAGAATCTCAATAAATTTATGAAAAAACTAATGAGAGAAAACCAAAGAGTTTAACGGGAGTTAATGTCAATAGAAAACCAAAGAGTTTAACGGAGTTAATGTCAATAGAAATCCCAAAAAAGAAAATTTTTTTCTTTCTTCGAACCTTTTCTTTTGAAAAAATTTACCTTTTGAATTTAAGTAATTGTGCTTGAGATAATAAATGGCCATCTTTCATTATCCCTTCACAAATATAGAAATTTATCCTTTGCTACCCCTTTGAACCTGATAAAATTTTTTCAAAATAAACCCTGACCAAGAATTACCCTCCACATTGGGGGTAAAAAGGATACATCAAGGGTCAAGATTGGTAAAGTCCAAATAAGGGACCATATATGTTAAAGGCAAAAGTCTAATAAAAGGTTCTCAAAAGTTTTGAATCTATTCAAAAAGGGGGAAGAAGAAGAAATGAATGATTGAGTAAAAATCATGGGAAAATGAAAGGACAAATACCTTAAAAGTGAATCTTTAAATGAAAAATGATCCTTGGTTTAATCACCTTCAGACATTTATTTTGCTCTTATCTATCCCTTCCTTTAAGAACCTTGAAACTTGGCCTACATTACATATTAAGAAAAGTCATATTGAATCAATCAAAAATGCTTAAAATTGAAGGAATGGCCATAAAACCATGAACCTTTTTATCTTACTTTATTATTGTCATAACATATAGATTTGAAAATCTATAGCTAGATTTAATAAGAGGAGTCACCACCAATCTCTTATCTAGGTGTGATTGGTCACCTAATGAATCTATCCTTTTAAAAAGCTCCCAAGCTTGACTAAGGGTCCCTTAAGAATAAGTTTTAGTCTATTAATCAAAATAGGGTTTAAGAGTTTGATTACATATGTAGAAGGCTATAGCACCCCACATGCCCATCCAAAAGATGGTACCATTTCATTTAAAATTATCCTAAAGTCTTAATTCTAATGGTTTTAAATTTTAATGTTGATTATTAGAAAAAACATTTAAGATTCTCCATCAATCTGGTAGAATTCTTAAAAATATTTCCTCACCTCAAGAGTATTCAAGAATCTCATTTGTTTTCTTAAAGAGGCTCCATCATTGGAAAAAGGTTTAATCATTTTTTTTATTTTTTATTGAAAATATATCTAATTCTTCCACTATTTGGGTGAAATTAGAAATATCTTCTCACCTATAAATTTTTTAGATAATCATCCATTTGTGATTACTAAGACTTCATCCTTGGAATTTATTTTTATTTTATCTTTTCTATTTCTAAATTTTCCACCAATTGGGTCTATTTAGAAAAAAAAAAAAACCTCTTGTTAGTTTCCTAATCTTTGGAAAGAAAATAATATGAAAATTATTTTTTTGAAGTTTCATTTAAATTCTTCCACTATTTAGGACAAATTTAAAGAAATTTCTCACGTAGAGATTTCTTAGGAAATTTACTATTTGAAATTTTTAAGATTCTCATCCTTAGATAAATTGTCAAATATTTTCAACCAACTTTGTAAGTTATATTTTTATTGTCCAGAAAAGAATACAATTACTTTTATTGAAATTTCATCTAAATTACTTAACTATTTGTGACAAATTTAGAGAAATTCCTCTCCTAGAGATTTCTTTGGAAATTTATCATCTGAAATTTTTAAGAATCTCATCATTGGGTAATTAGTATTTAATTCCAAAATTTTATTAAATTTTTATTTTTATTTTTTAAAATTGAAAATAAATAAGAATAATAATAGTCATAATAATTATAATAATAATAAAAATTATTATTATTATTATTATTATTATTATTAAAATTTTATCTAAATTATTCTACAATTTGGGACAAATTTTAAAAAAATTCTCACCTAGAAAATTTATAGAAATTAACCTTTTGCAATTTCTAAAAATTCCATCATTGGATAATTATTATTTATTCTAAAAAAAATTATTAGTGTTTTATTTTGTTTTATATTTTTTATTTCATTGTATTTAATGTTTTTCTAAAATTCAATTATGCAAAAATACTTTAAAAATAAAATAAACAAAAAAATTGATTAATTAATTAAATAACTTAAATAAAAATTACCAAAATAGGAACAGCTCGGCTCTAGCGGCTAGAGGGCTTGGCTATAAGAAAGAAAGCTAGAACAGCTTAGGATGATGGCTCAGCTCGGCTTGGCTTAAGAGACAAAGGCTAGAATGGACTATAAATTGGGTTACACTCAGGTTAGACCTCCAAGCAGTAAAACATACAGATCCTGGGTTGAATTAAACATCAAAATGACATCATTTTAATAGGGTATAAAAAGGTAAATTTTTTTATTTTTCTCAGATCTCTTCTTCTCCCTTTTTTTTCCTTTTTTTTTCTCCCTTTCTCTCTAAAATGAAGAAACCGATGGAACAATCATTAGAAATTGGAAAAATCCCATTGGGAACTAGAAAAATCCATCGAAAAAGATGAATTTCAACAAAAATTTATGCTAGAATCTAGAAATTTTTAGAAAATTTCCAAAAAAAATACAGATTTTCCCTAAAACTTTTTCTACACTCTAGCTACTTTTGTGTGTTTTTTCCTCTTTGATAATCTATATCCCCTATTGCTTGGTGTGGGTTTGTATTTTTCAAGTTCAAATCAAGAGAACCCTATATTAAATGAAGTTTTAATTTCATTCCAATTCTAACTTCAATTTTGGTTTTAACTCAAAATTTATAATCCCAGAGAAATAATTCGATACCAATTCAACCACTTGAAACTTTTCCTAATTTTTCCTTTTTTTTGTTTTTCTATCTTTACTTAAAAAAGAAAAACAATTACAACCCCAGAGAAATTGAAGTATCTATAGTTGCCCCTCTTTGCGCATTTTCTATGAAACAAGAATTGTGCAAAGACATAGACACCACAAACAGGAATCAACTGGGCACATTTTTTAAAAAAAAAATGGATACTCACACTTTTGAATAACATGAAAAAAATCCTCTAAACAGAGGTTTAACATTTTGAAAAGTATAAAAGCTCCTCTCAACAAAGGCTCAACAACTTTTGAAAAATATAAAAGGCTCTTCTTAATAAAGCCTCACAACTTTAAACAATAAATAAGGCTCCTCTAAATAGAGGCTCATGACTTTTAAAAAATAAATTGGCTCATTTAAACAGAGGCTCATGACTTTTGACAAATAAATAAGGTTCCTCTAAACAAAGGCTCATGACTTTTGAAAAATATATAAGGCTACTCTAAACAAAGGCTCATAACTTTTAAAAAATAAATAAGGCTCTTATAAACAGAGGCTCATGACTTTTAAAAATATAGAAGGCTATTCTAAATAGAGGCTCACAACTTTTGAAAATATAGATGGCTCTTTTAAACAAAAGCTTAACAATTTTTGGAAAAAAACATAAATAAGGCTCCTCTAAATAGAGGCTCAATGACTTTTGAAAAAAAAATAAAGCTCCTCTAAATAGAGGCTCAAGCTCCTCTAAACAGAGGCTCAACGACTTTTGAAAAATATATATAAATAAAGCTTATCTAAATAAAAGCTCAACAACTTTTGAAAAATAAATAAATGAGCTCCTTTAAATAGAGGTTTTTTTTAACAATTATGTCCAAAGGTCTTATAAATCGTGTCTGAAAAAATTTTAGGAGATTATGCCCAAAGGTCTTACAAATCATTCATAATATCAAAAAATACTTCTTAGAACAACGGCTTCACTTTCTTAAAATTTTTTGTCTATAACTGGTTTTCTTGAAATATCTTTTTTCAAGGATTAGAATCTTACCTCATAGGTTTCTTCTCAAATGAGAATTTGTAATTTCTTTATCAAAAAGTCTTCATATTTATCTTCTCCATGTGAGATCTTGCAATATCACTATTTCCTAGGTTCATGCACTAGACATTCCTAAATGCAATGTATGCTATGTAAATGTCAATTGATTAATTTCTTTTCAATTATGGTATATAATTCTCAAGTCTTTTCGTTTTGGATTTTGAACTCGTCAATCTTCAAGCACTAAGACCATATCAATTTAATTCTCAATCATCCCTCTCATTCAATTCTCATATTCTCCTTTTAAAGTCTTTCTTCTCCCTTCCAATATCCCTACCAAGAACTAAACATTTCATAGTTGCCTTTATCATTCTCAACCTTTCCAAGGCAATGTAGTAATCTTTCTACTATTAGTCATTTATCAATCATTATTTCAATTTCAAAAAGTAAAAATGCAATCACACATTTCTACTACTACAAGGTATTAAAGGGAAAAGCCAAGGGATGGATTGGAAAATAGTCATCAAAAGAAAGACACAAGGTATGAAATGAAATATCTCTTAAAAAATGGTAAAACAACTTTGGCCATTAAAAAAGAATGGTTACAAAAATGGGTATAGAGTAACAACACCCAAAATAAACAATCAAATAATTATGATAACATATCTTGAAGTCTTTTCGAAAACTCAACCACCTGATACAACTAACAACTTAGAGATCATCAGAATATACTAGCCTCTAGGTTGGTGAATTCTTAAATTTTATGATGTACCCTTCTCATCTAAGCTGGCTATTTAGGTTTTCAACTTAGATGAACCTCTTTTGACTCAAACTGCCCTTTTAGAGTTTTTGATTTAGGTCTTCTTTTTTCATTCATTCTTTTTTTTTTCATTCATTTTTCTTTTTTTTTTCATTTTTTAGCTTAGTATTTCTTCACAACATCAAAATTTATAAGATTAGGCAAATCATCTTCATCCATTTTTGCTAATATTAATGCTCTGCTTGAAAAAGCTCTTTTCACAACATATGACTTTTCCCAATTTGGAGTCCACTTTTTTCTATTACCTTGCTAGCTTGAAAGAATTATTTTCAAAACCAAATGTTCTTCTCGAAAACAACAAGGTCAGGCCTTTTTATCATTAACTCTCATCATTCTTTTTTGATATTTGACCATGACATAACGCTATCAATATCTTCTCTTCAATGAAATTGAGCTGTTCATAGTGCTCTTGAATCCTTTTAGCTTTTTTCAGTCCAACTTCTTTTAAAACTTTCAAGGATGGGATGTCCACTTCTATTGGCAACACAACTTCCATCCTAAAAACCAAAAAAAAAATGGGGTTGCCCCAGTAAAGGTATGCACTGATGTTCGATAAGCATGAAGAGCCAATGAAAACTTTTCATGCTAGTCTTTATAGGTCTCCATCATCTTTTCAAGAATTCATTTTATGTTTTTATGTGCCTCCTCAATTGCCCCATTCATTTTCGGGCAATATGGCAACCAATTGCAATGCTTGATCTTGTATTGAGCACATATTTCTTGCATCATCTTACTAGTTAAGTTCTTAGAATTATCTGAAATGATTTTTTATAAAAGTCCATATCTACAAATGATCTCTCTCTTTATGAACTTGTAGACTATAGATTGCATCACATTTCCAAATGAAGCTGCTTCCACCCATTTTGTGAAATAATCTATCATCATGAAAATGAACTTATGTCAATTATAAGCCTTTAGGGTAATAGGACTAATAACATCCATGCCTCACATGGAGAATGGTCAGGGTGGTGCTAAATCATGTAAAGCAATCAGTGGAGCATGGATCTTATTAGTTAGATCTGGCACTTATGATATTTTTAAGTATAGTCAATGCAGTAGCTCTTTATTGTCAACCAATAATACTCAGCTCTCATGATTTGTTTGGCCATCATATGTCCAGTTGCATGTGCCCCACATA
Source organism: Durio zibethinus (assembly GCF_002303985.1). The sequence continues at coordinate 14,066,014 of NW_019168470.1, read as the reverse complement.
TTCCATCATGCACCTCCTCAATAATCTTTTTTGCCCAAGCCGTATTTACACATCTCAATAATACTTTATCATGACTTTTTTTATACAAGACATCATCATCCAGGAAAAAACATATAACTAATCTCCAGATAACTTTTTTATCATTATCAGTTGCTTGGTTTGGGTATTACTGATTCTTAATGTACTCGAAGATATCATAATACCATGGTTTCTCATCTTCTTCTTTCTCTACATTAGAATAATGAGGTGGCATATCCTTAACATGTAGTTTAATGGGCTAAATATCAATGTTATCGTTAATTCGAATCATTACTGCCAGAGTAGATAAAGCTTTAGCAATAAGATTTTCTTTATGAGGTAAATGATCAAACTAAATATCTTTAAACTACTTGATCAACGTTAAGTTATATTTATGATATGGGATGAGTTTCAAATCTTTTGTCTCTCATTCTCTTTTCAACTAATATATAATTAGAGCTGAGTCTCCAAAAGGTTTCAATACTCTATTTTTTCTAATTATAGTAGGTTGTAAACCTATGACACAAGTCTCATATTTAGCAATGTTATTTGTGCAATTAAAATTCAACCTCGCTATTCTATGATAATAGCATTCTTCTAAAGATATCAAAATTACCCCAATTTTATGTCCCAACGCATTAACAGTTCCATCAAAATACATTTTTCAACACTTCTTTTCATACCCTTTCTCTTCAAGTTAGGAAATAGTCATAAAATCTTTATAAAAGAATTTTAACCTCATTGGCTCATAATCTTTAACAGCACAATCTGTGAGAAACTTGACTATAATACTTCTTTTGATTACCTTTTGGCTCATATACACAATGTCATATTTTGAAAGAATCACTTGTCATCTTGTAATTTTTCTAAACAACAAGGGCTTCTCAAAGATATATTTGATTGGATCCAGTTTTGCTGTAAGCTAAGTAGTATGATAGAGCATATATTATTTGAGTCTTTTGGTAGTCCAAGCTAATGCACAACACATTCTCTCTAAAGAAGAATATTTGAACTCATATTTAGGGAACTTCTTACTCAAGTCGTAAATAGCTTTCTCTTTTCGACTAGACTCATCTTGTTATCCTAGCACTTATCCAATTAACTTCTCATGCACTATCAAATATAAGATCAAAGGTCTTCTTTAAATAAGTGGCACCAACACTAGAGGATTGGAAAAGTATTGCTTAACTTTATCAAAAGCTTTTTGACATTCCTCATTCCATTCACAAAGGTTATTTTTATGAAAAAACTTAAAAATAGGATCACACTTGTAGGTAAGTTGAAAAATGAATCGAGAAATATAGTTTAATCTATCTAAAAAACCTCAAACTTCTTTTGGTGTGCTTGGAGATGACAAATTCTGAATAGCTCGTAAGTCGACTTCAATCCCTCTTTCACTAACTTCGATGCCTAACAACTTCCCTAACTTAGCCCTAAATGTACACTTGGTCAAGTTTAACTTTAGTTGGAATTTTTTTAACCTCTCAAATAATTTTTTGAGGTTGGTGACATGATCTTTGTTGTCATAAGATTTTGCAATCATATCATCCACATACATCTCAATCTCTTTGTGTATCATATTATGAAAGAACATCACCATGGCTCTTTAATATGTTGCCCCCACATTTTTTAAACTAAAAGACATAATTTTATAGCAAAATGTACCCTATATAGTCTTGAAAATAGTCATTTCCCTATTATCTTGAGCCATTTTTATCTGGTTATACCTTAAAAACCCATCAGTGAAAGAGAACATAGAATGCCTAGCCGCAGTGTCTACTAGTGTGTCAATATGAGGCAAAAAAAAGTTATCTTTAAGGCTAGCCCTATTCAAGTCATGATAATCCATTCATATTCACACATTTCCATCTTTTTTAAGGACTGGTACTATGTTAGCTACCTATTCTGGATACTTAGCCACTTGCAGAAAACCTGTATCAAATAGCTTCTTCACTTCTTCTTTAATCTTTAGTAGTATTTCAAACTTCATTCACCTTAATTTCTATTGGATTGGTTTATATTTTGGTTTCAGGGGCAATTTATGTTTTACTATTTTTGTGCTCAGCTCAGGCATATCCTGATAAGACTAGGTAAATACATCTATGAATTCTCAAATTAGATCTTTTAATCTTTGCCTATTTGTTGATGAAAATGTTGTAACCACCTTAACCTATGTTTTATTCTCCTCATTTCCTAAGTTTACCAATTTAGTTATCTCCTGATAAGGCTCAATTAGTTTGTTTTCTTGTTTAATTAATCTCATTAGGTCTAGAAAGAAGGCATATTCCTTAGAATCATCTTTGTTTAGTGTTAATCAAAATTTTAAAATTAACCCATTGATCATTATCATCATTATCCATATGTTCATTTAAAGACCTAAAATTGAATGAAATTTGATATGTTGGCATGATTTGTTGGGAAAATGGAAAAATGATAGTAATAGAAAAAAATGAATGAAAATGAATCCTTCCTAATCTTTATAGAAATAATAATGAATAAATGGCCCATACATAAAAGATTATCCCAATACTTTTGGGCATAAGCTATTAGGATGTCTAATTACATTGAAATGGCCTCAAGGATAGCAAGCACTTTAATGATGCTCCAATTATTCAACTGTAAATGAAAGACAAGGGTGGACCCACATTTTTTGTTCATACCCCTTTTTATCTCTAATTGCACGGATAGACAACTTAGAGAATGCTTCTTCCATGTTCAATTCTAGATCCTTTTTAAAATCTTCATTTGCATCTGGGTATATTAACCCTCTTGGCCTGAAGGTATCATAGAGGTGTGGGATCTTCCCACAATAAATTGTCACTAGTTTTAGAACCAATTTTGATGGCTTGTTGGCCACGATCACTTTAGCACTTCTTAACTTCTCCCCCTCTTCATAAAGCTCAATTTGGTAAGAATTAATGAGCTTTTGTACCTCATAGCAAAATTGTTCACAGGTTTCAATAAAGTGGCTAGTTCCTTCATTATGATATTTATAATTTTTATTTGATACATACCTTCCACGATAATTACATGGATCCACTGGTTGTTTCATGCAGGCTTTATACAAAGGTATCGAATAGCTGACTAAGAGGAGTCTTAATCTCTTTCTCTTTTTTTATACGATACCCTTGGTCTTTATTGAAAGCATTCACATTGTGGTTAAACAAACGATTACCTTAACATTTGGCATCATTATTCATTCTATATCAAAGTTTATCATTTCATCTTTGATCAATCATTGCACCTTATGCTTTAAAGTAACGTAATTCTTAGTGGAATGACCAGTAATTCCATAATGGTAGTCACAATGAGCCATAAGATTATACCACTTGGGATAGGATGGCTTGACTAGTTCCAAATGGTTAGGGCAATTAAGTGGTTATTGTAGAGCTCTTGGTATAATTGTATATAAGTCATGGGATTGCATCAAATATAGGTTTTTCTCAAGTAGTTCTTAGCTCTTGTGAACCATTTGTTGAGATAACAGGATAAATCTTAGGTCTTATAAGAGAATGAGTGTTTGGATTGTGTATGGGAGCTTATGGTCTAAAAATAGGTTGATAGGTTGGTGGGTAAAATGGTTGGTATAGATAAGGTTGATAACTCCTGAACCATTGTCTTTCCTTATAGCTTGAGCTTTAATCTCTTTTTTCTTTAGGGTATTTTTGATGAAACCTTCTCCTCTTTCCAACTTGCCATTCTTAATGGCATTCTTAATGATTTCATCCAAGATCACCATGTCGACAAAATTTGTTGTTCCATTCCATATCATCTTTTCATAATAGAGAGATTTTAAAGTGCTTATAATCAAAACTATAGTATGTTTTTTAGTTAAAAAAGGCTGAACTTGAGTAGCTATGTCTCTCTACCTCTGGGCATACTCTTTGAATGATTCAATTGCCTTCTTCTCCATATTCTGCAAAAAAATATGATCAAGAGCTAAATCTATGATATGTCGATACTGACTGATAAAGTCACGAGCTATATCACTTTAAGACTGAATGTGAGTCCTGTCCAACTAGATATACCATCTAGCAGTAAAGCTAGTAAGGTTATCTTAGAATACGTGCATTAGTAGCTTTTCATTATTAGTATAGGTAGCCATTTTTTAATAGTACATAGTAATGTAAGTCTTTAGACACTTTGTGCCATGATATTTTTCAAACTTTGGTACCTTGAACTTCAGAGGAATAATGACATCTAGGACTAAATAGAGCCCAACAGCATCTAGGAAATCATAAAAACCAATTCCCTCCACTGTTCACAACATTTCTTTAAGCATATTCATCTTTTTATCAACTATTGAGTTCCCAAATGACTCAACCACTTTTGTTTTTAATTTTTCTTTTTTTTTTGGATCATCTAAATCAAAGACCTGAATTGGTTCTATTGCCTTCTTAGTAAAGATAGGATATACATAACTTCTGCAATGTCTTGGATTTGAAACTGATGGCATTTCGGATTATGTATACCTTACAGGGTATGTGAATTACTGTGGTGGTGCATCCTGTGTGACTGGGCTTGATATGACCCATAACTAGGAGATATAGGGGGTCAGCCACCTCTTATGATGGATGGTCTTGCTAGCTAGAATTTTTTTCTATACTCTTTCCTTTGTTCAATTTATTCAAGGCCTCCAAAATCTTACTCAACTCCCCTTCGAGCTTCTCTTGAGCTCCCTATATCTTCTTAAAACAATTGGAATTTTCTTGTTCCATTTGTCTAGCTTGAGCTCTTGTATTGTATTGGAGTGTTGATTATGTGGGGTTATTACTTGGTGGAGCTATCCTTGAACCTTGAGTATCACAATTATATCATTATTAGAAATGCTACTATGCTTTATGTCTGGTATTTTAATGCATGAATGAAATGTACTAATATTTACTACATAATTATCATTTTATATTAGTACATTTCCATGGATGTAGGTATGAGATCTAATTTATCAATAACTAATATGTGGCGAATATTCCTTATATGAAAATGATGCAAATGCATAATGTTAAATATGACAATGAAAATGATGAATGGAATAAATGCTAATGCAAAAACTAATTGAAATGATGCAAATGCACAAAGCTAAACAAATAAAATGGTTAGACAATCAATATACCAACAAATTGTTCTTTCTTGTATCCTAACTTCGGGTTACATCTATCAATGGATATAAATGGCTCTATCTTTAAGGTTGGCCTTTTAAATGTAGATTATATTCTGGGCTAAGTGATTTTGATCACTAAAGATTCTCAAATTGTTCCTTACATCATTGTCCATCATAGACTAGTAAGGCATTCCAATCATCACCCATCACAGGCTACGAACAAAAAGGATTCAATTTGAATGGGAGTATTTTGCTAGCCATTATGGAGATTATCATCTCACAAGAGCATAGGTACTTTACTCCCTCTTAAGAGGGATAGAGCTTGGGTATAGAACTTATGTAATGCAAATGCATGTGATAGTGTGTGTGAAAGAACATATAATTGTCAACCCCTATAAATCAAATGAGAGACAAAAAAGGAAAATTACACTTTAAAACCATTAGATCAAAGGATAGGATAAATTTAAAATTTATGGCCTAACTCTTTATTGGGTCTCCAATGGAGTCACCAAACTTATATAACGTATAGATTCAAAAATCTATAGCTAGATATAATAAGAGAAGTTGCCACCAATCTTTTATCTTGGTATGGTTAGTCACCTAATGAATCTATCTTTTTAAGGAGCTCCCAAGCTTGACTAAGGGTCCCTAAAGAATAGATTTTGGTCTACTAATTAAAATAGGTTTCAAGAGTTCAGTTACATATAGAGAAGGTTATAGCACCCCCACATGCCCATCCAAAGGATGATACCATTTTATTTTAAATTATCCTAAGGTCTTGATTCTAATGGTCTTAAATTTTAATGTTGAATATTGAAAATAATTTTAAGATTCTTCATCAATCTAGTAGAATTCTTAAAAATATTTCCTCATCTTAAGAGTATTCAAGAATCCCATTTGTTTTCTTGAAGAGGCTCCGTCGTCGAAAAAAGATAGTCATTTTTTTATTTTCATTTTTTATTAAACATTTATCTAATTCTTCCACCATTTGGGCCAAATTAGAAATATTTTCTCACTTAGAAATTTATTAGATAATCATTCATTTGTGATTACTAAGAATTTCATCCTTGGAATTTTTTTTTTTTTATTTCTAAAATTTTCCACCATTTATGTCTATTTAGAAAAAAAAAAACTCTTATTACTTTGCTAATCTTTGGAAAGAAAATAATATGAATTTTTTTTTTTGAAGTTTCATTTAAATTCTTCCATCATTTGGGACAAATTTAAAGAAATTTGTCATGTAGAGATTTCTTAGAAAATTTACCATTTGAAATTTCTAAGATTCTCTTCCTTAGATAAATTGTCAAATACTTTCAACCAAGTTTTTAAGTTATATTTTTATTATCTAGAAAAGAATACATTACTTTTATTGAAATTTTATCTAAATTATTCCACAATTTATGACAAATTTAGAGATATTCCTCACTTAAAGATTTCTTAGAAAATTTATCATTTGAAATTTCTAAGAATCTTATCATTGGGTAATTAGCATTTAATTCCAAAATTTTTATTAAATTTGTGTTTTGTTATCTTTATTTTTCTTAAACTTGAAAATAAATATTAATTATTATTATTATTATTATTGAAACTTTATCTAAATTATTCAACCATTTAGGACAAATTTAGAAAACTTTCTCTCACCTAGGAATTTTATAGAAATTAACCTTTTGCAATTTCTAAAATTCCATCATTGGATAATTATTAGTTATTCTTAAAAAAATTTATTAGTGTTTTATTTTGTTTTATATTTTTTTATTTAATTTTATTTAATTTTTTCTAAATTTAATTATGCAAAAATATTTTAAAAATAAATAAACAAATAAATAAAATAAAATAAAATAATACGAAAATAAGAACGACTTAGCTTTAGCGGCAAGAGGGCTTGGAAAGAAAGCTAGAACGGTTCAGGATGATGGCTTGGCTCATTTCAGCATGAGAGATAAAGGTTGGAATGGCTACAAATCGGGTTGTGCTTAGGTTAGATCTTTAGGTGGTAAAATGCGCAGATCCTGGGCTAAATTAAATGTCAAAATGACGTCATTTTAATGGGGTGTAAAAAGGCAAAATTTTTTCTTTTTCCTCAGATCTCCTATTTTCCCTCTCTCTCTTCCTCTATTTTCTTTTTTCTTTCTCTCTAAAATGAAGAAACTGGTGGAACAATTGTCGAAAACTAGAAAAATCCCATCGAGAAGTGGAAAACTGAGCCGAAAAAGATGAATTTTGCCAAAAAATTACACTAGAATTTGGAAAATTTCCAAAAAAAAAAACTTGCAAATTTTTCCTAAAAACTTTCGTACTCTTTGGCTGCTTTTGTGTGTTTTTTAAGAACCTTATATCAAACAAAGTTTTAATTTCACTCCAATTCTAATTGCAATTCTAATTTTAACCCAAATTTTATAATCCCGGAGAAACAATTCGATACCAACTCAACCACCTGAAACTTTTCTAATTTTCTTCTCCTTTCATTTTTTTATCTTTATTTTTTAACAAAAAAAAATAATTATAACCCCAGACAAATTTGGGAGTCTACAATTACCTAATTACCCATTGGACCATTATCCTATTTTGGATAAGTTTGAATTTTTAAGTGCATACCATAATAATTAAAAAAAAAATCACGAAAGTCTTAAAGCCACTTTTGATACTAAGCGAGATGGATGATAACCAAAGGCAACCTAGACCCTTTGAAAGATTCAAAGATATCAAGGTTCCAAAAGCTTGAAATTCATAAAAAGGGATTGATTTTTAAAAATTGGAGGCTTATTTCCCCATCTCTAAATGACTTTCCAAAATTTTAAACCCATTATAGTTGACCCTGATATCTATGAAAGTACCATATTTGGATAATAAAGAAAATGTTGAATATGTTTGGTTTTCAAGGGATTCATGCTTTTTAAGAAATACTTGTTTCATTTGTGAGCTTATATTGAAAAGTATACACCTTTTTTTATCCCCTTCAGGTAGTGAAACCTTATTAATTGAACTAAAACCTCCATGTGCTGAACCATTCAATCCTTTTGAAAAGAAAATTTTTCCTTATTTGATTTCTAATAAGGAATGCCAGTTTTCAAAAGACTCCCAAAATCACAATTTGTTTAGATATTTTGTTTTCTTTAACTAAAGAATTTAATTATGTCGGGCAAATCTTGTTGACCATTTTGAAAAATTTTGAATAGCTAGTCACACATTTTTGTATAAGTAAATCACGTTGTTAGTTTGGATTTATGAAAGAGAAATGTTTTTCACAAAAGAATTGATGGTGTTGAAAAAGGAACAAAAAAGAAAAGAAAAACCATTTTTAGGAATGGTTTGTCTTCTTGTTTTCATAATCAAATCCAAAACATGTATTGTATGTTGCATGTTGCATGTTGCATGTTTGTGTGTTGAAACTAAAAATAAGATAGAGCATGTCAAAAATGAAAGAAAAATCAAAAGGACTTGCCCAAAAGTAAAGAAGGTTGAAATTGGTAAAGAAATAGGTGAATAAACAGTAAAATGTTAAGTTTAGATCATTTTGGGAGAAATTAAAGATTTAATTGAATATGAAATGGGAGATAAGCATAATTTTTGGTGTTTACATTTATATTGTGGTACATACATCATGAAGTTTTTGCATTTGCATTAAATATTTGCATCATGAAAAAATTCTATCATAACATAAACTCTTACATTTGTATAAAAACATTTTCATTTGCATTCATTTGTTGGAAATGAACATTTGTGCCATGATTGCATTGTCAATTTTGTTAAAAAAAAACACACACATAAAAGAAAAAAAAAAAGAAGAAAAGATAAGAAGTTTGTCAAAAGAAAGAACCCTAAAAGGAAAAAAACTTCTTAAATCAAGAGACAAGTAAAGTCTACCAAGAAAAAGGATGGAGAGAAAGAGTTCAAAAAAAAAGATGAGAATTGAGTCTAGGTTAGCTGGTAACAAAGGAAAAATAAACTCAATCTAGCTAGCACTAAAGAGAATTAAGCCTAGTTTAGCTAGTAACGAGAAGAATTAAGCCTCATTTAGCTGAAACCAAGAAGATTTAAGCTTGGGTTAGTTGGCACCAAGATGAGATCATTGAGCCCAATGAAATTGGCACCAATTAAGAAAAAGAGGTGAAAGAAAAACTAAGAAAGGAAAAAAAAATAGAGTGAATGAATGAATGAAATAAAATGGACAGAATGAAATGGTTGAAAAATTAAAGAACTCATAAAGGCGAATGAATGATGGATGATTAAAGAAAAAAAGATAACCATGGTGAACAATAAAAATGATGATTGATGATAGAAAAGTGATGTCAAAGTGAATATGAAGTAGAAAATGATGAATGGATGATAATGGAAAGTTGGAAATGTAAAAATGATGAATGATAATGATACAGGAAAAGAACAAAAAGATACATTTGGTAGAATTTCACAAATCAACCACTAGAGATCAGAGCAAAAAGATTTGATAAAAGGAAAAACAAAAGAGAAATGTTTGGATTAAGAAAAGACAAAGATCAGATGAGTTTTGGAGTGACTATTTATGACTCATCTAGAATTGCAAATTCAAGAATAGTTGTGATCATGAAAACTTTGTTTCCATTATTAACAAAATTGCTTTCCTATACATTGTGTTCCTTGCATTCATCATATACATTGCACGCAGAAGGAGCTTGATTTTTGAGAAAAAAAATATATTTGAAGAATGAATACTTCTAAAAAAAAAAACCAAAAGAAGAAACCAAAAAAAAGAAAGAATCCTTTAAAGAAGAAAAAAACCATTTTCAAGGCCTTAGTTGTAACCCAATTTTTCAAGATTAGATATTCGAAACTTTTCAAATTTAGATTTTTAAAGTCACTTGTCTTTGCCTATCGGAGCACTTTTCAAATTAAGAATTTTTTTAAAAAGTCACCTGCTTATATCTATACGAGTACCTTAAAAAAAAACCAAAACAAAAAGCCAAAAAAAACCCTCCAACACAAAAAAAAACAAACAGTACATGAGCAAAACCCCTTTAGCCCTTGGTTTCAAATAAAATCGGTGTATTTGGTCTTTACATTATTTTTTATTCTTTGAAATATGCAAAAAAGAGCAACTGTAAACACTTAATTTTATCTGAGCAAAATTCGACCATTTGTGAAGCTTTTAAATCCAACACAATTCAAATCCAACATTTATTTTAATTTTGACAAGTTTTTAAAATCAAAATTTGGGCCAATTTGACTCAAATATCCCAAAGGTTTTGGTCAAACCTAATCAAACAAAGTCACACCTGGTCAAATTTGATAAAAAAGGTCAAAATAGTTAGAACACGGGTCAACTTTCAAAATTCACAACCAATTGGAATCAATGTAATTTTAAGTTCACATTTGTGATTTTTTAAGGGATTAAAAGTCTTATTACACTTAGAAAAGTATAAAATTATTGAATGTCCTTAGGGGTATTTTCATAATTTAGCCTTTTTACAGTCGGATTCTTGTGAAAACTTTCAGACCATAATTAAATATATTTTAGTGACTTTTGATGAATTAAAAATCCATATCACACCTTGAGAGATGAGAAATTATAAAAATACCCTTTAGGGTATTTTCGTAACCTTCCTAAGATTAGAATTTTGCGAAAAGCTCCGTATCATGATTTGATATTAATTGATGATTTTTGAAATTTTGAAAACCTTAATTGTACCTCGAAATGTGTGAAATTATGAAACTACCCCTTAAGGGTAATTTCATATTTGGACTTTCCCAAGGTTGATTTTTCACGAAACATTTCTGTTGCTACCCATCAAGAGTACTGCAAGTGTACAAGTCACAAAAGTAATAAAGATCAGAAGTATTCTAGATTATCATCTCTTTAGGGTTTGGGAATTTTAAACATAGGGTTTAGTATCGATTTTGAAACTTCGGATATATCTAGTCAAACTAAAAAATTATTTTTTTATTAAATAACCTACATGAAAATTAAACCTTTCCAAATATTTAAAATCTAATTACTACAAATTATGAAAAGTTAGCTATTTAAGAACTAAAGCTTACTAAATATAGAAATTACTAAAAATGGAAAGTTACTAAAAATAATAAATTAAACAATTAAGAAAAAATTAACTAAGGTAGGAAAAATAATTTAAACACAATTAAACAATAATTTAAACATAAAAGTTTAATAATTTAAATGCATAAAATTAAAATAAAAGCAGAAAATAAAACTTACAAGTGAAATAACCGAAATTCCTATATGACCTATGTGAATAATTACCACCTAAACATGCATTAAATGTAAATAAAAATAAAAACTATTTTACATGGTTAATCTACACCTAAAATGGAACCAAATACCTATGGGAACCTTATGCAAAGACAAAACAAAAATGGAAATAAAAATTTATGCAAACTAAAATACTAGAATGCATGGAAACTAAGACCTATGAACTAAGATGCTAGGAAAATGCAACCCTACCTAAGGAATTTGTAAAAACTGTTTTCTAACCTTAAAAACATGAAAACAAGCCAAAAAGGTATAGGAAATCTTTGCCTAAAACTGACCAGAAATGCTTAAAAACAATACACGAGTTGGAACATAAAACATAACCTAAACTATGGATCTAGTGAGCTAAATGCAATCAAAACTAATCCTAGCTACATGTAACGTGAAAAACTGTTTCATAACCTCAAAATAGACTTAAAAATGAACAAAAAATATGCAGGACACGTGGACCAAAAACAGCACACAAAGTAAAGAAAAACTACTTGAAATAATGCATGAAGAATGGGAGAAAAAATGCATGAAACAACAAACCTATGTCTAAGGCTAAAATCAACCAAACAATAAACACTTAAACATGATTTAATAACATAATAGATGTAGACACCCAATTTGGTCTAGGCCCGAATCAATTGGGCCTGGTCCAAATGGGTAAGCCCATTTCATTCTATTTTATTTTATTTTTTATTTTTTATTTTTCTATATTTTGTATTTTTATTTTTTGTATCTTATTTATTTTTTGTTTATTTATTTATTATTACTATTTATTAATATATATATATATTTTTATTATTATTTATCTGTTAATATATATATACTTTATTAATATTTATCTATTATTATTATTTTTTATCTATTAATATTTTTATCTATTAATATTATCTTTATTTTAATTTTTTCTTTTCTTTCTTTCTTTTTCTGCTTACCCGATTGGAATTGGGATTAGGATAAAAACTAGAGTTCTATCATGAATTGGGATTCAATCAGAGTCCATATTGGATTCAAGGATTGAATCCCAATCTAAGAGGGAATGGGATTGACCAGAAACTCTTCTGATAAATCCTTATAAATAAGTGCTGGAATAGAACAAAAAACACACTGACTGAGAAAATAAACACTGGGAGAGAGGGAGAGCAAAATAGAAGAAAAAAGGCATTCAGAAAGGTCAAAAGCAATTTCAAAAATTTTTTAGAAAATTTGAGAGAATTTTAGGCGATTTTTTTCTGGTTCCGGTTGAATTTTTCGACAAAGTTTGAATTTTTTGGTAAATTTTTCAGCATCGGTTGAATTTTTCGATCAGCTACCCAATTTTCGGTAACTTTTCCAGAATTCGATGAGATTCAACCAAAGTTCTTTATCCGGGTAGAGAGAGGAAGGAGGAAAGAAAGGGAAGAGAGAGAGAGAGGGAAGGAGATTTGCTGAAAAACAGTGGTTATAGCCTTCTATACCTGTTGAAAACGACGTTGTTTTGGCATTACTATTCTCAGAGGATCCGTGCGTTTTGAAATTGGGTGACTCGAACCGAGCGCCAAGTTGCGTTTGACCCGCGTGTGACCCAAGTATGAGCCATTTTCGAAGTCGAGTCGAGCTGCTAAGTCGAGCTGTTCCAAGATTTTTTATTTTTTTCATTTATTTTATTTATTTATTTTATTTATTATTGTTATTATTATTATTTATTGATTAGATTAGAATTATTTAGTATTTCTTATTTTATTTTATTTTATTCTATTTTTATCTTTATTTTTATTTTTATTTTTATTTTATTTATTTTATTTTCTTTAAATAAAATTCTAAAAAAAAATATTCTTAAGGAAAAGTTGAAAGTATCAATTGTCCTTGAGAATAAGTCTTCAAAAAAATATATTTTTAAGGAAAAGTTGAAAGTATCAATTTTCTTTGAAAATAATTTTCTAAAAAAGGTTTTTGAGGAAAAGTTGAAAGTAACAAATTTCTTTGTACGAAAGCAATGAGAAGGAGGAAAGAAAGGGATGAGAGAGAGAGGGAAAGGGAGATTTGCTAAAAAATAGAGGTTATAGCCTTCTATACCCGTTGAAAACGACGTTGTTTTGGCGTTACTATTCCCAGAGGATCCGCGTGTTTTGAAATCGGGTGACCCAAACCGAGCATCGACCCGCGTTTAACCCGCGTGTGACCCGAGTACGAGCCATTTCAAAGCCGAGCTGAGCCGCTAAGCCGAGCTGTTCCAAGGTTTTTTATTTTTTTCATTTATTTTATTTATTTATTTATTATTATTATTATTATTTATTGATTAGATTAAATTATTTCGTATTTTTATTTTATTTTATTTTTATCTTTATTTTATTTTTATTTATTTTATTTTCTTTAAATAAAATTTCAAAAAAAGTATTCTTAAGGAAAAGTTTAAAGTATCAATTTTCTTTGAGAATAAGTCTTCAAAAAAAAATATTTTTAAGGAAAAGTTAAAAGTATCAATTTTCCTTGGAAATAAGTTTTCTAAAAAATATTTTTGAGGAAAAGTTGAAAGTACCAATTTTCCTTGAAAATAAATTTTTACAAAATATTTTTGAGAAAAGTTGAAAGTATCAATTTTCCTTGAAAATAAATTTTCTAAAAAATATTTTCGAAGAAAATTGAAAGTATCAATTTTCTTTGAAAATAATTTTCTAAAAAAGGTTTTTGAGGAAAAGTTGAAAGTATCAAATTTTTTTGTACGAAAAAAATAAGAAGGAGGAAAGAAAGGGAAGAGAGAGAGAGGGAAGGAGAGATTTACTGAAAAACAGAGGTTATAGCCTTCTATACCTGTTGAAAACGATATTGTTTTAGCGTTACTATTCTCAAAGGATCCGCGTGTTTTCAAATCGGACGACCCGAACCGAGCGTCGACTCGCGTTTGACCCACGTGTGACCGAAGTACGAGCCATTTTTGAAGTCGAGCCGAGCCGTTAAGCCAAGCTGTTCCAAAGTTTTTTATTTTTTTCATTTATTTTATTTATTTATTTATTATTATTATTATTATTTATTGATTAGATTAGAATTATTTAGTATTTCTTATTTTATTTTATTTTATTTTTATCTTTATTTTATTTATTATTTTTATTTTATTTTCTTTAAATAAAATTCAAAAAAAAATATTCCTAAGGAAAAGTTGAAAGTATCAATTTTCCTTGAGAATAAGTCTTAAAAAAAATATTTTTAAGGAAAAGATGAAAGTATCAATTTTCCTTGAAAATAAGTTTTCTAAAAAATATTTTTAAGAAAAAGTTGAAAGTATCAATTTTCTTTGAAAATAATTTTCTAAAAAAAGTTTTTGAGGAAAAGTTGAAAGTATCAAATTTCTTTGTACGAAAGCAATGAGTTTTTTTTTTAAGAGAAAAAGATTTATACCTAAAATTAAATCTTTTTTTTCTTTTTTTTTCATTTTATTTCTTTTCCTTTTTGTTTTCTTGAATTTTCTTTAATGTTAAATAATCCGACGATAGAGCCTCTGTAAGTGAAACAATAGTCTTCTTGCATACTCTTGAGGTGATGGAATTTTCTTAATTTTTTGCTAAAAGTATTGGAGTCAATTGAGAATAATTTCCAATAATAATTACTTGATAAATTTTTAAGGCTTATTGGATAAACAAAATTAAGCTGGTACCATCTTTCGATGGGTGTTGTGAGGGTGCTATAACCTTCCTCACACGTAACCGAACTCTCGAACCTTTTCTGGTTAGTAGACCCGAACCTATTCTTTTAGGGACCCTTAAGCTTAGGTGTTCCTTGAAAGGATAGATTCCTTAGGTGACCAATCGCACCTAGATAAAAAAGATTGGTGGCAACTCCTTCAAGTCAATGTCTAGAGATAGATCCTTGGATCTAGAAATTATGACAGTTTGGCGACTCCACTGGGGACGTCTGAGAGTTAGGCCAGCAAATAAATTTGTGTTATCCAAAAGCCTAATAAAATTGAACCTTTTGTATAGATTTTTTATTATTCATTCGTGCTTATTTACTTTATTAATTATGTCATTCATATGCATATGCATAACATGAGCTCTATACCCGAGCTTCATCCCTCTAGGAAGGAGTAAAGTACCTATTGCTTTCGTGAGGTTTAATGCCTCCGTAGTGGCTAGTGAAATACTCCCACTCAAATTGAACCTTTTTCGCTTATAGTATGTAATGGGTGAGGATTAGGGTGCCTTACTAGTCTGTGATGAACAATAATGTAAGGAGCAATTTGGGAACCTTTAGACTTTAACCTCAAACCACATATAGTGAACCTTAAGAATGCCTAACTTATAGATAGAGCCATCATTTTTCCCTTTTAGAATTGACCAGAAGCATAGGGTTCATTCATCTTATTCTATGTGATGTTTTAATTTACTTGGTTATTTATTTATTCTTTTTTTTTCCTGGGCATACTAACCTTTTCTTTTATTCTTTGGCATTAGTTCATGTTCATATCATAAAGTTGCATAAAGAACATTTGCTTAAAAAATGGTCTTCAACAAAAATTTTTCATGGACTTCACAAAACGACTAGTTTGTTATTCATCTGTATTAGCACTTTGTGAGTCACCCAATGAAGTAATGGTTCAATCAGAAAAGATTCAACTGAAGATGGGGGATTGTTTACCAATCGGATATGATTCTATCTTGTCTCAAGAAACATCTATCCTCCTCAAACAAAATAATTTAAAGGATTTGGTTGATATATGAAAAAAGATGAGTCCGTCAAGATAAGAGCAATTTTGCCAGAGACATGGGCATATAGCACACTTTCTCACACTAGTTGTCGATGATCAACTAATCAGAGCTACAGCCCAATTTTGGGATCTTGCATACAAGTGTTTCATCTTCAATGAAGTTGATATGACACCAACCATCGAAGAATATTCGATTTTATTGGGTTTGCCCCTCAAGGCTCCTGATAAGATATATGTCAAAAAACACAAGTCAGGAGTTCACAACGGTTTGGCTCAACTCATGGGGATAGACAAAGAAGTTATGGATTCTCATACAAAGAAGAAACAAGAATAGGTTTGCCTACCTTGAAAGTTCTTTCATGAGTTTCTAGTGCAACATGCCAACGAAGAATGGGGGTTAGATATATTTACCTTAGCCATATACGGAATGGTGATATTTCCAAAGGTTTTGGGTTACATTGAAATAGCGGTGGTTGACTTCTTCGAGAGTGTGATCAATGGTTGTAATCCTTCAATGATAATATTAGTAGAGACTATTAGATCCTTGAGTTACTGTCGTCGAAATGGAGGGCACTTTATAGGTTGCATATAGTTATTGTACTTATGGGTGAAAAGCCATTTCGAATAGGGAAAAAGTGCTTTCTCGAAGCTTTATGTCCGTAATCCATAAAGGAATGGATAACTTTCTTACAAAAATTGACTAGTGTCGAAGTAAGATGGTTGGCCCCGTGGATGAATCATGAACTTATGTTGTATCAGTGTGGGGATAATACAGTGGTCCCATTTTTAGGTTTATGGGGAGTGACAAATTATGTACCATCCTAGTGAGAAGGCAGTTTGGGGCAGAACAGTTCATTCTTATGACGCATAGGCTTCATTAGTTAGATTTCTTTTATAGTGAGCCAAAAGTATTTCAGAAGATGAATGAGATGATGAAAGCATGAAAAAATCTTCGAACAATGAGTCCTGGATCATTTACTAATAAAGTCACTCTAGGGTATTTGCCTTGGAGAGCAAAACAAAGACAAGAAATGGTATTCACTCATGAAAGCTTTCAACCACCAATAGGAGGAAAACTTGAAGAGACACCATCAGAATTAGAGCTTGCAACAAAAGAGTTTAAGTATGAAAAGGATAAGTTAAAGCAAGAAATCCAGAAGCTTCAAGAAGAAAAAGACCAGTGGAAAGATAGAGTTAAAAGTCATGAAGCCAAAGTTTGTAAGATTGCTAGAGAATGTGATATAGCTGTTGAAAACTTAGTAGAGCTACACCAAGAACATAAAAGGTTATGTGTAAGAGACAGGGCCAAAGAGATAACCATTATTGAGCTAACTAAATAGAATGCAAGATTGAAGCAAGAGTATGCTGAATTGGAAGAAGAAAGTACCCAAGTACAGATAAAAAATAACATGCTGAATAGCTATCTAAGCAGGCTGAGATAAAAGTTCAATAAACAAGAATACCATATTCCTGCATTGGTTAGAAAGCATAGAGAGTTATCATACCAAGTCTGGTGTGATAAAAGAGAGAACTTAGGAAGACAGAAATACATTAAGCACCTAACGACCCAAATTTGTAAAGGGGTATGCAAGGCAAGAGAAATGGTGGAAAAGGTAGAGACATCGAAACAAGTGGTGACCCCAGTAGGAGAGCATGGGCAGCGTCTATTAAACTTCATCGAAGAAGCCAAGGCCCAGTATGAATAGATCAAACAATTTTATGCTTATAATTCTAGGATGATAAACTCAATGTAAATAAAAGTTTTTTGGAATAAATGAAATCTTTTAGTTAAATACCGTCTTAAGGCAAATTTTTTTTGCATACATGCAATTTTATTCATTGCATTCTCACTCATTACACTTAACAAAGTAACCATGAGATAGTCATATAAATTTGCTAATTCTAAGATATGGTATTTAAGGTTCAAGGATAGCTCTATCTAGCGAGAACCCTATCCATCAATATAACACAAGAGCCAGAGCCAGATAAATAGAGCAAGAAAATTCTCATAGATTTGAAAAGTTAGAGAAAGCACAGGAGAAGATTGAGAATGAGTTGAGCAAGATTCAAGATGCTCTCAATAAGCTGAATAAGGGAAAAAAATAGAAAAAAACACAAGTCAACAAGGCCCATTATCATAAGAAGTGGTTGACCTTTTGTATCCTCCAGGTTTTGGTCCACCTTAAGCCCAGTCTACACAAGAGGTTCCACCACAACACTTCGCATATCCTACATATCTTGGAATGCCATCAACCTCCAATCCAAGACATTACCATAGCTATATAAATCTTGTCTTTATTGAAAAAGTAGTAGAATAGATTCCTGATCTAGATGACTTGAAAAATAAGGAGAAAAAAAAAGCAAAAGTGGTAGAGTCTCAGGAAGATCCGAAGATTAGTATGCTTGAACAAAGGTTATGGGCTGTAGAAGAGATTGAATTTTATGGTTCTATTGATACTACTGGGCTGTGCTTAGTCTCAGATGTAGTCATTCCACCAAAGTTCAAAGAGAATTTGAGAAATATGATGGTACGAAATGCCCCAAAACTCATATCACCATGTATTACCGGAAGATGGCAGCTCATGCCTATAATGAAAAACTATTAATGCATGTTTTTCAAGATAGCCTTACACGATCTACTGCCAGGTGGTATGTCCAGCTGGACAGAACCCGCATTCATTTTGGAGCGATATGGCTCATGACTTCATTAGTCAATATCGACACATTATCGATTTGGCTCTTGATCGTTTGTCTTTATAGAACTTGGAGAAAAAGGTAAATGAGTCTTTTAAAGAATATGCCCAGAGATGGAGGGATGTAGCCTCTCAAGTACAACCTCTTCTAACTAAAAAAGAGACTACAATACTATTTGTTAGCACTTTGAAACTTTCATATTATGAAAAGATGATAGGGAATGCAACCAAAAATTTTACTAAGATGGTAATTTTAAGAGATTATCGAGAGTGACATCAAGAATGGCAAGTTGGAAAGAGGTGAAGCATCCAACAAAAGAGTCTCAAAAAAGAAAGAGATCGAATCTCAGGCTGTGAGCTTTGATAGACAGTAATTTGGGGGTTATCAACCCTACTCACCATAAGGATACCTTTCATATTACCCTACTGTAAATAACACTTCCCCTTACCTATACCAACTATTCGTACAGTCATCTTATCCCCAAACATATCAACCTCCTCTTAGGCCTCAGAATACCACATATAGTCCTAACACTCAGCCTACCCCAAGACCTCAAACTCATCCAGCTAGCCCAATGGGTGGTTCACAGGAGCAACGAACCACTTGTGAAAAATCTGTATTTGACCCAATCCCAATGACCTATACAAAATTATATCATGAGCTTTACAACAGTCATCTGATTGCTCCTAGTAAATTAGAGCCCCTCAAGTCGCCTTACCCTAAGTGGCATGATCCCACAGCCCATTGTGACTATCACTATGGGATTGCTGGTCACTCCACTGAAAATTACACCACCTTAAAACACAAAGTGCAACAGTTGATCAAAGATGGAATGATTAGCTTTGATACAGGAGGGGTGACTACACCAAATGTTAGTGGCAATCCCTTGCCTAATCATAATGTGAATGTTTTGAGTGAAGAACATAAGCGCCATTTGAAGAAAGAAGTGATAGATATTAAGACACCTCTTAGTCAGTTGTTTGATATTTTATGAAAAGCTGACATGATATAACTAGTGAGTCTACACAGCTATCATAGAGTATATATAGCTGGCACTAGTTATAAATGTCATAGTGGGGAAATAGGTCACTTTATCAAAACTTGTGAGCAGTTTCACTAAGAAGTGTAAAAGCTCTTGGATTCATACCAGATAGAGGTCTACGAAAAAAGAGAAAACTTAGAAAGTGTTGAAATATCCATGACTGATAAGCCTGCAAAGCTATTTCCAAAGTCGGTGACAATTCATTGTGGGAACAAGCCAAAGTCAATCATAGACAAACTCATTCCCAGGCTGATAACTTTTAAAGTTTTGACTCTTTTCCAATATAAGGATGATAAAGTTATACCCTAGAAATATGGCTGCGATACAGTAGTTCAGGAGTAAGAAAAGGATGTCTCTAAGGCTGACACCTCTAATATAACTAGTGTAAGAGGCATTACTCGAAGTGGAAGGTGCTACACTCTAAAAATATTGAAAAAGGCTAGAAGAGAGAAAGTTAAGAAAGGAGAAGGATGAAATAACCTTAAAGTAGAACCTGAAGAAGATCACCCAAAGTCGGTACCAAAAAAAGAGGCTTGTGAATTTTTGAAGTTGGTAAAACATAGTGAGTATTTAGTTGTTGAACAGTTGAATAAAATACCAGCACGAATCTCATTACTATCACTGTTATTAAATTCGGAGCCACACTAAAATGCCCTACTGAAAGTATTGAACTAGGCATATATGGCACATAATGTATCTGTTGAATATGTGAACCACCTAGTTGGAAATCTAGTCATGTCGAATTATATTTCATTCAACGATGACGAGATTCCCTCAGAGGGAAAGGGAAATGCCAAGGCTTTGCATATCACAGTCAAGTGCAATAGTCATATCATAGCCAAAGTCCTTATTAATAATGGCTCCGCTATCAATTTGATGCCTATGTTAACTTTGGCAAGGCTACCCATTGACTACTCTCATATGAAAGACAGTAAATGATCATGAAAGCTTTTGATGGGACCAGAAGAGAAGTTCTGGAGGATATCGAGATACCCTTACAAATTGGGTCGTACACTTTTAATGTGAAGTTTTAAGTGATGGATATCTCTCCATCCTATAACTGTCTACTAGAAGGCCATGGATTTACATGGCAGGTGCTATGCTCTCCACCTTGCACCAAAAGATCAAATTTAATGTAGAAGGTCAATTAATAGTGGTAGTTAGAGAAGAAGACATGCTAGTGACCCAACCGTTGAATGCTCTGTATGTAGAGGCTACCGAAGAAGCGGTAGAATGCTCCTATCGATCTTTTAAGCTAGTTAATTCTGTAGGTGAAGGACTTAAAAATTAATTTTTTTAAGGATAGTGATGAGCCAAGTCATCAATAAGGGTTGTATCCAGGATTAGGGCTAGGCAAGAACTTGCAGGGAATAAAAGAACCCCCGACAGTGGTAGACGATAGTGAAAGGTTAGGCTTAGGCTATGAAGTAGTAGAATGGGAGATCAAGAGAAGGCCAGCAAGGCAAACAACAAGACTAATGGTTATTTCACACCTGTACGAGACTTTCAAACCTAGAGGATTCATGTACCCAGATGTAGGAAAAAACATGGAAAGAGCTTTTGCCTAGTTAACCATTCATGCTATTGAAGATGAAGTGGGGCTTAATCAAGAGGGGTGGGTCTACCTTTGTCTGCCAAATTATAAACTGAACAATTAGAGAGCCATTGAAGTGCCTTTGACCTTTAAAACTAATTCAATGTAATTGTAACATCCCAATAGCTATTGCCCAAGGCATTGGGGTGATCTTTCTTGTTTGGGTCATTTATCTTTTATTATTCTAATAAAGATTAGGAAGGATATATTTTCATTCATTTTTTCTTGTGTCTTTATTATTGCCATTTTTCCAAACACATCTTGCCAACATATCCCATTTCATTCAATTTTAGGTCTTTAAATGAACATAAAGATAATTATGATAACAATCAAAAGGTTAGTTTTGAGAATTCAATTAACACTGATGAACTTGACAATGAAAAGAATTTCAAGGAATATGTTATGCCTTCAAACCTAATGAGATTATTTGAACAAGAAAATAAGCCAATTAAGCCTCATCAGGAGACATTTGACTTAATGAATCTGAGAAATGAAGAGAATAAGAAAGATGTCAGAATTGGCACTTCACTTTCATCTGGAGATAGGCGACGTTTGGCAGATTTACTTCAAAAATTCATAGATGTATTTGCTTGGTTTTGCCAAGATATGTCAAGGCTGAGCACGGAGATAGTAGAGCACAGATTGCCCCTAAAGCTAGAATGTAAGCCAGTCTAGCAGAAACTAAGGTGAATGAAGCCTGAAATGCTACTAAAGATCAAAAAACAGTTGAAAAAATAGTTTGATGTAGGTTTTCTACAAGTGGCTAAGTATCCAGAAGGGGTAGCCAATATAGTACCAGTTCCTAAAAAAGATGAAAAGGTACGAATATGTGTAGACTATAGTGATTTGAATAGGGCTAGTCCAAAGGATAACTTTCCTTTGCCTCATATTAACACACTGGTAGATAACATGACTAGGCATTCAATTTTCTCCTTTCTGGATGGTTTTTCAGGGTAGAATCAGATAAAAATGACTACAGATGATATGAAAAAGACCACTTTTGTGACTA
The DNA here is from genome assembly GCF_002303985.1 of Durio zibethinus. The sequence goes on along the minus strand of NW_019168470.1, from coordinate 14,043,646 downwards.
TGTAGGGAATCTTTTGTTACAAAGTCATGCCTTTTGGGTTAAAGAATGCTGGGGCAATATATCAAAGGGCCATGGTAACACTCTTCCATGATATGATGCATAAAGAGATTGAAGTGTATGTAGACAATATGATTGCAAAATCTTATGAAAATGAAGATCATGTCATTAGCCTTAAAAAGTTATTTGAGAGATTGAAAAGGTTTCAGCTCAAGTTAAATCCAGCCAAGTGCATCTTTGAGGTAAAGTCAGGAAAGTTACTAGGCTTTGTGGTCAGTGAAAAAAGAATTGAAGTTGATCCAGACAAGATACGGGCTATTCAAAATTTGTCACCTCTAAGTACACCAAAGGAAGTTCGAGGTTTTCTGGGAAGATTGAACTATATTTCTCGGTTTATCTTTTAGTTTACCTACAAATGTGATCCCATATTTAAGCTTCTCCACAAGAACAATCCTGGAAAATGGAATGAGGAATGTCAAGTAGCTTTTGATAAAATTAAGCAATACTTGTCAAACCCTTAAGTGTTGGTGCCACCTATTCCAGGGAAACCTTTAATTTTATACTTGATAGTGTGTGAAAATTCAATGGGATGTGTGCTGGGGTAGCAGGATGAGTCTAGCTAAAATGAGAGAGCTATTTACTATCTGAGTAAAAAGTTCACAGAATATGAATTCGAGTATTTTTCATTGGAGAAAATGTGTTGTGCATTAGCGTGGATTGCCAAAAGACTCAGACAGTATATACTTTATCATACCACATGGCTCATAGCAAAACTAAATCCAATTAAATACATCTTCGAGAAGCCTTCTTTGTCTGAAAGAATTGCTAGATAGCAAGTAATGCTCTCGAAATATGATATTGTATATATAAGCCAAAAGGTAATAAAAGGGGGAGCTATAATAGAGTTTCTTGCAGATCGTGCTACTAAAGAATATGAACCAATAAGGTTAGAATTCCTTGATGAAGATCTAATGACGATTTCTCAACTGGAGAAAAGGGAAGCAAGAAGAAAAGTGTTGGAGAATGTATTTTGATAGAGCTGCCAATGCCTTGGGACATAGAATTAGGGTGATTCTTATCTCTCTAGAAGAACAATATTGTCCTGTAAAAGCAAGGTTAAATTTCAATTGCACAAATAACATCATTGAATTTGAGGCATGTGTCATAGGCTTACAAGCTGTTATAGATAGAAGAGTGAAGCATTAAAAGTGTTTGGGGACTCAGCTTTAGTTATATATCAGTTGAAAGGGGAATGGGAGACGAGAGATTCAAAACTCGTTCCATATCATAAGTATATTTTATAGTTGATAAAGTAATTTGAAGATATCTAGTTTGATCATTTACCTCGAGAAAAGAATCTAATTACCGATGCATTGGCTATTCTGGCTGTAATGATTTGAATTAATAATAATACTGATATTCAACCCATCAGGCTAGATGTTAAGGATATGCTAGCTCATTGCTCCTATGTAGAAGAAAAAGAGGATGGGAAACCCTAGTATTATGATATCTTACAATATATTAAGGATCAACAATACCCAGTTCAAGTAACAGAAATGATAAAAGGGTCATCCGAATATTAGCTATGAGTTTTTTCTTGATAGGGATGTTCTGTACAAAAGAAGTCGTGACCAAGTATTATTAAAATGCTTAAGTAAGGCTGAAGCAAGAAAAATCATTAAAGAGATACATGATGGAATATATAAGGCACATGCCAGTGGACATATGATGGTGAGACAGATCATGAGAGTAGGATACTACTGGTTAATAATAGAGAGTGATTGCATTGACAATGCTTGTAAATGCCATAAATGCCAGATATATGCTGATAAGATCCATGTTCTGCCATCTGCTTTACATGTTATGGCACCACCTTGGCCATTCTGAATGTGAGGCATGGATGTTATTGGTCCTATCACCTCAAAGGCTTCTAATGGGCATAGATTTATTTTTATGATGATAGATTACTTCACAAAGTGGGTGGAGGTAGCATCATATGCAAATGTAACACGATTTGTGGTTTACAAGTTTATAAAGAGAGAGATTATCTATAGATATGGACTTCTGAAGAGAATTATTTTAGATAATACCAAGAATCTAAATAGTAAGATGATGCAAGAAATATGTGCTCAATACAAGATCAAGCATCATAACTCGACACCATACCGTCCGAAAATGAATGGGGCAGTTGAGGCAGCCAACAAGAACAAAAAAAGAATTCTTGAGAAAATGATCGAGACTTATAAAGATTAGCATGAGAAGTTACCATTTGCACTGCATGCATATCGAACATCGGTGCGCACCTCTATTGGGGCAACCCCATTTTCTTTGGTTTATGGGATGAAAGCTGTACTACTAGTGAAAGTGGAGATCCCATCCTTGAGGGTTCTAAAAGAAGTTAAATTGGAAGAAGTTGAATGGATTCGAGAATGCTATGAACAGTTAAATTTCATAAAAGAAAAGAGATTGACTGCATTATGTCATGGTCAGTTATATCAAAAGAAAATAATGAGAGCTCATGATAAAAAGATTCGGCCTCATTGCTTTCGAGAAGGAGAGTTGGTTTTGAAGAGAATCCTCTCAACCCAACACGACAATAGAGAAAAATAGACTCCGAATTGAGAAGGGCCATTTGTGGTGAAGCGAGCTTTCTCGAGTGAAACACTAATACTAACTGAGATAGATGGAAATGACTTATCTCATCCTATAAATTTTGATGCTGTGAAGAAATACTATGCTTGAAAAAAAAGAAAAAAAATGAAATGAAAAAATAAAAAAATAAAAAAATAAAAAAAATGAAAAGAAAAAGAAACAAGAAAAGAAAAAGTGAATGAAAAAGGAGGACTTAAGGCGAAAACCCTAAAAAGGCAGTTAGAGTCATAGGGGTTTATCTAAGTTGAAAACCTGAAAAGGTAGCTTAGATAAGGAGAATACAGTATCAAATTTGAAAATTTGTTGGCATGAAGACTAGCAAATTCAGAGGAGCTATAAGTTGTTGAATGCGTCAGATGGTTGGGTTTTCAGAAAAACCTTGAGATGTGTTATCATGATTGTCTGATTGTTCATTTTTGGGCTTTGTCTCCCCATACTTATCCTTGTAATTCTTCCTTGGCCAAAGTACGTCAACATTTTACTAATAAAAGACATTCTATTTCACTCTTTGTGTGCCTCTTCTATTGACTATTTTTCGACCATTCTTATTCTTTCTTCTTAATACCCTACAATGAAAAAATGTGCAAATGCATTCTTACTTTTTGAGCTTGGAATAATGATTGATAAATGAATATGGCATGAAAGATTTTTTCATTACATTGAAGAAGTCAAGAGTGATAAAGGCAGAATCAAGATGTTCAATTCCTGATAAGGACATTGAATTTGGAAAGAGATTTCTTACAGAGAGAATGTGAGGATTGAATGGAAGAGATGATTGAGAGTTACACTGGCTTGATCTTAGAAGAGCAACGTAATTTGGTCTTTAAAGAATCAAGGGCTTGGGGTCCAAAAAATGAGCTTGAGAAACTTGAGTACCATAATTGAATAGGAATTAATTAGCCAACATTTGCATAGCATGCATTGAATTTCACACGCATTGCATAGCATATACTACATTCAAGAAAATATAGTGCATAAATTCAAGAAGCAGGAGTATTCCAACATCCCACATAGAGAAGACAGATGTGAAGACATTTTTAAATTTGAGAAAAAGCTTGTCAGTTAAGTTTCTAATCCATGAAATAGGATGTCTCTCGGTATCAGGGTTGATTTGTAAAACCTTTAGGCATAATCTCCTAAAATTCCATCAAACACGATTTTCAACTCCTTTGGACATGATTGTCAAGGAGCAATTTATTTTTCGAAGTTGTGATGCCTCTGTTTAGAGGAGCAATCTATTTTTCAAAGTTGTGATACCTCTGATTAGAGGAGCAATTTTCTTTTCAAAAGTCGTTAAGCCTCTGTTCAGAGGAGCAATTTATTTTTCAAAAGTCATTGAGCCTCTGTTTAGAGGAGCTTTATTTATTTTTTCCAAAGTCATTGAGCCTCTGTTTAGAGGAGCTTTGTTTATTTTTCTGAAATTGTTGAGCCTTTATTTAGGGGAGCAATTTATTTTTCCAAAGTCATTGAGCCTCTGCTTAGAGGAGCCTTCGTTTATTCTTCCAAAGTTGTTGAGTATCTGTCATTGAACCTCTACTTAAAGAAGCTTTGATCAAAATTTAAAAAAAAAAGGAAAAAAAGCAAAAACAAAAAAAATGTCTCAAGTTGAGTCTTGAATGGGTGTCTATGTCTTTGCACAATTCCTGTTTCACAGAAAATGTACAAAGAGGGGCAACTGTAGACACCTAATTTGGTCCAGGCCCGGATCAATTAAGTCTGGTCTAAATGAGTAAGCCCATTTCATTCTATTTTATTTTATTTTTTATTTTTATTTTTTGTATCTTATTTATTTATTATTACTATTTATTAATATATATATTTTTATTATTATTTATCTATTAATATATATATACTTTATTAATATTTATCTATTATTGTTATTATTTATCTATTAATATTTTTTCTTTTTTTTCTTTTCTTTCTTTCTTTTTCTGCTTACTTTTATTAATTAATAATTATCTTTATTTTATTTTTTTCTTTTCTTTCTTTCTTTTTCTGCTTACCCGATTGGAATTGGGATTAGGATAAAAACTAGAGTTCTACTGTGAATTTAGGATTCAATCAAAGTTTAGATTGGATTCAAGGATTGAATCCCAATCCAAGAGGGAATGGGGATTGATCAGAAACTCTTCTGATCAATCCCTATAAATAGGTGCTAGAATAGAACAAAAAACACACACTGACAGAGAAAATAAACACTGGGAGAGAGGGAGAGCAGAAGAGAAGGAAAAAGGCATTTAGAAAGGTCAGAAGCAACTTCAGAAATTTTTTAGAAATTTTGAGAGAATTTTAGGTGATTTTTTTCTGAAAAGTTTTGAAAAATTTTTAGATTTCGGTTGAATTTTTCAACGAAGTTTAAATTTTTCGATGAATTTTTTGACACCGATTGAATTTTTCGGCTAGCTACCCAGTTTTTGGTGAACTTCTAGGGAAAAACCTAGATTTCAGTGACATTTTCTAGAATCCGACAAGATTCAACCGAAATTCTTCATCCTGGTAGAAAGAGAGAGGAGGAAAGAAAGGGAAGAGAGAGAGAGGGAAGGGGAGATCTGTTGAAAAACAGAGGTTATAACCTTTTATACCTGTTGAAAATGACGTTGTTTTGGCGTTACTATTCTCAGAAGATCCATGCGTTTTGAAATCGGGTGATCCGACCCGAACGTCGACCCACGTTTGACCTCCATGTGACCCGAGTACGAGCCGTTTTCGAAGTCGAGTCGAGCCGAGCCAATCGTATCTCCGAGCCGTTTCCTTCCTCAAGCTGAACCAAGTTGAGCCGCTAAGCCGAGCCGTTCCAAGGTTTTTTTCATTTTTTTTATTTATTATTATTATTTATTGATTAGATTAGAATTATTTAGTATTTCTTATTTTATTTTATTCTATTTTATCTTTATTTTTTTTTTAATTTTTATTTTTATTTTTTTATTTTCTTTAAATAAAATTCCAAAAAAATATATTCTTAATGAAAAGTTGAAAGTATCAATTTTCCTTGAGAATAAGTCTTCAAAAAAATATATTTTTAAGGAAAAGTTGAAAGTATCAATTTTCCTTGAAAATAAGTTTTCTAAAAATTATTTTCGAAGAAAAGTTGAAAGTATCAATTTTCTTTGAAAATAATTTTCTAAAAAAGGTTTTTAAGGAAAAGTTGAAAGTATTAATTTTCCTCGAAATTCAAGTTTCAGAAAAACATTTTAGGGAAAAGTTGAAAGTATCAAATTTCCTTGTACAAAAGCAATGAGTTTTTTTTTTAAGAGAAAAAGATTTATACCTAAAATTGAATCATTTTTTTCTTTTTTTTCATTTTATTTCTTTTCCTTTCTGTTTTCTTGAATTTTCTTTAATGTTAAATAATCTGACGATAAAGCCTCTGCAAGTGAAATAATAGTTTCCTTGCATACTCTTGAGGTGAGGAAATTTTCTCAATTTTCTGCTAAAAGTATTAGAGTTAATTGAGAATAATTTCTAATAATTAATTACTTGGTAAATTTTTAAGGCTTATTGGATAACACAAAATTAAGCTGGTACCATCTTTCGATGGGCATTGTGAGGGTGCTATAACCTTCTTCACACGTAATCAAACTCCCGAACCCTGTTCTGGTTAGTAAACCCGAACCTATTCTTTTAGAGACCCTTAAGCTTAGGTGTTCCTTGAAAGGATAGATTCCTTAGGTGGCCAATCACACCTAGATAAAAAAGATTGGTGGTGACTCTTTCAAGTCAATGTCTAGTGATAGATCCTCGAATCTAGACGTTATGACAATAGAAGCACAAAAACAATATGTAAACAGCAACAAAAAATTAAAAGGTAAAATATAAAAACTGGGAAAAAAATTAAAGAGTAAGAAATAGAAAGTGCAAGTAAATAAACACACAAAGATCAAGCTTGTGGAGCCCTATGATGTTGCCATCAAATAAGCATCAAAAGCCGTCCTTTCCAAGATTCAAAGAGCTCCAATTTCATGCAAGGATTGCTAGAAAATAGATAAAATACAAAACTAAAATCTGGAAACAAAATCTGGTAGCATCAAATATAAATTAAACTTTAAATATAACAAGGAAATACAAGAAAGTTTCAATGTTTGCAACGAATAGAAGTACTATAAAATAAACTAGAAATTAGAAGAAAATGGTGTCTCAATGAAGATCTGTTTGGCCAGCAAGTATGTTGCCAACAACCTTGGGAGAGATACCTAAACTAAGAAAAAAGAAAATAAAAATCGAACTCCTCCAATCATCCTCTCTAAGAATAAGTCAAGCTCTTATTAAATACATGCAAACAAGATGAAATTATCCCTTAAAAGTCATGGCAAAATCAGCAAAGGCTGCCTGCTAGTCACATTAATGTATGAAGATGAAAGAAGAAAAATCATGTTCCAAGCAATGGCCGATTTGGCCCTCCCTTTTGTCTTTTCAAAATGTCTTATTTTCCAGCCCTATCCTAGGTCCTTTCTCAGCTCATAAATGGTTTCTTGAGCCATGCAGCAGCTATGCTTGACTTTTATTTTTCATTGTGTTCCCACTTGTTGACTTACACTTTGTTCCTTTTGCTCTCTCTCCTTCTTTGTCGATTTTTCTTGGAATAAAATGAACATTTAAATGTCTTCCAATGTGGCTTAATTTTAGCTTCAATTCAGCTCAATGAATAGATTCAAGTTTTGCAAGAATCATCCCCAAAAACATCCCACAAGTGATGCCACTTGATGCTTTGTTTAGCTTGAATTTTCAGCCAGCTTTTGCACCAAGCTTGCTTCCAAATTTAACTCATTAAATCAGCCACTTAAACTTGAAATTAACATTTCAAATGCAGCTCCAACTTAGCTCAAAACCAGCCTTGAACTCGAGGCAAATATCATTGCAAATAGCCTTGAAAATCAATCTTCAATTTCATCCAATGTTGATGCCTTTTGATGCTTTATTTTCTTCAAGTCTTTGGCTAGCATCTTGCATTCCATTTGGCCTCCACACTTAGCTCTTTAATTCAGCCACTTCTCTTTCAATTTACCCCCTCAAGTGTATTTTCAATTTAATTCCCTCAATCTTTCATTTTACCTACATTTAGGACAATTAACACATTTAGGTAGAAAATGGATTAATTCAAGCAAAAATCTAAGTATATAAGTGTTATAATTTAACATAAAACCCTATAATAATTCTATAAAATGTAAAATTATCAATTTCAAATCATGTTTTTATAATAGTTGATGATTTTTGGTGCATTGAAAACTTTGGTAGCACCTCGAGATGTGTGAAATTACCAAAATACTCATAAAGGGTAATTTTGTAATTTGACCTTCTCAGTCAGATTTTCACAAAAAATTTCAAATCTTAATTTCACATTATATTATGATTTTGGTACTTTAAAATCATAAAAATGAAGAAAGGATCATTGTTTTCTAAGAAAATGGCTTAGAAACTGAAAACTTTCTAATTACAGTAAAATGGTATTTCCATTTACCAGCTGCATTAAAAATCCAATCTTTGGTACCAAGCATTCTCAACCATAAAGGCTCTATCCAATGGTGAAAGGTGGCTCCTTGCAAGGAAAACAAGGGAAAAATATTAACTATTAGATGAAGTTTTAATATAGAGCTTACATTCATTTGCATGGGATATTTTCTCACCATTTGAGAAGGCTAGAATTCATGGTTGCAAAAAGAGAAGGGACTGGAAACGTGAAAAAATAAGAAGAAAAAAAAAAGGAAAGATCTTTGAAGTTTGATAGCTTGGAGGTATAATTTTACTAATTTTTATTTTGCATTTCTTGCATTCTTATCACATATCATTGATTTTCATATCGTTTATCCTTATATTTTCTATTTTTTTTAAAAAAATTCATTGTTGCTTATGTTCTTAGCCTCAAATTTGATCCAAAATCACAAATAACTAACTCATAGCTTGATTTGAGATAAGTGATTAAAGAAAACAAAAGCCAATCCAGCATTAAAAACCATTTGGAGGTTCAACCAAGCATTGCTTCACCATAGCTAAACCTCATTTTGGTTCTCCTTAATGATTTATTTGCTTTTAAATGTTGTTTATGATGATTAAATGATTAGTTTGCTTGTTTTTTACATGAATTTTGGTTAGTTAGTGATATATGTTGGTGTGTGGTTCATGTTTTATTTTTTATGGCTACCTTGCTATTCAAGTTTACTACATGTTTGATGGAATTCCTTTAATGGTGGAAATGACCTTGCATCTTTTTTATTTGTAATTTGTATAAGATAAGGAAATGCTTTTATATGATGAATATCTTAATGTCTAATGAAGTTTGAATTTAAATGAATGAATGAATGAATGATGGTGAGAGGCCATGAAAGCATTTGGCCAAGCCTCCCATGCTTGAGCCAAATCTTTTCTTTGATCTTCATGGCTAGATGTTGTTTGATTGATCCTTAATTATTTGTGTTCTTGCTTTGTTCATCAAGTTTTCAATGTGTTTGATTTAATTTCTATGAATAAAATGTTGTTTTGCTAGCTTGTTTGGTAATTTTTGTGTTTGTTTGCATGAATTTGCAAAAGACAAAAAAAATGGTGGAATATGTTTTAAGAATTTAAAAACTTTATTGTTACATCCATTTACATAAGGTTTTCACATGCATATTTAGTTTGTCATATACTTTTTAAAATGCATAGATCTATAATTAGTTTGTTCCTTTGTCATGTATTTTTCATGCATTAATATTTACATTTTTACCAATAGCATTTTTGTTATTTGTCACATGCATCATTATTTACATTTTTGTCAATGGCATTTTTGTTATTTGTCACATGCATCAATATTTACATTTTTACCAATGGCATCCTTGTAATTTGTTTCTATCTCATACATTTTCTATGAAACCACAAATTACAAACCCTAAATTCCAAACCCCAAACCCTAAATCACCCATGAAACCCTCAACCATCCATGAAACCCTAAATCTTCCATTAAACCCCAAACCACCCTCCAAACCCAAGCCAAACCCTAAACCAAACATGAAACCCTAACCTAGACCCCAAACCAATCCAAACCTTAAATCTAAAATGAAAACCTAAAAACCCAAACCAACACATAAACCCTAATCCTATTCAAGCACTTAAATCACATTTTATTTTGTTACATGCATTCATAAATTGTCATGCATTCATACCTTAACATTCATATCATGCATTCATCATATATTATGTTCATGCATATGTTTTTAAGTGAGGTTTTTTTTTAAAGAAAAATGTTTTGAATAAGATAATATTTCAATTAAATATAGTAATTAAAATCTAGCCAAATATAAAGGGACTTTTGGTGATTACTATTTATGTGAAGTGTTATCTCGATTTTATAGAGATAATTTGAAAACCCTTAAGTTAAGGATTTTTTGAAACTCTACCTAAATATAGAAGAGTGAAAAATGTGTTTTGATACTTAAAGTGTTTTCACTTTGATCTAAAAATAAAATGTTTTATTTTTTCAAAAATTGATTTATTTTCAAAAAAAATTCAAATTCTTTTTATAAATTAATGAAAGAATTAAATTAATTTCTAAACATTAAAATGGGACAAAAAAACCAAAATCTGAGGATAACATGCAATCAATTGGTACTGTCTTTGACAAACACTATGGGGTGCTAATTCTTCTCTATACGTAATTGACTTTCACACCCAAACTTTGTTTTCACAGAGCACATTTTGTTCTTTTATAAAACTTTAAACCCTTTTTAAATGTTTTATCAAAAGGACAAAATTTGTGGGTGACAGCCACCAATCTTTTTTGGTGAGGGTGATTGACTACCTAAGAAAGCTTATCCTTTAATAAAATCTTTAAATTATTTAAAACCTTTTAAAAAGATCATTTTTTAGGTCCGCAAAAAATAAAGCCTGATTTAGGAGTATAGCTATGTGTGGGGAAAGATTAGCCCATAGCACCAATTTTAAAAATGGCATCAATTAAGCACGTGTTATACTTTCAATCTTGATGAAAATGGTCTTAATTTTGGTATTAAAAAAATAATTTCTTTAATTTGTTTTATTGAGACCAAAAACATCTTTTTTTTATTAATTTTATTTGATTTTTTTCATTTTAAAAGGAGTTTTATTTAATTTTTGAAAAAGAAACAACTAAATGTATAGAAATTTCTCAAAATGCCCCAATTCTCTAGCAACATAAAAAGAGATTTTCTCACTTAAAGGGCGTTTCGTTCAAGGGAAAGCTAGATTACCCCCAGAATCTTACTTTTCATAATCTGCTTCTTACATTTGATTCATGATATCTAATTTCTAAGAGTATTCTAGGATTCCCAATAATGTCCAAATATCTCGAAATTAGAAACCTACCTTTCCCTATGGTTTTTAAGATTTCGGAAGAAAAGTTAATTTTGTTCCATATTTGACCTTAATAATAAATTTTTTTTGTCTATTTTATCCTTGAAAATCAACGTAACTATATGATAATTAAGACCCATTCTGACACAAAAATGGGCATTCATAGTCACACAATTGGATGACGGTGCAATCCAAACCACACGATTTGACACTTAGCACATGATTGGAATGTAATATATTACATATAATAAAAGCAACATTTAAAAAAAAACAAACGTAGTAGATAACTACAATTTTATGTTTTGAAATTTTTTTTTTTATTTTAGAAAGCACTACATATTTTTATATATGAAACATAATAGATCAATTAAATAAGAACAAAATAAAATAGATATTTTAGTATCAACGATGTTTATTATATTGCAAATGCATTAATTGATATAATATTATAAAATATTATTATATCATACTTTTAACTATGTTTTTAATGTAAAAAACATAGTATCTAAAACAAAGACCATGTTTCTTATTTTGAAATCATGGTTAATAATCTATCAAAGACCATATTTTTTGTTTCAAAATGCAATTGATAATGAATAAAAAATAACATAATAAACTTACATTTGATTGAGTATTTTAATTATGTTTTTTTTTATATTAGAAACACAATGTTTAATATTTATTAATTACGTTTTAACATAAGAAATGTAATTTTTGAACAATAATAAAAACCACATTTTTTAGTTTAAAATGTGATTGATAATCTATCAAAGTCAAGTAGTTGGTGCAACGAGCCTTAAAGAGGGGTGGCTAGAGATTATGCTTGACCATCATTTGGCAAGAGATGATAAACGAGGTCTTGGGCAAGGAGTGATGGACAATCATGTCATGTTGTTTTCCATATCTTGATGGAATCTAACATTTACTCAACTTCAAATCCTATTTCTAACCCTCTTCCTCCAAGTCCATCTCTTTTTTCTCATCGTGTTAGTGTTTAACTAAATTATCTCTTACACGCATTCATTGCTAAGATGTTGGAAGAAATTTTTGTGTAGACACATTCAAGATCCTTTTCTCCTTTAGCTATTCCTTTACCATGTTATCTACATGTTATGAGTTTTAGAGTTCCCCGACCTTTAAAATATTATCAATAGTAGCTTAAAAATCATAGTTTTTTTTTTAAATGTTACATAGGTGAAATTAGGCTTCTTCTTACTGCTAGAAGGCTAGATCTCAATATATAAGTGTGGCTAATGAGCCTATAAATCTATTTAACATGTTCAAGGGTCTTACAATGCTGAATACAAGAGCTACTTCTTTAAATCTTTTGCATGAAGATACAAAGATGATAGTGTGCATAGAATAGTTTGGTGGTATTGCTCAAGATGAATTTGTAATTACCCTTCCCATGGAATTTCAAGCATAAAAGTTGGAATTGAGGCCATGCCAGTAAATGCAAAAGGCTAATTTAATTATTACTTTCCTGCTGGTGCTAATTGAATGAAGTTAGTAGCAAAAGAGAGCAGATCTTATATCCCACTATCAAAACAATTATGATTAGTGGTAATCAACTCTGTGCTACAATCTCATGAAATCTCTGATCAAGTTAAGAGACTTAAAGACTAGATGAAAATAAAGACCTTTTCATAAAAACATAGTCTTTACGTATTAATAATGACCACATTTCTTATTTTGAAAATGTGGTTGATAATCTATTATTATGTTAAAACATAATGTTTATAATATCAAAAACATATTATTTGCTAACAAAAATCACGTATCTTATATAGGAAATGTGATTGATAATCTATAAAAAAATCACATTTTTAGTTTCAAAACATGGTTGATAAGTAATAAAAAATAACGTAATAAACTTACATTTAATTGAGTGTTTTTACTACTTTTTTATGTTAAAAACATAGTGTTTAATATTATTAACTATGTTTCTAACATAAGAAACATAGTCTTCACTTATTAAAACATAGTGTTTATTACAAACATAGTGTCTATTTTCATAGAAATGTAGTGTTTATTATAAACATTGCATTTATATAAGAAAAATGTAATCTTTACTTATTAAAATGTAGTCTTTGACTTTATATTGGACTTTATTTTTTTGCTAAAGACTGCATTTAGATTTTTTAAAATGTAGTCTTTGACTTTATTTTATATATATTTTTTGTTCATAATAAATCACCTTATTTATAACGTTATAAAAATGAAAACCTTTTTTATTTTTGTTGTTAATTGTTGTCATAAGTTTAATTTAAATAACATAATTGGCAGTTGAAATGTTGGTCATATGTTGTTTATATGTAATGAATGACATTATAGTAAAAAGCCTTTATTACATAATCTAAGATTTCATGAAGCAAACACAAGAATCTAACATTCATAAAATAGGAAGAACATCCTATTGCCAGGAATCCTCACTTCTTTGGGGATCATTTTCCCTCCCAGAATCTAAGATTTTATGAACCAAATACCCTTTAAAGATTTTATAGGAATTATTACTTAGATTTTCTTAAAATCCCATCCTCGATGGCTTGTGTTTACTTACATAGTTAACATATCTTTTATGAAATTCAAATGGAAGGCCTTGTATTGAATATTTTTTTAAATACCCCAATACGTTAGAGGCATGATAACTCTATAATTTTATAGAGTTATCATAGTGCTTTATGAGTTAATTTTGCTTAGTCCTTAGTAATTTAAATCATATACCCCTTTTATTTGCAAAATGTTGTCATGTGTAGGTAAATTGATTAAATATGGAGAAAAATGTATTTTTAGCTAATTTGGCTAGATTTCGATGATAAATTGCAAGATAGATGATATCTATCATTGATAAGCTTAATTGGGAATTTTAATGATAAATTTTATACCTCATGTACATTATCAGGTTTTCTAATTTCACTATTTTGGTATATGGTACCTTATGAGATTTGTTTTCACATTATGACATATTGGAGAGACAAATGAATAGTGCAATTGAATAGACCAAGGAATGCAACCTTAGTTGATCTTAAATTAAGCTTGGCGACAAGATGTTTTATGAACATCTTGTTATTTTGTTTTAGGAACATTATATGTTTCATGATTTGAATCATAACCAATTGATAGAGAATACTTTGGGCATCATAGCTAACCACATGATGTATGCATGACATATAATTTGTTAGCATTGGATGCCAAGCTTCTAATTTCTCTAAAAAGAAATCAAAATTGTACATGAAAGTTGTTCCATATCTTGGTCTAATTATCCTTATGATGAGTTTAGAAACTTGCAAGAAAGACAATCAAATAATGTATTAATAAAGTTTGGTCTTAAGAATAAAAACATGGTATATAGATACCAATGCATAACAAGGTATGCTAAAACTTAGCATATCCAAATGATATTATGAAATCTATTTAGTTTAAGAGCATTCTTATTAAGATATGAGATCTAAATGAAGATTGCTTGCAACTAAATATTCAATTGATTATCTATGAGAATTCAAATGAGATTATTAAGTGAACAAGATTATGTAAGAGACAAAATATGGTCTAATATGCCCGAATGGCTAAATAGCCCTAAAAACCTTGAAATGGATTTCAAAAGGGTAATTGTAAAACAAGCATCTATAAGATGACTAGTTTTATGTTTACAAAATACATGACTTAGAGAAAAACATGTACATTCAAAAGTTGTTTTGAAAGTATCTCTCAAAGAAAGTAAAAGGGTTTACTTTTGGAAGACTTTCAATACATGATAGAAATAGTGGGAGCTTAATGACACTTTAAATGTTAAAGGTCATATGTAAATTTGAAAATTCATCTTTGATGCATTTGATGCATGAAGACACAAAGATTCAATGATTTAGTAGGATGTATAGTGACGCATTACTTATATGAGTTGAATCTACTAAATAAAACAATATTAGGCATTGGAATATGATATCCAGTTATGATAAAGATGTTCAAATGATTTGAATATGTCAAAAAGATGAGTAATCATTTGTGCATACATAAAGGTTAGTAGGAGTAATAAGTTATTCATAACATTGTATATGAGATACATCAATGATAAAATCATGAATCAATACTTAAGTTAAATTCTATTGGATTTATCAACTAATAATTAGACTAGTTGTTAATGGTGTTTAACATGGAATCTGAAATAGCAAATGACATAAAGACATGATGTGTAAAGAGCATCATTTGGAAGTGTTCCAAACTTGAGATGACAGTATATTTTATAACCTAAGTCAAATACAAACATTTTATTTAAGGTTACAAAATGAGAGATATTTGAATCATTAGCTTACTGAGCTAATAAAGGATTCTTATATTCGTTAAAGTAATAATAAAAGCCATGTAAAGTGGAATCTAGGTCTCATTGTGATATGAATAAGTCTTATGATTGATAATAAAGATTAATCAAGCATATAACTGTTAGTATTTACCCTTCAAGTTGAATCATAGTTTGGCTAAGATATTATTATATTTGTAGTATTTTGATATTTGATATCTTATAAAAGTCTTAATTTTTTTTATCATTGAGCTTGTATGTATATGTTTCAATGTTGATACTTATATGATAAAGTTATCAAAATATAAATAAAGCTTGGCAAGGAATTACAATGAAATTGTAATTATGAGATCATCATTGTATAAAAGCTATATGTTCTAAAATTATTCCTATGCAATGCTTTATCAATAAGAGGACATTGACAAAAACTGTTGAGATTAACACATGGTTATGCTCTTGCTTATGAAGCAAGAAACTGATCTCATAAGTTGAAGTTTGGGTAAACTTGAGCTAACATGTGAGTGCTTGTTATAAGAACAAGTTCACAAAATATGACCCGATATAAGAATGCTATATAATAGTTCAAACGGTATCTATAGCTACATTCTTATGTGATAGTTGTATAAGTGATCTTTTGACTTGAGATTGCTTATGATCTTATATGATGAATGTTATACTTTGACTTTACTTATGGTTCTAACCAAGAATATTTTAGTCAGGTATTGTTGGGTATAACATGAAGCATATGAAGATGCATAAAGGGGATTTTATCACCTTATGTGATTAAGATAGTATCTCAACTAGTCTTGAATGAATTAACTTGAAAAATCTTTGGCCAAAGTGAAATAAGATTTTAGAATTGTTCTAAAACTTATTTGAGAGTTAATGTCAAGGACAAGACTTAACATGGTTGAACAAGATTAAGTAGATATTAAACCATACTCAATGTTCAAACCTAGATACTATGTGATGAAAGGATATTAATTATATATAAAGACCATTCATGGATAGGTTGTTAAGCCATATTGACTTTTCTTTAGCAATTACGGATCATGAAAATGAAGCTAGCATTGATCATGATCTATAAACATAAGATTGGTTAATTAGAGAATTGGTGATGAAGACAAAAGGTTTGTTTCATCCATAGCCAATACTAACATGTTAAAGAACCTAAAGGGTCACAACAATGGGACAATTGTGAAAGATTAAAATTGGGACAAATTAAGTTAGACTTAATTTGATTTTGGTATGATCAAAAATAGAAAAAAATAAAAAACAAGAGAAAGAGTTTTCTTTGTTTGGTACATTCGACTAGCATAGGGTTAATTGTGAAAATTTGTATTCCAAGCATTAAACCTAATGTGGCTGAATGCTTCCTTTATAAAAAGAACATCAAGCTATCCCCTCTTGTAAGAGTAACCAACCAAGCATCTAGAGATCACTCAAGAAAATACAAAAGGTCTTGCAAATACTTACTAGCTATAGTGTGACTTTGAGTTTTGCCAAACCTTAGAAAAAGGTTCTTTCACAAAAGTTCATGTGAATCACCATTAGAGGTTAAACACTTAGGCAGCTTCTTGGCTTAGAATAGAATCTATTTGAAAGATCAAAATATCACCAAATTGAACCAAGGGATTTTTGACATTCAAGGTAACATTTTTAACCAAAACTATTCATGTTTGTATATATATGTTGTTTGTATAACCTTATTGATTGATCCTAGCTTTAGGGAATTAATGTTTTTCAAAAATTCTACTGTTTTAATTCTTATAGTGATACTTAATTCCCTTCAATAACCAAACACATTCTCACAAGATGCCTTGGAGTTATGTCTTAGTATAGACAAAGTTGCTATACGAAAGAGTTCAATATTAGGATACTATTAGCTCAAGTGTAGATAACAATTTCAAGAGGAGATGAATTGGATTTGTCTCCAAATATTTCTCGAAATTGAATATTAATCAAATTGAATGAAAAGTTAAAATCAATAAAATATTCAAAGAAAATTTAATGAAATAAATAATTAATGAACTTGAAACAAATATAAACAACAATGAAAAATAAAATGGTAAGGATAGAGAAATCAAAAATAAGAATTTATAAAGGTTCGGTCTTTTTCCAAATTACCTATGTCCTGTCCTTTAGATATCTTAGCCAAGTACAATCCACTATATCTTAAGTCTTACAAATAGCCTATCGAAGGCTAAGAGTACAATAAACCAAAAACCTTTAAAGGGCATTTGGTTATGGACAAAGTAAGATTCTTATCAGAATCTTACTTTTTATAATTTGATTTCCTAGTTTGGTTCACGAAATGTGATTCTTGATATTTTCTAAAATTTTCAATAGTGTCAAAATGGGAAAATGTAGGGAAAATCAACAATTCTTTTTTCCTTGAGGCTTTTTAGATTTCGGAGGAAAAGTAAAAATTTTGTCTCATTTATCCTCACTTAATTGCATCTTTAGACTATATTATCCTTTTTAGTCTCTTAAAATTACAAAGTAAATGTGATTTTTGTTATTTGCAATTTCAACAAGTATTGCTATTTTAGGATAAAAATCGTAGTAGATGTTGAAATTATATTTTCAAAATTCTTAAATTTTAACAAAGATCATGTTTTTAATATAAAAAGATAGTGGATATTGAAACTTTATTTTTGAAATTTTTTAAATTTAATAAAAACTATGTTTTTTTTAGTTAAAAAGACATGGTGGATATTGAAACTATATTTTTAAAAGTATAAAATTTTAACAAAGATTATGTTTTTAAGATAAAGACTACAGTGGATATTGAAATTTTATTTTCAAAATTTTGAAATTTTAATAAAGACCACATTTCTAAGATAAAAAATATAGTGGATGTTGAAACTATATTTGCAAAATTTTGGAATCTTAACAAATATCATATTTTTTAGATAAAAACGTAGTAAATGTTAAAAAAGACCACTTTTTAAGATTAAAACCTAGTAGATGCTAGAATTGTATTTTCAAAATTATGAAATTTTAGCAAAGATTATGTTTTTAAGATAAAAAACAAAGTAAAAATTGAAACTTTAATTTTGAAAATTTGAAAACTTGACAAATATTGTGTTTTTAAAATAAAAAGCATAGTGGTTGTTGAACATTTATTTTTGAAATTCAAATATTTTAAGAAAAACCACATTTTAAATATAAAAATGTAGTGGATATTGAAACTATATTTTCGCAATTCTCGAATGTTAACAAAAATCATATTTTAAAAAAAAAAGGTAACAGATGTTGAAAAAGACCATATTTTTAAGATAAAAATGTAATGGGTGTTGAAACTTATTTTTAAAATTTTACAATTTTAACAAAAATTATGTTTTTAAAATAAAAAATTTAGTGGATGTTGAAATAATATTTTCAAAATTCTAAAATTTTAACAAAGGTCAAGTTTTTAAGTCCTTGTTGCTACTCATAACAAAATTAAAATAAAATGTAAAATATGTTTACTTAATATTATTATATATAAAATCTAAATTAGATTTTTTTAATATGAATAAAATGTAGTGGATATTTATTCGCATATTTTCTTAATATGACAAGTTTATTAGGGTAAAAGAGCACCCGTGGAAAAGAATTTGGATTCTCACAAGCAACACAAAACAGCTAGCAAACATTTAACCCAACCATCAAAGAATTCTCTCCGGATTTCCTTTTCTTTTGCTTGCATTGGAAAGAGAAAGCCAATAACCGCCATATTGGCTTCTGAAATCCTTTAATATGCCCTTTCATGGATTTGCAAAAACACTTCTCCTTTCATTTGGTGAAGCCATCATGAAATCATAATGGTTAGTAATAGGTAGAACTTGTGGCCTTTAGCTAATACCATGAAAATCTATCTCTATATGGGAGCATCCATCATGTTTGGTTGTAGCTATACTTCCAAACATATTTAGCACACATGGCTGAAATGAGGGGGACTAGAATATGTTGCAGCAACTCCAAAACAAGATCCCATCTCCAACACTTTGCACTGTTCTACAACCAAGATGCAAGTGGATAAAACCTCACTGTACGAGAAGCAATCACTGATGCCTCTGCTGCTAGTGCCGTAAGGGTAAGTACATTGGGCAGTGGATTTACCAGCTCTTTTCCAGTTGTGATGCATAAAAACATCTTCAGCATGCTTGAGCTCCTTCTACAAATCTGATCCATTTCTAAGATCAAGAATATCCCCAAATTTAAGCTTTTGTTTCCTTGACTCCCGTTTGTATCTATTATCTTTATATATTTCCAGCACCATCCCTGATGCTATTGCCAAAACAGTGTTAAACTTTGCCTTAACGAAAAAATTTCTGAAGATGCAAGGATGACAACCACCCTACTAACTTGAGCAGTCTTTATAGTTGCAGTTACAATTTAACCAAGTCCATAAAAAGCCATAGGAGATGAAGCTGGCTATCAAACTTTCCCTACGAAATCCTCCTCAAATATCTACCTTAGCAACACAATGGTGGCATCCAAGTGAGCAAAAGGTGTTGCAGTGGTTGGCTTTGTCAAATCATTAGCAAACACGTAAACAGCTCGCACGAAAGTGGTAATACTCTCTTGAAGACCTTCGAGATCAGTAACTACTAAAACTTTACCATAATATGCCTTTCCTTCACTCGTTGCCTTAATCAAAGTATAAGCACAAGTATCAAAGTTAAATACTACAACACCATTACTTCTTAGTCCCATAACCAAGAGCCTAGCCAAACCTTTAGAGATTAAGGACAGTGACAAGCTTATTCCCAATCACAAACATCATTGAATGACTCAATTCAAGTTTTCGACAAGCATTGACAGCCCTAAAAAAGAATGGCTTAGCCACATTTCTAGCGTGTACAACCCAAATAGACCTAAACCTATTCCACTCACCAAAGGGATGGACGAATATCCGCAAAATTGTTTGGAGATGAGTCAACATGTCCAGTGTTTGTTTTTCTTAGTGGCTGTCAATTTACTCTAATTGGATTAGGGTTAGTAGCCCAAAGCCACAAAGTTTTGGCTATTAACCCCTCTTCCTAAATGATTTAGGAGTTTATTGGTTTGTAAATCAAGTTGTTGCAGATCATTAAACTTGGATTTCATGGCTGCCAATTTGGTTTCTTGATCACCAAGATCCAAATTTTGCAACTTGGTAATTAATGTTTAGGGTAGACCTAATTTGATTTAGGAGTTGAGATAACATAATAATCAAGACTATAGGTTTAGTTAACTTGATCATCAAGGTGTTTGTGATTTCTAACTTGATAATTAAAGTTGCTAATTTGAAAAACTTGTTATACAAGGTTTGAAAAATCTGCATTCTTGATAAACAAGAAACATGGGCTGTTTCTATTTGAATTGTAGTTTTAAAACTTTGTGACCGCAAAACATGATTTAGGGGCATTAGGGGCTGCCTTGAGGGGTTGCTATGGTCGACTAATGGGCTGGTATTAGATGCCAAACCGTGGTTGCCGTTGAATTTGTCCAAAGGACAGATAAACTTTTTCCTTCGAAACTTGTCCTAATTATTTGTCTTCACGACAGGAGTAGAATCTCGCTCGAATAACCAAATTAGAATCACAAAATTTAGAATGATTCTTTCTGACTACGCAATGAAAACACCACACAAAAATAATTTTATCTATCTGAGTAGTTATCAACCGATAAACTCAATTCACAATTTAATTGAACAAAAGCCCTCATAAATTACACAATTTTTATTTAATCCAGTTGGGTTCCACAGACAATCTTCGAGCCACATTCAAAGCCTGACGCACAGTCACACAAAGTCTCACTCAATTTCTTTGGACCTCATTCTCATATATAGTCTTACTCACCTTTCTCAAAACCTATACAAAAAAACATATTTATAGCAGAACTCTAAAACCTTAAAAATTAATCATTAAGATAACTGCTAATAGAATGTTAAATTGTAACTACAATAAATAATAACACTAGAAAAATAATATTGCTGAAAAAAATGATGCTGGGTTTAATTGCCAAAAGAATATGTAATTAATAATAATTATTATTATTATATCAATGAAACTTCGATAGTACATTAATGAAAGTCGAGTTCAAAAGTTCAAATGCAAACAAAATATGTTTGCTGTTCCTCTCCAGCACTTTTTGTAGTTAGAAATTGTTTGTGGATTAACATTAATCTCTATAGTAAAGGCTACAAGCATATTGATGAGAAAAAGTTTTTATTGAGTTGCGTTGACGGTTTTTCTGGGCGTCTTATCTCAAAGAAGTTGGTGAGAGATTGATGGTGAAATGGCCTAAACCTGCAGTCAGAAACACAATCAAGGGGCGCCAGAGTTCATGAAGAGAGATGACGTGGTAACTGGGCGTGCGCTATGTGTGTGCCCAATAGATTAATCATATTAGCCGAGTAAATAGACGTAACAAGTTGCAAATAAACCTGATCTTAGTTTTGTTCTCCAAAGGCAAAACAAAGTTCGAAGGTGCAAGACCAATAATTAGTTTTTTAAACATACAAGTAGAGGGCAGCAGTAGTCAGAAATGGTGGTGGGGATCTGGTCCACCTGGCGATACTCTATCAGAACCTGGTCCACGTGTTGACATCTTTCGATAATGTTTGACTTTGAGGAGATCAAAACCTAACTCCTGTAAAAGAAGCTGGCTCTCGCTATTCCTTTCCATGGCCCTCCCTCTCTGGAGAATACGTGCCTGGGAACTCATGGACATGGAAAGCATCAAGGACAGGATAAGAAATACCGTGAAAACTGAGGCACCACTCGAATATTTGGCCATATGTAGTAGCAGAGGAAGGAAATTGGAAGATTAATGGATTAATTATATTGTAGCTTGCATGAATGCATGGCGTCAAAAATTTCAATTTATAAGGTCAGTTCGATAAACACAAGTTTGAAAGCACGTTGGGTTAAGGTTAGTGGAGAGAACATGTAGGCCGACAAAGAGGGCTGATATCTGTGTTTTATGTGCCGCCTTCCATTACCTTTAACGTTCACGCTCTTTTGATATCGGATTTTCTTAGTCATCTCTTGTTTTTTATAGCTTTGATTTGATAATTACGCCTAGCTAGTGCTAGTGTTCTTTCTGAATCATAATTTAAGGAGATTACCAATTAAACTGAAAGTTACAGGACATTAAAATTAAGAAAAACAAAAGAAAAGAACACCTCAATACATATGCCAAATGCCTGATTGTCTTCGCCACAAATGCCAAAGTCCGATTGTCTTTGCTTCTTTGTTTTATTGACATAATTTTTCTCATTAATTTTCGCCAAATGCTGCTCACATAGCTATGTTTGGATGATTATCAGTCCACATGATCGTGAAAAAAACAACTATATCCTAATAGTATCTGCTCATTCTTTGGTTCAATATCTTATATAAATATGATATCCAATTAACCTTTTGTTGCATTCCAAGTTTGAGGTATCCATCAATCATATCCTAAACTTTTTAAAGATGTTTGGACATTGCCAAATTATAATTATTATATAGAAACAAATAATGTCTTTGTGCTAAAGATGGTTTTTCTTCCATGATTCTCTTTCTCTGTCTGTTGTTTATCTGTTTTGGGTTAATGTATACAAGTTCTATCCTAGCTAGCTTCCATTTGTATGAATGTAGGCTTTAGACAAGCGTCGTCGAGGAATTTATTATATAATGAAAATGCTGGGGTCAGTTTTTCACTTTACCAAAAACGGTAGTTAAGCAGAAAATCTAATGGAAATCCTATGCAAAATCTACTAGATAGCTAGGTGTCGGACCTGTTGTCAATTGTTTTAACGATTATCTAAAGACAAAGCAGTTGCAAATGAAGATATATATGTTTCGTACTTTTCCTAGTCGTTATAACCTTATAGATAATCAATAGATACACATATGAAGAAATTATTCTTCTCCAAATGCTAATGTATCATTTCTCAACCTTAATGGGGGCACCATCATACTAGGTTTAGGCCTCGAGAATTCTCTTTAACTTCTGTTTAACAATTTAAGGATAAATTAACAAGATATTCTATAATGCAGCAGCGGTCCCTAATTTTAAATTTAAATGAATCCATGGATTAACTTTGTTTCATGTTGATTGCCTCAAGTTTGTAATAAATAAGTCGTGGCTCCACGTAATGGGTTGATCGAATTAGGTTTGATGTATGAATTAGATCTACTCTATAATGATCTTCATGTGATAAATTAGAGAAAGACTTTCAAAAGGAAGCCCATATGCCATGGTGTCATGCCATGCTTCAAGTTATTGCATAATTAAAGCAAATGCTACGGCCAATTAAAGGGGCTGTTTTGGCATACCACGCCCGCTTCTAGTTATTTTACATCTAATTCCCCTGGTAGGATTGCTCAACTTTTTCTTGTGAAAGATACCTTTTCACATCTAACAAAAATATATAAATATTTTATCTCCAAGACTTGATATATAGTTATCAATGAGTACACTAATTCAATTTGAAAATTTTAAGTTTTTAAACATTTTTGGGGTGTGAAATGAGTTTTATGAGATTGAAGGAATACCTATGATCATATGGTTGAATATCTGATGATGAACTTCCAATTGTAGACAAAAAAAAAAAAAAACAGAGAAAAAGGATTGTTACCAACATTTACTCAAAAGCAAGAAATTTCACATTTAAATATGATTATTGCATGCAATGTCTAAAGCCCTTAGTTTTACGACTTAGTTGAAGCAATGAAT
The DNA here is from genome assembly GCF_002303985.1 of Durio zibethinus. The sequence continues at coordinate 14,019,708 of NW_019168470.1, read as the reverse complement.
AAGTTGCAACAAAGGGTGTGTATGTGGTGAGATTGTTGATATGTAAATGCGTGCCTAGTTGTGTGTGAGATTGAAATAAATATATAGTGTGGTTTAATCAGTATAATTTTGCAAAGACAAGAAAGTTGGTGCAATTAAAAGAGAAATCACTGTTAATAAAGTTAAAATTGAGTATGTTTTATAATGTTACAATATATTTGACATTTAAAAATGCTAGAAAATTATGAAGGTAATCACAAATTTTTTGTACATCAAAACATGGTAATAAGTATATTTAGTAATGTAATATTTAAACACATTTATAGGTAAAAGAGTAAGTATTTTCGGATATATTACATATTATTATTTTCTTAATTACTTAGATATTTATGTATTTAAGTAATGAATTATGAACATATTTTTTTATTTCTTACTTACAATTTTATTTGATTACATAACTAAATATATAGTTAGTCATTTAATTGTGTTATTGCTATTTACTCATATATTTATTTATTTAGTTATAAATTTATTCTATTTTTTATATTTAAGTCATTTATCTGTTCAAAAACTGCACATTTTATTATCTACATGTTTATTTATCTACTATATAATTTCATATATTTATTTTCTAAATCAAACAAATTAAAATTTTTAAAAAAATTTAAACGAATTAGTGAACACTTAAAAAATGAGAAGAACAATACCCAAAGCAAATGGGTAAAGGTAAGGAGAGATTAACTTCATATTCGGGTCACACCGAGCTCAAATCTTCTTATGTTAGGATTATTTTAGGCTTCAGTCGACTTTATTGATTTGAATTCATTTTACGTTCGGATCACTCCACATCCAATTGTAATGAATTCTATCCATCTCAGATTTTCATTTTGAGCACCAACTGCAAGGGGTTTCGGACTATTTTGATTTTCATGTAACCATGTTTCATAAATTACGATGAGATTAATGTTTTACTTTTTTATGATGATTGATGCTAATATTATACATGAATTAAATAAGTTTAAAACAATTTATTTCTCTTAGTTTCATTAACCTTATTTTTATATCTTATATAAATATATAAAAGTCAAAACTTTTGACAAAAATGAAAAATATTCTATGTTGATGTTCTATTTTTTTGACACGTGTACAATATGAATAATACATGTGTCATCTAATAAATGCATTTTATTTTATTTGATTAGACACATTTTTAATTTTAAAAAATCAATATACTTATTTGATTTGATTCATTTTTAATGCAAAAAAAGGAAATTTATTTCATTGAGATTATTGTATTTATTTTCTTTTAAATATTCATTGCTCTTACCTTATACAAATAAAGTCAATTTAATTTGTAATCAAAGTTAATTGTTATTTATCTTAAATCACTCTCAATTAAATTTTATTTTTAATTTTTCACACCAACTTTAACATTATAAATAGGAATATATTTTTATCCATTGGAAATAATAGTATTGGACGTTTGTGTTATAGTTCTATAATATTCTGTTTCTCTTTTTTCATTTTTTTATTTGTTCCATTGATTTGTTTCTTTTTGCTTCCATTGTTTTCTTCCTCTTTGTTTGAAAGTGTGGTTTCTTTTATTGTTTTTTAATATTAAAATTCGCTTTTTAGCCAAAAAAAAAAAAAACTAATTTGCTTTTAGTCTTCATAACAATATTAGTATAATATACAAATATGTTGATATGTCTTGGAAATTAACATAAATATTTTATACATAATATAAAATAGCTTGCTTTATTTTATCTTTATTTTTAATTTTTATTTCATTCACAATATAAAATGGCTTGCTTTATTTAATCTTTACATTTAATTTTTAGTTAATATTTTAATGAAGTAATTTATAATTTTTATATGCAAATGTATATGTATGCTATGTGATTAATATTGAATACAAAGTTTTACAAGCACTTCTGGTTAGTAATAAATTGTTGCCAAGAACATCTCTAGTCTTAAATGCCATAATGAAAGATCACCGCCATGAAGAAAGTAGGATATGGTACATAAGAGAATGTCCAAACAAATATAGATGGCATATACTAATTAGCTTGCATGTGATTAACAATTTCTAAATTTCAATTGCTCTAATATCAAATAAAATTCAATCATCTTATAAATATAAATGAAAACAAAATTTTAAATCGTATTTGAAAAAAAGTGCAATCAAAATAGAAAATAAAGGGTAAGCCGCAAGGTTAACCATCATGTTTATTGTCTTCGCATAATGATATTAATATGTAGGATAAACTATTTTTATTAAACCCTTAAAAAAAACCTATTTTTGTAAAAGGGCCTACATATCTCAATGATTGTAGGTGAAAATTGAATTTTCAAATTTTAAATTTCATTATTTTAATTATATTTATATTGGATTTTAAAGAAAGATATTTGACCTCACAATTTTTTCTAACTTTTCAACTAAATAAATGCTCACATTTACGATGTAATAGCTAGATATATATAATTTTTATGTACTAAAAATGGTGGTGTAAATTAGAAAATGCCTTTATTTATAATTGAACTTGAAAAATAAACTCTTTCTTTGTAGAAAAAGGTTAAAGAAAAGAGACTGAATTGTCTAATTAATCTAATTAAAAATTAAATTCAATTAAGGGTGATTTAAAGAACTTTGAATAGTAACTTATTGAAGGTAATTTAATATGTTAATTGGTTATTTATAAATGAATAAATGTAATTAATTTAGTTAAAATATTTATTTAAGGTAATTTGATATGTGAAAGCTTTGGCTTTTATATATCTTATATATAAATATATAAAAGCCAAAGTCTTTGACAAGAAAAGAAAATGTCCAATATAGATGGTTTATATTATTGATAAGTGAACAGTTTTAAAAAATGACATGTGTCCTCTAATAAATATATTTTATTTTATTTGATACATTTTTAATTTAAAAATAATTTTAAAAACTAAATTAATTACATTTATTTTTTATTGTTTACCTTAAATCACACTCATTAAATGCATATGAAAGATATTAAAACTTTGATTGCCATTATTAATAATAAAATAATTTTATTTTTTTTTCAATTATAAAGATTTAACTCTTGAATTATATTTTTTAAAAAAATACACTTTCCAATTTTTTAAAATATAACCTATTGGCTTCACTTTGTAAGCTATATATGTATATATGTTTAATATATTTATTTTAAAATAATTAATAGATGATCAAATCAATTAAAATTAATTTTAGTATATCAAATCAAATTAATTTTATTATCATTATTAAACTAATTTCAAAATTTCTATTTTCATTTCTTCCAAGCACATTAAATACATATTACACTTGATTATTCTAATTATTAAGCATAAATCTTATATAAATATATAAAAGTCAAAACCTTAAAGAAAAAAAAGGTAATTGTCCAATGTGGACAATCTAAATTTTTTTACATGTGAAATGTTTTGGATAAGGGCCACATATTCTCTAATTAATATATTTTATTTTATTTTATTTCAATTAAAATTTCAATTTCATTTAATTTAATTTCAAATCAAAATCTATTTTATTATTAATTCTCTACCTTAAATCATGCTCAAATCTTATTAGTAGTATTTTTGGAAAAAAGTACAATACAAATGTGATTAACTATCATTTATTTAAAAAATAATATTAGGAAAAAGTTTTACTGTCACTTAATTGATCATTTCTAAACATAAATTACTCTAAATTTGATATTGATATTACTTTAATTTTATTCTTATTAATAATAAAATCTTTAGTCAATTAACCATTAAAAAATTTTGAATTATTTTCTATAATTATTTTCAACCTCTCATATATATAAACATGGTGTTTTGGAATTTTATAATGCATTAGGGCAAAATTTTGTTTTTGCATACCTACTATTCATAATTTTTCCTAGGAGTGCAACTACTTAGAATTTTTTTTTCTTTTGTGTTGTTATATGCAAATTTGTTACTTTGTGTAGTTGTAAAAATTCTACAAAATGACTTAGTTACTCTTAGATTTCGTATTTTTGTGTTTTTTTTTTTTACATAAAGTTTTTTAATGGTGGAACAATTATTCTTTTTAAAAAGCCTATTTTTTAAGAAAAGTTTCACTTTTGAATATGATTTGATATATTTTCATATTTAAAAAAAATATTTAGCTTAAATTAATTATATTTATTCTCTTTTATATATTCAATATTCTTACCTTTTGCCTTTATTTTGACCATTACAAATAAGAATTTACTAAATGATCTAAAACTTAGAATGTAGGTTTAAAGATATACACTTCACAGTTTCTTTTTCACTTCGTCTCTTTTTTGTTTTTTAAATGCTCTTTTTATTTGTTTAGCAAGCCTTCTTTCAATAAATATAAGAGATGAAAGAGACAAGTCAAAAGTGATAAATAGTTTAATAATTACATCTCTTAGATCTATTGAAATTAATGGTTGAAAAAGATGTAAAACTTTTTAATTTTACAATAGCTTAAATTGATCATTTCATGTATATGAGGAGGGATAAACTTATACAATATAAAACAAAGAGTAAATAATACGTGTGGTCCCTAAACTTAAAAAAGTTCTAATTGAGTCCTCATTGCCTAAATGTGTATCAATGTAGTTCCTATGCCTATTGTAACATTTAAAATTGATAGAAAATCCAAGGTGGCATGATCCATAACCTTACAATCAAGGATAGATATATTGTGGGCCTTTCATGCAGGTTGAATGGGTGTGACCCTTTTTTTTCAGTCCCAAATAGCACCATTTGTATAGAGTAAAAAATTTCAAAGCCAGCTGCTTTTGGTTTTCATTCTAAGCTTCCTTTTCCTATCCAACCTCTTTTTAAATTCTTTTTTCTTCAAACTAATCAATATCAATAGTACTAACCCAAAAGCCAGTGCCTACCTTTATGAAGTCATCTATCACTTCTGTTATCGATAGTCAATCTCGTTAGTGACCTTCGTTGGTCTTTGTGCTTATGTCAAAAACTTCTTTCGAATCCCATCTTTTTTTCACCAACCGAGAACCAACTACATCCCAAATCTTAGTGAATTTAGCCTTTTTTTTTTATTTGGAAAACCCAAATAAAACTATCAAATTCTAAAAAATTTTACTACCAGACCCTTCTTTTGCGATGCCTCTTTTTCTACATTCAACTTTTGTTTAATCTTAATGGGTTCTATTTTTTAGGGTAAAACTCTTGATTTTCTACAAATTGGTTTAGCTGATGGTCAATTATTAGGTTTAGTTCCTTGTAGGTTATGAGTATGAATGATTTTGGGTTTGCTTATTAGTATTGTAGGTTTTGCTAAATTGGAGACTGTGGATTGACTCGATGGTGGTTTTTTGATTGGTGATTTATGGTGGGTTTCTAGGTATGAGTTTGATGGATTTTTTGTTTAGAGCTAATTGAATTTGCTACTGAATTGCTTCATCTATTGCCAAATTGTTTCCCCTATGTATTGCTAGATATGTGTTTGATTGCTTTTGTCTTTGATTGCTTGTTGTTTGTCTCTCCAATTGTTTGATTCTTCCTTAGGCCAATAATGTTTTTACTTAAAATCAAGGATAGAATATTAACCTTACATGTAGTACAACTTTATAAGGGTATGTGTCATGCTACACTGGATTTTCTATCAATTTAGATGATTCAGCAGGTAAAGGGACTTTATTGATACATGTTTAGGCAAGTGAGCATTTAGTTAGAACTTTTTAAAGTTTAGGGATCAAAATAGAATTTGTCTTAATTTAATGAGCACGCATATTATTTATTTTAAAACAAAAAATGTTTTATTCATTTTTCTCATCATTGATTTCAATAAATTTAAGGGATGAGATTAAACTATTTTTTTTTATTTTAGTCTCATATCTTAGATTTATTAAAACCAAAAGTTAAAAAAATATGTAAAACTATAAAAGTTTTAAGGGTCGATCCTAGTGGTGTAAATGATACATTAGTACTTGTAAGCTACTCAAATTCGATTCAATAATTATCGAGCCAAGCTTGAGCTCGAATAACTTGACTAATTAAATGAGTCAAGTTTGAACATATTAATACCCGACTCGAATAGCTTGTGAGTCTAATCAAGCTTTTATATTATGTTATAATGAGTTAGAAGCCGTTAGACGAATTTGAAAATAAAATGGAGTTGCCACCAATCTTTTTTAGCTAGGTATGATTGGTCACTTATTAAAACTTATCTTCTTAATAAAATTTTAAAATTAATTAAAACTTTATCAAAAAGATAATTTTTGGGTTTACAAAAATGGTTTGGGTTTGAGAGATAGTTATGCGTGGGGAAGAATTAGTATCTATACAACATCCATTTAAAACAATACCAATTAATCATGTGTTATTTTTTTATTTTGATTAAAACGGGTCTTAATTTTGGTATTTAAAATTTAATTTCCTTAATTTTCTTGAAAAACATATATTTTTTTAATATGCTTAAAAAAAAAGAACCTTACATATTAAAAATTTTCTAAAAATATTTCAATACTCTAGCAATATTAAAAAGAACCATCCCACCTAAGGAATCTTCAAAATCGTTATTTTGAATTCTAAAAAATCCTATCATCGATGGTTCATATTTATTTTTATTATTTATATTTAAAAAACATAAAATATAATATCTATATTTTAAAACAAATAGTATTTTCTAAAACTTATTTCTATACCATTTATAAAAAAATGAAAAATCTTTATCGAAACTTAATCTAAATGCTTCAATACATTGGCAGCATTTTAGATAGACTTTCTTACTTATAGATTCCTAAATAATCATTACTCGAATTTTTCTAAGATTTCATCCTCAAAAATTTTTTGTTTATTTTTATAAAAATTATTTAAAAGTCATGTAATAATATAATTATCCACAAATACATTTATTTCCTAAAAACTTACTCTAATTTATTAAGAAAAATGTTCAAATTAAAGAAAATAATTATAAAATAGAAATTTTTTTATATTGAAAAGAAACTTATAAATATTTAATACTTTGACAATTTTTATAAGACTTTTCTCACTAAAAAAATTTTAGAGAATCACTGTTTAGACTTCTAAGAGTCCTATTATCGAAAATTAATTTTTATTTTTATTATTTTATAAAAGTAAATTCATTTAAAAATGTTTATCCTTGTAATTTTTATGTCATAAAATTTGTGACCTTTTTGAAAAAAAAAAATATAAATATATATTTTTTGACATGCGTCAACAATATTAAATCCATATACAAAATAAAGATCAAGAAATGTACCAGATCTATGGCCCAAAATGGACTAGGCATACACTAGACTGGACTACAGATTTGGGCTAGATGCTGGACTGGGTTATTGATTTGGGCTAAGATTGAGCAAGTTGAGTCAGCTACCTTCAAGCAGGCGGGTCAAAGTATGGACCAGTCTAGATTAATAGCTAGATCGGGTTGGTTGGTTCGTAGTCGGATCTTGGGCACGAGTCGGGTTTACTAGTCCTTTTTCTTTTTTTTATAGCACTACAAAGTCACTTTTTTTTTTTTTTAATTCATTTCCACTTCTTTCTTAAAACAAAAAAACAAGCGGCCCCTTAATGGAAACCCAAACCCAGATTTCGACGTTTCATCACTGTAGGCTGCCTGCCACCTACCACTTGCTACTACAGGCCACTCTTCCAGTTACCATCGCTTCTGTAACAAATAATGGTGCACCATTCCTTTTGCTCTTTTATTTTTTCTTTTTCCCTTTCTCTTTCTGCTATGGCGACACCAACCAAGAAACTTCTTCAGCCACCGGTTCTAGATGCCGTTGTCATCGCTACGTGTGGCTCTACTCTTCCAGTGGCATTGATGGCTTAGCTTTCTCTAACTGTCGTTTCCCTTTTCTCCCTTTTCTTTTATGTTTTTCAGAAATTGATGATTGATTTTTTTGTCATAGGGTGTTTGGCACTGGGTTCCCTCACCTAAGGGATTGTGGTTGATTTTTTTTATTTTGGTTATGGTGTTTGGATTTGGCAGATTAGGATTTTTTTTTTTGGGAATTTTTGTTGGAAGGGTTCCAAAAGTGGAGGTTTCTAGGGTAGGTTATGGAAATGGAGGTTTTGGTACGGGTTCTGTGGGGTTTGGTTTCTAGCCGCGATTGGGGTGTTTGGCCAGTGTAGGTGTGCACCAGGGCATAGGCCAGGGCTAAGACAAGGTCGAAATGGTGGTTTAAAGAAAACAGGGCCTGGTGGGGAATGATGCTTACTGGGATGGAAAAGAGGTGCCTTGTCTTTAGGCTATCTGGTGTGGCACGGGGCTTGTAGGAGGGGAGACCATAGGCTGTGCATACAGGCTAGTAAGGGCCAAGGCTCTGCTAGATGAGGAAGATACTAGTCTTGTATAGTAGGGGTGACTTGCAAGGGTGTAGGCAAGGTCGAGGTTTCTGCCAGGGACTTGGTGCGAGGCGGGGGTTGGGATGGTGCTTGGTTTTCAAGGTAAGGGCTCCGGGATTTTGGTTGAAAGGTTCTCCTTGGTTGAAAGCTGGGGCCAGAATGGTGTTGAGGAGGGGGTGGATTGCTTGTGCAGGGGTTTTGGGAACAAAGGGACATACGGTAATAACAAAATTATCTCACATAAAATATTTTCGTAATCAATGAGAAAGATTAAAAACACATAATTTTTTAATTTCTTATAAATTGATGATTATTATTTGAAATACTTATAGATTGAGTGATTGTTAATTTAATTTTTTAATTGATAAGCATATTTAAGGAAAGTTTGATAATTATTATTTGAATGTTTGTGGATGGGGTGATTGACAATTTAATTTTTTTATTGGTAGATATATTTCAAGGAACATTCAATAAAATTGTAAGAATTTTTTTTTGAATTTACAAAAGAGATAATTTTTTTAAAACACTTTGCTTTTATTGAAAATATGATATTTCAATGAGTATAAAAACTAATCATTATTTTTCGAAAAAAATTTGAGAAGAAAAAAAGGTTGGTTTTTTATTTTCACGTTTTGATGAAATGCAAAGTCTTTAATGAGTATTGCTCTTTCAAAAAATTTTGCATCCTAACTTTTTATTATGGATAAAATCTTGAAACTCTAAAATTTTTTTAAGGTCTTAAGAGTGATTATAGCTCTAAATTGTTTTTTTTGAGTTTTCACCTTAAAGTTATATTTTTTAACAATAAAAAATTTGATAAAATTTTGTCCAATAATAGGTATATATAAATTTTCAAAGACATAACTTTTCAATTCAAGTGTCTTCATTTGATTAAAATAAAATTTTTAAGGTATGTAATGTATGTCAAGATTCAAGGTTTTGAAAGAATAGCTAAATAGGCTCAAAATTTATCATTCATAGTAATTAGGTCAAAGATCTTATGGATCATTCTCTAGAGTAAAGCCATGTGTTTTTTTTTTTTGCTCTCTCTTTCTTTTTTTTTTTTTGAAAATATTTGACTTCAACTTTAGCATTCTTTTTTCTTAAATTTTATATCTTTTTTTTTACTTGGGATTCTAACTAAAGCTTTATTCACTTTTTATCTCGGATTATCATTTTCGAGATGTATGTATTTCTTTCTTTATTTTTTTTTAAGAAATATTTAACTTCAACTTTAGCATTCTAGCTATTTTCTTGAATCTTATCTTTTTTTTTTACTTGGTATTCTAACTGAAGCTTTATTCACTTTCACCTCAAACTCTTATCTCCAAGGTACATATCTTTCTTTCTTTGATCTTTCCTTTTTTTTTTTTAGAAACATTTAACTTCAACTTTAACATTCTTTTTTCTTGAATTCTATCTTTTTTTTTTACTTAGAATTCTAACTAAAGCCTTATTCATTTTTCACCTTAGACTCTTATTTTCGAGATACGTGTATTTTTTTTTGTTTTTTTTTGTCTTTTTTTTAAATAAAGGAATTTTATTTATACAATGAATATTCAGACAATCATGAACAACATTCCAAATTTTTTTCTCTTAAAAACTTATTCCATTGATGCCTTTAATCCTTTCGATTTTGTTGCATTGGACATTGCCCTTGTACATGGAAATTGGTATTCTTTTGCATATAAGCCGTCTTTTCAGGTTTTCAACTTAGATCCTTCTTTCGACTCACACTACCCTTTTTGGGTTTTCAATTATGAGTCCTCTTTCATTTTTATTCATCTTTTTTTTTTATTTACATTTTTGTTTTATTTTATTCTTTTTTTTTGGAAATATTTGACTTCAATTTTAGCATTCCACTTTTTTGAAAATTTACTTAGGATTTTGTTTTGCCATGGGTTCCCATTTTTAAGGTGCCTGTAATGCAAAAGATGATCATTGGCCAAGGTTTATTTTAAAACAAGAAATTTAATAGGCTCAAATGAGTAACATGTGAATAATTTTTTATATGCGATCAAAGACTTGAAATAAACCAAGAGAGGGGTGAATTGGTTGATAATAAAATTTTCAAAAATCAATACCCAATAAACACAAATTCTACAAAACAAATTTTCTAAGCAAATGAACACAATAAATGAAAGTAAACTAACAATCTTAAAAACAAAAGATAGAGAATTAGACATCAAGATTTATAGAGGTTCGATTTTTCCTTTAGGCACTTACATCCTCTCCCTTAGCTTCACTTGCCAATGAGTTCAATCCACTATGTGTTGAAAGTTACAACCTAGCTTCTCAAAGCTTTACACTATCAACATCACAAACTCTTAAGGGTTATCCTCCCCCTTAAGCTCACAATCTCACAATCAAAGTTTTTGAACTATTTTGCAAACTTAAAAACCTCTTTAAGGTTACGTGTTTGCTAATTTAAAGTACATAACAATATTGACATAAGGATTCAGAGAAAAACTGATACAATAAAGGATTTTTTACACTTTTCTCTCTTCGAACTAGTTTAAATGCTTGAAGAAGATGGTTAGTGAAGGCAATAAATTCTTTTAGCTTTTCATGCTCTTGATTTATGGTGGAAGCCTTCATTTATATGTAGAAAAGAGTAGATAACCGTTGCATTGCATTTAATGCTTCAAACCTACAAAATATCAGACAAGAAAATAATCGTTGAGGCTTTCTAGGCATTAGGGGATCGATCTTCTTATTTATGGGATCAATTGGGTCAGTGATAGGAAAGCCCATTTCATGCCTTAAAAACACCTACTTGATTGATCAGGTAACATACTTGATTGATCAGGTAACATACTTGATCGATCCTATGCATAGGTGATCGATTCCCTATGTGAGGGGGATTGATCCCTTTTGATGAATTTTGACCCAAGTTTACATTTTGTATAAAAAAAAAATTGATCCATTTAAGGGAGGATCAATCGGTTATGTTCAAAACCCCAACCAATCGATCCTTACAAGGAATGGATAGATTGGTTTTTGATGAATTTCTAGAAGTTTGGCTTCTGGAAGAAAAATGGATTGATCACTTTGGCTAAAAGATCATTGGGTAAGGGAGGGGATCGATCGCTCCCCTTAGGGGATCGATCCTTTCTATCCAAAACATACCTTAACTCATTTTGTTTCCAAAATTTGTTTTGTTTTGGTTCTTAAATGAATTTTGGCAGGACAGAAAGCTGAAAAAATGTTCAATTTGAGATTATAAGAGTTTGATTCAAGTTAGGCAAATTTTTGTTTTGTCAATTCAAAACTTTTATCAATTCAAGGCTAACAATCTCCCATTTTTTGATATGACAAAACCAAATGAAAAAATTTGTTTAAAAAATATTTTCCCATTTGAAAAATAAGCTCCCTTTAAATTTAAGCATAAAAATTTTTAAGTGATTTTAAACAATTAAGAACAAGAATATAACCATTAATGTCAATATCATCAAATAAGAGTTTTTCATCAAAACAATATCAAGATCATCAATCAAATAAGAATTTTTCATACCATTTCTTTTCCCTTTTTTTGTCATAGCAAAAAAATGAAGTCGATCAAAAGAAGATGGCAATCAATTCAAGGTCATACCAACTCAATTTCACAACTCAAGTTCATACCAATCTCAACGTCAAATCATCAAGCAATATACCAATTTCACAAGCCAAATTTCAAAGTGATATAGCAAATATCATAATGAAAATGAAATCTATATTTCATTAATATAAACATCCAATACCAAAGTTTGATAAGAAAACATAATGCAAAGTGTTTTTAAGGAAAAATTTACAACATAAAAAAAATAAAGATGTGGGAAAACATTTGAGGAATGGCATTAGGATGGATCATTAAGGAGGAGGAGAAAAATAAGGAAAGTGCTATCTCATTTGCTGTTGTGCATTTTAGATGTGTTCAATATCAACTTTAACTTGGCGAACTTGGGAAACCAGCTCTTGTTGGGTCATTTCCATATTTTCAAATCTAGAATTCATAGTCCCAACCATAGAGTGTAGACTATTTATTTGAAGTATAAGCATTTTTAAAGCTCCTTAGGTATCAAATGGTGGGGTAAAAGGTTTTCCTTTAGGTGCATAAGGAATATTTAGGGTATCATGCTCTTCTTCTTCTTCTTGCATAGCCCCAATTTCAAATTTTTTAACCCATAAATTAACTGTATTTTAGGTATAGCCCATACTATGTAAAGTAAGAGCACTAAGAATGCTGAATGGATCATTGAACATGATCTTTTTATCACCTCTAGTATTAATATTCAATTTCTTTAAAAGATTACTAATTGCAAACCCATAAACTAAAGTGTAGTCTCTATTTTGTACTACTCACATCATATCACTAAAAATAAAGTGCATTAGATTGGTTTTTTTTTACATGTTTGATTTTGTACATCCACCAGTAATCTTGTTTCTTAATGGTTGAGTATTGAGTGCCAAAAGGTGCCAATACATGAGTGACTATAAGGTGTAACAACCTATCACGCATTAAAGTCTAGTGGCTTGAGTAGGAGCAACTCTTAAATTGTCATTTCTAAATATATCTTGAGCTAGTTCCTGCATGTCACACCTAGTGTTGGTATCTCCCTTATCATCTAGTATAAAGGCTTCAGCTAACAATTGCTTACTAACTACGATTTCTTTACCCATCACATAGGTTTTGAATCTATCAAGATAATATCTATTTACAACCCCTTCAATTTCAATACAAGTAGTATTACTATCGAACACCTTAACTAGATTCTCATACACAATTCCATCCATGCACAAATAGTTCATCCAACCAAATCTTTCAAATGTATGCAAATAAGGGAACTTAACAGATTATAGAAATTCAAGAGAGATTACCCTTTCATGCTTGACCTCCTTATGAGCAAAATGTGCTTCATATCTCTCCTTAGCATCAGGATTTGCAAAATTTTGATTGAATAAAAGTCTAATGGATGAACTAGAAGCTTCCCTTGGAGGATTCCTTCTTGTTCCAACATTTTCTTTAGTTTTTGGAGCCATGAAAACAATGGGTAGTAGAAATAGATAGCCTTATGTGAAATTGATTAAAAAAATTAGTGATTGTAGGTGATAAGTAGTAAAATATGTTTGAGAAAGGCAAGAAAATTGAGTGAATGTAATAGTTTCAAAAAGGAATCAATTTTCTAGAGTGAGAAAAATGCGTGGAGATTTTTGTATGATTTGAAGATTTTTAAAGATGATTTTTGCAAGAAACCAAATAGAAATGAAGCAATTTGCAAAAAAATTTGGTTAAGAGATCAATTTTGAAAGAAAATGGAACAAGAATTCCTAGGGTTTGAGGAGAAGGTATTTGGGGAAAAAAAAAAGAGATGAAGAAGTTGGAATGATTGGCCAAAGATGAAGAGAAGACCTAATTTTGAGAGGTCAAAATGGTGCACATAGGGCAAGTTATGCATGACCTGATTGATCAAGTGTAAAGTGCGATTGATCGAGTAGAGTCTTACCATGGATCGATCGATTAGGTCCATACAGGGATCAATCGGTTCTTCAATGTTTCCACCTAATTTGGCTACTAGATGAAAAACCAATTGATTAGATCCAAGGGGGATTGATCGGTTCCTCAACATTTTTCTTTCAATTTGGCTACTGGATGGAAAACCAATCGATTCAATCCAAGGGTGATCAATCGATTTTGCCTGTAGCAAATTTTTGTTTTCAATAATTTAAAAAAAATGCAGCATGAACATTCAAATATGTATCATACAATCATACAAAAGATTAAAAAAAAATGTCAAGATAAACATATATTTGATCAATCAAGGTAGCAACATTCATCATACCATCAAGAAATTCATTTCAAAGAACATTTATCATACCAAGTTCACATCTAATTGCATAAAATCTATCCATGTCAAGAGGTTTTATGAAAATATCAGTTAATTGATGCAAGGTATTAACATATTCAAGCACGATATCATCTTTTTAAACATGATCTCTAACAAAGTGATGCCTAATTTCAATATACTTGGTTCTAGAATGTTGAATTGGATTTTTGGTGAGATTGATGGCACTAGTATTATCACATTTAATGAGAATGTGATCCATGGTAATTCCAAAATCCTATAATTGTTGTTTAATCCATAAAACTTTAGCACAACAACTACTAGCTGTGGCATATTCAGCTTTGGTTGTGGATTGAGCAACACTATTTTGTTTCTTAAGTAACCATGATATAAGCATATTCTTAATTGATAAGTACCAAAAGTGCTCTTTTTATCAATTTTGCAACCACCAAATCCATATCAGAATAAGCATGCAAAGTAAAAGATGAACCTTTTGGATACCATAATCCTAGATTATGAGTGTCTTTAAGATATCTAAAAATTCTTTTGACAACAGATAAATGTGATTTTTTAGGTGATGATTGAAATTTAGCATACAAACACACACTAAACATTATATCTGGTCTACTTGTAGTAAGATATAACAGTGAACCAATCATAGACCTATATAATTTAGAGTCAATACATTTACCTCTTTTATCCTTATCAAGTTTTGTTGAAGTGCTCATAGGTGTTAAGTAAGGCTTTGATTCTTCCAATCCAAACCTTATGAGCAAATCCTTGATGTATTTGGCTTGATTGATGAATGTACCATCTTTTGTTTGCTGTACTTGTAATCCTAAGAAAAATGTAAGTTCTTCCATTATGCTTATTTCAAATTCACCTTGCATAGTCTTAGCAAATTCTTCACAAAAAACTTCATTAGTAGCACCAAATATGATATCATCAATATAAACTTGCGTTATGAGAGTGTCTTTTCCTTTTGTTTTAATAAAAAGTGTAATATTAACCTTCACTCTATTAAAACCATCTTCAATTAAAAATTTTGACAATCTTTCATACCAAGCTTTAAGAACTTGTTTCAAACCATATAAAGCTTTTGTCAATTTATAAACATGATTTGGAAATTTAGGATTTTCAAAATCGAGAGTTTGCTCTACATACACCTCTTCATTTATAAAGCCATTTAGAAATGCACTCTTAACATCCATTTGAAAGAGCTTGAAATTTTTGAAACATGCAAATGCAAGCAACATTCTAATGGCTTTTAACCTTGCAACCGAGGTATAGGTTTCATCATAATCAATTCTTTTTTCTTGACTATACCCTTGAGCTACCAACCTAGCTTCGTTTTTAACAATATTGCCATGCTCATCCATTTTATTCCTAAAGACCCATTTGGTGCTTATAGTAGGATGATCACTAGGCCTAGGTACAAAATTCCACACTTGGCTTCTTTGAAATTGATTCGATTCCTCTTACATAGCCAATATCTAATGATCATCTCCTAAGGCTTCATTTATATTCTTGGGTTCAATATGAGATAAAAAAGCAATCTAATTGCACACATTGTAAGAAGATTTAGTTCTTATCCTTTGAGTTGGATCACCAATAATCTCACTATTTTTGACATATCTTATTTCTTTATCGTGATGTGGTTCTTTCTCTATATGTTGTGGCTCTTCTAGAAACTCATCATCTTTCTTTTGAATGTTTTCCTCAATGTCATGTGATGCATCATTGATATATTCTTGAAGTATACTTACATCATCATCATTAAGAGGCACCTTTTTTGGAGATAGATTAGATTCATCAAAGATAACATGTATAGACGTTTTAACAACTAATGTTCTTTTATTAAAAACTCTATATGTTTTTTAATTAAAAAAAAATCCTAGGAAAATGCCATCATCACTTTTTAGGTCAAAATTTCCAAGATCATCTTTTTCATTGTTTAAAGCAAAACATTTGCAACTAAAAGGATGAAAATAACTTATGTTAGGCCTTTTTCCTTTAAAAAGTTCATAGGAAGTTTTCTTCAAAATTGGCCTAATCGTAGCTCTATTTATAATATAACAAGAGGTATTTCTAGCTTCTGCCCAAAAATATCGAGGTAAATTATTTCACAAAGCATGGTTCTAGCCATTTCTTCTAAGGTCCTATTTCTCCTTTCTACTACCCCATTTTGTTAAGGGGTTCTAGGAGTAGAAAAATTATGGCTAATACCATTTTCACTACAAATACATTAAAGCCAAGGTTTTCAAATTCTTTTCCTTGATCACTTATAATACTAGAAATTGAATAGCCTTTCTCATTTTGTATTTGCTTGCTAAAAGTGATGAATTTTTCCAAAGCTTCATTTTTTGAATGCAAAAAAAGAACCCATGTGAATCTAGTAAAATCATCAACAATAACAAACCTATATTGTTTACCACCAAGACTCATTATCCTAGTAGGACCAAAGAGATCAATATGAAGTAGTTGAAGAGATCTCGTAGTTGAAACACAATTCTTAGGTTTGAAAGAGATTTTTCTATGTTTTACTTGAGCATATGCATCATAAACCTTGTCATTTTCATATTTTAATTTTGGTAAATCAACAACCATTTTGAGAAAGTATTGAAATTACATACATGTATGTCCAAGTCTTTTATACCAAATCCAACTTTCATTTTCTTTTTGAGCCATAAAATAAACATTTTTAGAGGAAAGATCATCTAGATGCACTACATAGATATTTCCTTGATGATGTCCAACAAAAACAAGTTTGTTAGTTTTGATATCAAGCACTTGACAGCACATGGATTCAAACACAACTCTAAGTCATTTATCACATAATTGACTAATACTAAGTAAGTTATGCTTAAGTCTTTTTACAAGTAAAACATTTTCAATAGTAGTAGAATAATTATTACCAATGGAGCCAATCCCTTCAATTTGGCCTTTAGAGTTGTCACTAAATGTAACATCTCTTCCACTTTTAGCTTTTAAGTCCTTAAAAAGAGTCTTGTTTCCAGCCATGTGTTTTGAGCATCCACTATCAAGGTACCATGGATTGTTCTTGCTTGAATTTGCTTTGTAACAATGCTCATCCACTTATAAAAACATAATTAAATTTTTATTTTTGGCACCCAAACCTTCTTGGGTCATTAAGTGTTAGTACTAATAATTTTTGTGCCTTTTGGAATCCACTTCATTTTAGTAATCTCATCTTGAGAAATGCTAACTCCTTTTGGAATCCACACTCTTTTAATGAGTTTACCTCTATAAGTGACTATCTTCAAGGAACAATATTGTATAGAATGACCCAATTTATGACAATATGCACATATGCTAAATAAATCATTTGACTTAACAAAAAAATTCTTTAAATGAGTCTTTTTATTGCCACCATTATAGCCTAATCTATCTTTATCAAAGAATGCTTTTTGTGTTTTAAGTATGTCATTGAGTTTTTGATAACCCATACTAAATCTAGAAAATGAGTTATTCAAATTTTCATTTTTCTTAGTCAAATCATTAACATTCAACTTTAAGAGCTCAATTTCCTTTTCTAAGTCATCTTTTACTTTAGTCAAGAGTTCATTTTCTAGTTTCAACTTAGAGATCATTTTCCTATATTTCATGTTCATGTTCTCAAATTCTATGGCTAATTCATCATAAGCATCTTACAATTCATCAAATGTGTATGAATTTAAATCATATGGATTAGAAGTTACCTTGGGCTCATCAAGAGCCACGAGACATAAATTAGCTATTTCCTCCTTATTTGATTCATCATAAAAAAAGTCACTATCAGTCTATGTTGCAACCATTGCTTTCTTCTTTGGCTTTAGCATGTTTTGCTTTTTCCACAAATGACAATCAAATTTAATATGATCTAGTTTGTTGCATTCATAACAAATAATCTGATCCATTTCTCTTTTACTTGATTCTCTTTTGATCATATCCCTTTGTAGTCTTCTTCTACTTGAGAACTTATTCATCCTCATGAACTTCTTGAATCTTTTTGCAAACATAGCCATTTTTTCATCTTTATCATCCTTTTCTTGTCCAAGATTTTCTTTATCTTCTTGAAAGGTTGATTTGAGAGCAATGCCACCTTTCTTGATTGGTTCTTATCCCTTTTCGAACTTTTTCTCATAGGTAAGGAGAGAGCCTATTACTTCATTAAAAGAAAGTGTGTGAAGATCTTTGGATTCTGTAATTGCTATCACCTTAGCTTCCCAGCTCTTTGGTAGACTATTTAGAATTTTATTTATCATTTCCACATTTAAGTAAGTTTTCCCAAGAGCCTTTAAACCATTAATGATGTTGGTGAAATAGTTTGATATTTCAGCAATGGTTTCATTTGATTTCATCTTGAATAACTCATAATCATGAGTGAGCATACCAATTTTGGTCTCTTTCACTTGATTGGTACCTTCATGAGTGATGGCCAACTTGTCCCATATTTTCTTTGCATTTTCACACAAAAAAACTCTATTGTACTCATTAGGCCCCAATGCACAAAAGAGTGTATGCATTATTTTTTCATTGAGTTAAGCCATCTTCATATTATTGACATCCCATTCATTCCTTTGCTTGATCACCACCCTACCATCCACCATCTTCATTGGAATTTGAGGGCCATTTTCAATGACTCACCGAACTCCATAATCATTAGCTTGAATAAACAATCTCATCCTAGTTTTCCAATAAGAGTAGTTATCACTAACAAAGAGAGCAAGTTTTATAATTAAATGGCCTTCACTTCCAAAAGATGTAGCAACTATTTTATTTGCCATAAGACACATGTCTTGTTGCTTATTGTATTTGTTGTAGCTTAAGGATGGTTGCTCCACATTTATCATCATATTTCTTTGAGCCATTTTCAGAATCACTATTGGGTTGTTGACCTAAAAAAAGAGTACTAGCTTTGATACCAATTGTTAGCTCAAAGACTTCAAATAAACCAAGAAGGGGTGAATTGGTTGATGATCAAATTTTCAAAAATTAATACTTGATAAGCACAAATTCTGCAACACAATTTTTCTAAGCAAATGAACGCAATAAATGAAAGTGAACTAACAATCTTAAAAAAAAAATAGAGATAGAGAATTAGACACCAAGATTTATAGAGGTTCGGTCTTACCTTTAGGCACCTATGTCCTCTCCCTTAGTCTCACTTGCCAAGGAGTTCAATCCACTATATGTTGAAAGTTACAACGTAGCTTTTCAAAGCTTTACACTATCAACACCATAAACTTTTAAGGGTTATCCTCCCCCTTAAGCTCACAATCTTACAATACAAAGTTTCTAAAGTATTTCGTAAACTTAAAGAACCTTTCTAAGGTTGGGTGTTTGCTAACTTGAAGTACACAACAATATTGACATAAGGATTATGAGAAAAACTGATACAATAAAAGTTTTTTTGCACTTTTCTTTCTTTGAACTAATTTGAATGCTTGAAAAAGATGATTAGTGGAGATAATAAGTTCTTTTAGCCTTTCATACTCTTAATTTGCAGTGAAAGCCTTTCTTTATATGTAAAAACGAGTAGATAGCCATTGCTTTGCATTTAATGCTTTAAACCTATAAAATATCAAACAAGAAAATAACTGTTAGGGCTTGTTGGGCATCAGGGGATCGATCCCCTCATGTAGAGGATTAATTGGGTCAATGATAGGAAAGCCCATTTCGTGCCTTAAAAATGCCTACCCGATCGATCAGGTAACATTCCTGATCAATCCTATGCATAGGTGATTGATCCTTTTTGATGATTTTTTACTCAGGTTTGCATTCTATATAAAAAAAAAATCGATCCCTTTAAGTGGGGTTTGATTGGTTATGTTCAAAACCCCAACTAATCGATCCTTACAAGGAGTGGATCAATTGGTTCTTGATGAATTTTTAGAAGTTTGGCTTCTGAAAGAAAAATGGATTGATTCTTTTGGCAAAGGGATCAATCGGGTAAGGAAGGGAATTGATCCCTCCCCTTAAGGGATCGATCCCTTCTATCCAAAACATGCCTTAACTCATTTTGTTTTTAGAATTTGTTTTGTTTTGGTTCCTAAATGAATTTTGGCAATATAGGAGGCTGGAAAAATGTTCAATTTGAGATTAGGAGAGTTTGATTCAAGTTAAGCAATTTTTTATTTTGTCAATTCAAAACTTTTATCAATTCAAGGCTAACACAAAAGATAAAGAAAGATGGCATTCATCATTTCAAACATGATCACTTAGTTAGAAGAGTAAATTATTTAAAGAAAGAGATAAAATATTTTTTCTTTATTTTTTTGTTTTAACCATCAATTGTTTTTGTGTGACTAATGCCCCATCTTATTTTCCACTCAAGGTTCTTATGATGGTGTAAATTAAGTTGCATGGGATATCCCAAATTTGATCACACAACTTATAAAAGACTCATTTTACTTCCAAACTGTCTGGCATTTTGGTAAAATGAGGGGAAAATGTATTTATGCATGAAACAAATTTTCTTAGCCGAGAAGGAATTTTGCTTCTTTTGGTCGATGTGCCTTAAGATGTGAAATAGAGGTTACTTGAGAGAGAAGGTTCAAGCATTTTTCATGTCTATGGTTGTTGAAAGAATTTGGATGGTTCAATCATATTGACAAAACTTGACACACATTGAATTACCAATTAAAAATTTACAAGAGTATCTTGCTTAGTTTTTTAATTTCAAAATGAATCTTCAATATTGGTCGCTTTTGTTGATTGCCCATATAGAAAAGATTATTATCTCATTATATCAAAGGATGACAAGGTTCTCAAATTGAAATTCATATCCCTTAAAGGATTATGACTTATGAGTGAGGTTATTCAAAAAGGATTAAAGCATGAGAGTGGTCAAGGAAAAGTGTGAAGGTATTGGATGAGTTTATTTTTTAATAGTAATTAACAATTATTTTAAGATTATCACCATTTAGAAAACGAATATTTCCTTTTGAAACCATTTAGAAAACGTATATTTCTTTTTGAAAAGGCTATATTTAAAAAAAAATTTTAAGATCTAGAAAATTGCTTATATGGGACTTTATTTTTAAACAATTGCAAATCATTTTTTTTAATTTACCTCACTCAAGAGTTAGAAAATATAAAAAAATATTTACAAATCAAATCTGATCAATCAATATGTTATTATTTACAAAAATCCAAAAACTAAAAGCTCTTATTTTTTTTGGAAAACAACAATCTACTTTCAAGAATTGGTACAAAACTAGAAAGGCCAAATGTTGTTTGTGATCATCAGCCATGTTTTTCCATAATGTTATCTTTCATCTTAGGCTTAGTCACTTCGAAATGCCCAATCCTCTCCTATATTCAACCTTTTGACGCTCTTGCCAAATTAATATGAAAAAAAGAATAATTTGAAAAAAAAGGGGTTTCGACATGAATTTTCTTACAAGAACTTTAGAACCCTCTTTTTTTTTCACCTATAGGGAGCACTTTTTATTCACTAAATGATGGGATGTTATGAGAATGCATGAATGGCATGATGTTTCCATGATGAATTTGTGAATGTATGAGGCATACCTCACTGAAATGCAGTGCGTGCACCATTAAAGTTTGATGAGAATCATATTTTTCCATGTATGTTCACCAAGTAACAAGACATATTTACATGAAATGAAATGTATCTATAATGCAAGTACAATGGGAATCATATAATTTTTCGAGTGTATGTAATGACCTAGTGTATGAGTGATGAGATACATTTATATGAAATGCACTACATGCACAATAAAAACCATGTGAATGTGTATGGATGGAATACAATGTCATATTTTATAAGAGATGGTGTGCTTGCATGAAATGCTATTTGTACAATGCACATTTTATAGAATTATATCATTCATGAATTAACATATATGAAACACAATGACATACTACATAAGTAATAGGATGCATGAACATTTTTTATGAAATATACTTATATGAGATACACTAACATATTTTATGCATGGGATACATACACTAACATATTTTATGCATGGGATACAAAGCATGTACAATGCAAATCCAATGAAATTGACACAAACATTTGGGTATAAGATGGAGTGCATGTACTATGCTTTTTATTTTCAAATGCAAAACATAATAGAAATAACCAAAAAAAGAATTAAATGGACTACAAAGGACAAAATTCAAAATCACAACTTTTTTTTTTTTTTCTTTTGCAAATTCCTAGAAATGCAAATCTTGAACAAACACTGAACCAATAATATGCTAAAAAAAACTTTTATTAGATGTGTATTTTTATTTTAGGTTCCATTCCGAGACATTTTTGCAAGGCCTACCAAATAGCTTGATTAATTTTAAAACTTTTCTTTTTATTTTAAAAAAAATTTAGGAACATAAAAACCTGATTCTAAATTCTAAAGAAAATTTGAGTTAGAGCAAAATGAGTAAAATCTCTCTTTTCTTCATGTTTTTGCTTTATATTTGTCAAACAAAGAAATTAAGAAAACCTTTTTCTATTTGTTTCCCTTTTTCTTTTCTTTTTTAATTTTATTTTTGTACTTTTTTTTTTGTAAAAAGAAGTAATAATTAAAGAAAACATTTTCTATGAAAAAATAAGCACATAATATTACCAAAACTTAAGAAAACTTTCTTTTCTTTTTTTTTTTTTTTCATTCTTTTGTTTTTTATTCGATCAAAGAAACAATAAAAAAAATCCCTTTTTTTTGAAAATTATTAAAAAAAGTCCTTTCTTTTTTTTTTGAAAAATATTTTTTGAAAATATAAATTTTGAATAAGTACTAGTCGAATCGAACTATATGTAAATTTATTAAAAGCATATTTTTCTTTTATTTCACTTTTTTTGCACTATTTTAGTTTTATTTACACTATTCATACACCTAAATACAAATTGTATTGGAATGTTTCTCTCGTGCCCTAATTTGGGTCATTTTCTACAAAAAGGATTGGCATGGTTCTACTTAAGATTGGTCCCCTAAGGTTCACAATAAACTGAGTGAGGATTTATATGTCTAAAAAGTTTTCAAATTGTTTCTTACTAGTATCCACACAGACTAGTAAGACACTTGAATCCTCATTCATTATAGGCTATGAACAGAAAGGGTTCAACCTAGGTGGGAGTATTTTGCTTGCCATTGTAGAGATTATCACCTCACGAGAGTATAGGTACGATACTCCTTCCTAAAAAGGTTAGAGCCCATGTATAGAGCTCATGCAGGATATGAATGTGTCATGTGTGAATAAGGGAACAATGTATTATAACCCTTATACTGGGTGCATTATAATAACAATAATGATACATACGAGACATAAAATAAATGAGCAAATAATAAATGACATGGTTGAAATGAATTGCAATTTTTTTATTTTTTAATTATTATTATTCTTGTTGTTATTATTAAACAAAATTAAGATTAAGAAAATTAAGATTAAATACCAATTAAGACTATTAAAGCACAACTAAAGATAACGCATTATTAACTTTTGGCATAACTCTCTAAATAATTACATTTCTAGTGAAGTCGCAAAGTTATCGTAATAGTTTTGAAGCCACTAGATGATTTGAAAATAAAATGGTGTTGCTATCTATCTTTTTTGGCTAGATGTGATTGGCCATATATTAAAACTTATCCTCTTACTAAAATTTTAAAATTAATTAAAACTTTACCATAAAGATAATTTTTTGGTTTGCAAAAATAGTTTGAGAGTTAGTTACGCATAGGGAAGGATTAGCACCCCCACAACCTCGATTTAAAATGGTACCAATTAATCGTGTGTTAGCTTTTGATTTTGATTAAAAGAGGTCTTAATTTTGGTATTTAAAATTTAATTTCTTTAATTTTTTTTAAAAATATATTTTTATTTTTAGTATGCTTGAAAAGTAAATAAGAAACTTACGTATTGAAAAATTATTAGAAATATTTCAATACTCTAGTAATATTAAAAGGAACCATCTCACTTAAGGAGTTTTTAAGAATCACTACTCGAAATTCTAAAAAATCCTATCCTTGGTGGTTCATATTTATTTCTAGTGTTTATATTTAAAAAACATAAAATGTAATATCTATAATTTTAAAACAAATAGTATTTTCTAGAACTCATTTCTATGCCATTTATACAAAAATGAGAAATCATTATAAAAAATTAATCTAAATGCAACAATACATTGGTAGCATTTTAGATAGATTCTCTTACTTAGAAATTCCAACAGAATCACTACTCGAATTTCTTTAGGATTTCATCCTCGGAGATTTTTCATTTATTTTTATAAAAATGAGTAAAAGTCATGCAATAATATAAGTATATACAAATACATTTATTTCCAAAAAAATATACTCTTATTTATTAAGAAAACTATTCAAATTAAAAAAAATAATTATAGAATGGAAATTTTTCGTATTAAAAAAAAAACTTCTAAATATTTCAATACTTTGACAATTTTTAAAAGACTTTTCTCATCTAGGGAATTCTCAGGAATCACTACTAGAACTTTCTGGAGTCGCATCATTGGAAATTAATTTTTATTTTTAAATATTTTATAAAAGCAAATTCATTTGCAAATATTTATCCTTGTAATATTTATTTATCATAAAATATGTGACCATTTTGAAAAAGAAAAAAAAATATAAAATTATTTTTTTAACATGGGTCAATAATATTAGATCTATATACAAAATAAAGACCAAGAAATGTACTAGATCTATGGCCCAAAATAGACTAGGCATACACTAGGTTGGACTATAAATTTGGGCTAGACATTAGACTAGGTTATTGATTTGGGCTAATTTGAGATTGAGCAAGCTGGGTGTCAAGGGCTAAGCTTTCTCTCAACGAAGTAATAGACTATGCAGCACTTGAATGGAAGCTTCCACACAAGTCAGCAAAGGATAGTTCAATATCTAAACAAGTAATCAACAAGCCATAAGTTAATCTTAAGCATACAGTTAATCTTAAGCATACACAATGATATATTGGGGCAAAATGAAAGCACACCAAGGTGATCCTCGATGTTCCCGTATATAAAAAATATTTTATTAATATTGAGAATAGTACATCGAGTCTTCCCACCATCGTCGAGGCCAGAGGGATAGCCTTAAATAGGTGGTCTAGCACATACCTCAGCTAGTGAGGTAGCCCAACAATATGCTAACTACTCACCCCCTCTAAAGAGTTAATGAGATTTTATAGCTATGCTACCAAGAACCATTACAATGTTTGAAATGGGGATACTTTTTCCTAGCACATGAGATCTACCTTCCCTCTTGGCACCTTTAGCTAGTCATGGCCTTATACATGGGTGGCTCATGACAACCTATGCCCAGTTATAGCCCTGTACAAGGTTGACTCATGACATCATCCCCCTCCTATTCTTTCGACGCCCTCATCGACTTGTTAGCCTGGAATTCTTTAATTTTCTACTTAAATGCTCGAAAGTCATGATCTCTCTCCCAACTGGTTTCTTTTGGTCCTAAGCCCTCCTATTTCACTAAGTATTCTTGAACTCTTCTTTAAGATACTTTGGATACCTTGTCAAATAAAATCTCTTTAACTCGATGTTTTAATGGTGGCTTTATGGAAATGACTGCCCTGGTTGATTCACTATGACTTGCATTTATGGGATCTATATAAGAAGGCTTTAAGTTGCTCACATGGAACATTGGATGCACTTTCATCCATGTTGGCAAGTTGATTTTGTAAGAGGCATTCCTCACTTTGGAAAAGATCTTCACTGGACCCTCATATTTATGCACTAACCTACGATCTCGCTTCTTTAGGAACTTGGTTTGTTCAGACACTAGTCTGACAAGAACAAGATCACCAACTTTGAATTGTTGTACCCTTTGACCCTTATCTACCCACTTTTTCATGCACTTCGATGCCTTTGCTAAGTATGCTTACGTAATTTTTGTATTTTATCTCCATTTTTTGCTAAAGTTGAAGGCTCATAGATTCTTCCCTCTATATGGCTTAAAGGATGTATGTGGTAGTCTTAGTAGTTGTCCAGTGACCACTTCAAACGGACTCTTGTTTATGGAAGAACACTCACTGGAATCAAAATAAAGTTGAGCTACATCCAACAATGAAGGCTAATTTTTCTTATTAGTTTGAATAAAATGTCTTAAGTATTCCTCTAACAACCCATTAAACTATTCAATTTGACCATTGGTTTGCAGGTGATAACTTGAAAGGATGTTGAGATGAGATCCCAAGATCTTGAAAAGTTCTCTCCAAAATGACCCAGTGAATCTTGGATCCCTATCATTGACAATGTTTTAAGAAAGGCCCCAATACTTGATTACTTGTTTAAACATTAGCTGGGTCGTGTCTTTTGTAGTGCAATACTTTTGGGCGGGAATGAACGTGGCATATTTTGAGAAATGGTTAATCACCACTAGAATAGACCCGAGATCACCAATTTTGGGAAGACCCAATATGAAGTTAAAAGAGATACTTTCCCAAAATCTTATGGGCATAAGTAGTGGTTCAAGCATGCTTGTTGATTTTTTCTTTTCAACTTTATCATGCTAGTAAATAAGGTAAGTTTTTGTATAGTCCATCATATCTTGCGGCATAT
Organism: Durio zibethinus; assembly: GCF_002303985.1. The sequence goes on along the minus strand of NW_019168470.1, from coordinate 13,993,008 downwards.
AAGGCGAATAATAGCCTTGTTTTAGTAGAACCAAAGTATGTTACCAACTAGGGTGACCTGCCCATAGTGTGTCATGGCATTCCTTTATTAGCATTTGCCTCAGACTTCTTGTTTTTGGCATAAACAATCGAGAACCCTTTGTCAATAAGACCCTATTTTCCTACCAAAAGTACTTGAGTACTTAGATTTACCTTCTTCTGCTAGTGTTAAAATGGCACTGACCTATGGGTCTTTTTTTAGATTATCTTCAATTAGCTTACAAACGTCTGTTATGACTTGACTAGCTGCCATTAGGGCAATTCTCTTAAGGGTAGCCAACTCTATTCGTCTACTCAATGCATCTACCACTTGATTAGTTCTACCAGTTATATGCTCGAAATAAAATTCAAATTTTCTAAAAATTCCTACCATCTCGCTTGTTTACCTGTAAGCCTATGCTGGGTGAAAAAATGACTAACCGCCACATTGTTCATCTTCACGATGAATTGTGAACCTGATAAATAATGCTACCATGCTATCAGATAATGAATTACTGCTAGGAGTTCTTTCTCTTGAGTCGTATATCTCTTTTCAGCTTCACTCAACTTTTGACTTTTGAATGCTATTGGGTGCCATTCTTGTTGAGGTACTCCCCCAATAGCAAAATCAAATGCATCTGTTTAAATTTCAAAAAGCTTCCTAATGTTAGGGAGAGCCAAGACAGGGTCCTTCATCATAGCTTCCTTTAATCTCTCAAAAGACTCTTAGCATTCACTTGTCCAGCACCATTTATGCTCTTTTTTCAATATCTCCATAAGGGTCATGATTCTACGAGAGTACTATAAATCTCCTATAATAATTGGCCAATTCCAAAAATGAACTAAGTTCACTAACATTCTTTGGTGTTGCCCACTCCTTAATAGCCTTAACTTTTTCCATGTCTATTCAAATGTGTCTTTGTTCAATAATGTGGCCTAAGAAGTAAATTCGTGTATAAGCAAATGCACGTTTCTCCCTTTCAACATGTAGCTGGTGGTCTTGTAGTCTTTGAAACATAAGACACAAGTGCTCTTGGTGCTCTTCCAAGGTAGAACTATAGACCATTATGTCATCTAAATAAATAACTACAAACTTGTCAAGATAGTTATGGAACACCTGATTCATCAAGGTACAAAACATGGTAGGGACACTAGTTAATCCAAAAGGCATAACAAGAAATTGAAATGCACCATACAATGTTACACAAGTGATTTTTGACTCATCTCCTTTAGTAATTTTGACCTAATAATAGCCAGATCTCAAGTCCAATTTGGAAAAGTACTTGGCCTAGCTTAGTTGATCAAATAAATCTACAATAAGTGGAATAGGATATTTATTTCTCATAGTGACTTTGTTCAAGGCCCTATAGTCTACACATAAATGTAAACTCTCATCGTGCTTTCTCTAAAATAGAATGGGTACCCTGAATGGTGCTTTTGATGGTCTAATGAACTTGGCTTGTAAAAGCTCACTAATTGTTTTCTCAATTTAGTCAACTCTGGTGGAGCCATGCAATATAGAGCTTTAGTTGGTGGTTTAACTTGCAGAAGAAGCTCAATCTCATGGTCTATCAATCTTTGAGGAGGTAAGACCTTAGGCAATTGCTTCGGCATCACATTCTCAAACTCTTCCAATAGCTTTTTCACCTTATCAGGTATTGGTTCCAACTCAATCCCTTCTTTGTAAATTGGTATGGCCATATAGGAGGGCTCCTCTCTTTACCCATTTCTTGAATTATAATGCTAAAATTATTTTTTTCCCACTCTTAAAAAAAGATCGTGGCTGGCATAACACATAGGTGTTCCCTTAAGAATAATAGACAACTAGCAATGGGGATTAGAATCGCCTGAGCCAACATCATGAAGTCCAATCCTAAGACAACATCAAAGTTATACATAGGAGAAACTGTGAAGTCTACATTTCCTTCCAATAGCTTTAACTTGGTCATCACACTCTCAAAGCTTCCATTTATCATAAAGGTTGGTGAATTAGCTGTTCTTATTTACCTACAGTCCTTATTAACCTTGATACCACACTTGTTTGCTTTCTCTAATGTGATGAAGGTGTTAGTTGCATTTGTATCTACCATGGCCTTTGTGTTTTTCCCATTGAGTACCAAGTCTACATACATCAAACCTTTCCCAAGTTCTTTTTTTATCATGTTTTGTTGGGTACAAAAGGCACTAAAGAATCGTATTGAGCCCATCATGGCTGGCTCTTTTTCAACTTCTTTGACTATCTTGGGTGCTTTAGTTGACTCTTGAGATGAGGCTTTCAAAGCATTAAGGGCACCTCTATGTGGCATTCAGCCACTTGATACAGCTCCTAGCATAGAAAGTAAGCTAGCGACTGCTTTAGCTTGAAATTTGATGCATTGTTTGCCTTGAGTTGGGTATTGTCTTGACTAAAAGGCCTCCTATCTGATCCTCTACTAAAGAATCGATCCATTCTGGCCATCTTTTCCCTACGTTCAAAGTTGGAGTTACTGCCACCTAATGAAAGATTCTTTCATTTTAAAGGGCCATCATTATAATCATGAAGATGTTTGATAGTAGCCATTGCTGTGGCCACATCTTGCACCTTTTATCTTTGTAATTCCATTCTAGCCCAAGGTTTGAGGCCCTCAAGCAAATAGAACATCTTGTCCTTTTTGAACATGTCTCTTATGTCCAACATCAGGGTAGAAAAGCTCTTCACAAACTCCCACACCATTCCCATTTGCACCAATTCTCAAAGCTTTCATGGGGCCATATATTACACATTTTTAGGGAAAAACAAGTTTTTCAACTCTTGATTAAGATCTACATAAGTTTTAATAGGGCATTCATCATTTACAAATTTTAAATGCCACATAAATTGGTACATTAAAACCATTGTAACCTTATCCTCTTTTGATATGTGTACACAGCCTGAAAGTATTGTTCCATGTCAAATAAGAAGTTCTCAAGCTCTTTGGCATTTTCGCCCCCTTATATGAAGGCTTTGAGGCCTAGGCCCTTTTTCTTTTTTCCATTGAGCTAGAACTCGACCTAGCCATAGCCATTTGTAGCACACTCACTTAGGCCTTAAGCTCTTCAAACTCTCTTTGGAGGACATTCAAGGCATCTCTAATCTCCTTACCTAAGCTATATAGAGTAATGGATAACTTCTGTTGGACTGTCTCAATCTCTTTCATTCGATCATGAGTCACCACATGAGCTTTTAGGGTGGCCACCATGGCCTCAAGCTCTTCGATCCTTTATTGGTCACTAAATCCACCACTTATAGCCATTTTATCGATTCTCTAGCACTTTTCAACTGTGCTTTAATACCACGTGTCACAGGATAAGCTTTCTTTCGATGAAGTAATAGACCACGTGGCATTTAAATATATACTTCCATATAAGTCAGCCAAGGATAGTTTACTATCTAAACAAGCAACCAATAAGTCACAAGTTAATCTCAAGCATACATAATGATATATTAGGTCAAAATGAGAGCACACCAAGGTGACCCCCTGTGTTTTCGTATATAAAAAATATTTTATTAATATTGAGAATAGTACATTGAGTCTTCCCACCATCATCGACGCCAGAGGGGTAGCTCTAGATGGGTGGTCTAACACATACCTTAGCTAGTGAGGTAGCCCAACAACACATCGATTGCTCAACCCCTTTAAAGAGCTAATGAGATTTTATAGCTGTGCTACCAAGAACCATTACAATTTTTTAAATGGGGATATTTTTTCCTAACACATAAGATCTACCCTTCCCCTCAGCACCTTTACTCGATCATGGCCCTATACATGGTCACTTATGACAACCTATACCTGATCATACCATATAAAAGGTTGGCTCATGACACTGGGTCAGCTACCTCCAAGTGGATGGGTTAAAGCATAGGTTGGTTTGGATTAATAACTAGATTTGGTTGGTTGGTTCGCAAGCTAGATCTTGGGCATGGGTCGGGTTGACTTATCCTTTTTTTTTTTTTAGCACTACAAAATCTTTTTTTTTAATTTATTTCCATTTCTTCCTAAAAAAATTTCATCTTCCTATAAAAACAACAAGCCGCCCCCTTTATGAAAACCCAAACCTAAATTTTGGTCCTCCACCATCACAGGTCACTTGTCGCCTATCACTTGCTAGTACAAGCCACTCTTCTAGTTACTATCACTTCTGTAATGAGCAGTAGCACACTGTCCCTTTCACTCTCTTTTTTTTTCTTTCATTTCTTTTTTTTGCTTTGGTGATAATAGCCAAGAAACTTCTTCAACTACCAGTTCTAGATGCCTCTATTATCACTGCATGCACTATCGCTCTTTCAGTGGCATTGATGGCTCCATTTTCTCTAGCCACAGTTTCTCTTTTCTCTTTTTTATTTTATTTTATTTTATTTTTTTAAGAAACTAATGATTGATTTTTTTTCCACTGGGTGCTTGGCACTAGGTTTCCTCATCTGAGGGACTTAATTTAATTTTTGTTTTTATTGTTTTATTTTAGTTATGGTGTTTAGATTTGGCAAATTATGATTTTTTTTTGGGTATTTCTATTGAAAGGGTTCTAGAAATGAAGGTTTTTGGGGTAGGTTCTAGAAATGGATGTTTTGGTACGAGTTCTATAGGGTTTGGTTTTTGGTCACAGTTGGGGTGTTTGGCCAGTGTAGGTGTACGCTAGGAAATAGGCCATGGCTATGATAAGGTTAAAGAAAATAAGACCTGATGGGGAATAGTGCTTGCTAGGATGGAAAATAGGTGCCTTGTCTTTAGGCTATCTAGTGTGATACGGGGCTTGTAGAAGGGGTGATCAGAGGCTATGCATGTGAGCTGGTATAAGCTAAGGCTCTGCTGGGCATGGAAGATACTAGTCTTGTGTACTAAGGTTGACTTGTAAGGGTGCGGTCAAGGTTGAGGTTTCTGTTTACGACTTGGTACGAGGTAGGCTGGAATGGTGCTTGGTTCTCAAGGGAAGGGCTTTGGGATTTTGGTTAAAAGGTTCTCCCTAGTTTAAGTCTAGGGCTAAGATGGTGTTGAGGAAAGGGTGGATTGCTCGGGCAGGGGTTTTGGGAATAAAAAGACTATTCATGGTAGTGTTTGGAATTATGGTGATTGGCCTAGGCTGGTGAAGGGAAGATCGGGGTAGTCGTGATTAAGCTTGGCGACAATGGAGGGGCTAAAAGTGGTGAAAATGGAATCCCTCAAGAATGGGGTTAGGCTCCCCGTTTTTGTAAAGAAGAAAGTCACTAAAATATCTTTAAAAGTTTGAACATAGGCCTTTGGATCGAATCTCATCCAAAGGCTAAAGTTCTATAAGGTAATGAAAGCCATATGTAAGCATATATGTTTCATAGTGTTAGATTGATCTAATAGGATAAAATACGAGAAAGACCCATTGAAGGTGCATTCTAGTTAACTTTATTTGCTTGTCAATGTCAACACAAATTCTAATTTATATGTTTTTTAGGCATTTTTGTTGATGTCAACTTTTATAAAACCTTCTAGAGTTTAAAGGTTAGTTGTGCCACTTTGAACTTTTATAAGTGTATGTTCACTTCTTTCTTAGTTTCTAAGAATATTTATTGGCCACTATAGGCCTATAATTATTCTTTGCTAATATAAATTAAATTATCTACAGAGCTGGTGGTGTAGGTGATGCAGTCAATAGGTAGTATAAGATATATGGTAGGTGTATAGTTAGAAAAATTCTACCTATTTTTCTACTTTAGTTTTAAATTCTGCTCTTTTAATGAATTATTTTTCAACTATTACCCATGTCTCTTCATCGAGTTGCCTCTTCCTACGCTTGCATCAATAGCTTTCTTATGGAAGCAGTCATTATTGTCATTAAATTTGTCTTTGTATAGTACTTAATACAAATTGAGCCATTTTATTAACTTTAGCACAAATCCCAGGTTGCTAAGTATGGTTGTGGGCACTCCAGGCCGTATAAGATACAATTAAAAATAAAGTTAACAATATTCCTTGTTGAAAACCTTTGCCATTTGGTAGTGTTTAAGTTTAATATGCTAGAAACTGGCAAGTTCCATATGCCACTTCTCATTCAAATATAAGACTAATTTTTTGCATCATCTATGTTTTGTTTTCTTTTTAAAATTTTTAGTTTTAAGTCTTTAGCTTAGTTTAATTTATTGTATTCATCATAGTTTTAGTTATTGCATGTGTAGGATCAATTTAGATTTTATTTATTTACATAGTTTTGCATTTTAGATATATGAAGTAGCAAACCTTGATCAATTGTTTTTGTTACCGCATATGTAGGATCAATTTAGATTTTATTTATTTACATAGTTACTACCACCCCACTGCATTTTAGTCTTTGATCAATTGTCATATTTGCCAAAGACTATGTATATTACTTATAATTCCCATAAATGGTTATCTTTTATTGCTTAATTCCATACTCTTCCAACAACTTTTTTCTAGCAAATTGTTTGTCATGTTTCTAGCAAAAGAATTTACCGCACATGTTTCTAGCAACTTGTTTGGCATTATTGTTTGATCCTAAAATTGAATTATTGTTTTGATTTGTCTTTTTTTTCTTGTTATAGAGAACTAAACATGTCACCAACCACACTAGATATCTCTTCTGCACCATTTTAGTTGACAGCAAATTCTTTTGCTAGAGATTGTGTTAGATGATGATAATGATTCAATGAATGAAACTTTAGATGCCACTAATGGTAACACAAATAAGACACTAGTCACTGATACTAGTGATAGAGAATGTAAATATGCTAACCTTAAAGAGTGTCAGGAAGGTAATGAGAAAAAGAGGCAAAAGACATTTGTTGTTTGGTTAGAGTTCAAATAAATTAGTATTTTTTATAGTTCTAAAAAAACGAGTGTGTCCATTGCAAGAAGAAGCTATCTATAAATGCAAGTAAAAGCACAACTCAATTTAAAAGGCACTTGATAACTTGTGTTTAGCAAAAAGCTTTTCAGAATCAACAACAAATGATAAACTTCTAGCCAGTAGACACATGTAATAATGTATAAATAATAATGCATAAATACTACTTGCTCTCATAGATGGCAAGTTTGATATGGCAAAGATAAGAGAGGCAACTGCACATTGGATACTTATGAGCAAGCACCTTTTTTTGATTATGAAAGAGGAAGGCTTTAACATGATGCAAAAAAGTGGTATGCCTGAATGAGAAAAGGTATGAAGCGATACTATTAAGAAGGATTGCATGCAAGTTTATGAAGCAAAAAAGAAAAAATTAAATGTACTGTTGAAGACTGTTAGCAATATTAGTTTGATGACAGATTTATGGAAATCAAGTAATCAAAAGATTGAGTACATGGTTCTTACAACATACTTTATAGATTCTAATTAGAGATTACAAAGGTGCATTATGAACTTTGTTCACATACCTCCTTCTCATCGTGGTGTTGAGATTACCGATTGTATTTTTAAGTGTCTAAAGGAATAGGGAATTGAAAAAAAGTGTTTACACATTTTATGAACAATACTTTAAGGAATGATATGGCAATTAGAATTCTTAAAAACACATTTTTGAGAAATAGAAGATTGCTTTATGGAGGAAAATTGTTTCACGTTCAATGTTGTGCCCATATATTAAATTTCACGGTTCAAGATGGTTTTTCTAAGATTAAGAATGTGATATGTGATGTTCATGAAAGTGTTAGTTTTATTAATCAGAATGAGGAATGAGGCAAGACTTAACTCATTTTTTGACATAGTATAGAAGTTATAGTTGCCTAATAGGAACTTTATTTTTTATTGTAAAACACGTGGGAATTCAACATTCAAGAAATTATCAACTGTAATCAAATTCAAAGAAATGTTTCCAAGACTCAAAGAACAAGAATCTCATTACAAATGCTGTCTAAGTCATAAAGATTGGGAAAAGGTGGATAAAGTTTGTGATATTTTAGAAGTTTTTAATTTAGCCACTAAAATCATCTTTGGAAGTGATTATCCAACTTCAAACCTATTTCTGAATGAAGTTTATCATGTCACAGTGTTGTTGGATAAAAAGATGAATGATAAAAATGAATTTTTTCAAGCAACAGTTTGCAAGATGAGAGTAAATTTGATAAGTATTGGGGATAATGTAATTTGTTAATGGTGATCCAAGGTGCAAAATGAGAGTTGTTGAGTTTTGCATTCCTTGAATATACCTTGATAGAGAAACAAGAAAAAATATTACTAGAGTTCCATATACTCTTTATGATATTTATGAGGAATATGTTCATAAGTATTAATTTGGCAATGAGCATAGCATTGAAACTCAAATGCATGATAGTGGTATTAGTGGTATGATTATGGAAGCTTATTCTTTTGATTGGTCTGAATTCACAAATAAGTAAAATAAGTTGAAACTGCTTAATCGCAACACTCTGATCTAGATGTCTACCTAGCTGAGGGTTGTTTTATCTGTAAAGGAGATTCCACTAAGTTTGATGCTTTGGAATGCTAGAAAGCAAGCACTTTGAAGTACCATATTTTATCCAAGGTGGCTTAGGATATACTTGTTATTCCTATCACTATAGTAACTTTAGAGGCTACCTTTAGTGTGAGAGGTAGAGTTATTGATACTTACCGTGCTTCTTTAGCTTCTGACACAGTGAAAGCATTACTTTGTGGAGGAGATTGGTGTTGGAATCTTCATGCAGTGAAAAAAAAGAACAATGTGAGTTTTTTATTATTATTATTTTGTTTTTAGGTGACTATCATTGTTTTAATCTAATTTTTAAGTATTATTTTCCTTTACTTTATCTATATAGAAAGAGAAGAAACCAATTGAGATTGCACTCAAAATCCCTTAAAGTGGGGATATCTAGTGTTTTCTATACAGGTATGAAACAATATTAGCAAATAACTTAAATTTGTCACAACATTAAAAAGAAAAATAGGTGGTATCTAGTCTAGATAGAGCTTTTTGCATTATAGTTTATGAACCATATGTTAACTAATGACAAAATCTTATGTTAACGCAATTGACAAGACACTGTCTATATTTTCTTTTGCTTTGATTATAATGTAATCGACAAGGTATAGTCCATGTTTATGCTAATGTTAAAAATTTAAAGTTATTAATCATTGTAATAATATTTCACAATCATTTTTTTTACATGGTGCTTCTACTATTATTCTTATTGTTAATTATAATTTGTTTGTTTTGTAATTATTCTTTTGTGTAGGTTTGTTGGAAAACAATATCAGCCAAATATTCATTTGAAGACATAATATTGTGAAGGCAGCATATATATTGTTATTGGTTTGTTGTAACTTGTTTGTGGATTTATTTGCTTGGATATTTAATTTCTTTCAATTAGGATTTTAATTTCTAAGTTTCATTATGTCTTTTATTTGTGTGTTGTATTCGAATCATTTGATAAAACTTTTATTTATTTAGATTTGGTTGTTGTGTAAGTTGTTATTATTATTGTTGTTGTTGTTGTTGCTATTATTATTGTTATTACCTTGAAAATATAATATTTATTAGATTTGATAAAAAATAGTTGTAAAGGATCTCAAACTCGAGCTCAAGCTCTCAAGCACGAGTATAAATAATTAAGTTTTTGTCAAGCATAAGATTCGAGTTTATTTTTACATATTAATCGAACTTAATTGAGCAAGCTCAAGTAGTCATGAATCGAGCTCAAGCTAAGAAAATAAAACTCGATCGAGTTCGAGGCAAGTATCGAGTCACGAGTTGGGAGTCGACCTCGAGCTCAAACTTCTCATTGTACCATCTTGACTCGATTCAATTACACCTCTAATCGATCCTTCCTCTCTCTCTCTCTATATATATATTTAGAAATAAAAATATAAGTTTTAAATTATCGACCCATCGACCCAATAAACAAGGTAAAGAAGACAATGCTAGTGGGAAGAGAATGTTGCCATGTCTAAAAGCTTTTCTATTGTCTAACAAAGACCTTTGAGATTTAAGGATGCCCTTAAATTAACTAGTAATATGAGAATGTTAGCAACACCCATTGAAATACAAAAAGGATCACAATGAATAACTGGTGAATACAATGGATTTGTAGGATTAATAATGGGAGTCTTATTTCTTAGAATACATTATATAATTAAAGCTACTTTGTCAACCCCATTAGATTCCACAAATGCTTTTTGGACAGTTTATTTATTTGCATACACAAATTAATATATGGTTTCTTTTTCCAATTTGACATGCACATGATTTATTTTATGAATAGAATATAAAAGAGATACAACATTGAATTAGCAAAATATAAATTCTATATAAAAATATAAAATTAATGGCATAAAACTAATATGTGAAAACTGATACACACCTTTCAATTTTCTTTTCCTTTTGGTATATATATTGAAAGAAATTAATTTTTGACTATGATATTATGATTTGGGATATCAATAAGATTTGTAAAACAATAACGTAGAAATAGTCACTGTCATTATTAAGAAAAAAATCAATTGGTCGAATCGATTGAATTCAGAATCAATCTTTTTTTTTAATTTAAAAAAAGAAAAAAATTCATAAAAATGTCAAAAAAAGTTCATAAAAATGTCAAATTTATCAACATTTTAGTTTGACCTATTTGACCATGATTCTAATGGGATAAATCGTTCTTAAAGTTTTTTTTTTTTTGAGCTCAAAGATTTGAATTCTTACCTTTTTTTTAATGTTAATTAAAATCCATTCAATTTGAATTTATCATTTTAGTTGATGGGATTAAATGCTATGGATATTTTAGATGATTAGAGTAAAATAATCATTTAACAACCAAGATATATTTTAAGAACTCAAGAGTATTTTAATTATTTGGCTGAGCTAATATAGGGAGTCTACTCGATTTCTTAAAGCACACATCACCATTACCAATGTGACAGTATATGATATTTCACTTATTCCACATAATTAAGTTAACATGTTGCTTTAAAATTATATGCTAGAAGGCTACATCAAATCGGACCTAGTCCATGTCAATTTGGCATCTACCACCTCAGATCATTAGTCCTTGCCATGTCATCTCGACCTTTAACTATAAATACACCTTTTCCCTCTAAGTAGAGGAGGCCACTCATTTCTCTCAATTCTTCAATTTCTCAATTTACTCTCTTATCTTTTCTTTGCCTCCTTAAACCTTTTAAGCTTGAAAGAACAAAGCCTTTGTCTTGATATCTTCCTTGATTTTGCAGGTGAATACCTCTACTAGGATTTTAGCTCAAACAATTTGTTTTAGACGTTTTTCACATTTAAATAAAAAAATTCTTTTTAAAAAAAAGATTGAAATGGAATCCATGATTGAATAGATGTAGATTTAGATGCACCAATGATATTGATTAAACAAGAAATAAGTGGCAACATTAGTTCAATCAATGATTTTTTTTTTTTTACAAATGTTTGGTTTTTCAATCACTATACCGTTGATGTAAATAGTGTCCAAATTTTAAAAGTGAAAATATAAATTACAAAGAAATTTTTTACTCTTTTAAAATTGGATATCCATAATTGTCTTCCAACTTCAAAGAATACCCCTACACACACACAAATATTATTTTATTTATATTTTCATCCTCTATTTTTTAACATTGTGACCCATAAAGCCTACCATGGTAGCTCATGTCAGATCTTTCATTTTCCATGTCAATTTCTTTATCCCTTTGTTCATGTTAGCAGCTTTTCATTAGAAAAAACCCATTAGCCTTTTCATCTCCCTAAACTGTCGTGGTTAACACCATCATTATTTGAAAAAAAAATTTTCACATGTCGTTTCTCAATCTTAACTCATCTTTCCATGTAGGTTTAATATCCATTTATTTCAAGCAATATGCACACTTCTTTCCTTTTGAAGAAAGGATGAAGAATCCATCGAATGTGTACAGCTTTAGAATAACTAAAACTTTAGCCATGAATCTCAACAAGTATGTGACCTAATTCATTTGGTTTTCATTTATTATCAATTAAATCTTATTATTGATGTTCTAGATAAACTCCTCATCTTTGATTAAGAATTATTTTATAAAAAAAATTATTTAATTAGTAACTCACAAGTTATTACTTAAATCTATTAGGTTTTTTTTAATCATGGGATGTTTGAAGCTTTCATTTGAGTCTTCTTTCTTGAAGAAAATTTCACTGCAAAAGATTGCATTACAGGTAGATCTTTTACAACTAAGAAAGGTTAAAATTCTTTCATATTATTTTTCAATTAAATTGTCACAAATTAACTTTGACTAATGAAACCAAAAAGAAGAAAATATAGAAGAAGGTAAAACAAGATAGAAAGAGATAGACCAGAAGTAGAATCAAAGAGAAATGAAAGCAGAAAATTGATATTTTTCATTGATGAAAATAGTTGTTACAATACAGCTTGTATATATAGCTTAATATATGACATAATAACCATATAATAGAATTACTAAAGCCTAAGAAAGCTGACAATTACCCTAACAAATATTAAGGCAGCTATTACATAGAATTGTACACAAAAATGGACTAATGGTAAGCTGCCAAGTCAACTGGCATTGTTGCACCTATATTCTTTTCAATTTCTGCACAAATAGCTCCCCATTTAGCTGCTAATTCCTCTTTTGGCTTTGCTTTTTCATCCTCTACTTCTTTTTCACTGTATTTAGTTGAACTTTTGGTTTTTTGTTGTAGCCCTTCTTCTTTAATGAGTTTTTCTATTTCTACTTATTGAATTCATCACATTTCCCTCCCCTATAACTGATCCTTGCCCCTAAAGATCAAAGGCTAGGAACAATTGAACCACAGTTTCATTACCTATTTTTACTATCTTCTTGTCTAGTAATTTACCAATAGTAGCCCTTTGAACAACCTCATTGGCCACTTTTGAGGATATCTTTGAAGCTTAAACAACAACATTGTCAAAAACAAAAAAAAAAGGCCACATTCTTCTAACCTACAAATGCTTGGGCAAGTGCATTAACTTTAACAATTTCCTGGGCAGCAAATGCAAGCCAAGATTTGATTTCATCATCTAGCTTAGTTTCATTTACTAAATCAACAGTAGCATGGAGAAGTGAATAAGAGATGGACACCATAAGGTTGTCTTTACCCATAATAGCCTTAAGCTCTTACAAGATGCTAAGATAAATAGCAAGATAATTGGTCTAGACGTTCATTCCATCATCAATTTTGGAAAAGAGGAACCTGCACTTAGGGAAATTACTTTTGCTAAAATCAGTGGTCTAGGTTCCATGAACCAATTCTAAACCATAAGTGTTGACACCCTTCAATTTAATGAGGTTCTTGTATGCCTTAGTAGTAAGATTGACAAAATAAGTCTCAACTAAAACATTCAAGCTAGAGAGTGTAGACTCTAAATTAGCATAAGCAACAATGAATACTTGTAATTGGTGAAAGTCAAGCTCCAAGGTAGAGGTCAGTTTAGCAAATTGAATCTAGGAAGCACCGACTATCTTAAGCTCAAATATAACTTTTTTGTAGACAAGGAAGATTTTAAAAAGGAGAGAGACACAAAAAAAGGTCTTCTCAATAGATGTAACCATAAAATGATTATAGATAGCTCTAGGGTTCTTATTATAATTAACATGGCCATGTTTATCAATTAAAGCTGCATATAAGCAACACCATCATCTTCTATTTTATTAGCTAACATAAAACCTGGAATTACATCTCTAATGGCATAAACAACATTAGCTATTCCTTTACTAGAACCAAAGAGTTCTATTTCAAAATCAATATCCATAGTGCTAATAGGAGCATAGATAACATTGAGTGAAAGAGAATCAAGATAATTAGCCTTTGCCTAAAAAAATACATGTCCTTCAAGGTTTTTATTTTCTAACAACGTTATTGTAGCCACCATATCATTTTTAGAGAAGGTTGTTGCCATAGATTCATCAATATATCTTAAACTCTCAATGCACATAATGCATTCATACCCACCTATATGGAACCTTGACTTATTCAAATACTATTGCAAGCCACTCTTTTGCAAGTATTTGGTTACAACTCTAAAGCCTAGAGTAGGACTTGTTTTAATCCATGGTTTGGCATCCAATCTAAATTCATAAATTTTCTTTGCAACCGAGTAAGTCCAAACATTAAACTAGGATTTGAAGTATATGTGCAACTTGTAATAGCAGCTGTTACCATATTTTTATTTCTTAGCTTTACCAAAATTGTACAACATGAAAACCTTGCAACCTTGTTCTGAAATTCTTTTGGTATAGTAAATCCTTTAACTTCAACTTTGTTGCTAAAAGTATGCTGCCAACATTTTTTCAAGGGAATTTGATTAGGTGGTTTATTAGGCTTTGATATATAGGGTTCAGCCTCATCATACTTCAACATTTAAGTGACAGTCAACACCAATTCAATAGTTGTCATAACATGCCTCAGTTCTTCGAGTAATGTAAACCCAACAACATTCGACAAGACCATGCTGATGGTCTAGCCAAGACTAATAGCTTATGTTTCTATGCCACCAACAATTTTCACATTCCTACCTAATAAGGTAATTCCTAGATCCTAAGACCATCCTTCTAGACCACCATCTAGTTTACAAAGTTCAATAGAAATGTGACAGCAATCTCATTCTATATAATAATTACTCAAAAGAAAATTGCCAGCAATTTTTTATGCATTATCAATTCATTTAAAGAGCATGGCTCTAAGATTGTTTAGCTCAAATTTATGACTTTTGTCATCATATTCTTTAGAGCTATTTAGAGCTAGTAAAATAATATCTTCTACTTCTCATTTTTGTTGATTATATCTAGTAATATTGTCCCATAATATCTCACTATATGAGTTATGCTGATGAGTTCATCAAGTCCATGAATTCTTACATCTATCGATAAATTTTTTTTATTTAGGTGTAGGCATCTATGAAAAATCTTCCCATGGTTTGGTTACCAATGTGCTCCTTTGTTTAGACCTCCCACTAGCTTGTCCTATGGTAGATGTCACAACATCAAGTTTCTTGACATTCAAACTTCCCATTCCAAGCAAGCTAGCTCCTTCTATTTTGAATTATGGTGTTGGAGTTAGTTGATTGCTGTATTGTCTCTCAATTCAAACTAATTTTGGTTGCATTTTTCAAAGTTATCTAGTTGAGCATTTGGCAGAGACTCTTCCACTATTCATCTAACTTAGCATCAATGCTTCTCAATTTCTTTTCTCACTATTTAGGAATAGTTGTTAAAGGCCTTCAGCTGAATTTATAGATTTTGAACTTGTTATTCCAAAATGTCAAGTATAGCTTCTTTTTCCATAATCAAATATTCCTAGCTTGATTGGATCTTCAAAAGCTCATATACCAATTTGTCATAGATCAATTTTGATTAATGAAACTAGAAAGAAAAAAAAATAAAAAGGTAGAAGAAGATAGAAAGAGATAAACCAAAAGCAAAATCAGGTAAAAGTAGAAAATTGATATTTTTCATTCACGAAAATGGTTGTTACAAGATAGCTCTTATATATAGCTTCATATATGACATAATAGCCATATAATGGAATTGCTAAGGCCTAAGAAAGTTGACAATTATAGTAACAAACATTGGGACAGCTATTACACAAAATTCTACATAAAAAAGGACTAATGGTTAGCAACCAAGTTAGTTGAGATTATTGCACCAATATTCTTGTCAGTTTTTGCACAATCGGTTACCCATTTAGCTACCAGTTTCTCATTAGCTCCCTACTCAGTTGCTAATTCTTTTCTTGGCTTTGCTTCTTTATCCTTTAGCTTCCTTTTCGTTATATTCAGCTCATCTTCTAGCTTTTTGTTTCAGCCCTTCTTTACTAAGTTGTTGCTATTTTTACTTATTGAATTCATCACATAAACATCATCATGTTTTTAACTATTTTTGAATTAAAGTTCTTCAAACAAAATGAAAGCCAAAATAAATATGTTTTCTAACAATTTTATGGACTATGTTAAATTTGTTAAATCCCATAACTATGCATATATTAGTTTTTATTTCCTAAACTTAATTACATTGCTAATTTGGAAGAAAACCCCCATTTAGAATAGTAATTATTTTATGTTTTCCTTAGATGTGTTCTTTGCCACAATGATTTGCTAAACTTAATTACATTGCTCATTTTGAATAAAAATCCCTTTTAAAATTGTATTTGTTATATGTTTTTCTTAAATATGTTATTCCCACACAAATACATATAGTTGAACAATTGTGTACTGAATCAGAACAAATATTTGAGCCTATTAAAGAATCCCCAAAAATGTTTTAAATGTTTGGTTGGCCATCTAAATTTACATACTATCTTTTTTAGCAAGCACAATTTTCTTGAACTTTGCAAGAAGGATGTTAGCATCTATCCTAATGTTGATTTTTTATCATATCTCATGAATTTGCTATTGGATTATATACAATGAAATCTCAACTGATTTGTCCAAAACAAAGTTTAGTTTTGATGTTCAAGGTTAATTTATCTATTATGAATGTAAGGCACAATATTTGCATTTTATTGATAAAATTAATTCCTTTAATAATTTATAAATTAATTGCTAAAGCCCATGTATGAAAGTTTATTTAAGCTTACATGCCTTGGTACATTGTTTATGTACTATATCATGTTTGTTCAGCACCATTATTTGTTAGTAATTACAGTTTGTAATGCTTATTATGTTATGAATATTATACAAATTTTTGTTTTGTAAGGAAGACAACACTCTTACAAAAGTTGGATGGTTTTGTTAATTTAAAATTTTCTTACATATTAATGTTTTTCAAAAAATGTTTGTGACACTTCTATATGATATCTACCAATGTGACCTTTTGCTTGAATGCTACTTTTGATATGCAACATCTCTAACAATAATAAAGCCATTACACCCAGAAATGAGTAAAATAAGTATTTTGAATTAATGTTTGACTATTTATACAAGACATTGTTTTAATAACTTCTTACTATTTTAGATCAAAATTATGCTTTTTTTAGAACTAGACTCATCTATATTAACTGGCATGCTTTGTTTAACTTATGTTTTTATATAGCCTACTTTTGTTAAAAATCATATTAGATTAATTTGCTTCATTATTGCAACTTATAAACCTTCAATTTAACTATTGAAAGTTAGTGAAACTTAATCTTAAGTATCAAAACTATTATCTACTATTGTTAGGAACAAGTAACATTATTCACCTAAAAGCTAAATAAAATGGTTGTAATCCATTTTTTATATCTATGTCAACAAAAAATTTTGCCATATTAATATTCAAGTTAATAAATTTTGGATTCATGCCATTTATATGTTGCATACTCTTTACCTTTACAATCTTTCTTACAATTAGAATGAACAATAATTATGATACCAAGAATTGATGGTTAAGATGTTGAAAATTAATAGCAAATAGTAAAATTCACAATGAAGACAACTCACAAGAATTTGAATAATGACAAAATAATGTTATTCACTTAAAGGAATAAAGATTCCCTACTAAGATTAGATAGTAAGGGATACAGAGACATCACCTTAGGAATTCTAATCAAAGATACAGAACTATAGAAGTTCACAACTCTAGGAAACCCATCTAAGAGATATAGAATTTGAGAACAATCTAAAAGATTGCTTAAAGATAAAACAAACTCTACTCTTTCTCTCTTACAAACAATAACAGAAAATAAATAGGTTTGGAACATCCCTTCAAGCATGGGAGCTTTAAAGACTACCTTTTTTGGGTTGTTGAATTGATGGGATTGCCTTTAATCTTATCTTGTTGAGATGATGCCTAAAATCATGGGGTTAACATGTGAACACAATAATTTGTAATGTGAACATAATTAGCTGATACCTAAAGTCATGGGATTTATATGTGAACATAATAATTAGTTGATGCTTAAAATCATGGGGTTTGCATGTAAAGATAATAATCATAATTAGCTCACCATTACTCATACAAATTATAGCCTTGCACATTGATAATGTGCTTAATATTTGGTGTCTAGGTTCATCATGAATATGACCATAATCTCATCCATCTTCATGCTCTTCTTTTTCAGGTAGTATGAATACAATCTTTTTATTCTTGCTTACCTTATTTTTTAATTTGTTTAGTGGATTTGGACTAAGAATAGGTCCATTTTAGTTTTGGATAAGTCTTTCTTAGTCTCAACCCAAATTGTAAGATGTGTTGACATTATGGCGTCAATCTTCCTTGGTTAGAAAAG
Organism: Durio zibethinus; assembly: GCF_002303985.1. The sequence goes on along the minus strand of NW_019168470.1, from coordinate 13,974,843 downwards.
ACTTGTCTTCAAGTTTGAATTAGTCTTTTCGTCATGATAGGGTGATAAATCAACAACATTAAAGGTGAGAGATACTTCATAATTGTCAAAAACCTCTATCTTGTAGGCATTTCCTCCAATTGAAACTTTAAATGGGCCATTTGCCTTAGACTGAAGCTTACCAAACTTTCTTTATGGAAGCTTTTTTTTTGCACAAGTGATTCCACACCAAATCACGTTATTTGAACTTCACATGTCTTCGATGCATGATTATTACCCTTTTATATTTCTCATTTTTCTACAAAATCCTATTTCGAACCTGTTCATGAAATATCTTGATACTCTTGGCTCTGTCTTCTACATTTCCATCAAATTGCTGGTTAGTAGAAAGTTAAATTAAATCCACAAGACATATTAGATTCTTACCAAGAACAATCTCAAAAGGGCTGCAACCAATTGTTTTAGTTAGTTAATAATTGTAGGCAAACTCCACATATGGTAAAACAAGTTCCCATTGTTTTACTTTCTTTCTCACATAACTCCTTAAAAAAATCTCCAAGTTGTGATTGAAAACTTTAGTTTGCTTATTAGTTTGGGAATGATGACAAGGGTTGTAATTAAGACTATTAATAAGCTTCCTTCAAAGGGTGCACAAAAAATGACTTAAGAACTTGGAATCTCAATTGAACACCATAGACTTTGGAATATTGTGTAACTTCACTCTCTCTCTGAAATACCAATTAGAAACATGAGAAGTATCTATGGTTTTGTTATAAGGGATAGAATTTACCATCTTGTAAAAAAGATCCACAACCACCATGATGGAATCCTTGTTCTGTTGAATACTTGGTAATCCCATTATAAAGTCCAAGTTGATATTATCTTTTCCAAAATGTTCTCCAAATGCACCATCATGAGCTTCGGTGAAAATGGCTTGTCTTTGAGGACTATATAGGCAATTAGCTTTAAAGAGGAAGCCATCATGTAATAGAAATTAGTTATGTGACCCAAGCTTGCATTCCTTACAAATTTTGTCAAAATAAAGAACCTCCTCATAGAGTTCTTTAAGCACATCAAAGTCAATAAGTTGATCAACCATAGTTCCTAATATGGAGTGCTTTAGGTTTAAATCTTCTGCCACTATCTTAGGAATTCATATTTGTGTTTGAAAGTGAAGTAATAAGATTGATGAACCTCCATCCAAGTGACATGCCTTCGATTAAGCTTATGTTGGTTGTTAATGATCTTCAGTAACTCATGATTAAAATATAAAACAAAAGATTTTGCAAAAAGATACTGACTCCAAAGGAACAAAGCTATATAAGTTGTATAGAACTCCTTGTCATAGATTGAGTATTTTTATTAGGAATCATTGAGCTTCTCATTAAAAAAAGTAATTAACTTATCCTCTTTATTGAAAACATCACCAATTTTAGAATTAAAAGCATTGCATTTTACCTTAATCTTGTTTCTCCATTTAAATTGAGTAAGTAAATTGCTTCCCTATTCTTTAGAAGGTTTAGGAGTATTCACTGGTTTAGTTGGACCCAATACAACCTTACAACCATTTGTGAGAAAAGTGTATGCATTTTTGAGCCCATCATGTTGAATCCTTTGATCATAGTGTCATGGTCTCCCAAGTAGTAACTGGTAAGCATCCATGGGGACCACATCACATCATAATTCATTTTTATAGTGTTTTCTTAAAGAGAATGACACCAAATAGTGTTTGTTGACCTTAATCTCATTTCTTCATTACAACCATGACAACTTATAAAGATGAAGATGCTCCATGGTTTTTTGATCGAGTCACCACACCAAGAGAATGGATACCTCATTCTCAAAGCTAGCACTATCAATAATCACTTTACATAACTTATCATGAGCAGTACACTTAGTGTGAAATTTATTCTTGTGCAACCAGTCTTTTTCCTTTATATGCACATCAATCAAGTTGTATTGTATAACAAGTAAGGATTCAAGATCATCATAGGTCTTCTTAACATCTTCTTCAAGATCCTGAGGGTACTTCAATAGGTTATCCTTTAGCATTTTCAAAATTTTCATCTTCAACCAACGTAACTATCTTGAGATTTGGATACTTAAAATCTATATGCCCAAATCTTTGCCACTTGAAGCATCTTTGGGTTTGAGTGTTGATAGCACTAGATTGTGGTTTGTTGGGAATGGCTCTTTTCTTCTTTAAGGATAGCTTTAAATAAGGTTTAGTGGAAATACTAGTCTTGGATGTGCTTCCCTTGCTAGTGTATTCTTTCATTGAAAGATCCCTTTATTTTAGATTATGGATTTTGAAGAAAACATCTTGATGAAAATTGTTTGAGAGGTATTTCTTCTTCAACTCTCATTTGTTCTTATCCCATGTTGTAATTTTGCTCCCACCTTCTCTTTCTTATTGCTTTTTCAAGTTCTCTTACCAAAGTGAGGCGTGTTTTCAAAGCTTGATAGCCATCAAATTGACTTTATGATGTTCTGGATCATCATGATATTCAAATATGTGTTCCACCATGTGCAATCAATCAAGGAATTTTTTTGGCTGCATCTTCCCTTCAAATTTAAGAATCTCCATCTTCAAGTTGAATATACTATGTTGAGGTTAGTTTATGCGTAGGTATTGTCTTACATTTTTTGGAGGTGGTGGAGTGCTATTATCTGAATCATGGCTATTTGCATGGTGGAAAAGTTGAATTCATCATCTTCATCACCATTTCTCTTTTTATGTTACTTTGTCTTATTGTGTTTTTCATGGTTACAAAGCTATTATTGTAATTGTAAAATTATTGTCACATCTCTTTAAGGATAGCATCTTTCGAGTTTGTTGTAGCGATTGCTTCAATATCAACCATCAGGGCTTGACAACAATTGATTGCCATAGCTTTGATACCAATCTGATACCATGAATTGATGGTTGAGATGTAGAAGATTAGTTAGAAAAAGAAAAACTCACAAAGAAGACAATTCATAAGAATTTGAATAATGACAAAATAATGTTACTAGAGACTAAGGGATACAGAAACACCACCCTAGGAATTTTAATTAAGGATACAAAAACTATAAAAGTTTACCACTCTAGGAAATCTACTTAAGAGATACAGAACTTGAGAACAATCTAAAAGATTGCTTAAAGATAAAACAAACTCTACTCATTTTCTGCTACAAACATATACAAAAAATAAATAAGCTTGAAACATCCCTCCAAGCATGGAAGCTTCAAAGACTACCTTTTTTTGGGTTGCTAAATTCATAGGATTGCTTTCAATTTTTTCTTGTTGAGATGGTGCCTAAAATCATGAAATTAACATGTGAATACAATAATCTACAATGTGAACATAATTAGCTGCTACCTAAAGTTATGAGATTTACATGTGAACACAATAATTAACTGATGTCTAAAATCAAGGGGTTTGCATTTGAACATAATGATCATAATTAGTTGCCTATTTACTCATGCAAATTACAACGTTGCACATTGATAATGTGCTTAATATTTGGTGTCTAGGTTTATCCATGAATCTTACCATAATCTTATCATCTTTATGTTTTCATTTTTCAACTAGTGCAAACACAATCTCTCTATTCTAGCCCATATTTTTGCATTTGTTTGGTAGATTTGGACAAAGGATAGGTACATCTTAGTTTTGAATAAGTCTTTCTTAATCTTAGCCCAAGTTGTAAGATATGTTTGACACTCTAGTGTCAAATTATACCATTCAACATAGGTAGAATAAGGCTATTAGATTTAAGATTTTAAGCAAAAAAGAAAAGAAATAAAACACCCTTCATCATCTAATAGGATGTCAAAAAGAGGAATGATAAAGTCAGTACCTTTAGTCCATTCTTAAAAGAATAGCAATCAGCCACATTTGCTATATATATGGTGACAAATAATCCCACTTCCAATGCACCATTAGATGAAAGAATATAATAGCTCTCAATAAATAGTTACAACCATTCAAATGATAGAGCCTCAACTCAAATAGGTATTATTTACAACATATTTTTGTCATAAAATAAGGAAAGAAAATCATACACAACTTAATTAGTAAACATTTGACTTAAAAGCTATTCCTAGACAACATTTGCAGGGAATCAACATGATAGAAATGCTTTTAAAGCAAAAATTCTAAAAGAACAAGGACATCAACCTCTTATAAGTAAGTATCAAAATAACTTTAAATAAAAGGTTAATTGACATAAATTGACATCTTTGAAATCCAGCATTCTCTCTTTGTTGTAGAAAGGGTTATGTTACCTGCCATGATAACACCAAAAAATATAGTAATTTTATATGCTAAAATGGGTGCTAAATTGTAATTTTTCGTTGATTTTTGGTGCCTTGATACTTATTTTCATGATTTCAGGTTTCAAGCTTGTTGACTTTATTTTCATGCAAACCACGCATGTAAGGATGTAAAAGCACATGTGTCCCTATCTTGGAAGCTTATAGCTGAGCCTTATTGGCCCAATTTCATCCATTTATTCGATCAAAGAAGAAGTTTACATGAACATAGAGTTCAAGTCACCTTTCATTCGGCTAAAACAATATATCAATTGAAGACTTCCACTTGCTTCAAGACTTGTCATGCGAGAAAAGGACATTATGTGGCTTATTCAAAATGCAAGAAGGGTTAATGCTTATTTGGAGAATATGGCAAGCACTAGCACTCTCTCATGCTTCTTTATATTCGATCACCCCTATCCCAAAAAGTTTTCAAGCATTTTCAAGCTCACATGGACTCTATCTATATGGCCAAAAAAAAGTTTTATCCAAGAATGACTCTTTTGCTTAGCCATGAAGGAATTTAAATGAACAAGGACTCCTATCTCTTATCTCCCATTTCTTTAAGTCACAATTCAAAAGGACTTTATGCAACTTTTATTCAACAAGGACACTAGATGCATTCGACTAAGGATGTTTGTGATGGATAGGTGCTCTTTTACTTGCTCTTTAAAGAATCATGATAAAATAAGAATTTTTACCATTTGAATTGAAAGGTTTAAATGAAATTCAAATGCATTGTCTTGTAATCCAAGAGCTAGCTAAATCTATCTAGAAGATTGAAACAAGGTTAGATCAAGTTATGATCAAATGGTAAGATTAAATCCTAAGAGTCTTATTCAGCCATGATGCTTTAGAGGTGAAGATAGAGCTCTATCATTAGCATTTGGATTTAAATACAACTCTTGTAGTCCTATCATCCTATGGCTAAACCCTCCCTTATAAGTAGGGATGCCATTCACCTCATTTCATAATCCCTAATCGCATTCTTCTCCTTTCTTATGTCTTTTCTTTGTTCGCTTCTTTAGTTTTTAGTTTAGATTAGTTATTGGCTTAGGTGATAGATTTGCTAATAAGAAAAGTTTTGTTCTTTAAATTATTTTCTTTTAATTCAAGAAGTATTTTCCACGATCTCTTTTTCATTACTTTTAATTTGAAATCTTGTTCTTTACTTTCTTGGTTTCGATAAGCATTCTTTTGTAAGTTTGATTCAAGTATTATTACTTTAGTTCTTTACAAGTTTCGACCACTCCTCTTTTGGATGATCTACAAGTTTTTTTTTTTATGTAATCATTTTTTTGAATTCTTTACAGGCATTTGGCAATCTCTTTTTCTTTTGTTTTTATGTTTGCAATTTTTATTTCTTTTAGATCTAATTTTTGGCTATACTCTTTTACTTTCTAAGTGACAATTGGTGAAGTCAAGATCTAAGCCTACATTGCTTTTCAATATTTCTTTTCTTTATTTTGCAATCAACTCTAAATTTTGATTTGTTTAGATATAAGATTTTAGGATTTCACCTTTGGTAATTGTGAACTACCCAACATTTACAATCTATAATCTTTTAGGAGGCGATATTGAAATACTTCCATTTTATTACTTGATCTGTGCACTTGTAGGCTATACAAAAAGCAACAATCATGCCAACACTTAAGTCCACTCCTTTTCCTAGATAGTTTGTTAAATTTTGAATTATGTGGTCAAGTAGCCTTATTCAAAGACATGTTAAAGTCTATAATGCTATGTTTCAATTTACTGTATTAGATGCAAAAGTAGACCACTTAATGAATGCAAGTTAGGGCCATTTGTTTTCAAAATTAATGGTAAAAAATATTATGGACTTAGTTCTTTGATCCCAGCACAAAGAAAAAGACCACAATTTGCATAACTATACATCTATGAAATTGAAAACAAGAAATCAACTTTAAGTTTTGACAAGATTCAAAGAATGGTTGATGACAACTTAATAAAAGGAATCCAAGGATTGTTAGAAATGCTAGATGAGCGTAATAAAGTTGTCAAAGCTTTTAGAAAGGTTAAAAATAGAATAAATAGTTCAAAAATACCAAATGTTTTACTTAGGCTATTAGGGAATAAAAGTGAATCAAATCGAAATTATAATGCACCAATAGCCTTTGAGATTGTTGAATTAATAGTTGAAGAGTTAGACGAGTTAAGCAACCAATGTGATATTTTAGTTCAACATAAAATTGAAAGTTTCCAATGGATTAGTTACCTCCACCCTTTATACATGGCTCTATAGTATCCATTACTATTTTCCTATAGTGAAAGTAGATATAGAACTAAAGGAGTCATTAGTGAGAAGACACAAATCTAAAATATAGTGTATAACCATGCAAGAACATTTTGTATATTGATTACTACTTTTTAATGCTTGCAAGTGATAAATTTTGATCAAGTAATAAAGTGATCAGTAAAGATTGTTCCCACAAAGATTATGTGATGAGGGGGGAAAAACACCAATTACCAAAATTATACCTTTTCGCTTTATGTTCATATAATGCTTATAAGATTGGTCAAATTGCTAGTAGATTAAAATATTTTACCTAAACTAACATGGACTTAACATGATTAACAAATGAAAGATATCTAAATCAAATTGGAATAGCATATATAGAAAGATGAATGAACCTAACAACTTGAAAAAGGAAAAGTAAATTGAGTGAGCTGGATTTACCAAATGACATGAACGTGAGTACTCAAATGCTTTTCACTTAAATAGATTTAGACTAATGAGTGTGAAAATAAACTAATACCAGCATGAAGTAAATCGCGAATAAAGAAAGTGAACAAGGAAATTATAAAAACATGTTAAAATAGAAAGAAAAGCTTGAAATAAGAATATTTGCAACTAATGTAGGGTGAACAAGCTTGGGATTGCACAAACTAAAGTTGAATGTGCATGAACACTAAAGCTGGTTGAATGTGCTTGGGGATAAAATTTAACTTGTGTAAAGGTAATAAGATTGAAATAAGCTTAAAAGAATAGATAGAGTGCTTAAAAGAAAATAGCTTTGAACAATAGAACATGAAATGGAAGAACCAAAAATTGAGTGAAGCTTGGAAGAGTAAAAACAATGATGGAAATAACTTGAAAACTAAAACTTAAACTTGTAACTAAATTGAAATGAACTTGGATCTAGAAAGGGTAGCACTTAAAACTTAAACTAATAGCTGAAAATACAAAGTAAAACTTGGAAACAAAATGTAGCTAGAAACAACTTAAAAGAACCATAATTGAAAGAAGCTCTAAGAGAAAAACTAAACTCTATAAAGGTGTAGAGGTGAAGGATGCTCTTCAAGTGTGCTGGGCACCTCTATTTATAGTGAGAGTAGGGTAAAAAAGGAATGAACTTTGACATTCTTATGTTAGTCAAAACTCTTTTAAACTTTTGAAACTTTCCTAGTTTTGGTGAAGTACAAATGCCAACTAGGAGAGGTCGGGTTTGGCAATTGGGCCCTAATCATAAATTTTTCAAGCCCATTATACAGTCCATTTTCAAATGCTTAATGAAGAGGCTCAATATGGGGCCCCAAAAATGAGGCCTATTGCATTGGCCTGAATAATGTTTGATATGGGCCTCGATAAGAGCCCAATAATGGCCCATGTTGGCGATTAAACAAAAACCAAATAAATAAAATTTATTTGGTTTGGTCAAATTGAAGTAGATTAAAATATTTTACCTAAACTAACATGGACTTAACATGATTAACAAATGAAAGATATCTAAACCAAACTGAAATAACATATATGGAAAGATGAATGAACCTAACAACTTGAAAAAGGAAAAGTAAATTGAGTGAGCTAGATTTACCAAATGATATGAACAAGAGTACTCATATGCTTTTCACTTAAATAGATTTAGACTAATGAGTGTGAACATAAACTAATACCAGCATGAAGTAAACCACGAATAAAGAAAGTGAACAAGGAAATTATAAAAACATGTTGAGATAGAAAGAAAACCTTGTAATAAAAATATTTGCGACTAATGTAGGATGAACAAGCTTGAGATTGCACAAACTGAAGTTGAATGTGCATGAACACTAAGGCTGGCTGAATGTGCTCGAGCTAGAATTTAACTTATGTAAAGGTAGTAAGATTGAAATGAGCTTAAATGAATGGAGAGAGTGCTTAAAAGAAAACCGCTTTGAGTAATAGAACATGAAATGGAAGAACCAAAAATTGAGTGAAGCTTGGAAGTGTAAAAACAATGATGGAAATAACTTGAAAACTAAAACATGAACTTGTAACTAAATTGAAATGAACTTGGGTCTTAAAAGGGTAGCACTTAAAACTTAAACTAATAGCCAAAAATAAAAAGTAAAACTCGAAAACAAAATGTAGCTAGAAACAACTTAAAAGAACCAAAAATTGAAAGAAGCTAAAAGAGAAAACTAAAATCTACAAAGGTGTAGAGGTGAGGGATGCTCTTCAAGTGTGCTAGACATCTATATTTATAGTGGGAGTAGGGTGAAAAAAGGGATAAACATTGACATTCTTATGTTAGTCAAAACTCTTAAGCTTTTGAAACTTTCCTAGTTTTGGTGAAGTACAAATGCCAACTAGGAAAGGTCGGGTTTGGCAATTGGGCCCTAATCATAAATTTTTTAGCCATTACATGGTCGATTTTCAAATGCTCAATGATGAGTCCCAATATGGGGCCCTAAAAATGAGGTATGTTGCATTGGTTCAAATAATATCCAATACGGACTTGATAAGGGCCCAATAAAGGCTTATTAATGGCCTATCGTTGGTCATTAAACGAAAACCAAATAAATAAAATTAAAAATTAAAAAATAATATAGTAATAATATAATAATAATAAAATAATAATAATAATAAATAATAATAAATAATAGTAAAAATAAAACATGTAAAAATACAAATTGGCCCAAATTAATGGGAGCCCAAATGAAGATAAAACATTAACACTCAAGGCCCAAAAAGAATGTTAAGTTGTTTTTAAGCCTGGGCCATTCAGTTAGGCTTGGATGTATGAAAATCATCTTAAAGAAAAAAATGAAGCCAATGGCTTAATATGCAAATGGCTGGCCACATGCACGGGAAAATATGCTTTGGAATAAAGGGCCCGTCTGGAAAGCTTTGCATGGGAATAAAATAGAGCCGAAGAACACGTGAAAAACTGCCGCTGATAGAAGTGTGTTGCAACATCTGAGAAAAAAGCTGCATGGCTTGGGCATGCGACGTGGGGGAAGAGTGGGAAGACCAAAATACAGCAGGCGGTTGGCGAAAATTTTGAAGGAAAAATAAATGCAGAAAACGGGCAGTGAGGACGTGAACAAAAAAAAAAAACAAAACTTCATGAGGCGTGGGGACGTGGGTAAGTCGTGCAAGGCAGTGAAACAGAAAGGTAAAAGAGAAGCAGTAGCCAAAATAGAGGTACGTGGCAGTAGCATTGGAGAAAGGTAGTAGCGAAAAAAATACAAAAAAGGAGAAGGAAAAACGTGGAGAGCAGTAACCAAAAAAATGAAAAGGGAAGAAGGGAAAGCTTGCTAAGACGCACCAGGGGAGCTGCGGCAAAAGAAAAATAAGCAAAAGAATAAAACCAGCAAATGGGGAAGGCTGGATAAGCGAAGAAGAAAAGCGAGCTTGCGAAGAAGAAGCAAAGGAGAAACGGACCAGAAAAAAACAAGGTGAAGCAAACGGAAGCCAGAAAAAAACTGAACAAAGTTGTAGGACAGAAAACGCAGAAGACCAAAAAAGGAAAAAAAACCAGAAACTGCATGAAGAAAAAAACGCAAACCAGAAGAGAAGACTAGGCAGGGAACGTGAAAAAACTGCAGCAACGTGATGAAACAGACGGGCGAGAGAAGAAGAAAAAAAAAAACAAGAAGGAAAAGGAGCCCAGCGGAGGCAATCGGTAACCAAAAAAACGAAAAGGCATACCAAAAACAGTAGCAGAAACAGGAAAGACAGGAGTAGGAAATAGAAGGTAATCTTTCTGTTTTTGTTTGCCGTTTCTGCATGGGGTTCGTGTGTAGAAGCCCACAATGTTGGTTTTGCTTTTTTTAGTTTCTTTCATGTCCGTTGTTTCTTTGCTGTATGTGAATTGTTTTGGAAGCTTAATATCCACGCCATGCTTGCTGCCTCTTCTTTGTGTAACTGGTTTGCAATAGATTGGTTCATGCGCCGTTTCTTCCTCTTTGCATGTGATTTGCATATAGGAAAGTTAGAAACCACAGCTGCTAGGTAATTATTGGTTTATTATTGCTAAATTTTGGATATAAAATTTTAAAGCTTCGTTGTTGTTTTTCTGTCTTATTTTCCCCGTCGGAAGCCTGGACAATCATAGTTTCGTTTGCATTTGCATGTTAATTGCTTTCATCTCCATGGAGGTTGTGTGTGGGGTGGTAAGCTTTAAGCGTTTATGACCTTTTCCTTGTTTGAAATATTATGGTTATTTTAATTTTCAAATAATTTTACTTTTTTTTCATGCCTTGGTTTATTTTTAATGCAGTCCCAATCACTTTGAATGATAGTAAAATAAAAGATAATAATATTAATAAGTTTTTTTTTAAATAAAAATGATCATAAAATAAAGGTAAAAAGTTTTTTTTAAATAATAATAAAAATAATAAGTTTTTTTACAAAATTAATGAAAACAATAAAAAGATATCTTAAAGTCCTTGCCTAGATGTTGGAGGAAGTTAAAAAATATATTTTAATAATAATAATAATTTTGCCTAGGTGTTGGAGAATTATTAAATAATAAATAAATAATAAAAATTTTAATGGAAAAAAAAGATAAATAAAAATATGTAAAAATTAATTTTTGAAAATTATGAAAAACGAGCTTGTATTGAAAGAGTATATATAAAATTTAATTTTTGAAACTTATAAAATATGAATTTGCTTCAAAAATTTGTCTAGATGTTGGAGATTTTTAGAGAGGTTTGTAAATTCTTAAATTGAAACCTTAAAATTTAAATCGAAACCCTAAGATTAAAACCCTAAAACTCAAATCTTAAGTGAAATTCGAAACCCAAAATCCTAGGTAGAGCTCGAATCTTAAGGCCTTAGTGGAACTCCTAAATTAAGTTTTTCTATCCGAAACTTATCCAAAACTATAAGCTCATTTTAAAATTCAAGGATTTATATTAAAACCCTTTTATGAAATAGCCTGTTCTTGAGTACTACCTAGATGATGGAATATTTAGATAAATTTTTTATTAAGAATTTTTATATATTTCCATAGCATAAAATAAAATTTTTAATAAAGAATAAAGAAATTAATAATCAATAAAATGAGATTTTAAATATAAATAACTGCACCCAAACTCTATCTAGAGGTTAGAGAGTCCAAGTGTTCTCTTTATATTTGAGAATCGGATTCTTAAAATTTACATTTTATCGTCATCTGGATATGTCTCATTTTTTTAGATTAATGTGTGCATTTATAATGCATATATAGGTTTGTTCTAATTATTGATGATTAATATTTATTATATTATTTTTTGTTTTTACTACATAAAAAGTTATTAAAAATTATTTTTAAACAAATAAAGTTAAAATAGCATTTCGTGAAATATAAGTGTTGGTACTCTGCCTAGATGTTAGAGAGTTGCCAATAATTATCATTTATAAAGAATGTTATTTTATTATTTTTAAAAGGATTGTTTAGATAAATTTTAGATAAAAAGACTATATTTAAATTCTGCCTTAATGTCGAGGAATTTAAAGGCATTTTTTTAATCTAAAATTTTCATAATACTCGTAAATAAAGATTTCTTTAAATAATTATCTTTCTAAAAGATAAAGAGAATTATAACTAAATTTCATATAGAAACTATTTTTATCTAGAATTACAAATAGTGCATAATTAATTGGTACCAATTTTATTGATGTTGTAGGGGTGCTAATCGTTCCCCACACGTAATCTACTCCCAAACCTAACTTGTTTTTGTGGACCAAAACCATCTTTTTAATAAAGCTTTAAACCCATTTTATTAAAAAGATAAACTTTCGGGTAGCCAATGACAACTTAAAAAAGATTAGCGATGACTCTTCATGTTTTTCATAAATTTTAATTTTTACGTCTAGCGATCAAGTCTCCGGACCGATACATTACAACAGTCATGATAAAAGTAAAGACTCGAATGCTCATTTTTGGGATTTTTTGGAGATATATGATACATTCAAATATAATGGTGTTACTGAGGATGCCATTAGGTTTAGATTGTTTCCATTTTCCTTTAGAGGTAGAGCTAAGAGTAGTATTTCCCTTAAAGATAGTTTAGATTGCTAAAAACCTGGTGGTTAAAGTGGTCTAGTGTATTGAGGCTATTGTGGTACCTGAATGGACTGGACTAAAACATGATTATTCTTCCAACTTGGGCTATATGTGGAAACATAAGGGTTATTGGGTTGCCTAAAGTTCTGTCCTACAAATTGAACTATCTTTGAGTGGTTGCTTAAACATGACTCCCCCGAGTAACCTACTCGCATACATCCCACATAGCTAAGGAACTATGGATATGAGTAAACCGAGAATGACTAGGACTCGGCTCTAATGGTGTAACATTACAATCTCAAGACTTTACAAATTTGGCTATGGAATCTTTCTTAGCATTAAGCTATAAACTCACTAACCTCATACACCCTTGAAGCTCTCCTTTGATATTGTCTCTCATTAGACCATTGACAATTATTAGCTGCCATATCCTCAATAAGCTTATAAGCTATATAAGAAGTCTTACTCATCAAAGCATCTCTTGATGCAAAATTAAAAAGTGTCCTCATATTAGGCATTAATCCATTATAAAATATTTAGATCTCCAGCCATTTTGGTAGTCCATGGTGTGGACATCACCTCAGGAGCTCTTTGTATCTTTTCCAAGCCTTATACATGGTATTCGAGTCATGCTAGGCAAATGTAGTGATCTTATTTTGAAGATTGGCCATTTTGGCTAAAGGAAAAAAAATAGCCATGAACTTTTACACTAAATCATCCTAAGTGGTGATGGAATCTGGTGGCATCAAGGCTAACCAACTATTCACTCTATCTCTAAGGGAAAATGGAAATAACCTAAGCTTTATGGCATCCTCAGTAACACCATTTTGTTTAAATGTATCACAAATCTCTAAAAAATCCCAAAGATGATAATTAGGATCCTCACTTGAATGACCATTAAATTACACCAACTGTTGGATCATCTGGATGATTGTAGGGTTAATCTTAAAGTTATTGGCTTGAATCGTTGGACTCGTAATACTAGGTTGAAACCATGAAGATTGGACATAGCATAATCCCTAAGGGCTATAGTGTCTTACTCGGCCATGGTGACGGTAAGACTAGTTTGTCACTCTTTCCTAATACTCCTATGAGTTGTCTTAAGCTCAAGATCTAAAGGGATCAACTCATGATTCCTAACTATGTGCATACATGGACCATAAGAACACTATACCTAATGACCCACTCTAATAATAAAAATAATAAAAATCTAAGTATATACACCTAAGGAAAAAATGGTCAACAAAGGTTCCCATGATATATACACCTAAAGTCGAGGCAAACCTAAGATCTAGCCTAAGATATGTACACTAAAAGGAACCAATCTATAGAAAAGTATGGTGAAGATTGATATTAACCTAGGATTTTAAAATCCTAATCCTTGACAATGACGCCAAAAACTTGATTAGATAAATCTGTAAGTGCACAGGCTATACAAGTAATAATGGTGACCAAAATGTCAAGATGTCGATCCCACGAGAATTAGGTAGAACTTCTTAAGCTAAGTACCAATTATCACCTTACTCTTACTAAAGTTGGTTCAATCAAAGAATTTCTATGAAAAATTTACTAAAACAAAATTAACAAGTAAGAAAAACTAAAATGCAAAATACAAAAATTATTTAAAACCAAATTATCAAAATTACAAATCTACTAAAAAATATAAATAATCAACTAAAATCAAATAAGAAAACAAGACATGAAAAGCAATGAATAAAATGCAAATGAAAAATTAGAACTAATCTAAAAATGCTAGAACAAGTACTAACTAAAATAAATTGCATGATTGAAAATTAAATGTAAACTAAAATTACAAAAATCACATGAACCTAACACTACATTATAGAAGTTGGAAATGACATGAAATGCTAAACATGAACATAAAATGAAACAATCACATATTTCATGAATAGAAAATTAAAGTTAAACATTTGTAGGAAAAGTGATATGAAACTAAAAGAACTAAGGCTGATACTTAAAATGGCATTAATGCCTAATGAGATTTCTTCAACCTAAAGTGGAATTTAAAGAATCATTAGACTACCTTTACAAACATGTGATAAAAAAAAAAGGTTAAATAGAATAAAAAGGAAAAGTCAACTAAATAGAAACAGTAAACCATAATCGGCAAAAAAGAAACATAAGCTGTAAACAAATTTTTTGTTTGAATCTTTATGTAAACTAACTGTAGAACTAATTGAAGAACTCAATTAAGAATCAAATGGTATAAGAAAGCATGTAGAAAATTAGAGAAACAAATGAACAGAAACTAGATCGCATCTAGCATGTATTGCAACTACTTAAAATTTCAAAAGTAAAAATTCATCCGCTAATGATTTATTAGAAAAAAACTTCACCTAAGCTGAAAAGAACCTGGATTTATGAGTTAACTAACTAAATCAACAAGAAAATAGCATAAATCAACAAAAAAATCAACTCAACAAACTCAATTTCAAAAATAGTGTAGAATCTAAAAAAATAGTACATGTTCAACAAAAATTAACCAAACATCACTTAAAAATGTAAAATAAATTGGACAAAATTAAACTAAACAAGGTAACAAGTAAATTTGTTTGCCAACTAAGAAAAATTAAAGTGTAGAAAAGAAAGTGCCAAAAAGTGCATAAAAAAGTTAAAATTTAAGTGCAATCAAGGAGTTTTCAAGATGCCTTACAAAACTAAGATAATATTTCACATAAATGATAACCATTGAAAATCCCCCTACATTTAGGCCAGATCTTAAGGGTTAGTTTACTTGAAATATTACCTTATTTTATTTATTTTTTCAAAACATTTTCTTAAAATGCTTTATTCATGAAATATATAAATGATATGCATGAACATCATGATATATATGCATGACAATCAAATAAAGAATGAAAAATATAAATGCATGAATGTAATAACAATTCAAGAATTTTAATGCATGTGACAATTTATTAAAATGAAATGTGAATGTATGAAAACGGGTCTAGGATTGGCTTTTAAGATTTAAGCTTGGTTTAAGGATTGATTTGGGGTTTTGGTTTAGGGATTTGTTTAGGGTTTAGGCATCATTTAGGATTTAGGCTTGGGTTAGGGTTTGTTTAGGGTTCAAGGTTGGTTTAGGGTTTAGGTCTAATTTGGGTTTTGGGTCTAAAGTTGATTTCGGGCTTGGTTAGGTTTAGTTTCAGTTTAGGGTTTAAAGGTTGGTTTAAGGTTTGTTTAGGGTTTAGGGGTTGGTTTAAGGTTTAACAATTTGGTGTACGTTTTAACGTTTTGGGGTTTGAGGGTTGGTTTAGGGTTTGATTTGTGATTCGGCATTGATTTAAGGTTTAGGTTCGGTTTAGGATTTTTTAGGGTTTAGGCTTGGTTTAGGGTTTAGTTTAGGGTTTGGGCTAGGTTTAGGGTTTAGTTTAGGGTTTGGGCTAGGTTTAGGGTTTAGGGTTGGTTTAGAGTTTGTTTAAGATTTTAAGGTTGGTTTAAGTTTGGGGTTTAAGGGTTTGGCCTTGGTTTTGAGGTTTGCAAGAATAATGCATGTGACAAAATAAATAAACATGGTATCAAAGCAAAATGTAACATTTAATGCATGAAATGGGATTACATAGGAAAACTAAAACTTAAGGCAAATTCACAAACACTTCATAAAATAACCATGCATGCAAAAGCCTTACTAAAAGAAAATCAAACTCCAAGGGACATGTGAAGATCCAAGGTTTGGCCAAGCCATGGATGAGGCCAAACCAAAACCTTCATGGCCATTTAAGCATTCCTTATGTTGGCCAAACATATGTGACTATGTACCCACCATTTTTATTGCTAGGTCGAGAGCTTCCTATGGCTCTCCCATAATCATTACATTATTTTGTTTAGCTAAGATATGCATCAAACACATAGAAAACTACCTTGTGAAAGCCTTTTATTGTCAAAGGGTTTTTATCAAACGTGAGAGAAACTACCAAGATTGAAAATGTTAGAAACATTCATACTAGCCAAACAACCAACATAGCTCATTAAAATAGAAGAATAGCATGAAATTAACAATCAATTAAACCACAAACACATTATAATACTCAATCCAAGCAAGCAAATCTATTGAACAAATCAAGAAAAGGTTCAACCAAGCTATAAAAAAGCATAGGCCAAAACTTCATTGTAGATTTGTTGTTGATTTTTTATTCCCCTTACTTCAAACCATATCATTGATTTGATTCGTTGAATTCATTGAATCAAGGATGAAAACATGGAAGAAAGCAACTATGGGAAAAGTTGTTTCTTTTTTGAAAAATTTTAAAAATAAAAGAAAACTATATGGATGGATATGGAACTTGCATGAAAATGCATGAAGGTGATGAGAAAACTATACCTTCCAAGCTCTCTCAAATTTTTTCCTTTTTCCTTCCTTTTTTGCTACCTTTCATGCCACTTTCTCCTTGCTACCTCTGCTTCCTTTCCAGCCTTATAAGATGAATCTAACAGCCAAGCAAAGGTCTCTTAATCTTGATTAAAGTTCATCCAAGGGTTGGTATCATCATTCTCATTCCCTACAAGTTTATTAATCAAGCTACCACCTTTGACATTAAGATTAAAGCCCTTAAAAGATTAACAATGATCAACAACTTAGAATGAATACAACACAAAATTTGACCCTTAATGCAACTATTTAAAGTAAAAGTCTATTTTGCCCTTATTAGTATTTTTAGCCCTTTTACATGATTTTTTTAAAGGCTTGTGGTTCCATTTTTGTTTTCGTGATCTTAATGCACCAAAAATCATAAATTAATATTTAATCATGGTCTGTAACTTTTCATGAAAAAACAACCTCGAGAATGTCAAATTAAGAAAATACCCTTAAATGGTATTTTGGTAATTTAAACCTTTTCGAGGTGCTATAGGGTTTTCATTGCATCAAAAATCATGAAATTATATTAGAACATGATCTAGAGCTATTCCTAAACAAAGGCTTTGAAATTTTAAAAGATCTCATCTTGAAAAGCTCTTCATAAACAAAGGTTTTGAAACTTTAAAAATCTTATCTTTGAAAAACTCCTCCTAAACAAAGGCTTTAAAGCTTTAAAAGATCTCATCTTGAAAAGTTGTTGGTTGTTCTTTAAGTTTTTGCCAAGGGTTTTCTTCCCCTAAAACTATTTCCTCCCTTTTGATTTCTTCTTGAAAATGTTCGTTTTCTAAATGGCACATTTGATTTTCCAAAATCATGTTTTATTTTGCATGCAATGAATGTAGTGAATGCAAAGAACATAGTGTATTTGATTCAAACATTTTGTTCATACCATGCACTTATAATTATGGTCACAAGGCTTTTATGATCACAATTGGTTTTCAAGTTCCTGATTCTAGGTAAGTTGTTGGTAATCGAACAATATTGTTATCTGATTGATGTCTTTTATTTGATCTAAATTTTTCTTTCTTTCATCCTTTATTTCCTCTTTTCCCCTTAGCCTTTTAAGTAATCATTTGTTAGTTTCTACTAAAGATAACTTCCTTTCTTTTTCTTCATCAACATCATTCATCATTCATTTTCATTCATTTATTAATTTATTCATCATCATTTTTTTTATTCTAATATCATTCTTTGTTTCCCATTTTAACTAATTATTTTCCCCTTCCTTTTTAATCTTTATTCATCATCATTTGTTCATTCATTTCAAAGTTTTTTTTCTTAAACTTCTATTTGTTTGTTTTCATTATCCTAAAGCCTCCCTTAAGCATTATTAAGGTTTTATTATGAGCATTGTTAATCATTACTAATTGCATACCAAATGCAGTATCTTTTTCAATCAATAGATGAATAAAAAGAATTTGAATCCAAAAAATAAAGAATATTCATTACAGCCTAGGATAGATCTAATTTCAAGTTATTGAAAAGAAATATAAAATTTTTTGTTCCAAAATTAAAGCAAACAATTTGAGATAATATCGAGGATCAATTTTCAACTTTCTGAATATTGAATATTAAGATGAACTTAAACCATGTATACCTAATCCTTTTTTCAAAAATCTCATCCCATTGATGACCTTAATCAGTGTGGACTCATCAAACCATAGCTATGCCCCCTTATTTGAAATTGATGACATGTCTTTCACTACCTCTAGATCATTCATGATTCCATTTCTTTGTATTCCAATCCACTTTAGATTTACAGCCTTATAATTTCTCGAATTCCATCCATACACCAAAGTCACTCTTTTGAGTTTTCAACTTAGATATCCCTCATTGACCTAAATTGCCTTTTTTGGGTTTTCAATCTATATCTTTATTTTTTTTATGCATAATATTTCTTGACAGCATTTGAATTTATAGGAACTTGGCAGCTTGTCTCTATCCTTTTCAACCAAAATTAAGGCTCTTCTTATGAATGCCTTTTTTTCCACATATGGGGCTTCCCAATTTCACATCGATTTTCTTCTTGCATGATGATGACTGGGCAATATTCTTTTCAAAACTAATTCTCCTTCATAAAAATGTCTAATCGATATCTTTTTATCATATGCTTGCATTATTCTTTTTTGATACATTTGCCATGATCGAGTGTTGTGAGTTTTTTCTTTTTAATAAGATTTAACTACTCATATCGATTATAGACCAAATCCACTTATTCTAATTGTACTTCCATCAAGACTATTAAAGAGGGAATGTTCACCTCAACTGGTAACACACTCTCCATTTCATACACTAATGAAAATGGGGTAGCTCCAATGAAAGTATGAACTAATGTTCTATATGTGAGCAAGGCAAAAGACAACTTCTCATGCCAATCTTTGTAAGTATCAGTCATCTTTCCCACTATCTTTTTTATGTTTTTATTTACAGCCTTCACTATCCTATTCATCTTAGGATGATAAGGTG
The DNA here is from genome assembly GCF_002303985.1 of Durio zibethinus. The sequence goes on along the minus strand of NW_019168470.1, from coordinate 13,955,444 downwards.
CTAAGTTGTGATCATTTATCTTGAATTACGTGCACACTTACTTCATCATTTTACTGTCCAAATTGCTAGCATTATTAGATTTGATTATCTTAAGTAAACCATACTAGAAAATTATTTCTTTCTTTATGAATTTTCATAACACCAATTGAGTTATGCTAGCATAAGAAGCTACTTCAACTTGTTTTGTAAAATAATCAATCACTACAAAAATATATCGATGCTTATTTGATGCTTTCGGAGTGATAGGTCCAATTACATCTATTCCCCACATAGAAAATGGCCAAGGAGGTATTACAACATGCTATAGTATAAAAGAAGAATGGATTTGTTTTGCATAAATCTAACACTTATAACATCTCTTTACATGGTTAATATAATCAATTTCTATCGTCAACCAGTAGTATCCTACCTTTATCACTTGACTAGCCATCATATGGCCATTTACATGTGTCTTACATACTTCTTTATGCACTCTTCAAGTATTTTTCCTTGCTTCTGCAACATTCATACATCTCAATAATATTTGGTTTAGTTTTATTTTATATAGAATTCCCTTGTTGAGAACAAATCTCATTGCTAGCCTCCTAAAAATCCTGTTATCATTCTTTGATGCATGCTCATGATATTTCTAGGGTTTGATATACTGTACAATGTCATAATACCATAGTTGGCCATTGACTTCATCTTTGACACTTGCACAATGTGTTAAAGATTCAAAGGTTGTACCTTAATGGGTTGAATCTCATTATTAGCATTTAGCTTGAACATTATTACCAATATTGCCAGAACATCAGCTATCTTACTTTTTTCTTTAAGAATGTGTCAAAACTAAATATCGTCAAATTGTTCTATCAATTTGGTGATATATCTTTGATATAAAACCAATTTTAGGTCCCTTATCTCCCATTTACCTTTCACCTGATAAATTACCAAGGTCAAATCCCAAAAAACTTTCAACGTTTTAATTTTTCTATCTAAAGCCATCTACAATCCCATAATACATGCCTCTTATTATGCTATATTATTGGTGCAATTAACAGATAACCTTGTAGTTAAGGTAATATTCTCTTTCTAAGGTTATCAATATGGCTCTAACGTTATATCAAATAACATTTTCCATGACATCACCGCAGATTCTTCTTTTTCAATCAACATAATGGTCATTAAGTCTTCATCTGGGAACTCACACTTCATGGGCTCATAATCATCAGTAGCTTGGTCAGTAAGAAAGTCTACTATCATGTTTCTTTTTATGGCTTTTTGAGCCACATATACCATATCGTACTCAGAAAGCATGATCGACCACCTTGCTATCCTCCTTGACAATAATGGCTTTTCAAAAATGTGCTTGAAGGGGTCTAATTTTGACACAAGCCAGGTTGTATGATAGATCATGTGTTGTCTAAGCCAATGAGTGGTCCATACCATAACATAACTCATCTTCTCAAGCTGGGAGAACTTTAGCTTCATAATTAGTGAACTTTTTACTTAGATAGTAAATTACCTTTTGTAGGTTATGCCAATAGTAGGTAATCAATGAACTTTTTACTTAGATAGTGAATGTTTCACTTTAGCAGGTTATGCCAATAGTAAGTAATTTACTATCTAATGGCAGAACCTTGTTGCAAAATATTCCCTACATCATCACAAAAATGGTTTTTTTATATATCTTCTTAGGCCATCTTGATTTTGTTATAGCTAGAGAAACCATCCATAAAAGAAAACAACAAATGCTTTACGGTGTTGTCAATAAGAGTATCAATATTGGGTAGTGGAATCTTATTTAAATCTCTATAGACTATGCACATCCTCACTTTCCCATCTTTCTTAGGAGCTAGGACTATATTGGCAACCCACTTAAGATATTTAGCCACTACTAAGAAGGCAACGTAAAACTACTTTTTGACTTTTGCTTTTTGACTTCTTTTTTATTTTCAATAGCATATTTGGTTTCATACGCCTTAATTTTTGTTTTATTGGCTTAAAAGCGAAGATTAATGGTAGCTTATATTCTACAATATATGTACTTAGCCCTAAGATATCTTTATATGACCATGTAAACACATCCACATATTTCTAAGGTAGCTCTTTCAATCTCTATCATTCCTCGTGTAGAAGAGAAGTACCTACTTTTACTTTCTTATTCTCATCGTTTCTCAAATTGAACATGTCAATGAACTCTTGATGGGGTTTTATTAATGTTTCATCTTGTTCTACAAGTTTGATAAATCAGCAAGCAAAGTGTAGTCTTTAGAGTCACCAATATCAAGCTCATTAACTTGAACAAAATTTTCAAAATTGAATCCAGAATAGTCATCATGATTATCCATGATGTTCAATATTCAAAAACCTAAAAATTATTAAGTTTGTGAGATAAAAATGGATATTTGGGAATAAGAAGAGATATAGGGATGGATATATTGGTACAAATAGAAAATATGATTAGAAAAATCAAAAAGAATGGAAAGGGACAAAATATGTCATGAAAAATGCATTACATTTGATGTTTTATTAATGATAATGAAAGATAAGCCCATACAACCTCTCTATATGCCCTTGGACAAAAGCATTTAAGTTTTTACTATTACTTTGATTAAGGTTCAAGCATAACAGAAATAAACAAACTGCATTCCTACATTAAAAGGAAACATAAATATCTCTTTTTCCATCTTTATTATTTATTCCTCCTTCATTGCTTTCAACTTTATTCTTAGGGAAGCCACCTTTAACTCCTTCATTAGTGTTTTCACTTTTGATCTCTCCGGATAGATATATATTCTCGAACAAAAAGTGTCATAGAGGTAAGAAAGCACCATCTTGTTCCTATCCAATTTTTGCCTCTTGAGATGAGCCATTCTCCATTATTTCTTTTCCATCATGATTTTTCTTTTCTCTACAGTAGTTGATTGGTAACCCAAGCCAAATCTTTCTTATTTTCCATGATTTCTCGGTGCCTTTTTCATTCCTTGCAATGCCAATCCAAGGCTAAATTTTGGTTGCCATCTTTTCCAAATCATCTACTCAATCACCATCCTTGTGGTTTTTTATGAGGAATAGGTACATTGAGCCTTCACCTACATATATGGTAATAACAACTTAAAAAGCTTGAAATGAGCATTTGAGTGCATCTTTAACTGTTTCTAAATATGGAGTGGTTAAAGTTTTAGTAACCTAGTTGGTTATCCTTTCTAGCCAATTATGTCTGATTCCCATTAATTATAAACTTCATCTTTTGATGTAATGATGATGGCATGGCACCATAGTGTGAATCTAAGGTCTTCCAAGAAGTTAACTATATGATGCTGAAATATCCATGACTTGAAACTTAACATTAAATGTGCAAGGACCCATTTGCAGTGGAATCTCTATATCCTCAGTGACTTCTCTTCTTGAGCCATGATTTTGGCAACTGCAAGTGCACAGGCCGTACAAGTAGTAAAAGTAGTAGGGATTTAAAGTGCAAAAAAAGTTGAAGTTTAAATGTGAAACAAAATTTGCAAGACTCAAAGTTTAAAGGAAAATCAAGAATAAAGAAACTAAGCTTGAAAATTTGAGAATTATTGCTGGAAAAATTAATTAAATTCAAATTAAAACTAAATGAACATGAAATGGATATGGATAAAACACTAAAATAATTTTATGTAATCTTGAATTGAATAACAACACTAAACAAAATTGCAAGAAAAAGTAAAAGACAAGTGAACTTAAATAGCTTTTTTTTTTAAGCTGGAAATCAAACTTCTAGCTACTATTTTCCATTAAAATTGAACATAATCAATTGAAAACGAGCTGGAATTTCAGAATTATATCAAAGAACAACATGAGAAATCACTTTGAAAAGCAAAAATCAAAGAAAATATGTACAAACTCAATGGAAGAACTAATGAAACCAAAACTAGTAGCTAGCTCATAACCTAAACTAGAATCAACTCTTCTAGATCTAAATGATACAAAAGCAATTGCACTTGAGTGAGAAATAAAGAGATCAATTAAATAACTAAAATGAAAACTGATTTGAACAACAAAAAGTGCACAAGAATACAAAAATTAACTAGAAACAACTAAAACAATACGTAAAATTGAAACCATAACTCACTAAGTTAACATAATAAAAAAATAGATCTAGAGCTCTATATTAAAAAAAAACATAAAATAAGCTAATAAATGTTCAATCAACAAGTTTAATTTCAAAATCAAACAAAGAAATCGTAGTAAAATGGAACAAAAATAGCCCAATGAACTAGCATGTTAAGATCTATGCAAAAAAGAAGTAAACATAAGAACTTTAGAAAAAATCTCCAAATTGCCATGGAAAAACATTAGATAAATTACAACAAAATGAAAATAAGTAAGATAATAGGTAAATCTCAGTGATCAAAGGTTGAAAGAAACAAACAATTCACTAAAAGGAGAAAAGAATCATGCTCAAGCTTGGATCTCACGAACTAGATCACACATTCTCCAGTTTTCAACCAAAATTTGTAACAATTAATTGTATTGATTGAGATTGAATTTGACATTGATTTTCTACTATGTTAAAACCTAATGAGCTACAAAATTATGAAAAAAAATGGAACAAAAACAAGTACAAATTCATTGAGTTTTGAGGAAAACATTGCAACTAGGTCAAGTGCACAAATGCAAAAATAGAATTGAGATTAATGAGAAACCTTGAAGATTTAAGCTAGAAATCAATACATTTTTTTAATTTCATTCACAAAATTGCAAAGAACACTAAAAAATACTTCAAGCAATGTAAAATTGCAATTAAAATCAATAGAGAAACATAGAAATCAAGGGCAGTTTGGAAGGTAAGAAAGTAAAATGTAGTAAAGGAAAATATAAAAACTAAAGAATAGAAAATTAAAATCCTAAGCTAAAGTCTAAACTAGAGTCTCTCTAAACTAGTTGACTCCTCTCATATTCATAAGTAGGTGAGTGGTGGATTAAACCTAAAAAATCTCTCTAAAATATCTAAAAATGAAGGGCCTTCAAGAGACATCTTCTTTTCTTATTGCATCTTTTGTTGCATGGTTGGTTGTGCTTCTTTATTCCTTCTTCGACTATAAGCCTTTTTTTCATATGTTTTATCACTTCAAAAAATTCAAGTTATAGCCAATGAGAGCTCTTCAAAATGACATGTCAGTAGCTCCATTTAGTCTTTTTCATATCACCAAAGGTTGGTGCCAAACCAATGGTTGCATGAACAATGCACACCACAAGCTTTGCTTCCTTAAGCACCTATTTTTATTTCAAATTTCTTCATTTGGCTACAAAAAATTCAAGTTATCCAATGAACAAATTTATCATTAAAATCACTGGAAATTTTTTTTAAAAATTATAGAAAAAAAGATTAAAAAAACTCCCTTAATAAGCAATGTAACTCAATGACACTAGTTTAGGCCATTTCCACAATTTACACCAAAAATCCTTCAAAATGTATCTAAGTTGACTAAACTTTCTCATTTTTTCCATTGTCACCAACACATGAGAAAAATGTGCATTTGGGAGTAATTTACCACAATTTGTAAGGAACAAGCTAAAATATAAGGAAAATTGTACTAAAAATGAGCATAAAAATACTAAAATTTTAGTGCAATCAAGCCATCAAAAGCCTTAACCACCATGTGGCTATTCTTCATATATGATGGATTGGTCGATAATTTTGCCAGTGGCCATTAGTATGGCATTGATGGATGATCTATTGTTGATCAAAATTTTAGTCATGGTATGACTTTTGCATTTCACTATTATGTTTTGGGCCTTACACTACCTTGCCCTACTGATAGGATTTTGTCATCATTGAAGGTGATGAAATTTAAAACCACTATATTCCCAACAGTGTTGTTCACTTTCTCTATTGATATATCATGTTCCACATAGGCTTAGTTCAACACTTTTAGCAATGCATTTCTATAAGGCTCAGAGTTTAATAGCAAAGATAACAGTGAGATGTGTGATAACATTTTGTTGAGCTTATCAACCACACTATACTCACTGTGTCTAATGATCTTAAAAAATTCATAGGCTTTTTTTGTTGTCATAGGTTTCTTATACTGTGTTCCTAGATTCACTATAATTGGGACTCTCCCTTTTTTCAATTTTATTCTCTTTCATTTTCTTTGCTTTCTCTTTCCTTACTTGTTCTAGTGTATCCAAGGTATAGCACTAATCACTTTGTGTCATTCCTTCAATCCTTGATATGTTTTTTTATATCTCTAATGTTTGTATTGTTTAGGGTAATACTGACATTAAACCCCTAGATCATTACATTACAATCATAATTCTAAAAGGCTGCTTTGTTGCTTTTGTATGTAAATAAGGTAGACACATATATGATCATTGCAGCCTTGGAAAAATAGATTGGCTCTTTTGTTATTGGTTTTGGCTTCTCATCATAAAAGATTGTCACAAGCCTAGGAATAAATGATCCTCCTAAGGATTAACTTGCTATCTTGCTTACAATATTTTTTTCACGTTCATAATAAAACTCCATTATTCCTGAATTCATCAATTCTTGCAGTATCCACATGAAATCCTAACTTTCTTAGGTCGATGCCCCACTATTGCTACATGGTATTTACAGATCAAACTAGAGTCTTGATGGTTGATGCTAATTTTTTATGGTATAGGTGAAACTATGCTTATCTTGACTAGATAGTCATACACTTGTTCCATAGAATTTTTACCACTTTCACCCACCTCTTCAGCATAACATCCTCATCCCTTCTTATTACATTAGTTGCCCCTTCAATGTGATTAGGTAATTGGTTCCCACTGACATTCAGCTTAGTCCTAGTGTTAAAGTTTAGCAACCCAGCCTTTACCAAACTCTGCACCTTATATTTTAAGGTTATGCAATCCTTCAGAGAATGATCCACATTACCAAAGTGATAATCGCATCAAGCATTAAGGTTGTACCACTTAGGATACATGGCTTTAAGAGATTTTAAATGGATAGTAGCAATGAGGTGACTCTTGGTGAGTTGTGGATACAGATCGATATAAGACATAGGTATTAGGTCAATTGTCGTTCTTTCTCTATTATTGTTAACACAAGGACTCTTTTGGTCAAGTGTTTGGCTATTTTATTAGGTGAAAGGTTGTATAGCAAGTGTTGGGGTGTACTGAGGGATTCGAGATCAAAAACCTAATTGGTACCATTAGTTGTAGAATGGTGGACATGGGTATGGTGTTTTGGACAGTTGATTTACGAAGGGGTAATAGGGTGAATAAGTTAGGTATGGGTGGTATGGGACAAAAGGTCGAGGTAGAGGGTTTTCAAAGGTAAGGACATGAGTTTTTTATTCTTTCTTCTGGGTACTAGGGTTTTCTTGGCACCAGAGGCTTTTTATCATTCAATCTTATCATTTTTTATTGCATTTTCAATCATCTTCTCTGATATCACCATATCGACAAAGTTTTTTATGCCATTACCCACTAATTTGTCATACTAATGGTTTTTAGGGTGCTTACAAAAGGTACAATAGTCTTTTTCTTCATTAGAGTCAATTGGACTTGAACAGCTATATCTCTCTATTGGTGGGCATATTCTTTAAAAGTTTTAGTAGACCTTTTCTCTATATTCTGAAGGGATAACCTATTCAGCGCCATGTCTACCACATGCTTATACTATGCAATAAAGGACCTAGCCAATTCCTTTTAAGAATAAATTCTAATCCAATCCAATTGAACATACTACTTCACTACAAATCCAGTAAGGTTGTCTTGAAAACAATGAATTAAAAGCTTGTTATTATGAATATGTCCTATCTCTTTTGGCAATACATGGTGATATGAATTGAAGGGCATTTGGTTCTATTGTACTTCTCAAAATTTGGTACCTTCAATTTTGTGTCTATGATGAGGTCAGGCACCAAACTTAACTCATTAGAATTGATGCTTCCATACATATGATGCCCCTTGATCACCTTAAGCCTTTATTTCAGCAAATCATACTTGTTTCTCATTTTTGTGTTTTTTGTCAACTCTTATACCCTTTTTAACTTCTCTTACTTGTTGGAATCATCAAGTTTTGGCACTATGATGGGATCAAAAGGAGAGACTCTGGGTTAACATTTATCTAAATTGGGATAGTCTAGTAAAAAAACCTAGGTATATGTAAGGCTGATGACTTATCAAGGGTGCCTATGCAGTATAGGGATTCTAAGCATATAAGAGTGTGGATCCTAGTGGCATAATGGCTCTTGTAGTAACTTTTTCCTTTATCACTGATGTCTCAGCAATTCCATTATGATTCAAAAGTCCCGTAAGTATCTACTTTAACTCTATCAACTGTCAATCAATATTCTGTTGCATTTCTATGACTTTTTTCCTCATTTCCTCTTAAACATTTTCAACCATTTCAATCTTGTTTACACTCCCATTCTCCATGATTTTGGTATATGTTCATGTATTTTACATGTGAGAAATAAGCTGTATTTGCTTTTTAAGGCACACTATCCTTAAACATTTATTAATTATCATAAGTGAGAAGCGCATGGTGTGAAATTTATTGTTTGTCACCCTAAAAGATTATTCCTTAAAAATCCTCCAATATGTAAGCAAGATTTTTAAAGACATCTTTTTGCTTCGAAGGTTTGATGAAAGTATATTTACAACCAATATTCCTTGTCTTAAGCTAGTATGAAATAATATGTTCAAGCAGATTTTATATGTTATGCATGCCAACTTTTAATTATTCTCTTTCGTTAAAAGGAAACCCTTTAAACCTCCTATATTTAAGTAGGGTTCTTTAAAGGTATTTCCTTCAACTCAAAGGTTTAATGAAAGTATATTTATAATCATCATTCCTTTTTGACAGGCTTATTATAGTAAGCTATATAAAGAACATAAATGGTGACATTCATTTTTAGATAACTTAAATCATAGAGATTTTCATTAATTCCAAAAGTTTTAAGACTACGTATCATCAACCATTGTAAAACTAGATCCATAGAAATGTCAGATTTGCCTATATTACCCTTTTGCTTCATTTAAAAAATTTAGGAGAAGCTGACGATGACTGCTGATGGGAAGAACCTTTTGCCTAAGGCTTTTTGCCTTTTCTGTTATCACCCTAGCCTGTTTAACTACCTTATGAATCTAGTTGTTCAAATGATCAATGTACATCTGTCTCCTTTAACTCAGCTTTCTATTATTTTCGTGCTTCTACTTTTTTGTCACACAAGTGCTTCCACTCTACTTCTTTTTCCCACCTTACTCTATACGTTAGGGCAATGTAATCCTTATTTTCTTGTAGCTATTGTCCCAAGCCTTTGATCTCTATACTAAGTGCATTTTTTTCTTTTTGAATGGCCAAATGCATCTTATTTTCATTCTTCAATTATTCCTTCAACCTCTCATTCTCTTCTTGGTTCTTAGTACCTTTTTATCTTTTTATGCATTTTCCTTATATCTCAACTGCCCCAATTCTTCTTATAATTTCATATTTTCTTTCCTCATATTCTCTATTTCTACCTCAAACTTTAACCTAGCAACTTTTGCCTCCGATGGTGGTACTTTGGCCCATGGATCAACTAGATGGATTGACCCATGATTTGACAAAAGTACAACATTGTTAACCTACTAGACCCTCTACATTAGATATCTTGAAGTGATGTCAGCAGCGTATCTTCCTAATCTAACTTAAATGTGATGTTATCAGTGTGTCTTCCTAACTCTAACTTGAATGTTATCTCCAAGCCTTTATGATGTTACATGCCTTGGTTGTATAGCTTTCCTCACCGAAGTCAAACTTCATATGATCTAATCCTTGGGTCATCTAGATGAATTGTTGAGATCCATACTATTTTTTGACCATCAATGAGGTGTAATTAGTAGCATTAAACCCATGGTTGATCACCAGAATTGTAAATGGTTGAGATGTGAGGCATCCAAGGCACCTTTCAAGCTACTCCACATATTTTCAGACTTCGAGAAAACACTGTCCATTGTTCCTTACAGATACTTGTAGGCCAATCTCTTGTGTTAAACTCAGCCAGAGATGCTAAGGACTTTGTATAGGACATTAATAGGCCTTTATTGATATTCAAAAAATGCTTTGTACCTAGACATAAAGTAACTACACACATCTCACTATTCTTCCCTCTATTTTCCTTCGATAATGAGTTAATGATCTAATATTTTCTACCAAGATTATTGTTGAAAGATTGATCTTTTGTTCCAACTATACGAAGAAGTCAATCACTGAGACCTCTATGTATCCTAGAACCTTAGAGAAGATCATTAAACTATAAACTGCTAAGGTGAACATATCCATAACCTAGTCTTCTTTAGGGTTTTGGAACATGACATCCCATAAGAACGTCCATGGAATGCCTTCATTGGCCCCTTTCTTCTTCTTAATCACTTGAACGTCTACCCGAATTATCTTTGCCAATTTCATTTTGTACCCTAATTGCTTTTGTGCTTTCCAATATATCCTATCAAGCTTGGGTAACTTTAATGGGTGTGAAGTCCTCTTTATTGAATGTGAATCACCGAGATGCTGGATTCCAAAACCTCACTATGGCTTTTAGCGGTTGATCATTGCATTTCACAAAAACTAGTTGAGAGATATCTCTATACTTGGTCGTAAAAGTTGCTTTCTTCTTCAGCTCCCACTGATTCCAAATGCTTCCTAGATCCAACACATCATTTCGTCGCAAATCCAAATGAACTATCCCTAGGAGACTTGAAACATACCCATCTGTCAGATAATCCCCTTTTATCTGTTGTCTATTCTCATATTGCTCCTTGATTTCCCAAAATGAATTACTAATAGAAGGACCTACTCATGACTCTCGAAATTCCATGAATGCCTTTGATACTTTATGTCAAAAATAATGCATGCAACAAGCAACCAAAAAAAAAACATAGAAAACACAGAAAACATAAAAAAATTAGTGCAAGGAAAACATTAAAATGCAAATGCAATGCAAGAGAGTGAATTGATGTATCCAAACAACTTCCCTCTTTTTTCTTTTTCTTTTCTTTCTTTTTTTTTTCTTTTTTCTTTTTTCTATTATTTCTTTACTTTTTTCTTTTTCCTAAAACAATCAAGATTGTTATTCCTAGTAATTTTCCTTTTTCAATTCCTTTTTCATAATAATTATTACTAAAAATAATAGAAACAAATTAGCAAAATAACAATTTTAATAAACAAATTAGCAAATTAAAAATTTTAATAAAAAATCAAATGAAAAATATTAGGAGTGTTCTTTTATGTGACTTAATTAGGGTAATTTCTATGGAAAGGGCGTGGTGTGGCTTTAGCTAAGGCTGACCCTCTAGGGTTCACTATATGTTGGGCTGGGAACTTATGTGTCTAAAGGTTCCCGAATTGCTCCTCACAGTATCATCCATCATAGACTAGTGAGGCATCATATTCCTCACCCATTACAGGCAACGAACAGAAAAGGTTCATTCTAAGTGGCAGTGTTTCACTACCCATTATAGAGGTATTCACGTCACGAGAACGTAGCTACTTTACTTCTTCTTAAAAGTGTTAGAGCCCGGGTATAGAGTTCATGCATGTAATGCATATGAGTGTGTGCAAAGAAACATACAAACCTTTAACATTTTTACCAAAATATTCTTATCCTAAATGCCCCATAATTTATTAAAAATAAGTAAATAACAATAGTTTAAAATAAATAACATGACTAAAAATGTGCATGAAATGTAAAACATTTTTTTATTTTTTTCAAATTTTATGTTTTTTAAAACAAGAAAATTGAAGCCAAAACATATATTTTTTTCAATTTTGATTTTTTCAACTTTTTTCACTTTTTTAGAAAAGTAAGCAAATTAAAATTAAAGAATTAAGATTAAAAATTAATTAATACCATTAAACTAAAACTTAGGATAATATGGAATCAATCTTTGGCTTAACTCTCAAAAAAACATTCCCCTATCGAAGTTGCCATGCGATCATAATGTGCGGGTTTGGGAACTTGACTGCTAGATGTGGAAAATAAAAAGAATTTTCAAATATCATCAAAACCAAGGAAATTGCCACCAATCTTTTTTAACGTGTGATTAGCCACCTAAAAAGTTTATCATTTTATTAAAACAATAAAATAAGCTTAAAATTTATTAAAAAAATATTTTGGTCTATGAAAACAGAGTTGGGTTTGATAGTTCGATTACTGTAAGGAATGATTAATACCCACATAGCACCCATTAAAAAATAGTACTAATTGATTGCATGTTATTTTAGATTATTTTGTAAAAGTGGTCTTAACTTTAATGTTTACAAATCAATTCCTTAAAATTTATTTATTTCTTTCCAAAATTATTTCTTAAAAAAAAATCACTTTGAATTTTATGTTTTAAAAACAAATTATTTTATTTTACTTTTTTGAATTTTTTTGTACTCTTGAAAAACAAAACCAATTATTTTGGATCAAGAAGAAAAATCCTTAGTTTCAAAATGCCTCCTTCAGTACCTTATATTTAGGTGAAATTTCAAAAATGTCCCTAACTTTAGGGTTTTCCAGGATGCCACACAAAACCAAGATAATATATTGCATAAATAATGACCATTAAGAATCCCCTTATATTTAGACCAGATCACAAGGGTATTTTCACTTGAAATATTACCTTATTTTATTTTTTAAAACATTTTCTTGAAATAATTTATTCATGAAACATGTAAATGATATGCATGAACATGATGAAATATATGCATTACAATTAAAAGAAGAATAAAAAATATAAATGCATGAATGCAATAACAATTAGAGAACATTAATGCATGTGACATATTTTCAAAATTAAATGCAAATGTATGGAAATGGGTATAAAGTTAGGTTTAGGGCATAAGCTTATTTTAGGGTTTAGGGTAGGGTTAGGGTTTAAGGGTTGGTTTAGGGTCTGTTTAGGTCGGTTAGTTTTTACAGTTTAAGTCTAATTTAGGGTTTGGTTTGATTTAGTTCAATTTAAGGTTTGAAGGCTGGTTTAGGGTTTGGTTAGGCTTTTGGGGTTGGTTTAGGGTTTAGGGTTTGGTTAGGCTTTTGGGGTTGGTTTAGGGTTTAGGTTCAAGGTTTAAGGGTTTGGTCTTGGTTTTGGGGTATGGTTAAGGTTTAAGGGTTGGTTTACAATTTGGTTTAAGGTTTGGGGTTGGTTTAGTGTTTGATGGCGGTCTTCATTTGAGGTTTAAGTTTGGGGTTTAAGGGTTTGGTCTTGGTTTTGAGATTTGCATGAATAATGCATGTGACAAAATAAATAAACATGGTATCAATGCAAAATATAACATTTAATGCATGAAATAGATGATTGGTATTTTTTGTAATGCCTATAACTACACAGAATGTAATCAAATAATAAGAGAATAGGTAGATTATCATTCCCTTGAGGACTATAGAATTAGAATTTGTTGGGTGGATTCAAGTACGAAAGTTGACTAACCACTATTTTATATCTAAACAAATCAAAGATTGGTTTGAAAGAATTGAAAATAAATCAAGAACACAATTATATAGGCCAAGCTCTTAATATCCAACTATCTCTAGGAATTTTGGATTAAGGTTGAATACTAGATCTAATGAAACAAAGATTGAAAGCTTTGAAAGAAAGAAATATTATGAAGCCCGAAAGTTTAATTGCATTAAAGAAAGTATAGTTGAATGAATCTTGCATAAACTGAAGGCTTGTATGAATAAAAGAGTGATTGCTGTAACTTAAAGGACATAAAAGAACTTGAAAAATCAAAAGAATGCTTTAAAAGAACTTGTAAACTGAAAACAAAAAAAAGCTTTAAAAGAAAGAATTTAGAAAACAAGAGTTTTGTAATGGCTAATTTGTCACCTTAGCCTAATACAAAAAAAAACTTAAAAGAAACCTAAAATACTAAAGAAAAGAAAAGAAGAGAAAATGTGAAGAGTTAGATGTAGAATACAAGAAAGAGCCTTCTTATTTATAATAGAGGGTTCGGTTATAGGGGGATTGGGATTGCAAGAGTTCTTTTCCTATCTAACTCTAAGAGATAAGAGTTATCTTAATCTTAAAAAGGTTTGGCTGAATGTGGTTTCTTACTTCTTAGAGAGCCTTGGCCAATTAGGTAACTTTGGAGTGCAATCTTAGACATTCATTATGGTCTGCATACTTTGATTTTGCCATCTTGAAAGAGGTTCAGCTAATCTTGGATTATCAAGACCATCTTATTTTCATTTAATCTAAACTTTTGATAGTAAACATCAAATAGTCCTTCTAATATAACTCTTTCAATGCTGGTCAAAGAGTTCTTGGTTAAAAAGTCCTTCCCTGAATATAAATCTTCAAATATTGAATGCATGTAGAAGTCCTCTTGGAATTAGGAAAACCAAATATCAATAAGGTTATAAGTGCCATTAGGATTCTTTAAACCAAGTAAATTTAGGAAACCTATATCAAATTAGATTCGGCTAAATTAATCCTTGTATAGTCGAATATGACAAGTATTAGGCTTGTCCTAATTTTGCATGCATCTTGTATGAAAATCATGTCCGAAGCATAAAAACCTAACATCAAGAAAACACACATTAAGGGTACCAAATTCATATGAATTTAAAACATTTTCAACTAAAAAGAACTTGTAATTCTCTATATACTTTAGTGCTATCACTCCCTACACTTAAATCTTTGCTTGTCCTCAAGTAAAACTCTCAAATCAATACAAATAATCCAAATAAATGCACACGAAGTCAAAATTATACAAATCATCAATCATGCACTATAGCATAATACAAAGATAATTATAAACATAGCTAAACAAGAAACTCATTTAAAAGTAAGCTTTCAATATCATACAATTTTTATGCATGTAAAGTTAATCCATCTCTAATCCATACATGCAATCTAAATAGAAAGAATGCAACATATGCCATCACATATCCATTGAAAGATAGAATACACTTCATATGTTTACTTTCATCTTCCCTCTCTACTATGTTAGACTTATACTTGATTCATGATCGAATGATCTTTTAGACTTATAACGTAAGGCTTAGGTCAAGGTAGGAAAAAGAAAATTTAGGCTCATGAACCCTTTTGCTTACTTTCTTGATTTCTTAGACTCATGTTTTGAAAATTTTAAGAACCTTAAAACTTTTTCAAGACTTTGAGGCATCTTTATTTTGGTTTTTTTTTTTCTTGCTGCTTTCAGCTTTAGCCATTTTGGCTTTTATTTTCTCTTTTGCCAAGCTTTTTCTTTTTCTTTTTAACTTTCTCATGCCTCTCTTCCTCCCAAATATGAAGAAATGTTCTCTTGATTTGTTCAAACATGAGTATAAGCAATATTGGGTTGGGAAACAATAATAAGAAAGATAATTTGAAGAAAGGCTTGGGCTTATTAATATGACTAAATAATAACAAAGAAAAAGATAAATAAAAAAAAAAGTCAAAATCAAAGGTACTAAAGATGCTTCACTAAAGGCTGGCTTGAAAAAGCTCAAACTGTCCAAAAAATCTTTAATCATCTCCTAAGTCAAATACAATATATAATTTCTCCTTAAAGGTTGAGTAGGTAAATTCTAAAGTCATACTTTTACCTAAAATTTATACGCAACTTAATATCTTACATAACTTTTTACTAAGATCAATGCATATTATAAATCAAGACTAAAAACACAAACATAAAAATATACTCCAAAGAAAAAAAAAAGCTTAAGAAATCATTCCATTGCCTTACTACCCTCATAATTCTCCTTATATCATACTTTAGACAATCTTGCCAAATTTATGAAAATTTAACTAAGTTAGCATCATCATGATTATAGCATGCTAATTTGGTTTGAAAATAAAGCATATAGGGATAATCTTTCAAAAATAGATTTTAACATAAGAGTTTTCCTTCCCCTACACTTAAATTACATAATATTTCAAAACAAATTATTAAAGCATTAGGGTAAAAGAAATCACTCCCCTAACTTTGTTTTCCTTAAAGGTCGAATCTTGAATTCTTCATAGGGCATCTCTTTCATATCTTTTCATTCCTACAAAAACAAAAAATCAAAGCATACATATCCTAAAAACAAATAACCAAGGAAATGTAAAACTTGGGTTGCCTCCCAAGCAATGCTACTTTTGGTTAAGCTTGACCATACCTAAATTCTAAAATGACCACATTCCCTTAGAAGGGAGTTTTCCTCATTGCATTCATCTTTTAGGTATCACATAAATAGAACTAGCTTTAGAAGTTGTACTAACTCTCTTTGGAAGTATAACATAAACTAGTTTTGGATTCATCATAGGGATATTTAGCCAAAGAGCAATAGGTTCAATTTTGGGCTTGCAAGGACTAAGAGATTGCAGTTTCGTTAGGTGCACTTCTAACGTTGGGGGGTTTAAAGATAAAGTTCAACTCCCTAACACTAGGTTTCTCTTTTTCTTTAACTATAGTCACTGATTACACATCCTTATCATCTCTAAGGACATTATATCCTCTAATTATAAATAGTATTCTTTTGTCCTTAAATCTAAAAGTCATATTACAGTTATACATATTAATTAAAGTTTTGGATGTCAAAAGGAAATGCTTACCTAAAAGTAAGGGGGCTTCATTGTCCTTCATATCCAAAACAACAAAATCCATAGAAAAGGCATATTTACTAACTTTTACCTGAACAATCTCCAACATTCCTCATGGTTTCTTAAATAGATCTGTCAGTAAATTTAATGTTAAATGTTGGAGGTTTCAATGTGCCACATCTTAGCTACATAAAAACATTCATAGGCATAAGATTAATACTAGACTTAAGATCACAAAAAGCTTCATCAAATTTTAAATGACCAATTTTACAAGATACAAAGAAACTCATTGGATCTTTTTGCTTGTTTGGAAGAAGCTATCAAAGTACAAGACTACAATCAATAAAAAACATGGCATTTTTCAGCTCATTAAGTAACACTTTCGATATTGACATTGGTACTGGTGGTGCTACTTCTAAAGTTTACCTTTGAGTTGACATTCCTGGGATCATCCTTAACCTTTTCACTTCTCAGTTTTCTTCTTCTTGCACTTCCTTCTCCACCTCAAGTTGAATACTTTCAAGAAGTTCTTTCCCAACTGTATCAACATTTCATCATCCTCAGCCAAATTCTCAATGCATCCCTTAAGGTTTTCCTTTTGAATATACTTTTTAAGATCTTTTTCATTCTTAAAATTTTCACCTATCTCCTCATGTGGCCTAATGATTTAAAGAGCTTCGAAGGCCATTTGATCAAAACTATTTAAGATCTCTTTTCGTACTTCAACATCTCTTCATCCTCTATGATTTTATCTTTCCCAATAAAATCCACTTCAGGTTGTTTAACAAAACTAGGCAGTTTTACCACCATTGGCTCTTCTAAGACACTCAAGAAAAGCAATAGATAACAACTTCACCTTAATATGCTATTGCATGGCTTTCTTACTTGTTTTTGTGTTGACTGGATATGTACATGAGGCATGTTCTAAAGGGCTTAAGCTTAGCTTGAGCTTGTTGACCTATTTTATTTTTAAGATTCTTAAATGATGCAACTTGGCTTTGAATGGTTGTATTATTGGCTTACATCAGTTGGGTCAACATATCTTTAAAACTTGCTTTCTTTTCTTAGGGTAGGTTATATGGTGGTAGCTTTGGTTGAAAGTTTGCATTTCAATTAGTGGCTTGGTGGTTGGGTTAGTTCTAAGAAAAGTTATGGTGGTTTTGCCAACCTGGGTTATAGGTATTAATGTATAGGTTATAGGCAGGATTGGGCTATTATGCATATTGGATCATTTCTATTCTAAATTGACATTGTTTAATAACATAAGGTCCATCACAAATTTCACATGAAACAAATGGGTTTTGTATAGCATGGATAGGGGTGGTTTAGAATGAGGTTTCTAAGACATCGATCTTTTTGGTTAAATTGGCTAATTGAGAAGTAATTGAAGTAAAAGTATCAAGTTCATACACCCTAACAGACTTTTTATGTGACTTATACTCTATTCCACATCTTTAATTAGTTGATATGCTTTCTTAATGTTCTTACTCATTATGGCTCCTCCAGTAGCTAAACCAAAAGTAGTTCTCATACATGGTGTAAGGCAATTGTAAAGCTTTGAATTTTTAACCACTGAGGGAGACCATGATGTGGACACTTTCTCAACAGCTCTTTGAATCTCTCCCACGAATCATAAAGGTTCTCACCATCAAATTGCATGACTTTAGTTATTTTATTCCTCATCTTGACTATCCTAGCAGGTGGAGAAAACTTTGTTATGAACTTTTCACTAAATCTTCCCATGTTGCGATTGATCTGGATGGTAAAAAAGATAACAACTATTTGCCTTGTCTTTAAGAGAAAAAAAGAAAAAGTCTTAGTCTAATAGCATCATTTGAAACACCATTGTATTTAAAGGTATCGCATAATGTAAGAAAATTGGAAAGATGAAGACTTGGATTGTTGTTTGATAGCCCTACAAACTGTATAGAAGTTTGCACCATTTGAATAATCAAAAGCTTAACCTCAAAATTGTTTGCTTGTCTTATCGACCTTCGTATGGATGGTTGAAATCCATCAGCATTAGGAACAGCATAGTCCCTCAATGTTCTGTGACCTTCATTGTTTGCAATCACCATTTGGACTATAGTTGGTGGTGTTGTTTGCTCTCTTCTCAAGTGCTTAAAAGTTCTTTCAATTTTTTTATCAAGTGGAGCTAAGTCAACACTTCTAGATCTAAGCATACAAACAAAGAAATGATCAAAATAGTTTAAACAAATAAAAGTAAGGTGTTTAGATTACGAAGGAGTAGAAAATCCTTATTGATATTGAATCGAACACCGTTATAATCCCCGATAATGGTGTCGAAAACTTGATTGCTATTTTTTGTAATGCTTGCTCGTGCACATATAGTAATCACATAATAAAGTGATTAAGTAGAGTATTGTTCCCTCAAGGATTATAGAATTGGAATTTGTTAGGTGGATTCAAGTACACCAAAGTCAATGTCACTAGGAACCTTGGATTAAAGCTGAATACTATATCTAAAGAAATAAAGATTGAAAGCTTTGAAAGAAAAAAAGAATTATGAAGGCTGAAAGTTGTAATTGCATGAAATAAATTATAGTTGAATGAATCTTGCATGAACTGAAGGCTTGTATGGATAAAAGAGTGATTGTCAAAACTTAAAGAATATAAAAGAACTTAAAAAACTGAAAAGAATGCTTGAAAATAACTTGTAAACTAAAATTAAAGAAAGCTTTAGAAGAAAGAATGCTTGTATTAAAATAAAGAAAGAATTTAGAAAACAAGAGTTTTATAATGGCTAATCTGTCACCCTAGTTTAATACAAAAAAAACTTAAAAGAAACCTAAAATATTAAAGAATAGAAAAAAAGAGAAGATGTGAAAAATGAGAAGTAAAATACAAGAGAAAGCCTCCCTATTTAGAATAAAATGTTCAGCTATGGGGAGATTGGGATTACAAGAGTTCTT
This sequence comes from Durio zibethinus, assembly GCF_002303985.1. The sequence continues at coordinate 13,935,999 of NW_019168470.1, read as the reverse complement.
TTCTTGTCTAACTTGAAGAGATAAGAGTTATCTTGATCTTAAAGAGGTTTGGCTGAATGTGATTTCTTGCTTCTTGGAAAGCCTTGGTCGAATAGGTCACTTTGGAGTGCAATCTTAGGCCTCCATCATAGTTTGCATACTTGATCTTGCCATCTTGAGAGAGGTTTGGCTAGTCTTGGACCATGTTGTTTGCTTTTAATCCAAACTTTTGACAATAAAGATAGAGAGTCCTTGGTTAAGCATAATTTTTCTTGGCCTAATGCTTTGAAGAATGTTTCCTTAAATATAAATCTTCAAATATTGAATGCATGTAGAAGTCCTCTTGAAATTGGGAAAATGAATACTTGTAGGAGTTTGAGTGCCATTAGGATTCCTTAAACCAAGTAAATTTAGGAAACCTATATCAAATTCGATTTAGCTAAATTGAACCTTGCATGGTTGAATATGACAAAGATTAAGCTTGTCCTAATCTTGCATGAAAATCATGTCCAAAGCATAAAAACCTAAAGATTAGGAAACCACACATTAAGGGTACCAAATTCACTCAAATTTCAAACTTTTTCAACCAAAAAGAACTTGCAATTCTCTACATAATTTAGTGCTATCAATGGGACTACATAAGAAAACCAAAACTTAAGGCAAATTCACAAACACTTTATAAACTAATCATGCATGCAAAAACCTTACTAAAAGAAAATCAAACTCTAAGGGACATAGGAAGAACCAAGGTTCGCGAAGACATGGATGAGGCCAAACTGAAACCTTCTAGGCCATTTAAGCATTCATTATGTTGGCCAAACATATGCAATTGTATTCACCGCTTTCATTCAACATAAACACATGAAAATAAGATTAAATTCTACTAAAAACTTACTCATTCTATACATTCATCTTTTCATACTTTGATCAAACACAAAGAACATGAAAATCTAACAAAAAACAAAAGCAAACATGCATGAAAGGTCAACTTCTTAGCCTAGAAACATGTTGAAAGTCTCGGCCAAGCATTGGGGATACTAGGCTAAAAACGTCTCATGGCTCTCCCATAATCATTCCATTATTTCTTTTAGCTAATGCATACATCAAACACTTAGAAAACTACCTTGTGAAGGCCTTTTATTATCAAAAGATTTTTATCAAACATGTAAGAAACTACCAAGAATGAAAATGTTAGAAAGATTCATACTTGCCAAAAAACCAATATAGCTCATCAAAATAGTAGAATAGCATGAAAGTAACAATCAATAAAACCACACACATCATAATACTCAATCCAAGCAAGCAAATCTCATGAACAAAGTAAGAAAAGGTTCGGCCAAGCTATAGAAAAGCATAAGCCAAAATTTCAAAGTGGATTTATTGTTGATCTTTTGTTCTCCTTAGTTCAAACCATAACATTGATTTGGTTAGTTGAATTTATTAAATCAAGGATGAAAATATAGAAGAAAACTATGGGAAAAGTTGCTGCTTCTTTGTAAAACCACAAAAATAAAAAAAACTATATGGATGAATATGGAACTTGCAAGGAAATGCATGAAGGTGAGGACAAAATTATACCTTCCAAGCTCGCTTAAATTTTTTTTCCTTTTTTCCTTCATTTTTTCCTTCATTTTTTACTACCTTTCATGCCGTCTTTTCCTTGTTGGCTTCTCTTTCTTTCTAGGCCTATAAGATGAATTTTAAGGCCAAGCAAACTTCTTTTAATCCTAGATCAAAGTTCCTCTAGAGGCTAATACCATCCTTTTCCTTCACTACAAGTTAATTAATCAAGCAACCAACTTCGACCCTAAGATTTAAGCCCTTGAAAGATCAATGACTCAGAATAAATACAATACAAAATTTGACCTTTAGTGCAATTGACTTGAAGGGAAAAAACTATTTTGCCCCCATTAGTATTTTTAGTACCTTTGCATGATTTCCTAAAGGCTTATAATCCCACCTTTGCTTTTGTGATTTTAATGCACCAAAAATCATAAAATAATATTTAATCATGGTTTGAAGCTTTTCGTGAAAAATTGACATTGAGAAGGTCAAATTACAAAAATGCCTTTTGAAAATACCCTTAAAGGGCCTTTTGATAATTTTAAGCTTTTTAAGATGCAATAAAGGTTTCAATGTATCAAAAATCATGAAATAATATCAAAATATGATTTGGAGTTCTTTTATGAAAAATCAACCTCGGGAATGTCAAATTACAAAAATACTCTTAAAGGACATTTTGGTAATTTCAACCCTTCCAAGGTGTGATTAGGGTTTTTGATGCATTAAAAGCCATGAAATAATATTAAAGCATAATTTGGAACTTTTTGCAAAAAAAAAAGGACCTGAAAAAGGTCAAATTATGAAAATACCCTTAAAGGGCATTTTGGTAATTTCAACTCTTTCAAGGTGCAACCAAAGTTTTTAAAGTATTAAAATTCATGAACTAATATCAAAACATGATCTGAAGCTTTTCACGAAAACTGACCTCAAAAAGGTCAAATTACAAAAATAACCCTAAAGGATACTTTGTTAATTTTACCTCTTTCAAGGTGCAATCATGGCTTTCAATGTAAAAATCACAATTTTATAAATATTAAGCCTTAATAATCATATTCAATTGTGAGTTGCAAGAGTTGACCCGAGTTTGACCAAGTTTGATTAATTTTGGTAAGGTCTGACTTTGTTTGATCGTATTTGACCACATTTGACTGTAAGGTATGATGCACCCGAATTTATAGTGATTTTTACATGTTAAAATAAGTGAAATTTTTTAAATTTTGGCCAAATTTGGGCTGTTAATGTTGTTTCTTGATTTTTAGGGTTTAAATCTTTGGAACATGGAATTCATGCAATCTATGCAAGCACACATGCAAAATGGTATTCAGCCACGTAATTAATATGGTTAGCCAAACCCTATTGGTCTTACATTTCTTGATTCATCTGGCTATAAGAAGAATTTTGCTTGCACAAGCATTCCACACACATTCAACTAGCTTACTTTTAAGAGGAGATCAAGCACATAGTGACATTTGAAAATTTTAAAGCACACAAGGATAATAAGAGACTTTTGGCCGAAAGGTGTTTATATTCAAGGATGACTTTTTGATCATCCATTTAAAAAGTTGTGATCTAAGGACTTTGCAAGATAATTGAAGGAAAAATAAATCTACTCTTGAAATCCCAAGCCTTAGCCAAACCTATCATGGAGTAATGATCAAGATTGAAGTTAAACACGATCCAATGGACATGATGAAAGCCAAAGAACCTTATTCAACCAAAACACATCCAAGACCAAGAGTCCCATTCAGTTATGCTTTCTTTGAAGATCAATATAGGCTTATCTTTTAGAGTTTAGCTAGGAATTAAACTTATAATCCCTAATCCCTATCCTGGTCGAACCCTCATCTATAAATAGGAGGCTCTCTTGTACTTTAAAGCATCCCATTATTTTCTTTCTCTTTTTATTTTCTTCTCTTTAGTCCTTAGATTTGTTTAGTTATTTTTATAGTTTGACTAAAGTGACAGATTAGCCACAACTACATTGTTTTCTAAATTCTTTTTCAATACAAGTATTCTTTCATTCAAAATCTAGTTTTTACAAAGCTTTCTTTCTTTACAAATTTCCATCTTAGTCTTTCTTTATTGATTCCAAGTTTCGGCCATTATTATTTTTGCATTATAAATTTTGGTTTTACATGCATTTTACCTTAATCTTTCTTTTATGCTTTCATTCTCTTTGGTTTTATTGTTTACAACTTTTGACAATCTTAATCTCTATTATTTTCAAATGTTCAATCTTTTAGATCTAGCTTCGACCATAATCTTATTACTTGATAAGTGACAATTGGTTAAGTAAGATTTAGGCCTATAATCTTTCTTTATTGCTTTCATTATTTGTTTTGCAGATCATCATAAGTTTCTATTTATTTAGATATAAGAGCTTAGATTGTCACTTTTGGTACTTGAATCCACCCAACAATTAATTCTATAATCCTTGTGGGATGATACTTTGATACTTATCACTTTATTACTTGTCTGGTACTTATCACTTTATTACTTGATTCGATTTGTCTAGTTGTAGACATTGTGAAAATCGACAATCAAGTTTTTTATGTTATTGCTAGGGATTATAGCAGTGTTTGATTCAATATCAATAAGGATTTATTTTTACTCTCTCGTAATCTAAACACTTTTTACTTTTACTTGCTCTAATGTGTTCATTTTTTCTTTTCTGTTATGTCAAATCTTGATTGTAGTAAGACCAGAACCTTTAAGGACTATGCTGAGCCATTGTTTGATTGTTCCTACATCCAACTGCCATTTCAAAACCCTAGATTATGGTGCACTATTGAGAGGCATGATAAAGAGCTCTTCACCACTATAACCTCACAATTAGCCTCTTTAGCTGAAAAGGTAGATGCTCTTGAAAAAAGGCGTAATCTTGATATGTTCAGTCAATTCAGAGCACATTTTATAATTGTCATGGTTATGAGGGAAATATTATAGTGATAGGTGCTAAGATAACTAATCCAGCTTTTACTCAAACACCTACACTTAAGGTTGTGAGAGTCACCCTAATGATTTATGGGAAAATAGTCAAAAGCGACCTTTTAGTTCAACAGCCATGTACATCCCTTTTGATATTATTGACTTTCCACTACCGTAATACCATTCTTCTATATAATATGCTACCCTACCACATGAAAGTAAACCTTCTCTAAAGGAGGTATTAAACCAAATGCTCTAAGATCAAATCGCTGCCATGCTTCAAAGCAAAGCCTCTCTTAAAAACCTTGAAAAGAAAGGTCAATAGTTAGCAATTACCCTTAGTACACACTTTCAAGAGACCTTTCCTAATAATATCGAATTTAACACTATGTGGAAAGATGAGTATGTTCAAAAGAAAGATCCCAATGAGTACATTGAGGATTCTGTTAAAGAGAGAGAGATGCTAATGCAAATGGGAAGAGCATTGCTTGAAAGTGTAAAACTTATTGAGGAGTAACTATAAAAAGAGTATGAGATTGAATAAGATCCTAAAAAAAAATAAGATGACAAAGAGCCTATTGTGATTAATATGCTAACATTTGTTAAGATGGTAGATTTTGAGGATAAGGAATCAATTTTAGGATTTGAACCTCAAGAAAGGCATAGCATTAGTCCTACTGAAAATGAGTCTGAGCCTATTGTCCCACCCGTATCATTTCCTTAACCCTACAAAGATCAAATACAAGAAAGTTTGAAATTGAATAAAGTGGTTGTTGTTGAAGGATGTTTACTTGAAAGCATGTTTAAATCTTTAAAAATACCTCTCATTAAGTTTAAGGAAAAAGATGAGAACACCTCAGTCACTTTGACAAAACCAACCACCGGAAGACCTTTAGATTTAGAGAACAACTCTATAGTTTCTATGGATGTACCTCTTTCATTGGTACTAAAGACAATATCTACCTACCTTAGTCCAATTACTATTATAATGAAGACATTAAAATGGGTATGACACATTTACACTTTCATGACAATTGCTAAACACCACTATTTAGAATTTATTATGGATAATGTGGTGAGAAGAAAGACCATTAAGTGGATAGAGTCTGGTGTTAAATGTATGGTAATCATGTAACCCTTTTGAAAAAGATATGGTTAAGCTTGACCAAAACTAGCAATGCTTTGAAGGCAACCCAAGTTTCATTTTAATGATTTATGCATTTATTTTCTTTGTTTTTATTCTTAGGATAGGTATGCTTTTATATGTTTATGTTTTTTAGTTTTGTTAGGATGAAAAGAATGCAAAGAGATGCCTTAGACAAAAGATGATTTGACCTTTAAGTAAAATTTTGAGTGAGCATTTCTTTAATAAATGCTTAATTCATTTGTTTTGAACTATTGTTTAAAGTATGTGTGGGAGAAAAGAATGCTTTCTAAACATGCTTTTTGAATTTAACTATTTTTTTAAAATTTTTTTCAAACTAAATTGGCATACTAGATTTCATTATTATGCAAGCTTAGTTGATTTAGCATGAACTTTTCAAAATTGACTTAAGTATGATATGAGGATAGTTATGAATGTGTGAAGCAATGAAATGAATTCTTAAGTAAGTTTTTCTTTGGATATGGTTTTTATGTATATGTCCTTATTTTCTTTCTACAAAATGCAATAATTCTTGTAGAGAGTTTTGTGACATGTTGAGTTGCATATAGATTTAGAGATATGAGTATAACTTAAGAATTCACCTATTCAACCCTCAAGATGAAATCCTAAACTGAATTTGACTAAAGAGATGATCTAGATATTTCTTTAGATCATTTGAGCATTTTTCAAGCCCAACTTAATGATGCATCCCTTATACCCTTAATTTTGAGCCTTTTGTATATTATCTTTTTCTTTTATTGTTTTAGCCCAATAATAAGCCAAAAGCTTTTTTTTTTGAATTATTATCACTTCTTTGTTATTACCTAACCTAATATGCTTATATGTTTTGGACATTATCATTCATTTAGAAGGAAGGAAGGCATAAGGAATTAAAAAAAAATTGACAAAAGCAAAAGAAAAGCAAGGCAAAGCATTAATAAAGCCAAAAATGGCTTAGTGAAAAAAAAATAGAGAGCAAAAATAAAGTGATGCCTCAAAGTTATGAAAAAAGTTTCAAAAGTTCTCAACTTTTCAAAATCATGAGTCTAAAAGAATTTCAAAGAAGTAAGCTAAAGATTATTGAGCCTAAAAAATTCCTTTTTTTTTACCTTAACCCAAGCTTTATATTACAAGCCTAAAAGACTTTTTGATCTTGAGTCAAGTATGCAAGTTTAACATTAGTGGAGAGAAAATAGGAAAGTGAACATATGAAGCTTATTTTATCTTTAAGTTGAAATGTGTTGAAATGTTTTCCAATCATTTTGCTTAAGTTGTGTGTATGAATTGATGATGGAGTAAGTTCATATGTATAGAAATTATAAGATATTAAAAGCTTTCTTTTTGAAGGAATTTCTTATGAATTTATGTTTATGATTAACTTTGTATTATGCAATAGTACATCAATGAAAGTTTGTGAAATTTTGACTTTGCGAGTATATATAATGACATTTAGTTTTATTGATTTGAGAATTTTGCTTGAGGACAAGCAATGGCTTAAATGTAGGGGTGTGATGGCACCTAAATTTATAGCGATTTTACATGTTAGAATAGGTGCAAAATTTTAAATTTTGGTCAAAATTTGGTATGGTTAATGTTGTTTTCTTGATTTTTAAGGTTTATGTCTTTGGAACATGGAATTCATGCAATCCATGCAAGCACACATGCAAGATAGTATTCAACCATGTAATAAAAATGGTTAGCTGAACCCTACTGGTTTTACACTTCTTGATTCATTCGGCTAAATGTTGAATTTTGCTTGCATAAGGATTCTACATGCATTTAGCTAGCTCACTTCCAATAGGAAATCAAGCACACAATGACATTTGAAAATTTTCAAGCATACAAGGACACTAGAAGACTTTTAGCCAAAGGTGTTTATATTCAAGGATGACTATTTGAACAACCACTAAAAGACTTGTGATCCAAGGACTTTGCAAGATAATTATCAAGATAAGTGAAGGAAAAATCAATCTAGTGTTGAAATCCCAATCCCTAGCCAAACCAATCATAGAGCAATGACCAAGATTGAAACTAAGCATGATGCAACGAACATTATGAAAGCCAAAGAACCCTATTTGGCCAAAAAAATCCAAGACCAAGAGTTCCCATTTATTTATGCTTTCTTTGAAGATCAATATAGGTTTATCTCTTAAAGTGTAGCTAGGAATTAAACTTGTAATCCCTAATCCCTTTCTGAGCTGAACCCTATCTATAAAAAAGAGGCTCTCTTGTACTTCAATGCATCCTACATTTCATTATTTTCTTTCTCTTTTCAATTTTCTTCCCTTTAGTTCTTAGATTTGTTTAGTTACTTTTATAGTTTGGCTAAGGTGTAGATTAGCCACAACTACATTGTTTTCTAAATTCCTTTTCAATACAAGTATTCCTTCATTCAAAATCTAGTTTTTACAAAGCTTTCTTTCTTTACAAACTTCTGTCTTAATATTTCTTTATTGATTCCAAGTTTCGGCCATTGTTATTTTTGCATTCTAAATTTAGGTTTACACGCACTTTGCCCTAATCTTTCTTACTTGCTTTCATTCTCTTTGGTTTTATTGTTTACAACTTTCAACAATCTTAATATCTATTATTTTCAAGTGTTCAATAATTTATATTCAGTTTCGACCACAATCCTATTACTTGCAAAGTGACAATTGTTTAAGTAAGATTTAGTCCTATAATCATTTTTTATTTCTTTCATTCTTCGTTTTGTAAATCACTTGAAGTTTCTATTTGTTTAGAATAAGAGTTTAGATTCTCACCTTTGGTACTTGAATCCATCCAACAATCAATTCTATAATCCTTGTGGGATGATACTTTGATACTTATCACTATATTACTTGATTCAATCTGTGCACTTGAAGAGATTATTAAAATAGGCAATTAGGGCATTCAAGTCAAGTTGATCTAAAATTCAATTTTAAAAATTTGTCAATCATAAGGAAATGTTGGTCATGAACTAGGCATCACTTTAAAGGCCTTACAACTGGCTAGAATTTGTCTGAACAAAATTTATGTGCCTACAAGGAGGTGCAAGGAAGAAAAGAAGAAAAAAGAAAAAAAAAAGGTTGAACATGGCTAAAAGAAAGAGAAAAAAAAGAAAAAAATCAAAATAAAGATGCCTCTACCTTGAAAAGTTCAAAGTTTTCAAGTCCAAAAGTTCGAAAAGTAAGCAAAAAGTTTTTGAGAATAAAATTTTCTTTTCTCCTATCTTGACCAAGCCTTATATTACAAGCCGATAAAAACCAATTAATCTTGAGTCAAGCATGCAAGACTACATTAGTGGAGAAGGAATGTGAAAAATAAACATATGAAGTATGCTATATCTTTAAGTTGATATGTAGTGGCATATTTTGCATACTTTGTGCTTGGATTATATGTATAGATTAGAGATAGATTGACTTCACATACATGAGAGTTGCATGAGATTGAGAGCTTACTTTTGAATAGTTTCTTGCCTAATTATGTTTGTAACTATCTTTATATTATACTATAGTGCATGAATGATGATTTGTGAAAATTTGATTTTGTGTGCAATTATTTTGATTTTTAGCAAAGTTAATTTGAGGATTTTGTTTAAGGACAAGCAAAAAGATAAGTGTGGGGGTGTGATGACTGTTAAAATTATAGTGTTTTACAAGGCCATTCTAGTTTAGAATTTTGAAAATTTGCTTGAATTTGGTAGTTTTAATGTGTTAATTCTTGATTTTTAGGGTTTGATTCCTTTGGATGTGAATGCCATGCAAATTCCATGCAAGATTCCGCCAAGACAAAGACAAGCAATATTTGGCCATGATGGAGTTATAGTCGAATCCAACTAGCTTAAGGATTTCCTACATACATTTGGAACTTGAAGAGTGATTGTTGTGATTGGACAAAACTTTGCAAGCTCACAGGACATTCAAATAATAATAGAGATTATAAAAGTTTAAATGTCGATCCAACGAGGATTAGTTAAAGACATTCCTAAGCTAAGCACCTATTATCCCCAAACCTTTCTAAAGTTAATTTGATCAAAAAATAAGCATGAAGATTAACTATGAATTAAAAGTGAATCAAGCATAAAAAACATAAAACTAAGCAAATGAAAAAATGAACAAGAACAAAAAGTAAATGTATGCTATAAAATGTAATATGTAGTAGCTAAATCAAGGTAAAAACAAATTTGAAGCAAAATTGAAGTAATGAAAATACCAAATGCAACTAAACTCGCAAAACTTGTAAAACTAGAAATATAAAGTTACAATAAGAAAACTATGACTCCAAGAATGAAATCTAGTTCTAAATGTTAACAAATTGCATGAAATCAAACTCAAAATATAAATATATTAATGCTTTGAAATAACAACAAAAATTAAATGCAAGTAATGGAAGAAAATTGTAAAATCCAAGCTAAAAGTTGAAAAACCTAAAGTAGTTGTAAATCTCGAAACTTTAAACTAAAAATATGGACTTAATTTGCATAAAATCAATGGAATATGAACTAGAAATTAAGAGAACATTAAAGGAACAATGTGAGAAACTAATTTGAAGAAAAATATTGAAAAGAAAGTGTAAGAATTAACAAGAAAAAGTTAGAATTGAAACTGAGTTCATAGCAGTACCTACCAATTCAAATAAGAAAAAAAATTATACCTAAAATTTCTAGAGAGAATGAACTAAAACTGAGCTAAGGCAAGCTAAATCAGCACGTTTACTATATGATTCAACAAAGAAATTGCACCAAAAATAAGAAATTCTTGCTCATTGAACTAAAAATTTAAACAACACACAATTCTAGAAAAACAAAACATCATCTAAGAAAATTAACTAAGCAGCGATGAAAAGAATGAAACAAATTACACAAATTAAACTAAGCAAGATAACAAGCAAAAACAAAGATCTGAGAAAGAAAAGGAATACAAACAAATTGCCAAAGTAGAGAGAAGTCCACACGAAACTTGTTGGATCAAAACTGGAACTGTACTATCACTACATCCAGCTAGATCTTCCAAGCTTGATCTAGAATGTTGTGGTGTGAGTTTAAAGCTGAATTTTTAATATATTGTAGTTGAATTAAAAAAATTGTGAAAAAAGGATTTGAGCAAAAACAAGTAAGATTTGAATGAAATATGCTCTAAAAACCACAAGTAGGTCAAAATTGGCAAATTCAAGAATAGATTTGAATATCAATGAGAACTTAATAAATTTCAGCTAGAAAACAAATTCAAATGCAAAATTTTATCGAAAATTTCTAAAAGAACACCTAAAAACACTTATGAAACAATAAGATTGCAAATGCAATTCAATGAAAAAATGTTGGAAAATAGTGTTTGGTTACTAAGAAAATGAAATTTGCCAAAATGAAAGCGCAAGAAAAGTAAAAAAAAAATTTAAATCCTAATCTAACTCTCCTCTTATGGCCAGCCTTCTCCTCTTATTTATAGGCAGAAGGGAGGAGTTTAAGATCCTAAAAAAATCTAGAAAATTCTTTATTTGGCTGGGCACTTCTAGAGCTTTTTGCATCTAGTGAGTTGGTGATAGGTATAGACAGTTTTTGGCTTGGCTTAGCTGTTTGGCGCATATTCTCTTAACAAATTTGTAAATTGATTTCAGGTGTAATAGCTACTATACAAAGTCAAGACCAATCACAGGCTTTTAAAATGCTACATCATCTCCTCTCTTTGCTGCACTTGAACCTAGCTGATGATGCCTTGCAACTTTGTGCTCACGTATGCACTTCTATGCACACATCCTTCTTGCATAAGTCATTCATTCTCTTTTTTGTTTGTAAAATTTTGAAACACTTTATGAATACATTTATCCTATAGAAACTAGGAAATTAGTACTAAAAAAATGCAAGAAAAATCAAGGAAACTCCTTCAATGTTAATTTTGCCTCAATGACACTAGTTTAAGCCAATTACATAAATTGCTCCAAAAATCTTCCAAATTTGTATAAAAAATGTCCAAAATTCCTCATTCCATTATTTGTACCTACATATGAGATAAATATGTATTTAGAAGAATTTTACCGAAAATCCTAAGGAACATGCCAAAATATAAGTCAAATTGCACTAAAAATGAGCATGAAATTACTACATTTTAGTGCAATCAAATCTCTAAACTTGAGTTTTTGCTTGCACTCAAGCAAAACAAGATTGAGTAAGAATCATACTATACTCTCAATGCTTCATTCAATATGAAAGCCTCATGGATTGATTAATGGATATAACTAAAGCATAATCATGAACAAGTGCTAATATACAAGAATTTACCTAGGCTAAGATCATTCCTAACTATGGTTCCATAAGCAAGCAACACTTCTCACATATCCTTGCATCTAGCAATGTTATGAAAAACATGAAACTTTAATAACAAGAATCAATAAAATATGCTTATGTTCCATAAATTTGCTTATCACCTGTCTCTCCACTAATAATGATAAACACATGACCAAGAATCATTTAAGACTTTATTAAGGTTGTAATGTAAGGCTAAGGTCAAGGTATGATAAAAGTAATTTAGGCTTAAGTATCCTAACAATGTATTACATGTCTACGATCATCCATAATTGAGCTACCAAAGTAAAAAAAAGTAAGCTTGACTAAAGAATCACCCCCCAAACTTTGTTCTTGCCCACTTTTTCTTTCTTTTCTTTCTTTTTTTCCTTTCTTTGCTTTTTCACCACTTTATTTTTTTTTTTTTTCCTTTTCTTTTCCTTTTCTTTTTCACAACTTTTTCTTCTTTTATTTTTTTCCTTTTTTTATTTTTTATTTTTTATTTCCCATTCTTTTTCCAAGCTCTACCATTCCTCCCTAATAATGTATAGCTCACAAATGGTGAATAAATATCCTAATGCATATAGGGTAAGGGACCAAAAAGATAGGAAATATCAAAATAAGCCTATAGGCTTGTAATGTGGTTAAAAACATAAATAAAAGGATATCATAAGTCTCAAATGGGGCGACTATGGAAGAATTATATCAAAGATGACTCAAAAGGCTCAATCGATCCAAAGATAGCCTATATCATTTCCCTAATCATGTGTCATCATTAAAAAAAAAATCTAGAATCATGAAACACCACTTCAAATACTAGTGCAAAAAATATCTCATGCTCACATAATCAATACTAGATAAAAAATGCAATTCAATGTTTAAAAGCATCACTCGCAAATGAATACCGTATTTAAGAATTCACTAAACCTAAGTATCATCTCATATTTCACACACATTTAATCTTTTCCTAAAGCTATATTCATTATCAATCACTACCTATCATTGGCTTCATAAAGAACTAATCAAAGAAAGCATAATAATAATTCAAGCTACCAAATGTTAAGCTTAATTTCGAGTCAAAAATCAAAGAAAATTCGAAAAAATTTTCAATATTTGAGCAATTTTCCTATACCCCTAACTTAAACAACACATTGTCTTCAATGTGTAAGCATAAAGCAATAAAGCACAAAAGATAAGAATAAGGAAACTCTCTTATCATCATGAAGACATGGTGACCAAATCTCCCATCAAAGCTTTAGCCGAAAATAGTGCATCCTTTTTAACTTATTGAACAAACAAAACAAAAAAAAATAACTACACAAAGAAATGACATCATTATGTTCAAGAAAAGATAAGCAAATATATGAAAACAAGACATGAAATGTAAAGCATAGGTTGCCTCCTAAGAAGCACTTTATTTAAAAGTCAAAAGCTAGACTATGATTGGTATTAGAGAATCACACCACATTTCCTTCCTAAATCTACCCATTTCATTCTCTTTCTTTACACCCAATATGTAACAATAAACTCTTAATGAACACAATGTTCTAGGGTAGAATTGTGCCCCACCTTTATGAATAATCTAAGTATATTGCAATCAAGACCAATAGAGGTGGTCATTGGCTTCAGTACCAATGAATAAGGCATAATCATGGAGAATATAGGCTTAGGCTTTGAGATGAAAAAGTCCTCGAAAGATGGTATAAGTGTAAATTCAACAATGGTTATGTCTAATGGTGGAGTCAAACAACCTTTATCACAATAATTAAATAGTGGGTTCTCAAGCACATGCATTTTCAACTCATCAAAGCAATTAAATAATCGAGAAAATAGCATGGTTATACTATGAGGTTAACTTTCCTACTGATTAAAACCAACGCTAAGACCTTATTGCAAATCAAAGTAGGGAATTGAACCATCTTCTCGAAAATCCATATCATTCACTTTTTTCTCCATAGATGGTATATCTAAATGAAGCTCAAAAAATGAAGTGTCTATAGTTTTGGCCAAAAGATCAATTAATGGAAAAGCTACTAGACAAGTAAGTTCTTTTTTAATAAGTTCTTCATTATTCTTAAACTTAATACTAGATTTAAGAAGGAATCTGTCCAAGAGCTTAAATGATCTATTTAGTAAGCTTGCCTTATCAAGACATATATCCACCTCATGCTCTCCACACAAATGAGTAAATGATCATCAAAGAACTTAAGAAATGGCATAAGAGGAATATCAAGCTCAACTTATTCTTGAATGTTATCCTTTGTCTCAGCTTCCCTAAATGATCCATCACTAATCACTTTCTTAGCCCTAAACTTATTCTCTACCTCTTCTATCTCTACTTTCACAACTTTTACAAAATGTGGTTTCATCAACACAAATAGGCTCATCATCATTATCATCATTCCACATTGGTCCTCGTCTTCTTAAATGATTTCCAAATGTATGCTCCTCTTCTCCTTCTAACAAGGTGTTGACTTTGTAGTCCTAAACATAGTATCTAAAAGGTAAGTACTTAAGATATGTGCATTTTGATCATATAGCCTAGAATTCCTAATACATGCCTCTAGGTCTTATTGGTATTTATCTTGAGTTTGGAACAATTCAATAAACATCTCCTCAAGGGATGGTTTCTTTTCTTATGTGAGAGGTGGTAGTGAATATGGTGTGGATGGAAAGTGATGTGTAGATGAATGGCACCATAATGGAGAAAATTGTTGTTGTGGTGGAATATAGTGTGGCACTTGCAAAACTTTCAATGATAGTGGAGAATGTTGGTATGGCAGAGGGTTTTATGAAAGTGTATGCTTGATAGGGTAAGTCAAGGTGTATTGAGGTGGTGAACTAAAGGAATACCCTACACTACTATCCCACATGTTCTTAGGCTAATCTTCCCAAGTATGACTAGTGTAGGTGTTTGAGTGAGACTGGAAGTATTGGTCAAAGATACACCTATCACTATGGTAAACTCCACCATACACTTGACCATTATCATGTGAGTTTGGAAAATTATGGACAAAAGTATACTCCGGATCATACCTAGCTTTAGTGGTTTTTACTTCATTTTTTATAGATTCAAATTTTTTGATCAAACCTTTAAGGGTCAACTCTATTTTGGCATTATCTTTCTCACTAGGCCATGGTCCTAGGTAGTCATTAAAATAAGGTCTAGCATGGTTCACATGGTGCTAGATTACCTCAAAAGTATTGGAATCCCACATGTGAAAAAAAATACTAAACAAAAATCTACACAATTAAAGTTAGTCGTGTACAACTTAAGGAAACAAAAACAAGGCAAGTTAGTACTTAGCCTAACAAAAGTACACTAAATGTGAACCTATCTATAGAGAGCGTGGTGAAGTAAGATATTAGCCTAAGACTCTTTACATCTAATCTCAAGCAACGGTGCCAAAAACTTGATTGGACAAAACTCTACAACCATTCAACTTATAATAGAGACTATAAAAGTCTAGATGTTGATCCCATGAGGATTAGTTAAAGATATTCCTTAGCTAAGTACTTATTATCCCATACTCTTCTAAAGTTGATTTGATAAAAAAATAAGCATGAAAATTAACTATAAAAATAAAAGTGAATAAGGCATCAAAAATATAAAAATAAGTAAATGAGAAAATGAACAAAAAAAGTAATGATGCTACAAAACGAAAAATATAGTAGCTAAATCAAGATAAAAAAAATTTAACTGAAATTGAAGTAATGAAAATTCAAAATGCAACTAAACTTGCAAAACTTGCAAAATCGAAATATAAAGCTACAATATAGGAAAACTATGACTCCAAGAATAAAACCTAATTTTAAAAGTTAACAAATTTCATGAAATCAAACTTGAAATAAAAAAAAATTAATGCAATAAAATAAAAACAAAAATTAAATGCAAATAATGGAAGAAAATTATAAAATCCAAGCTAAAGGTTGAAAAACCAAAACCAGTTGTAAATTTGGAAACCAAACTTTAAACTAAAAATTTGGACTTAAATTGCACAAAATCAATGGAATATGAACCATAAATTAAGAGAACATTAAAGGAGCAATGTGAGAAACTAATTTGAAGAACAATATTGAAAAGAAAGTGCAAGAATTAACAAGAAAAAGTTAGAATTGAAACTGAGTTCATAGCAGCATCTACCAAATCAAATGAGAAAAAAATTAGACTTAAATTTTCTAGAGAGAATAAACTAAAACTGAGCTGAAGCAAGTTAAATCAACAACTTTACTACATGATTCAACAAAGTAATTGCATAAAAAATGAGAAATTCTAGTTCATTGAACTAAAAATTTAAACAGCACATAATTCTAGAAAATAGAACATCATATAAGAAAATTAACCAAATAGCAATGAAAAGCATGAAATAATTGCTCAAAGTTAAAAAAAAGCAAGATAACAAGTAGAAATAAAAATCTAAGAAAGAGAAAGAATGCAAACAAATTGCCAAAGTGGAGAGAAGTCCACACCAAACTTTCTAGATCAAAACTAGAATTGCACTATCATTGCATCTAGCCGGATCATCCAAGCTTGATCTGGAATGCTATGGAGTGAGTTTGAAGCTAAATTTTTACTACATTGTAGCTAATTGAATTAGGAAACTGTGAAAATAAAATTTAAGCAAAAAAAAGTAAGATTTGAATATGATATGCTCTAAAAACCGCTAATAGGTCAGAATTACCATATTCAAAAATAGATTTGCATATCAATAAGAACTCAACAAATTTGAGGTAGAAAATGAATTCAAATGCAAATTTTATTGAAAGATTCTAAAAGAGCACTTAAAAACACTTAAGAAACAATAAGATTACAATGAAATTCAAAAGAAAAATGCTAGAAAATAATGTTTGGCTACTGAGAAAATGAAAATTGCATAAAAGAAAGAGTAGGAAAAATAAAGAAGAAAAATTTAAATCCTAATCTAACTCTCCTCTTGTGGCTAGCCCTCTCCTCTTATTTATAGGTAGAGAGGAGAAGCTTAAGGTCCTAAAAAATTTATAAAATTATTCATTTGGCTAGGCACTTTTGGAGCTTTCTTCATTTGCTATGTTAGTTATTGGTGCACACAGTTTTTGGCTTGGTTGTTTGGCACATATTCTCTTCCCAAATTTGCAAACTGATTTTAGGTGTAATATCTACTCCACAAAGTCAACTTAATGACCAATCACAACCTCTTAAAATGCCATATCAGCTCCTCTCTTTGATGCACTTGAGTCCAATTGATGATGCCTTGTAACTTTGTGCTCATCCATGCACTTCCATGCACTTCCATGCACATATCCTTTTTGCATGTCTTTCATTCTCTTTTTTTTTTTTAGCAAAATTTTAAACACTTTATGAATATATTTATCCTATAAAAACTAGGAAATTAGTACTAAAAAATATGCAAGTGAAATTAATAAAAACCCCCAATGTCAATTTTGCCTCAATGATACTAGTTAAGGCCAATTGCATAAATTGCACAAAGAATCCTCCAAATTTGTATAGAAAAGCCCAAAATTCCTCAACTCCTTTATTTGTACCTAAACATGAGATAAATGTGTAGTTAGGAGTAATTTTGCCAAAAATCCCAAGGAATAAACCAAAATATAAGTCAAATTGCACTAAAATTGAGCATGAAAATACTAAAATTTTAGTGCAATCATGTTGCATAAGGACTTTTTGATCAATTTACAAGAGTTTAAACTCCAAGATAGACACCTTAAAAGAGATAAAGGCTAAAGTTTTGATTCAAGGTTAAAATTCAAGAATGATTTTTTTATTTTTATTTGAAGAGAGTTTGAACCCAAGTCAACTAAATCAAGAAGATGAGTCATGGATATGCCTTAGCCAAATATGTATTTGTTTTCAAGATAAACAATTTGAAGATTGCTCTTGGATTTCAACCTTAGTCAAAATTCCCATTCAAGATAAAGATGACATGGCAAGATAAGTGTGCATTGAAGACCAATCTAAGAAGACCATTCAGCCAACATTTATCATTAAAGATCCCACATTCAATCAAATACTTCCAAGATCAAGATAACATGTAATCTATTAGGGGTTTGAATTAGAATCTAACTTTGCAATTCTTATCACCCTTTGGCCAAACTTAGTCCTATAAATATGCCAACCATCCTCACTTGTAAACACATCTTAGATCTCTTCTCACTCTTTTCCCTCTTTTATTTTTCTCCCTTTGTATGGTTTTGCTTAGTTTTCTTTATATCTTGGCTAGGGTGACAAACTAGCCTAAATTTTTTGTAATTCTTTTCACTCTTAGTTAGGATGACAGAATAGCCATACTTTTGTTTTCTCAAAGCTAATTTTAATTAGGGCTGTAAATAAACCAAACTTGACTAAATGAACGTATGTTTGTGTTTGGTTTATGTTCGTTAAGAAAATTGCTCTGTTCCTTCATGTTCATTCATTTAAATAATAAGTTGTTTACATTCAATTTATGTTCATTCGATTAAGTTAAACGAGCTCATTCATGACCATTAAATGAACATGTTCATGAATGTATATAAATGAACATATTCCTAAGCAATAAACAAAACATAACCAAACAAATTTAAAAAAACAAATCGTAAACAAATATAAGTGAACCCAAACAAACATAAACAAACCTTAAAATAGGATTAGGGTAAGGGATAAAAATAATTTTTTTAGTGCTATTATAAACAAACAACAAATAAACAATAAACGAATGAGCTTTAAACGAACCTTAAATGAGCTTGTTCACGAACATAAACAACCAAACAAACCTTTGCTCGTATTCAGTTCATTTAAAAAACAAACATCAAAATGTTGTTCAAGATCATTTGTTAAGCTTAATAAATAAACAAAAACTAAACATGTTCACAAACAATTTATCAAAAGCTCTATTCGTTTACACTTTGTTTTTAATACAAGTTCTCTTTCTATTTTCAGTCAAAGCTCTCTTTGTTCACTTTGCTCGTACAACTTTCTTTCTCTTCAGGCACTCTTGATTTTCTTTTGTTTCTTGTATAATCGGCCTGCCTTTATAAACTACCAAGTGACAATTGGTTAGTTTCATTATTCGCTTTTGTATAATCTCAATCTTTTTTTGATTGTCTAAATATAAGGTTTGAAAACACCTCCTTTGGTACTTGGTTTTGCACCAACACTCAAAATCATAATCCTCATGGGAATGATACTCTACTTTCTCACTTTATTACTTGATGTAATCTGTGCACTTGCAGGCTATATAAAAAGCAACAATCAAGTTTTTTGATCACTTAGCAAGGAGAAAACTTCCAATTCCATCATCATCATAATTGCCACCTCCGGCTAGCACTAGAATTAAATCTTCCATGACTTTTAGAAAAAAAATGCAAAAGGATTTTTGAAATGAAATTTTTCAGATATAAAGAACTATGAAATGAAAATGTGCAAAAAAAAATTTGGATCAAAACTTGCAAGGATTCATTGAGAAAAGCTAGGAAAACAGAAAAGTATTGTAGAAGAAAATTTAGCCAAACAACATCGTAAAAGTAAAAAGAATGCAATTGAAAGTGCAAGAAATCTTACAGAAAATTAAAGTGCATTATAAGAAATTGAAATGACATGAAATGTAAGTGCAAGAAAAAGTAAATTTTGCAAGAAAATTAAAGCATTTTCTCTCCAAATAGCCCTCTAAATGAATAAGGAGGAAACTACCTAAAGAGAAAATGAGCAAGATGTGTAAATTGCTACAAATGAAAGAAACTAACTCCTTTTCCTTAGCCAGCTACTACTCTTATTTATAAACCAAGGAGGATGTATTCTAGCCAATCATATTACAAGAAAAAGTCAGCTAGGATGCCACAAAAGCTAGATATTTCAATGTAATCAAAGTTTGTTTCATATGCTTCTCATTTGCACTGTTCTTTTTATCTTCAAGCTTCCTTCCTTTACTCTCTGCATCTTTAAAAAGTCAGAATTTGACCAATTGGGAGCCTCTAAGATGCCAACTAAGTAGTTGTCCATTGACCTTCCACTTCAATTGTATTTGGGCATCACTTTCACCCATGCACACATGATGCAACACACGACTAGCAAGGAATCTTCATGAAATTTTAAACACCAACTTTTGCTAATCCTCATCTTCAAATTCTAGCCAATAGGAAGCCCTTTAATTGCCAACTTAGCCATGAAAAATTCCAAAAAATTCTAGTTCCAAAATTGCTCCATAACCATTACTATGCTTATCTTCCTTCTTAAGTTCATGCAACTTTACCACAAAGGTGACAAACACTTTATTATGCTAAAAAGGAAAAATAAGCATGGAGAATATAAAGATGAAGACTTGAATTGAAGCTCAATTAAGCTTAAATTGCAAAGAAGTAATGAAGAAAAATTAAAAAATTCTCCTAATAGTGGCAATTAAGAAAGTAAAAATAAGATTTTATTTAAATTTTTTATATTTATTCAATAACTTTTTTCGACCCTTTAAACTGACTTCATAAGTAAAAAACCTTTAAAGGCATTTTAAAAGGCTGATAAAAATCTTTATTTTATTTAAAGCATTTATATTTATTGAATGGATTATATTGACACTTAAAATCACTCTTAAAAGTCTTATTTTATTTTTATTTGAATGTTTTTACTTTTCCAAATTACCATTAACCTTAAATTTAGATAGTTCAAATTTCAATTAAATTTACTCATGTAATTTAAGGAACAACCCAATTTTAATTTCAAGTTAACCATTTTTCTAACCGAAAAATACTATGACATTCAAAAATTTATAAATTATTATTTTGCATGAAACAAGCATGTAATAGTCAATATGATTTTATTTACACAAGTAAACAAAATTAATAAAGAGAGTACCACCATGTAATCAAAGTTAACAAAAAGAGTCACCTAAGAAGAAAAAAAAATCATTAGAACCTAATTCTAAAGTAATAACAATGAACAACATCCTAATCTTTATAAGAGAACAACCTTAAGGAATTGATCCAATTAGAAAACAAACCAAAAAGTTATCAAAATATCAATGATTGACAAGTCTAATGCAATAACTTCATTCTCAAAGCTTCCATCTTTCATTAGTTATTTGAATGTAATGACCTTATCGAACTCAATGCGCATGAGACCTACAATAACAAAATTCATTCAAGTTAATAAACTAAGCAATCTCAAATATATATTTGAAACGATAACAAAATATTTAGATTCCAATATTAGGCAAACCCATATTCAATTTTCAATTTTCAATTTTTTTCATATCACGAGACTAATACATATTTCCACATCACAAGACTAATTAGGATCCTATGTTCCAAAACAAATTCATTCTAATACATATTTTAAACAACCATATCATCATAGGATCCTATGTTCCAGAACAAAGTCATTATCAGATACACATTTTAAACAGCCATATCATGTCAATTTGATGTCTTAGGTTATGTAATATCATATCTGATACAAAGTCTAAGCCATGAATGCATTTACATGCTAATGGAAAACCTAATTCTGTCTCAAACATTTCCCAAATATGTGAATAACCAAAAGTTGGGATAATACAGACATGGTCATTTATTTCTTAGAGAAAAGTAAAGATTGTTCCAAAAAAGCATACCTAATCCTTGGTAAGTGAGGATTGTATAGAATTTCCTCTTTCATTTTGATTATGTATAATTAATGAGTTTATATAAGCATACCATCTACACATGTAAGAAACGAAATGAATCAACTTATATCTTGTAATGAATCCTTTGTAATCATGAGCTGGATATGATAATGCCTCATCAGGCAATGTAAAAATCTAGACCCATGAAACAAAAAATGTACTTATTTTTAGTTTTAAAATTATGATAATTACAAGAAAGAATTGAGTAGTTATTAAACAAAGGGCCCAGAATAAATCTCTTATCATTACTTGTAAAGGCACTGACTTGTAGAGTAGCTATGAACTACCAACCTGCAAACAATGTTAATTGGTACTAGTCAATTGCCACAAAAACCTTGGACCACTAAAGAAATTATCTTAAAAACTATAGTAGACAAATGTGTTGGAAAATAACCCAAATATGACATTCTTATCCATATGAAGGTCACCATGTTTCTATCACATATACGACCAACACAATGTGATACTCATAACTGAAAATCAACAATAAAAAGAATAACCATGATAACACTATTATTTTAGTTGCCTACATCATTGATAAGTTATAATGTCAAATTAGTAATGATTCAACTAGTAATTAGTTTACTTTGACTTAAATGAAGAGCCAAAACAAAGGGTATGAATGTGACTCGATATACATTAGCTTTAGCTACTTGCTCATTTTAAAGGTTAAATGAAGTATGAAAAACCAAAAGCAGTAGCAAAAGTGGTAACTAAATATAGCTTTGAGCAATCACTACAAATTAAGATATATACATATGAAATTTTAAAAGACAAATCAATTTCCTAAAATACAGTCCTCAGTGATAAATACGATAAACATTGATTGATTATAAATATCACTATGTTGACTCCAAGTAGGTGATTGACACCATGTCAACTTATAGAAACATCTTGTAGAACAAGTATGCTTTTTTTTTCCCTCTTTACAGATGTAAGGGAAGAAACATATACTTGTGCACAAATTATTTCAGTTAAACCAACATTTTTGTTGATGTAAACTCAATAAAGCATAGGCTCAAATAAAATTATTTCTTAGAAAATTATGCAAATATTAATTTTGTCTCTATCATGGTTTATAAGAAAAATGAAGATTAACTATAAACAACTTTTGGCTTTGCAATAATGAATTCTAATGTGAAGTGAAATCAATACTTTGATTTTGGCCAGCATGAACTTCATTAACTCATTAAAGAGAAAGAATAAATTGAATATTTTTAGACAAACCGAGAAAAAAAGCTAAAACACACACCACACAAATCTGGCAACTTCCATGTTCACCATAGTGTAGTATATGATAGTTGCCAAATAAAACAGTGGATACTTTCCAAGTAGTTAATACAAGTTGGATTAAACTCCTTTTAAATTGGCAACATTACATATATTCAGATTGTCTATTCTTTGGTAAAAAATGATTGAGAATCAAATGGAATTTTAGAAAACAAGATCCAAAACATGTAAGCATCAAACAAACATACAATAGTTAAGCACTGTAATTATAGCAATAGACAAGCATACAACAAATATATTTGTGACTATGCATTTATAACCGTATATAAACTAAAAGTGTTAGCAAGAAGCATAGATGATTAAAGTTAATATTACCTAGTGCTAGTGTTACAGTCCGTAAGAACAGGCCTAGAGGTTCTCTTCGACACAAGGAGTGGTTCTAGCTCAAGTAGAACCAAGTCAGAACCTAAGTCAGAATGCAAGGGAGAATAGGCTCAAAAGCTCAATAGAGGTCTTGGGGGTAAGATCATGACCAAGAAAGGGTGTGCAGGCACTGAAACAAGCTCTAAGAACCCAAGCTAGGGGATCAAATTTGGTAGCTCTAAGATAGGCCTAGGCACGAGCAAAACAAATCCAGGTGGAGCTCAGGGAGGGGCTTAGACATGGACACTACTAAAGGAAGAGTCCACCTAGTTCAAATTCATTTATGATAAAGTTTTCTAAATTTTGGACTCTTCATTATAATCTCTTGTAATGCTTGGACACTTTATAAGTCATTAGTAGGATTAATCTCAGCCATAGATGTAAGAGGGATTCAACTATAAATAGAGGGTTCCCTTACCCTCATGATGTACACCACAACTTAAATGAATACAAGTTTCTTCTTGCCTTATCTCTCTTTTGTCTCTTTAGCCTTTCTTCAAACACTTTATGTTCGATCTTGTTTAGCACCAGCTTGGGCAATTAGCTTAGAGTATTAAATGCCTGGGCATCGATTTGAGTGTTAGGCTAATCTTGGAAATTAAGGCCCAAGAGCCGCATAACCCTGGAGTTAGAGTCTCTACCTATGATAGTTGGCATTAGAGCCTAGTTTAAACTGAATTTAGTAACCAAAGCTTAGTCTAAAATCAGTAATGGAAGCTAGTCCATAGAAGGTGTTAATGTAGGGTGCTACTAGAATCAGAGCTAACTTTGGGAGGAGGTTCAAATGTATTGGTGTTGGCATTCTACTGTATGGTGCAAGAATCCTAAATCATGGCTATGCTCATGTGCTAGTGAAACCCACTAGTGTGCAAGGTGTGGGCGTGTTAGAGTACAGAATAGTTGCTCAATAAATTGCTACTATGGTGGTATGCGTGTGTTGGGTGTGCAGCACATGTGTGCAAACTAGTGCCTGATCGAAAGTGCAGGGTGTGATGAGCTAGTGTGTAGACTGGTGCCTGATAATGTGTACTATGTTTGTGTGTTGGTTTGTTCGGACTAGGATTAGGACTACTAGAGTGTTGCTAGAAGGTTGAGGTAATCTTTTTGGTTCGTGCATTCATGATTGATAGTTTGTGTTTAGGCTATGGTATGGCTAGGGAAAACTAGATAGAAAGCTAGGGCAAGGGCTTTGAGGAGCGCCCACCTATAGGTAAAGGATAAAAGACTAGATTGAGAGTTATGATGATGTCTTTAGACACCTAACTGCAAAAGTGTAAAGTGACCGTTGTTAACTTAAAGGACAAGTTCAAGGATAGGGAAAGATCTTTAAACGAGGAATAGAGGTGCTCACCTAGTGGAATGAAGAGTTGGAGGCCATAGTGACAACCTTATGTGAAGAGCTATAGAGGTTCAAGGTTGATGATGCTATGTTGTGGGCTATCATGGTTGTTGGTATGGGCTTAGGACCCAAGGTAGAGGTGCTTAAGCATTTCATGGATGGTCCATAGGTAAAGGCTGAGCTGCAATAGATAGGCATGCAAAAGTCGAGTTAGGCCAATGTTGTTATAGAATTAATGACTCAAGTTGAGTGCACTAAAACCTCAAAGCCTAAGAGTAAAGGCAATAGTGGAGGAGACATAGGTAGCAATTCCTTAAAGGAGGAAGAGGCTATAAAGAAGCACAAATTTAGTAAAGCTGATAAAGCCACCATAGACAGGGGTAAAAAATGAAAGCCCTTGAGTTGCTTTTTGTGTGTCAATTCACATAGGGTTAAGAAGTGCCTGAGACATGTGAAGCTTTCAACCATTAACTAGGTAGAAAGGCTATACAAAGGCAAGAGTAGTAGTAGTGATTAACAGTACTAAGAAAAGTCTATGTTGATATGGCTCGGTAGTATTAGATTCTATCGAGAGGTTAGGATCACTCTAAGAGTTGAAGGGAAAATGGCAGTTAAGTGCTATAGCATGAGTTTAAAAGCACAGCCGATCCCTCTAGAAAAAGTGTGTAACAAGCAATTCAAAATAAGCAAAGAAAGTATCAATACTATAAGGGAAATGGACTATTGCAAGCTAGTGCTGATGATGTTTAGATTGAGAACCATGGAGGCCAATAGAGTATTATTCGAGTAAAGGACCAAGATGATGAAAAATTGGTTTGTGAGGTAAAAGATGAAGTGACTTACATAGGAGCCTATAGTCTAAGCAAACATCCCCCTAGCAAAAGAATGAGTGGGGAAGATTGTCATGGTCTACGAGAAAAGGCCAAGCTTAGGGTTCTCTCCAAGATAGGGAGTGGTTCTATTTTAAGCAAGACAAAATCAGAATGGCAAGGAAAACAGGCCTAGAGGTTCAATGGAGGTCTTAGGGGTAGGACTATGACCTAGAAAATGTGTGCAGGCACTAAAATGGGCTTCAAAAACCCAAGAAAGCAGATTCAATTTGGTAGCTTTGAGACAAGCCTAGGCCTTGGCATAGCTATGAGCCTAAGTGTGAGTAGAACAAATCTAGGCATGGGCCCATGAAGGGGCTAAACACAAGCACTACTAAAAGAAGAGTCCCATCTAGTTTAAACTTTTTTCTGATAAAGTTTTTTGAATTTTGAACTCTTTATTGTAATCTCTTGTAATTTTTGGACTCTTTGTGAACCATTAGATAGGATTAATCTTAGCCATAGATGTAAAGGGGACTCAACGATAAATAAAGGGTTCCTTCACCCTTATGATGTACACTATAACTTGAGTAAATACAAGTTTACTCTTACCTTATCTCTTTCTTTTCTCTTTAGCCTTTTCTTAAACACTTTTTATATAGCCTTGTTTAGTAGCAACTTAGGTAATTGTCCCTAGAGTATTAAGTGCCTAAGCATCGGTTCAAGTATTAAGCTAATCTTAGGCACTTCAGGAGTCTATTCCTAAGCCCAAGAGCCACACGAGCCTAAAGTTAGAGTCTCGGCCCATGGCACAAATGCAAATTGAAAAGAACTTTCTGTATTCTTAGTTGTCACCTCATCTAATAAAATAACCTACCAAAATGAGGCAAGTTAGAAACTAGTAAGCACATAACCAAATGTGAAATCATTATGTACCATTTACACACTCCAAAGACTAACCTAACAAGTACAGTAACAAGCATGGTAAAAATAGAAATAAAATGGAAAAGATGCATCATGATTAGGTTGCTCAAACAACTTTTTATGAAAAAGTTTTAAATTTTACTTTGATGATTGATTATCTGTAAGTGTATAGATTTGAAATAAGTAATAAAATTGTAAGTAAGATTTGTTCCTACGGAGACTATAAATAAAGGTAATACTAAGTACTAAAATTAGCAGATCTTAGATTATATTTAGATAAATCAAAACTAATATGCAAGAACCAATTTAAACTACTTAACTAGTCAAAACAAAAAATTAACTTATGCAAGAATTAACTTAAACAAATTAACAATGTAAAAATAGAAATTTAAAATGCATGAACAACAAATTAACTAAAACAACAACAAATTAACTTAAAACAGAAATTAAAGATAGAAATTTACATATGCTATAATAATAAAACCAAAATTAAATAACAACCTAATCAATTAACATGAAAATATGAATGATTAAACTAAAACAAAAGCTTGAAACTAAATATAAGCTTAAATCAAATTAGAGGAACTTAAGGATAGCAATTAAACCTAATCTAACATGCTTGAAACTTAAATAAGGCACATAAATTGAAATTTCATTAAACAAAATTTAACTTTAACTTAAAACAAGCAAGAATGTAAAACCTAACCTAATAAACTTAAACTTTACCATATGCAATTGAATTTAACTCAAGAAATTTAAATTAAACTAAAACAATAGTTGGAAATTTAAATCGCATGAACTAAAATAGAACATTATTAACTTAAACGAAAACATCAATTTAAAGTGAATTAAATAGCAAGAACATGAATTTAAAAGCTTTTAAACTTAGATTAAACTAAAATAATATATAAAGTGCTTGAAAATTTTAAATTAAATTACAAAAACTTAAAAGACCTTGAAAGTAATTAACTTGAAAACTTAAGAGAACAAAGAAAAAAAAATTAAAAGAACAATGACTGCTCTATTACCCCACGTATAAAATAAAAAGAAATTAAAGAACAAAAATAAATAAATAAATAAAAGAAAACCCTATAAAGCTATTGGATGGGTTGTCACTTTAGTAATACTCTTCCTATCTCCTAAAACTAGTTATTTATACACAAAGAAACCTTAGATAGGTATGGCTGCTTTGGTCTCTTAAGTTGGTAGAATTCCTAGAATTCTTAGTTGATTTTTGCTTGAATTATTGAGTGGGAGAACACTTCTTGATATTGTTGTTGTTAATTTGAACTGAATCTCTTCATAGGAAAACACCTTGGCTGAATCTTGACTTTTAATAGGTGGATGGCTATTGAGTTGTCTCTTATTGAAGGTTTCTTGATGTTTGAACTTCTTAAAAGAGAGATGAATTATGCAACTGACTTTTTTAATTGAGAAGAGACTTGTTCTCTTTTAAACTCACTCAAGCAGCTGAGCTCTTAAAGTCCTAACTTTGAGCAACTTGCAACCTTCTTTTTGCAAGAAGTTTGGTATAGTTTAAATCTTTTAGCAGCTTAACATCTTAAAGCTTTTTATTGCTTAACTCTTCTTAAACACTTTCTTGATGAATTCTTGAAAAATTGAATCTCTAAAATTAGAAGAATGATGTGCAGCTAGGTTTTTATGTTGGTATATACCCTAAGACCAACCGAATTAGCTATGAGATGCATGTCATATTATGCATTTCTATTATTATCAAAGGCATTCTTTATCTATAAGGTTGTATACATATAAATAATATTACTCTTTATAGAAAAAGTCCCTAGAATAACTATGCTTTGCAAGGGATTTATAATGAGATTGTAATTATGAGATCATTATTACATAAAAGCTACATGTTTTGAAAATAGTTCCTAATCGATGTTTTATCAATAAAAGGACATTGACAAAAGCTGTTAAGTCTAGCACATGGTTATGCTCTTGCTTATGAAACAAGAAATCGATATCATATGTTAAAGTTTAGGTAAACTTGAGCTAACATGTGGGTGCTTGTTGCAAGAACAAGTTCACTGAACATGACTTAAGAAAAGAAAGCTATATGGTAGTTCATGTAGTGTTTATAGCTACATTCTCATGTGAAGTTTGTATAAGTGATCCTTTGACTTGAGATTAGTTATGATCTTATATGATAAGCATTATACTTTGACTTTACTTATGGTTCTAACCGAGATTGCTCTAATCAAGTATTGTTGGGTATAACATAAGGCATATGAAGATGCATAAAGTAATCAAGATGGGATTCATCACCTTATGTGATCAAAAGAGTATCTCAATTAGTCTTGCTTGAATTAACTCAATAAATCTTTGACCAAAGTGAAATAAGAATTTAGAATTGTTCTAAAGCATATTTATGAGTTAATATCAAGGGCAAGACTTAACATGGATGAACAAAAATTGAGTATACACTAAACCATGCTCAATATTCAAGCTAAAATGTTTAGATGAAAAGATATTAATTATTCAACAAGATCTATAAACATGAGATTGGCTAATGTAGCTACCACTGATCATGATCTATAAACATGAGATTGGCTAATTGGAGAATTAGTGATAAAGTTAAAAGATTTGATTCATCTAAGTCAAATATAAAGGATTACAATGCATATGTTTATTGACAACATACTAAGGAACCTAATTAGTCACACACAATAGGATAATTACAAAAGATTAAAATTGGGAAAAATTAAGTTGGACTTAATTTGATTTGGGTTAGACCCAAAGATAGAGGAAATAAACAAGAGACACATTGTCTACTTATTATGTACATTCGGCTAGCATAAGGGCTAATTGGGAATTATGCAACTTATGTACAACCTTAAGTTAGCAGAAGCCCCTTATATAAAGAACTTAAGCCACCCCCTCTCTTTTAGCATTCTAAGCGAATACACATCAAATGTGTTGAGAACAATTGAGAGAAAAATTAAAGAGGGCAACCAACTAATCTCATTAGCTAAAGATTTTAGTTTTGAGTTCTTCCCATCCCTTGGAGAAGGCTCTTTCACTTTGTTCATGTGGTCACCATTCGAGGCTATACATTTGGACAACTTT
The DNA here is from genome assembly GCF_002303985.1 of Durio zibethinus. Next base: position 13,906,691 of record NW_019168470.1, on the reverse strand, counting down.
AGACTTGCAAAGCAAATCGATGATCTCTTCCTTAGTGCAAAGTGAAGTCGACACAAAAGGTAATATACTAATACCCGAAACTAATTGTTCTGTTTGTATGATCTTAATTGTTCTTGGCTTTTAAGAGTTGAAAAATTTTAAAATTCCTCAGCTAATATTCTATATATTGATACACAATTTCCTTCATTTTTAAGATATCAAAATATTTAAGCCTTCTAGAAAAATGATCTTGATGTGTTCTTCTAGTTGAATTTGAAATTGAAGATTTCTTAGAGTTATTTTTAAATTTGAAGCAACTTCTTAAATAGAACAATGTGTATGCTGCCTTTTTTAAACTTCTATTTAATTTCATGCAAATCTTACCCTAAATAGAATTAACAAAAATCTAATCAAGGTAGCAATTCCTCCTTTGGCAAGGAAAACTAATGACTGTTTGGATTATTCCAATATGGATAGATTTCAATCTCTTACCAAGTTATCATGCCACATAAGCTTCTAAGTCATCCCTCTTAGCCAATGAAAGAAGACTTGTTGCCATGTTATCCATGGCAATCCTAATGGATATGCATCTACATAAGCTATTATGGAGTTGCATTCAACTTGAAATTACACATATATCCCTTATACTAGCTGATTATCCCATATATAATTATGCATGAATTTTTTGAAATTCTCATCAAGATTCAACTAGTCTCAACCACATAGGTGCAGCTAAACAAATATTTCACAATTTTATCACTTCCACTTCAAAATTTTCCAAGAATTCCTAGAATAAACAAGAACATGCCAAAAACCATCCAAAAATTCTCCAAATGCATCAAGAACCTATTAAGATTGATCAAGAATTCCCAAGTTCATCTAGATTTCCTACATAAAGGCAAATTAAACACATTTAGTGTAAAAAGATCATTATTTAACCAATAACTAAGAAAAATTTACCATAAGCGCTAAAAATAGCTTTATTTATAGAGTTATCAAAAGATGCCAACAAATAAAAACCAAATACTTAAAAACGTTATAGGGGAATAGGTCTTTAGGGATGTTTCTTTTCACATTTAATGGTGTTTATAAACATTGCTAAACGATTGATAGCGCTTGTGAAAAATGTCGCTAAGAGTATGAGCTATACCTGTGTCAAGGAATATAGTGGCATTTTAGAGAAAAAACATTGCTATCTTGTCTATCCATCTAGGAAATATGCCACTAAATTTAGCAATGTTTTTAGGTACAAACGCTGCTAAATTTAATGGCATTTCTATCTAAAAATGTTGCTAAATTAAGAATTTTACTTTTTTTTTCAATATTTACTGCTATAATTAAATTAAAAAATTATTGAAAGAAATAAAAATGAATTGAAATTCATAAATTGAATATTATAAATATTTAATTATCTAATATCTAAATACATAATTTGTTCCAATATGAATATAACTACATAGTTTAATATTATAACATTTAAATTCTTTAAGTACATTAACTAGAAATTTAAAAAGTATGAAGACTTGGAGTACTGCCAGATGATGAAGGATTTTTCCCACCATGATCACTATTGTGCTCATAAACCTGCTAAATAAAGTAAAACAAGTTTTTACACTTAATAATAAGCTATTTCTAATATTAAAAAATATGATTAGTTACTAAATTTAATACTTGAGCTAGCAGACTACCTAGATTGGTTCCTGGAAATTATTGTTGCACAAAATTTATAAGTGTTAAATCAATCATGCAACTGCTAAAATCTTTCATGCTCTGATCCATTCTAGCATGCATTTCTTCAATTCTAGCACATTTCTCTTCTAGCTTGGCATGCTCTACTTCTCTTTCTACTTTTATTTGCTCGACATGTACTTGCATAATTTGCAATCTCTCTCTCAATATGGAGATGTCTCATGAAAATTGACTTGCTGAGAATGTAAATTATTGAAAGCTATGTCCATAGTAATTAGATAGTATTGGACCCAGTCCAAGGCCTTGGACCCATTTATGTCTTTCTTTTCAGCAACTTCTATGAATATCCAATCTTCCATGTCTTGCATGTTGACAGAACAATTGAATGTTACTTCAATCTTAGTGGCCATTTTCTCTTTCTCTTTCTATTAGCTCAAGTGCAAATAACAATCCAAAAAGGGTGGATGAATTGGATTGTCTCTAAATTCTTTTCTAAAGATAAATTTCAAATACATATAAATGGGAAATAGAAAATATAATAAAATTATGAAATTAAAGCACAAATAAATGACAATGAATATAAAAAGGTAGGGATAAAGAAATCAAACTCAATGATTTAAAGAGGTTCGCTTTTCTCCAAAAGCACATATGTTATCGCCTTGAGCTCTTTTAGCCAAGATCAATCCACTAATTGAATTTCAAAATACAATCCTATCTTTCAATGTCAAGATAACAATCTTTATTTTTTCTAGGATTCTACCCAATCCTATCAATCTCATTCAAGATGATACCTCACCCTTCAACTCAAAATCCCTTTTGAATATAAATGAATTTGCAAACTATAAAATACCTCTCAAAGGTTAAGTTTTTGGGTAATTTAAGTACAAAGAATGATAAATAAAGAACAAATGAAGATTAGATACAAAAATTACAAAAAGAATATGGAATTGAAGCACTATAAACTCTAAAGTTCTTGATTTCTTGAGAGAATGAATATAAAACTTGTTGGTGCTTGCTTTTTTCTTGCATAAGTGTGTTGAAATACCCAATTTATAGAAGAAATGAGTTTTTAGCCATTGGAGAAAACTAGAAAAATGAAAAACCATGTTTTTCTCTTTTCAAAGTTATTTGGATAGCGGATCGATTGATTCTTGAATTTCACTCAAAATTTGACTCTTATAGTAGAATGGATTGATCCTCTTCAATACCCAATCAATTGGCTTTTGTTGATTTTGCATACAGGGTGATTCTTGATTAGTTTTCTTCTATTTTGCACTCTTCTCACTAGTTTGATCATATCTTGAATTATACAAATCCAAATCAAGATCCATTTGAAGATTTAGAAACTATAATTGAAAGGATTTCTATCCATATAAAATTCATCTTCTAATTCAATGAAAAAAAATCATAGCAAATTTTCAGACTACCCCTTATTTAGTTATTAGATAATTGCATAGTTTCTAGTAAAACTTGAAAATCTTTTCTTAAGAAGTTTGGATTTTGATTTTGTTTGATCCATTATAAAGTAGACTTAAAGAACTTTTCGCCCATATAAAATCCAAATATTAAAACTTTGTAAATTAATATAGAAAAATAAATCAAATTCAATGTTGGAAAACCTTATTCTCATGAAAACATCCATTTCTCAAAACCAATATTATCAAAATTGTATTGAGTCAAAGATGAATAAGTTCACTCTAACAATAATAATTGGCCTTTCATTTAAACTCGAACAAATAATCTTCAAAGATAGTTTTGGTTTAAGAAATATAAAAACATAAAGAAAGGTTGCTTAAACTTTGACAATCATTTTACAAAGAATTGATGATCTTGAAATTTTATATTTTTTATATAAACATTAAGACCAACTTTTAAAACAATTTTCCAAGATATTTTCCAATCAAATATCACTTTGAAAAACATATTATTTATTTAGTACCAAAAATATAAAACTTAAGAGCATGTACTAAATAAATTTTTTCCAAAATCTTAATCAAGCTTATTTAGTTTAATATTTTGTCATTTCAAAATAAGGATCAGTTCAACGCTAACAATCTCTCCATTTTTGATATGACAAAACTTAAAAATAAATTTGCTTGATGAAAGACTTTCTTTGAAACATTTAAGATTTTTGAAAAAAATTCCCCCTTAAACCATGCATGTTTCCTAGCAAAACTCCCCTTTAACTAATGCATTTTTCTTCCTAATTCAACATTTATATCCAAGCCATTTTAGCTTATATTATTTTAAGCACATACATATCAAAACATCCAACACTCATAATCCAACATACATATATGTTAAAGCATATATATATATATTAAGCACACACACATATGTATATTAAAGCAAATTTGTCCCTAAAATATTTCTCCCCCTTTTGGTCATAGCAAAAACGCGATCGATTCAAGGCATAGGACAAAATTCAAAAGCAAATAATATCATGCATAAAGAATCCATGTATGCAAGTGCAGTATGCTTAATGAAGTTCAAATACATGTATTCAAGCACAACAGCATAAAAATATCTTAATGTACCCAATTTTAGCGTTTTATCACAAGTCTCAATTTTACTACATGAAATTTATAAGTAAAAGGATAAAAAAAATGTTATGCATACTACCATATATCATGTCATTACGAAAAAAGCTTAGAATGTAAAACATCAATATCATGTAAGCAAATATCTAAGCACATATATTCAACCTTATACCAATTATTAAAAACATGGTATCACTAAACAAATCATTTTAATTCAAGTAAAATTACATTATAAGATTGATCAATTTAAGGCACACATAATTTTGTATAATAGGTACAAGCTATATCAGGGATAGACATACTTTATAGCGAACGTAAAAAGCACAATCATAAGCATATCCTATCGAAATAAATTCTCAATAAGAATCATAGCTTATATGAATCTAATGAAGAATAATAACTAATGAGTTTCATAACATATCGGTTTGGAGATGCAATCGCTAGACGTAATAATTTAAAATCAAAAGAATATGGAGTCACCATCAATCTTTTTTTAGAATGTGATTGACCACCGAAAAATTTATTCTTTTTAATAAAAAAGTAAAATGGATTTAAAGTTTATTAAAAAGATAATTTTTGTCTATGAAAACAAGATTGGGTTCGAGAGTTAATTACACCTGGGGAAGGATTAGCACCATTACAACACCTATAAAAGTTGGTACCAGTAAACCATTCATTATCTATAGTTTTGGATAAAAATGGTTTTTATTTGAGATTTAATAGTAATTTCCTTTTTTTTAAAAGAAAGAAATCCAATTAAAAATCTTTATTTAGGAATATTGTGAAAATCTCTAGATTAAAGAAATATCTTATAATTCTCCAACATCTAGGCAAATTCCAAAGATAATCCTTTCCGTTTGAGATTCACCATAAAATTCCTTTAAAAGTAAAAGCAACATTCTTTGCAAATGATAACTATTACTAATTCTCCAACATCTAGGGAGAGTACCAAAAATTATCTTCCTCAAAATGCTATTTTAATTTTATGATTTTTTTAAACTAATTTTTCAAAGAACTTTTTGTGCAATAAAAATGAAGAATGATATAATGAACATTAAACATCAATAATTAATATATGTATGCATAATGAGTGCAAACATTAATCTAAAAATGAGATATATGCACATGATGATAAGATATGAATTTAGAAATCAATTTCTTAAATATAAAGAGACCTGGACTCTTCATCCTCTAGGCAAAGCTTGGGTATGACTATTTATATTTAAGATTTCATTTTTTTATTTAATTTTATTATTTTTATATCAAAGAGTTATATAAAGACAATCTTAAAGAAATAAAATTTCTTAAATACCCCACCATTTAGGTGGCATTCAAGAATAGTTTACTTCACAAAAGGTTTTCATACAAATTCTTAAAAATTTAGGATTGTTTTGGGGGCTTCGAAGCCTTAGGGTTTAAGTTTTCATTCAGGGTTTGTAGTTATAAATAGGATTCAGGGGTTACATTTTTTGTTTAATTTAAGGTTTTGTCTTTTAGGGTTTCACTTGGCATTTTGGGTTTCACTTGGCATTTTGGGTTTCGTTTAGGGTTTCATTTTAATGTAAGCATAATTTGAAGTGAAAGGAGTGAAAAGACTATAAGCATAATTTAAAGAAAAAAATGTTTCAATTGAAATAAAAAATGTGGAAACCACAATAAAAAAGCTACCTCATGGTGTGATTAGGTGGCAATATGAACACTTGGTTAGATTTTGGTTCTCAAGAAAAATAGAGGTGCTAATTTAGAACTTTTAATATTAATTTTAATAATATAGGTGTTTTATGTTTTTAGCTGGTAATATTTGTATTTCTATTATTACGTAATTATTTCTTATGACAAGAAAAAGAAAAGATTAGGATTGCTACTAGAAAGTAGCAAAAACATAGCCACATGAATGGATTAAAAAGCATTATAAAAAAGCAAAAAGAAAAAGTAAGTTAAGCATTAAATGAGGAAGTTACAGTTAATATCTGTTAGAACTTTTTCTACTGTTAAAGGATAAAAATGTAATGTTGCAATTATAATTTTGTTTTAACAATTTCAAGAACTTCACCACATGATATTAAACTTTTTTGGACATTTGAACTTGATTATCCTGCTTAATATGCATGAATAAGTTGCAGTTTATGTTTGTTTAGGACTTTTTCTACCGTTAAACGGCAAAAAATGCAAATTTGTAGCTATTATTCTATTTTAGTAGTTTAGATAGCTATAATACATGTTATTGAACTTGTCCGAATGGTTGAACTTATTTTCCACATTTGATATGCATGAGAAAGTTGCAACTTATGTTTGTTTAGGACTTTTAATGCCATTAAAAAGCAAAATTGCAAAATTGCAATTATTGTTCTATTTTAATAGTTTAGATAGCTCCAATACATGATATTAAATTTGTCAGAATGGTTGAACTTGGTTTGCATGATTGATATCTACGAAAAGTTACGATTTACGTTTACTTAGGACTTTTTATGCTGTCAAAAGGCAAAAATGTAAATTTGCAGTTATTGTTCTATTTTACTAGTTTAGATTGCTCCAATACATGATATTAAACTTGCCCAAAATATTGAACTTTGTTTCCACTCTTGATATGTATGAGAAAGTTACAGTTTATATCTGTTTAGGACTTTTTGTGACGTTAAAGGGGAAAAATGCAATTTTGCAATTATATTTCTATTTTAATAGTTTAGATAGCTCCAATACATGTTATTAAACTTGTTTAAATTTTTGAACTTGATTCCCACACTTGATATGCATAAATAAGTTGCAGTTTATGTCTATTTAGGACTTCTTGTGCTGTCACAAAGCAAAAACGCAAATTTGCAGCTATTGTTTAGATTTAACAGTTTAGATAGCTTAAATACATGATATTAAACTTGTCCAAATAATTGAAGTTAGTGTTTATATATGTTTAGAACTTTTTTGCTGTCAAAAGGCAAAAATGTAAATTTATAGTTTAACAATTTGGATAGCTCCAATACATGATATTAAAATTATCGAATGATTGAATTTGGTTTCCATGCTTGATAGGTGTAAGAAAGTTGTGGTTTATGTCTGTTTAGGATTTTTTTTTGCCGTTAAAAGGCAAAAATGTAATTTTGCAATAATATTTCTATTTTAACAGTTTAGATAACTCAAATATTTGAATTTGATTGATACATTTGATATGCATGAATAAGTTGTGGTTTATGTTTGTTTAAGATTTTTTCTTTTGTCAAAAGGTAAAAATGTAAAATTGCAATTATTGTTCTATTTTAACAATTTAGATAGCTCTAATACATATTATTAAACTTGTTCAAATGTTTAAACTTGATTGCCACACTTGATATGCATGAATAAGTTATGGTTGATATGTTTTTATGTAGGAGATTAAGTTAGAAAAAAAATTGGATGAGTAAAACTTTTTCAATTAACCCACACAAAAAAAGTGAATCTTACTTGAATGTCAAAATGCAAGAAATTGTAGTAATTTCTTGGATTCATTTTATATAGAAAGTAAAATTTTACTATTTCAAATATCTTATGAATTAATTATTAAACTTGATAGCTTTATTTGATTAATTTACAAGAAAAAGTGTTAGCCTTGAATTGATCCTTATTTTGAAATGACAAAACATTAAGCTAAATAAGCTTGATTAAGATTTTAAAAAAAATTTATTTGGTACAAGCTCTTAAGTTTTATTATTTTTATTATTTTTGTACTAAATAAATAATATGTTTTTTGAAGTGATATTTGATTTGAAAAATATCTTGGAAAATTGTTTTAAAAGATTGGTCTTAATGTTTATATAAAAAACATCAATTTCCAAGATTGACAATTCTTTGTAAAATGTTTTTTCAAAGTTTAAACAAACATTTCTTTATGTTTTTGTATTTCTCAAACCAAAACTATCTTTAAAGATTATTTATTTGAGCTCAAATGAAAGTCCAATTGTTATTTTTAAAGTGAACTTATTCGTCTTAGACTCAATACAATTTTGATAATATTAGTTTTGAGAAATGGATTAACTAGAGAAAAAATGCTTTGTGAGAATATGGTTTTCCAACATTGAATTTGACTTTCTTTTGTAATAATTTACAAAGTTTTAATATTTGAATTTTATATGGATGGAAAGCTCTTCGAGTTTACTTTCTAATGGAGCAAACAAAATCAAAATCCAAATTTTCTAAGAAAAGATTTTAAATTTTTACTAGACTATACAGTTGTCTAACAACTTTACAAGAGGTAGATTTGGAAATTCAGTATAATTTTTATACATTGAATTAGATGATGAATTTTATATGGATAGAAAGCTGTTTAAGTCAAGTTTTTAAATCTTCAAATGGATCTTGATTTAAAGTTGTATAACTTAAGATATAATCAAAGTACTAAGTAGAGAGCAAAATAAAAGACAACCAATGGCACTGTTCATCTAGAATCACCCCGTATGCAAAATTAGCAAAAACTAATCCATCATGTACCAAAAAGGATTGATCTATTCTACCATAAAAGCCAAATTTTGAGTGAAATTCAAGAACAAATCTATCCCTTACCAAAACCAATCAATCCTTTTGCCTTAAACAACTTCTAATGGCTACTTTGAAAAGAGAAAAACATGGTTCTTCATTTCGTAAACTTCTCCAATGGCTATAAACTCATTTTTCCTATAAATTGGGCATTCCTACACACTTATACAAGTAGAAAGCAAGCACCAATAAGCTTTATATTCATTCTTTCAAGATATCAAAAGCTTTAGAGTTTGTAATGCTTCAATTCCATATTTTTTTTGTAATCCTTGAATGCAATCTTCATTTGTTCTTCATTTATCATTCTTTATACTTAAATTGGGCAAACTCTTAACCTATGAGAGGTATTTTATAGTTTGCAAATTCATTTTTATTCAAAAGGGATTTTTAAGTAAAGGGTGCGGTATCCTCCTAAGTGAGATTGATAGGATTGGGTATAATCCTAGAAAGAGTAGAGGTTGCTATCTTGACCTTGAAAGATAAGGATTTTATTTTGAAATTCAATTAGTGGATTTATCTTGGCTAAAAGAGCTAAGGGAAAAGACATAGGTGCCTTTGGAGAAAGACTAAACCTCTTAACTTTTTGAATTTGATTTCTCTATCCCTCATCTTTTATACTCATTGTTGTTTATTTGTGCTTTAATTTCATAATTTTCTTATATTTTCTATTTTCCATTTACATTTATTTGAAAATTTATCATTGGGGGAGAATTTGGAAACAATCCGATTCACCTCCCTCTTGGATTGTTATCTACACTTAAGTTAACAACTGGTATTAGACCTTGGACTCTATTTTTGTTAGATCTAACAACCTAAGAGTGATCTTGTGGCTCAAGTTTTTGATACAACACTTGGTGGAAAAAAATCTATTATGATGCCTCTTATGTTCAATAGTCCGCATTACATTTAATGAAAAATGAGAATAAAAGCTTTCATTATGGCTCATGACATGGAAGGTTGGATGATTCTTAGCAAAAGGTTTGATGTTTCCACATGTGATAAAGAATTGGATGAGAAGCACTTGAAGCTTATTCAAGCAAATTACAAGGCTATGAACATTGCTACATTAAGCCATGAATTATAAGGATTTCAACAACATTTCAAGTTGCTTCATGTCTAAAGAGATATAGGATAAGCTTAAGGAGTTGAATGGGAAAAAAAGAAAAGAAGAGGAACCTAGTCCATGTTGCTTCTCAAACTAAAATGCTTCATGCTTCATGACACTTGAAGAGCCCAAGGTATATTCCTTACCTTCTTATTCACGCTCTTATACTTTTGATGAATTAAAAGATGCATTTGATGATTTAGCTATGGACTTTGAGTCAATGAGTTTGAAATATAAGAAAATGATTTTAAGATTGAATACAGAAAATAAATTTTTGATAAAACAAAAGATGATTTAGAAAAACAAAATAAGAAATTGAAAATGAATTTTAAAGCTTGTCAAAAGAAAAATGAAATTCTAGAAAAGAAAATTTTAGATTTGAAAAAGAAGTTTGAAGAGTTAATAAATGAAAAACAAAGGGTTTTAAATAATCCCTCACATGTTAAAATTACAAAATGTAATTTTTGTAATTTTCATGGTTATATTATATCTACTTGTCATATTAAAGGAAAAGTCTCATTTAGAATTAGGCAAGTTTGGGTTCCAAAAGAAACTAGAGGCTTTGCCACTAACTCTTAAGGACTCAAATCAATTTGGGTACCAAAAATCAAATGAAGAATGTCTCTAGTAGGTGTGCTAAAGCTAGGAGCTACAATGAGAGTTCGAAGAATGGAACTCTAGACATATAATGGAAAAATCGGTAAAATTTCATCTAAATTAACTAGTTGCATATTTTTGTTGAATATTGAGTGCTTAATTGTTATTGGCATATGCTTTGTTGATATAACTTGATTATGCAAATTTTGTTGAAATTGATTACATGTTATTTAAAAATATGAGCTTAATTTGAGTATGCATTTATTTTTGCTTTTGAATGTATCATATAAATTTATTCTCATGCTTGTTGAAATTGATTTTGTTGGTTAATTGTTTAAGATATATTTATGCCTAAAATCATAGAGCTTATGTGTTTACGCATTGTTATTGTTATTGAAAGATTGATATTTACATGTTGATATGTTTGGTGAATTTGATTTTATATTTATGAGCATTAGCATAAGCATAACATTATACTTGAATGCTTGATATATGTTTGGCATGCTTGATGTGATTGAGTTTTATACTTGTTTGATTGTTTTTATATTTATGCACAAAATTAGGGGGAGCATACAAAGCTTAATAATTTTGAGTTTAAGCTTAATAATTTTGAATTTTTAAGTTATGCTTTGAAAATCATTTATGCAAGAGTTAAGCTTTCAAATGTGAAATTTTGTTTTAACAAGTTTTTAATTGCAAAATGAATTTAAATATATTGAGTTCAATTATTTAAACTTGCTTAAAATATATATATATATATAAATATATACTTGATTAATGATTAACTTGTAATGATTTTAATTTTTGAAGGGTTAAATGCAAATTTTCAAAGACTTTTAGAGCTTGAAAGATCAAATCTTGTTTTTGAGCAAATGTATGCATAAAAACCATTTGGACAATGTAAATTTGTGATATTAAACTTTGCTAAATAATTTAATGAGCTTAAATGTGAGTTTAAATAGATTTGTCTATATGAGTAGCCATTTCAAGGAAATATGAGATTTTAAGAGTTGACATTTTTATTTTCTTGTTTTAAAGGCACTTTAACAATTTTGTTTTGTCATTTGAAATTTGTTGAAATAATTCAAAATAGATAAAAATGAGATTGACTAGTTTTTAGATTTCTCAAGGTCTTTTTCAAGCAAAAATGAGGTTTGAAGTGTCAAAAATCAAAATTTGGAAATATTAAGCTTTGAATGGTCCATCCTATTTTGTTTGCATAAAGAAATTTGCTTAAATGAGTTTGTTGGTACAAATAGGGTTTTTATGGCCTTAATGTATTATGTATGTTATATACTGATGTTTGAATAATATAAGGCCTAAGGAGCTTACTTAAGAAATTTATTGATATTGCACATGTTTTATGACTTAAACAAGTTTGCTTAAATGAGAAAAATATTTATGAATTTTGTTTTTAATGTCATTTGAATGAAAATCATAGATTGTGTTAAAATGAGGAATTTGCTTCTAATGCTTGAATTTATTATTTCCTATATTTGAAATTCAATTTTATTGTTTTCACAAATTATCATGTGCACATATGGATGAAATAATCTCTTGATGCAATGCTTATATGGTAAAATGTTTGATTCTTGATTTTTGAAATAGTCTTAAAATATGTTAAATTCTTTATCTTTAATTCAAGATTTATTTCTTCTCTTATGTTTGTGAATTGATGAACTTTATAAGCTTAAAAGAAATATATTAATTCTTGGTTCATCTATAGTCTTGGTCAAAATATGTGCTTATATGATGATTAATTCAACTTGACCTTAATGCTTGTGATTTGAAATACTAAATTATTTATATCTTAGTTTTGCAAAATATTTTGAAAAGTGCTTATTTTGTGCTTAATTGATTTATTTCTTGATTTTTGCTTTTATATTTGATGTATGATGAACTACTTGATTTTAAATGAAATATATTGTTGGTTCATCTATTGTTCTTATCAAGTGTATACTTATATGAATATGATTTAAGTTGACTTGACATGCTTACAACATGACTTAAGTGATGAATTTTTTTGTAATGCTTATTTTTACCTTAAGTTCATTATGGCTTATAACTTGTGTTGAGATTTATTTTTTTATGCTAAAATTTTCTTGAATATGTTTGGATGATAAATATGTCTTCCTTGAGATTTTAACTTGCATACGGCCTAAAATTTGTTTTGACATATTCTCTTGTGTTAAAAATTTCTTGAACATTTTTTTATTTAATATGTGTTGCTTGTATCTTTTTATTTATTATCTTTGCACAATATTACATGAGAACTTTAGCTTTTGTGTCATCCTTGAGTTATTTGATGTTTAATTTGATACATGATCTTTAGCTTAAGTTTATAAATTATTTTTCAATATTTCTTTCTTGCAATTAGCAACTTAAGCTAAATGAACAAATTTTCTTTTGCCTATAATGACTTAGAATATGGAAATCATTTTCTAACAATTGGTATAATTTTTATCAATTGATTTTCTTCATGCTACTAATAAATATTTCTTTGTCAAGAATTTTTGTAAGTCTATACTAGGAAAATTTGAAAGGTGCATGAATGAGTTTAATTTTTGAAATTTCAAGTATAACAAGCAAAGCATGTCATCTTCATCAATCATGCCTAGTTTATTAAAAGACTCACTCAAATGAGCACATTGCATAACTTGATAAGCATGGAGATAAAATACTGCTAATCCTAATGCCTTGAATTTTTTTTTATGTGCAAATATATGATTTTATGCTTGAATTTGTTAACACATTACACAAATTAGTCACCCAGCCACTTGATAAAAATTGTCTCAACATTCTTAAAAGCTTTGATTGATTAATTCACTTTGATTGATATTCGTGCCTAATTCTTGATTGCTTTGATAAGATTAATAATTTTTTAATGCATGAATATTTGTTTAAGATGAATCTTTGAACATGGCTATAAGTTGATTATGTTGATTTTTTTTATCTTTAATTGCTTTGACTCACAGATTATGAACTTATGATTTGAAATTTTATACATGTTCATTGATTGAGATCATTGAGATAACATATACCATATTGTGCCTAGTTGCTTGCACATATATATTTTTTGAATTGGGTATGTTGCTATATATGATTTGAAATGTTTTTTTACATATATTTGTACAATTTTGGTTGAAATATATGTTTGAATACTAGTATATGTTTGAATTAAGTACATTGCTATACATTGAAATAATCTAAAATATGTTTGAATAATTATGCTTTCGTTATTTCTTTGCTAAAGTATATGTGTTCATCATGTTTGAAAAATCATGCTTATATAATTTTAGTTATGCATGATGATTGAACCTCATTACTCATTGTAGACACGTAACTTTGTCCAAGATATTTTATTTATCTGAGCTTATTTTTGCAATTGGGTCTGACCTTCATTTTTTGAGCTTAATAAATGTTTCACTTTTAAATACTCAAATAAGAGGCCAATGTAGGCCTCATAGTGAGATTCATTGCATTGGCCCAAATGTCCAAAATAGCCTAATAAAAGCATAATAAAAAGTTTCCTTTTTAAAGCCCATTAATGGCCTATTTTTTGCCATTAAACAAAAAAAACCAATAAATAATAATAATAAAATTATTATGTAGAAAAATATAATGAAAAATAATAATAACATAGTATAAAAATAAATAAATAATAAATAAATAAATATTGAGAAAGAGCTTGGCTCACAGAAAAAAATGAAAAAAAATGAAAAAATAAAAACTTGAAGCGCCCAGATGATATATTATAGATGAAACAAATAAAATTAGCCAAAAAAAATAAAGAAGCAAAGCCCAAGATGGGCCATAAATTTAAGCCTAAATAAGAGTCAAGGCCGTGAAACAGGGTTCCTTTTTTGAAGGCCCAAGACATGGCCAAGAAGGGGGTTCATCCGGTTTGTAGTGCATGAGGAAATGAATGCCAAAAACCATGCATGGGACGTGAAGAAGGGCGACTGACAAAAAAAACTAAAAAGGAATAGCGTGGCTGGAGAACGTGGTTTTATGAAAAACAGCTGCTAAAACTGAAAAGCAGCGTGAAGTTGTGGGAGGAACTGGTTGTAAGGAAGAAAAACAAAAAAGAAAATGGCAGAGAGAAAGTTTCACCAAAAAAAAAAAAAAACTAGCGGTAGCATTCATGAAATTTAAAAAAGTAGAAAAGAAAAAGGTAGGGGGAGGCTACCAAAAGAAAAGGAAAACTGGAAAGGGAGAAGTAGCAGTAAAAAGAAAGCAAGCGGCAGAGAACATGACACGTGAAACCAGTGGTAGAACGAAAAGAAAAGCAGTAGCAAGAAGAAAAAGGCGAGACCAGAAAAATAGAATGGGTAGCAAGAAAAGAAAAGAATCAAGAAAAAGGGAGGCAACCGGTGAAACCCAAGCTTGAGCAGAAAAGAAGAAACAGTAATAGAAAAAGCATTAGAAGTGAAGGCAAAAAAAAAAAAAAACCTGGGCAGAATGCCAGCAGCCAAGAAAAGAGAAAAGAAAAACCAGAAAAAAAAAGGATAGTAAGAGACAAAACAAAAAAAGCATCACGGACGAAATGGAAAAACTGAGTAAAAAGGAAGCAGAAAAAAACAGAAGGAAGGTTATGACCAGTAGTAGCCGAAGAAAGAAGGAAGAAGAGAACAGAAGGAAAAGTAAGCGCTTGAAGGGAAACCAAAAGAAGAAACAGGAAATGGCAGTGGCCGAAAAGAACAGAAAAAATATAAAAGAAAAGGCTGTCGTAGAAGAAAGGATACCAAGGTATCCCTTTCGTTTCTCTTCGAGGTTGTTTTCATGCACATGAACAATATTTTCCTTCCCATGTGCATTCTGCTTTATTGCTTGTAGTTTGAATGGCAGAAGCTTAAGGCTTCATGTTTTTCTATTTGCTCAACAAAAGCTTTAAAACTTCATCTTTTTTTCATTTACTTGATGGATCCTTTCTGCACATAGTTCATAGGTGAAAGTTCAAAACTTTGGCTGCTATTTTCATACTTTTGCAATGGGTTGTTAGGGGATGTGGGGAGTATTGCATGTGGCTAGGTAGTGAAGATTTCATCCATGACAACAAGCTTTTTACTATAATTTTAAGGTTCATGTTCATGCATACTTTATACCATTCATGTTCATGCATATTCCTCTTATGTTGTTTGAGTACAATTTAAATTTCAAGCATGTTTAATTTCCTTATTAGTTAAATTTTTCTGCTCATTTTAGTTTTTATGTAATTTAGTTTCGATGTTGTAAATCACTTTAGATGTAATTTAGTATCAATGTGTTTTAAATTTATTAATTCAATCATGCTTCTTAAAAACAATAATAAAAGTAAATAATAAATATATAATAATCAAAATAATAAAAATTTTTAAAATCTCTACCTAAATGTTGGAGAGAATTAAAAATCATGTTTAAAAAAAATAATTTCGCCTAGATGTTTTGGAATTATTAAATATTAAAAATAAAGATAAATAATAATAATTTTAAAGAAAGAGAAAAATATATAAAAAAAATATAAAAATTCATTTTTTAGAAATTATAACAATAATAAAAAAAAGCTTGCTTTGAAAATTTGCCTTTATGTTGGAGATTTTTTAGAAAAGTTTGTAAATTCTTAAAACCCTAAGGTGAAACCCTAAAATGAAACCCTAAACAAAACCCAAAATCCTAGGTGAAACCCTAAAAGCTGAACCTTAAATTAAACCTAAAAATGTAAACCCTAAATCCTATTTATAAATTCAAACCCTAAATGAAAACTTAAACCCTAAAGCTCCTAAGCCCCCAAATAATCCTAAATTTTTAAGGATTTGTATGAAAACCTTTTGTGAAGTAATTTGTTTCCAAATGCCATCTAGATAATGGGGTATTTAGGAAATTTTAATTCATTAAGATTGCCTTTATATAATTCCTTAATCTATAAAATAATAAATAAAATAAATAATAAAAAAGGGATCTTAAATATAAATAGCACACTCAAACTCTGCCTAGAGGTTGGAGACTCTATGTGATCTTTTTATATTTAAAAATCTAATTCCTAAATTTGCATCTTATCATCATTTGCATATATCTTATTTTTAAATTAGTGTTTGCACTCATTATACATATATATTTATTTTTATTATTGATGTTTAATGTTAATTATATAATTCTTTATTTTTACTGCATAAAAAGTTCTTTGAAAAATTAATTTTAAAAAAAATAAAATTAAACTAACATTTTGAGAAAGATAATTTTTAGTATTTTGCCTAGATGTAGGAGAGTTACCAACAGTTATCATTTGCAAAGAATGTTGTTTTTACTTTTAAAGGAATTTGGTGGTGAATCTCAGATGGAAAGGATTATCGTTGGATTCTACCTAGATGTTGAAAAATTATAAGATATTTCTTTAATATAAAGATTTTCACAATATTCCTAAATAAGGATTTTTATTGATTTTCTTACTTTAAAAAAAATGGGGAATTATTATTAAATCTCTAATAAAAACCATTTTTATCCCAAACCATACATAGTGCATGGTTAATTGGTACCAATTTTTATAGACACTATATGGGTGTTAATCCTTCCTTACGTGCAACTAACTCCTAAACCTAATCTTGTTTTCATAGACCAAAATTATATTTTTAATAAACTTTAAATTCATTTTATTGTTTTATTAAAAAGATAAATTTTTTTGGGTGGCCAATCACACCTTAAAAAAAGATGGGTGGTGACTCCTAATTTTCTTGATTTTAAATGATTATGTTTAGCGATCGAGTCTCTAGACCGATACGTTATGATAGCTTGGTAACTCCACTAAGGATTTTTCGAAAGTCAGGCAAAAAAATTTTAATCATGTGCTATTGAAAGTTTTGGATTTAATTGATTTTATTTGATATTTAATTTAATTCCCTTTATTTTAAGTTTTTTAATAAAAATAAAATAAAATAAAATCAATAAATTGCATGTTAGTTATTATCTTGTTTTGATATTGTTATTTGTAACTCATTTATATTATTTAGATTGATATACAGCTTTGCATATTTTTGCACATTCATTTACATACATGAGCACTAGATCCAGACTCCATCCTTATTAGGGGGAACTTAAGTAGCTACACTATTATGAGGTGATAACCTCGGTATTTGCTACCGAAACACTTTCACTTAAATAAAACCCTTTCCATTTGTAGCTTGCAATGGGTAAGGATTGGTGTGCCTTATTAGTCTATAATAGACGATGATGTAAGGTTTGATTTGGAAACCTTTAGATGAATAAATCTCAACCTAGCATATCACAAACCATAGGAAGCTTGCCTAGGGTAGAGCCTTGTCACCTTTTAGAAAATCACCAAAAGTTAGGATACTATATGTATTATGTTATTTTGTTATATTATATGGTTACTTTGCTATTTCTATTATTTATTTGTTTTGGATTATTGATTCATTTTTTTTGTTAGTCTTTAATTTTTTGCATACATCATATAGGCATTACATTTTAATAGAGGGTATTTGTATGTATTCTGTTATTTTGTTGTATTATATGGTTGTTTTGCTATTTCTACTATTTATTTGTTTTGGATTATTGATTCATTTTTTTGTTAGTCTTTAATTTTTTGCATACATCATATAGGCATTACATTTTAATAGAGGATATTTGTTTTGGGTCAATCATCAGCAAAAGAAGCTCTCATGAAGCCATCAATAGTGTCAGCCTCTTGTAGGATTTATTTGGAAGTTAAAAGCTAGTCAAAAAACACCTAAAGAAAAGAAGGAGATTACTTAGGGGTTGGTCATATCTCTACACTTTTGTAATTGATACATGTGGATTTGAGTTAGTGATATAGCTGAGTTAGAAGCCATATGGAAGCAATGGGAAGTAGTGAAGAAAGAGTCTTCCTCGAGAAAGTATAAGAATATGGCACTACTCATGCCAGTGAAGATGGATGAGTCCTTAATCATAGTTGCAATATAGTTTTAGGATCCATCTTATCAATGTTTCACATTCAATTAGAAAGATTTAACTTTTACAATTAAGGAGTACTTATCCCTACTTTGGAAAGAATTTGTTAGTTAAGAAAAGATTTATTAGAAGGATAAAAAAACTATCGAATGTAAAAAAAAATTAGCAAAGATCATGCAAATAAAGGTCGAGGAAATAGAGAAGCACAAAAAGAAAAAGAATAGGGTTGAGACAATTCCATCAACCTTTTTGTTAGAGCATATAAGGAGATATCTTAATAATGATCGTGGATTGTATTTGTTTACCTTGGCCATGTATGGTTTGATGATATTTCCTAATGTACTAGGGCACATAGAAGCATCAGTGATCGATTTTTTTGAGCAATTGGATAAGGGTCTAGGTCTTTCATCAATTATCTTGGCGGAGACCATCAGATCACTAAATTTTTATTAAAAGAAGGGTGAAAGACAATTTATAGGATATGCTTAGTTGCTTTATGTTTGGATCAAAAGTCACCTTTAGGGAAAAGGGAATATATCGTTTTGGCTTTTCTCCATTCATTTTGTTATAATAAAAGAGTTTATTAGCAAGGAATGGTGAAGAGATTGGACAAAAAGAAAATATATGGCATTCTTTCTAAAGTTCACTAGTGAGAAGATAACATGGAAAGCATCGTGGATGCTTCCTACAACCATACTATACAATTATGGAGACAAGCTGTGGGTACCATTGTTAGGAATATAGGGGGCAGTGAGCTATACATCTCTCATAGTCCAGAGGCAATATGATTCTCGTCAGTTCATCCTTATGACTCATGGACTCAATTTGCTTAATTTGACTATAGGGCATTCAATTATATGAAAATGATCCAAGAGGTCATCAAGGCATGGAGGCAAATTAATCGAATGAACTTGGCTAGATATATAGATAATATCACAAAAGGGTACCTTGCATGGAGAATGAAGAGAGTCAATAAAGTTAGGCCCTTACTAGCAAATACTAGATAATATCACAAAAGGGTACCTTGCATGGAGAATGAAGAGAGTCAATAAAGTTAGGCCCTTACTAGCAGATACTTTATATCAATTATCAATCCCCACATCAAAGCCTATATTGTCAACTTTTGAGATTGTCCAGTGAGAGTTTGAGATTGAAAGGAAGAAGATGGAGAAAGAGGAGATGGTAATGATAGATTAGGTCAACTAGTTGAGGTATGATTTGATGATGAAAAATGATGCATCATAAAAGTTGGCTAAGGAATGAAAAGTATTGAAAGGGGATTTGCAAGATCTTTAACAAAAGAATAAAAGATTGAGGATGGACATTAGGTTTTTAAAGGGATTTAAAAGGGAAGCAACAAAACTAAGAAAGATGATGGAGTATTGGAAGAATAGAGCTCGAGAAAACAAAGAAGTGGTCTATGCAATCACCAAATAGTAGTAAACATGGAAAGATAGGTTTTTTGAAGTCTCTGCAAAGGTATCCAAGTGCCATAAAGTAAATGAGAAGCTAAAAGCTAAATTAAAAAAAGAGAAGAATAGGAATTCTGATTTACAGAAAGAGAAAAAGGCTTTGGAATAAGAGTTGATAAGCTTGGAAATCTAGTTGGTCAAGAATTAGAACAACATAGATAAGATTTTGATCAAATGCCAAGTAAGGGATGATGAATGGGCCCATATCTATAATATGAAAGTGAAGGCTCAAGAAATGTAAAAAGTAGAAAGTCGAAGGGAATAGTATATAGAGCATTTGACTTTTCAAATCTAAAAGGCTATGTAGAAAGCCAATGAAATTATGGCAAGAGCTAAAGAACTTGAATAAGAGATTGTATCGACTTAGGATTTCAGTAAGCAATTGTCAAGTTTTTTATGTGAAGCTAAGTAGCAATATGCTCAAGTTAGGTGTTTCTATGGTTTTAATGCACAAATGATTGGTTGATGTACAAGGATTTCTATGATTAATGAATGTTTCCTTTGCTTAGATTGATTAAAGTTATTCCTCACTTGCATTACCTTACATTCATTGCATACATGTAAACTAATAAAAGCAAATTAATAATAATTATTATTATTAATTTGCAATTATTATTATTATTATTAATTTGCTTTTATTAGTTTACATGTATGCAATGAATGTAAGGTAATGCAAATGAGGAATAACTTTAATCAATCTAAGCAAAGGAAACATTCATTAATCATAGAAATCCTTGTACATCAACCAATCATTTGTGCATTAAAGGATAGTAAAGCCAAAAAAATTAAGTGAAAGGAATAGAGGTTCAAGGATAGTAAAGCCTAAAAAATTAAGTCTGTACAAGCATAATACCCAGTGCAATTCTTGAATCATGAAAGGAAGAATACAGCCAGGTTTGAGAAGGTCAAGAAGGCACAAGAGGAGATAAAGGAGAAAGTCATGAAAATATAGTTGAACATTGAGGCATAGAAAAGGCAAAAGAGTTAGTGGCATGCCAGGACTAGGAGATAAAATTAATATGAAAAAACCATTGTATCTTTTAGGGTTCACCCCACCTTGAGTTTTTGCTTTTCGGGGAATCTATTTGTAGCCACCAACTACACAACCTTATGCTTGTGTTGATTCGTCCATTAGCCATCCCCAGATGCATGTAAATATCAACCAAGGATTAGGCCTTGTCGATCATATTATAGCACCAAATTTGGATGATCCCATTGAACAAGAAAAGCTATGTGACATGTTTAAGCTGACAGTGAATGCTAAGATGAAAAATAAGTATGACCTACTTAAAGAAAGACTCAAAGGGGTGGAAAAGAATGATGTTTTTGGGAGCATGGATGCTAATGAACTCAATTTGGTGCCTAACTTGGTCATTTCAGCAAAATTCAAGGCTTCGACATTTGGAAATATAATGGAACTGGATGTCTTGAGAACACATTTACTCAATGCTATCACAAAATGGTTGGGTATGCCTATGATGAAAAATTGTTTACTCATGCTTTTCAAGAAGGTTTGACTAGGGTAGTAGCCAATTGGTATTATAGTTTAATTTGTACTTAGAGGGATTTATTGCAGACATTTTTAAAGCAATACCAACACATATTAGAGATGGTTCCAAATGATTAGCCTTTCAAAACATGAGAAAGAGCCCCAATGAGAGCTATAAAGAATATGTCATTAGATAGAAAGAGGTTGCCTCACAAGTTCAACCACCTTTAACTAATGGGGAGTTGAATTCCCTATTTGTGGATACCTTTTCTTCTTTTTATTATGATAAGTTTATTGGTAACACGTTTTTAGAATTTGTCAATTTGCTATTTGCTGTGAGCAGAATTAAAAATGGGATAAAAAGGGGAAGAATTATGAATGCCAATATGGAAATTCCTAATGAAAGGCAAGGGAATATTTTTTATGAATACACCCAGGAGATAATTGTTAAAGGTGAAATGAAAGAGATCTCAGCATGATACAAGAAGATTTAGTGAATGATTATTCCCATTGGTCATTGTATTTTTCCTAACTGACACCTTAAGCTGGTAACTTACCTCAATCATTTCATGTTTATGTTCCAATTCCTTTTCCACAAACATTCATAGAACAAAGGATTAACCCAAGCCATTCATAAAGCCATAAGAGAAATAGAGTTAGAATATATCATTCACTCCCAATGTCTTACATTAAGCACTTCACCTTCCTTGTCAAAAATCATATGATTTTCATTGTCCTTATAAAATGTAGAAAGCTTTCCTACCTTAAGGTATGATCCTAATGCTAAGTGTGAATTCCATGATGAGGTTGAAGGGCATTCTATAAAAGATTATACTACCTTTGAAGATACAGTTCAAGCTTTAATTGACATAGATCCCATGAAAGTTAAAGAACTAGTTAGTTATTTTGATGATTAATAGTGGTGGAGTTAAGGGTAAATGATGCTAAAGTTGAAGCACTAAGTGGGGATTTTTTTTTCTTTTGTTTTGAATGTCATTTATTGGGAATGTGAATTTTTGGTTTGGATCTAAGTGTCTACATTAAATGAATGAATGTTGTGCATCATAGCGTTTCATGGATTTATATTATCATTTGAGTTTATTTATTCCTTTTAAGTTTTAGACTTGTAGGTTTTTTTTTTTTAAGTAAATAGTAAAAGGGGAAAAATGTTAGATTTGAATAAAAGCCCCACATAGTTAAGTCTCAAGGTTACATAGAAGAAATGCCTTAAAAAAAGTGAAAAAAAAGTTAAAACAAAAAAGAAAAAGAATGAAAAAAGGGGAAAAAGGAAAGTTTTGAGTCTCGAAAGAATTGGTGATTATTATTAGAAATTTGTCAAATGCCTAAATACCAATCTTTAAATTATTCAGTTGATTTCATTCATCAACCATGACCCTTTAAAAGCCATGAATTTGAATTCATGATGTTATGATTTTAAAGGTTGATAATCTTTTCCTAAGCAATGAACAATGAAACAACTAATTTTAAAGAAATATGGTTCCTAAAAGATCAGGCAAACATTATTTTTTTTAAAGAATTCAGATGTGGTAATTTGATATGTTAATATTACGTTGCAGCTCCAAGAATTTTCAAAATCAAAGCTACGCTAAGTCTTATAAAATGACCTTAGACTTACCAATTTTTCAACATTTTACCTCAAAATTGGCCTGGCTCGTGTGTCTTAGGGGCACATTGATAAAAAAAAAAAAAAGACCTCATTGCCTTTAAGACAACTTGAGTTATGATCAACCCTTTCACTTTCCTTTTGTGGAGTGACTTGGATCATTTGATACCTTAAACGGATTCATTCCACCACATAACCATTTTCTTGTAATAACTTTCATTAAGGATGGTTTGTTAAAATGGAACATCTTTCATGAATTGCATTTCTAGCAAAGTGGATTAATGTATGAGTAATGGAGGGCATGTAAAAAAAAGATAGCATAAAGAAAAGCAAAAAAAAAAAAACAAAAAAAAGATAAAGAGAAAAGGAAAAAAGAAACTTAGTTATGACATTATGCACTTAAAAAATTCGGATAAATCCAAATTAAAACCTAACAAATCTAAAAATTTTGGAGCAGAAATAGAAAGGAAAAACCAAAAGCCTAAAAAGAAAAATGCTAAAAGGAAAGTCAAGAAAGCCAATAATTTCCCAAAAAAAAAAGAAAAGAGAACTTTTGAAATGAAAACCTTTCTTCACATTTATTTTCACAAAAAGAATTGCTTTTCAATACAAGTGATCATGCTTGAAATGAAAATGGTCGTCTTTCATCACCCACTTATGAATGTAGAAATTTTATCCCTTGCTATCCATTTGAGCCTAATAAATTTTTTTCAAAATAAACCCTAACTAAAGATTACCCTCCACATTGAAGGGCAAAAAGAAATGTATTTAAAGGTTAAAAATGGTGATGTCTAAATGAAATCTCGTATATTGGGGCAAAGGGCCCGATATAAAAGTTTTCAAAAGTTTTTTATTTACTCAAAGAAAAAGGAAAGAAGAAGTGAAAAAATGAAAAAAAAAAAAAGGTAAAGAGAAAAAAGAAAAGGAAAAAGGTGAAATAAAGTAGAAAATAACAAAAGTAAGAAAAAAGAAGAAAAAAATAGAGAAATGAATGGGTGGAAAAGCATAAGAAAATGAAAAGGAATATACCCAAAGAGAATCCTTCAAATGAAAGAATGATCCTTGGTTTCTATTACATTTAAACATTTGTTTTAGGCTTATCTATTTTTTTCTTTGAAAACCCTGAACCTTAGCCTACGTTAGATTTTATGAAAAGTCCACATTGGATCAAGCATGGAGGCTTAAAATTGAAGAGTTTCTCTTAAGAAAATGGCCATGAAATCTATGAACTTTTTAATCCCCTTTTAGTACCTAATTTTTTGTTTGGACCACTAGTCCCTTTTGGACAGGTTTGAATACTTAAACGGATGGTGTGATAATAAGAAAAAAAAATGAAGGAAAAATGAGAAAAAAATAAATGTGACTTTAGGGTGAAAACCTTGTAAAAGGGTAGTCTAGAGTACAACTATGAAGGCCACTTCCAATACTAAATGAGATAGATGCTAACCAAAAGCAACCTAGATCTTTTGAAAGATCTGAAGATACCAAGGTCTCAAAAGTTTGAGAAAGCATAAAAAAGGGTTGATTTTGAAAAGTTTAGCCTTCTTCCATTCCTAAATGATCTTTCAAAATCTCAAGCCTTTACAATTAACCTTAACATATATCAAAATGTCACATTTAGATACTAAAAGAAATGTTGAACATGTATGGTACTTAAGGGATTCATGTTTTTAGAAAAACTTATATTTCATCTGTGAGCTTGCATGGAAAAAGTATATGCCTCTTTTATGCCTTTTAGGTGGAGAAACCGTTTTAAATGAACAAAAACCTTTATATGTTGAATCATTCAATCCATCTTGGAAAGAAAATTTTCACCTTTTTCACTTTCGGTAGGGATCGCCAATTCCTGAGAAAGAATTTAAGCCCAGTTTAGATAGCACCTATGAAAATTTAAACCCAGTTTAGTTGGTACCAAAGTTTTAACCCCAATTTAGTTGGCACCCATGAAAATCTAAGCCTAATTTTTCTAGCACGTAAGCTTAAATTAGCTGGCACACAAGCCCATATTAGCTGCCATGTAAGCCTATATAAGTTAGCTTGCAAGCCCAAATTAGCTAGCACATAAGCTCAAATTAGCTAGCACGTAAGCCCAAATTAGCTACAAAACTGTAAACCCCTTTTATCCCCTTTAAGTGGTAAAGTCTTTTTGAATCAATAGAAACCTTCAGGTGCAATACCATCTAATCCATTCAGAAAGAAAATTTTCACCTCTTACATTTCTAATAAAGATCATTAATTCCCCAAAAAAATTTAAGTCTACCCAAGTTTTAAGCCTAGTTTAGTTAGCACCCAATGAAAAATTTAAGCCCAGATTTTTTGGCACCAATGAAAATTTAAGCCCAGTTCAGCTAGAACCCGAAAAAGAATTTAAACCCAATTTAGTTGACACCCAAGAAGGATTGTCAATTCCTCAAAAAAAAAAAGAAAACAAAAAAATTAAAAAATTAAAAAAATAAAAACAAATAAAAGAAAAAAAAATTAAAAAAAGGAAAAAATTTTTCTTACGAAGTAGTATCCGAATAAAACTGTTGTTTACGTCTTTGCATTATTTCTAGGGATGCTAATCCTTAGAAATATACAAAGTTGGGTAACTATAGACACCTAATTTTATCTGAGACATTTTATTTATCTAAGCTCATTTTTACAGTTGGGTTCGAGCTTTATTTTTTGAATCCAATACACGACCCACTTTTAAATGCTCTAATATAAGGCCAATGTGTGCCTCATAGTGAGATCTATTGCATTAACCTTAATGAATGCCCAAAATGGCCTAATAAAAGGCTCGATAAATTTTTTTTTTAAACCCATTAATAGCCCATTATTGGCCATTAAACAAAAAAACTGAATAAATAATAATAATAAGAATACATATAGGGAAAAATATAATGAAAATAATAGTAACATAATATATAAAAATAAATAATAAATAATAATTAAAGAGAAAAAGCTTAGCTCACAAAAAAATGAAAAAACAAAAACTTAAAGTGCCCAAATGATATGTTATAGATGAGACAAACAAAATTAGCCAAAAAAAAAAAAAAACAAATCTAAGCGCAAATAAGAGTCAAGGCCTTTAAGCATGGGTTTCTTTTTTTAAGGCCCAAGACATGGCCAAGAAAAGGGTTCATCCAATTTGTATTGTAAGAGAAAATGAAAGCTAAAAACCATGTATAAGACATAAGGAAGGGTAGCTAAAAAAAAAAAAAACCTAAAACGAAATAACATGGTTAGAAAATGTGGTTGTATGAAAAACTTCTGTTAAAACTAAAGAGCAACATGAAGTTGTGGGAGGAACCAGTTGTTAGAAAAAAAACATAAAAAATAAAAAAGAAGGAAGAAGGTTTAAATAAAAAAAATAGGTAATAGCATTTGTGAAATTTTAAAAAGAAAAAAAAGAAAAAGGCAAAGGGAGGCTAGTAGCAAAAAAAGGAAAATTGGAAAATGAGAAGTAGTAGGAAAAAAAAAAGCAAGTGGTAGAGAAGAGGAAACGTGAAACTAGTGGTAGAACAAAACAAAGAACAAAAAAAAGCAGTAGCAAGCAGAAAAAGACTAGACCAAAAAAAGAAAACAGATAATAGGAAAAGAAAAGAACTAAGAAAAAAAAAGGGTAGTTGGTGAAACCCAAACCCAAGCAGATATGCAAATAGCAAAGGAAAAAGCACTAGAAAAGAAGGCAAAAACCAAAAAGCTCAATAGAATGCCAACAGCTAAGAAAAGAGAGAAAAACTAGTAGTAAAAAAAAAAGGTTAGTAAGAGATAAAACAAAATTAGCATTAGGAACAAAAAAAACTAAATGAAGAGAAAGCAAAAAAAAAAAAAAACAAAAGGAAGGTTCAAACCAATAGTAGTCGAAGAAAAAAAGAATAGATAAAAAAGTAATTGTTCGAAGGGAAACCAAAAGAAGAAACAAGAAACCACAATGCCTGAAAAGAATAGAAAAAACAAAAAAAAGAGGCAGTTACAGAAGGAAAGATGCCAATGAATCCCTTTCATTTCTCTTCTAGTTTGTTTTCATGCACATAAACACTCTTTTCCTTCCTATGTGCATTCTCATTTATTGTTTTTGGTTTTGACCAGGGATTTAAATTATGGTTGCGATCACGTTTTCGATTACGTCATGTTTATTGCAATTACAAGCATAACAGAGACTATTGCGGTCATCACAGTTATCGCAGTTGTGAATTTTTTTTATTTTTGCACAACATATTATAAAAATTATAATTATAAAAACTCTTATTTTATTATTTTTAAAATAGTTTATGATATCATATATATTTTATTTACTTGATTTTTAAATGTAATAATCTATAGAATATTTATTATTTTATGATTTTTAAATGCAATATTTTTATTAAGTATTTTAATTTTTTACACATTAATTAATTTAAATTTGTTATTATACAAGGGATCAAACTTTCAATTTTTAGTTAAGTACATAAAAATAATAATAATAAAAATTAATCTAATACTAAAAAAATTAAAAATACAAATATCAAAACAAAATATCATTAATTGTTTCTCACCATAGCGCCATCTGATCTTTCTCCTAGCTATTTTTTCCTCTCCCTCCAGCTGGCCCCTAACCGAACCCACCGACATTCGATCCCAAATTCGTTTCAATAGAGACTTCGATTCCAGGGAATTATTCTTTTTCGAACCACTAACTCAATCTCTTCCAAGTAGGGGCTGATCCATGCTGCATCTCCAGAGTAAAGATATCGAACGAGGGGTGAATGGGGGCTCGCGCTCATAAAAAAAGCCCGTACCACCAAGCTACAGCCGATCCTTTTGACCAGAAGAGTCTACTTTTTAGTCAAGTCATTTGAGCCCTCAGATGGAGAGGCTAACTTCACCAATCAGCTCAATCCCATTAAAATTCAACAAAAATATACAATATTTTTTACAAAGGTAATTACTTGTGTTGAACTATTGATTGTAATGGATTGGTGACTGATTTAAGATTAAATTTGAGTTTGTTTAAGGCCGGATTGAGGTTGATGTCAAGTTTTTTTAGGGGCTTCCAATTTTTTTTTATTTTGGTTTTCTTAAAAAAAATGGAGCAGTGGCAATAACGGTATGTTAAGACCGCTATTTGCCGCTACAGTGTTTTTTTACGGCCACCACATTCTGATATCAATGAGATTCAAATTCTCACTCGATATTTTTCAAATAACGGTGATGGGTGGTGGCATTACCACAAGATAGCGACCGTTACACCGCAACTGCACCACTATTTGAATCCATGGTTTTGACTGGTAAAAGCTTAAGGCTTCATGTTTTTTTATTTGGTCAACAAAAGCTTTAAAACTTGATCTTTTTTTTAATTTACTTGATGCATCCTTTTTGCACACAGTTTGTTAGCCTTGAATTGATCATTATTTTGAAATGACAAAACATTAAGCTAAATAAGCTTGATCAATGTTTTGAAAAAGATTTATTTAGTACATATTCTTAAGTTTTATATTTTGGTAGTAAATAAATAATATGCTTTTCAAAGTGTAAACAAACCTTTCTTTATTTTTTTAATTTCTCAAACCAAATCTATCTTTTAAAGATTATTTATTTGAGCTTAAATGAAAGTCCAATTATTGTTTTTAAAGTGAACTTATTCATTTTGGACTTAATACAAATTTGATAATATTGGTTTTGAGAAATAGATTAACTTAAGAAAGTTGTTTTACAAGAACAAAGTTTTTCCAACATTGAACTTTTTTTATTTTTCTATATTAATTCACAAGGTTTTAATATTTGAATTTTATATGGTTGGAAAGCTCTCTGAGTCTACTTTCTAATGGATCAAACAAAATCGAAATCCAAATTTTCTAAGAAAAGATTTTAAATTTTTACTAGGCACTTTGTAGTTGTCTAAAAACTACACAAGAGGTAGTTTTGAAAATTCATTATAATTCGTACACAATGAATTTGGTGATGAATTTTATATGGATAGAAAGCCATTTAAGTCCAGTTTCTAAATCTTCAAAAGGTTTATTTTTGGATTTGTATAACTCAAGTTATGATCAAATTAGTAAGTAGAGTGCAAAACGAGAGACTACCACCCAGCATGGATAGGATCGATCCCCTCTAGAAGGGATCAATTGATTTTTTTATATAGAAAGCTCTTTGGGTCAAAGACATGAAGAAGGGATTGATCACCCTATGTAGGGGATCGATCACCCCCTTAACCAATTGATCCCCTACATAAAGGGATTTATTAGGTCATGGTTTTCCAAGCGTAAATGGACTAGCCCAAACTTGAACCAATTGTTCCCCTACATAAAGGAATCAATTGATTAGGCTTTTTCAAAGGGAAAATTAGATTAAAACATGAACCAGTCAATCCCCTCATGGAAGGAATTAATCAGGTCACGCAAAAGATCGATCCCCTCAAGTAAAAGATCAATCGAGTCTGGGCAAAATCATTCCAATGGCTAATTTTTCATGCTTCCAATAGGCATTTCTTTTTCGCAAGCTTCTCCAACGGCTACTTCTTCAATTTCTCTATAAATTGGGCACTCCAACACACTAAGAAGGTTGATGAATTAAGAGAGGAAGAGCCAACAAGCCATATTTCCATTCTCTCAAAGAATCAAGAGGTTTTAGAGCTTCAAAGTCCATATCTTCGTATTTATTGTATCCAAATTATATTTGTTGTTCAATCATCATTTTGTTGTACTTAAACTTAGCAAACACTTAGCCTTAGAGAAGTTGTTCTATTGTTTGCAAAATTACCTTTGATATACATGGGTGGAAGAGAACAAGAGGTGAAGTATCCTTTTGATATAGTAAGGGTAGAGGTTGCTATCTAAACCTTGAGAAAAAGATAGAGATTTAGTACAAGATAGGTTTGTATATTGTAAGAATTTTTTCTTCAATTAGTGGATTGAAGCCTTGGTGTGAACAACCAAGAGAGAGGACGTAGGTGCCTTGTGGAGAAAGATCGAACCTCTATAAACCATTATGTTTGATTTCTTTATCCCTATCTCTTTACAATTTATTGTTGTTTATATTTGATTTTAGGTTCATTAATTGTTATTGTTTGCATTATATTTTCATCAAAAGTGCTTATTGTTTTAATTTCCATTCAATTATATTGAAATCATTTGTTTGGAAAGAATTTGGAGAAATCCAATTCACCTCCCTCTTGAATCACCATCTCACCGAAAAAGCTAACATATTTCATAAGTGAAAGTTCAAAACTTTGGTTGCTATTTTCATACTTCTGCAATTGTTAGGGGATATGGGGAGTATTGTATGTGGCTAGCTAGTGAAGATTTCATCAATGATAGTGAGCTTTTTACTATATTTATAAATAAAGGCTTAAAATGTGAGGTTGAAAATTTGTTTGTCTTTTTTAAAGGTTCATTTTCATGCATACTTTATACCATTCATGTTCATACATTTTCTCTTATGTTGTTTGAGTACAATTTAAATTTCAAGCATGTTTAATCTACTTATTAGTTAAAAGTTTTATGCTCATTTTAGTTTTTATGTAATTTAGTTTCCATGTTGTAAATTAATTTAGATGTAATTTAAATTAATTTAGTTTTATGCTCATTTTAGTTTTTAATTTATTAATTCCATCATGCTTCTTAAAAACAATAATAAAAGTAAATATATAATATATAATAATAAAAATAATAAAAACTTTTAAAATCCCTACCTAGATGCTGGAGGGAATTAAAAATCATGTTTAAAAAATAATAATAATTTCATCTAAATGTTGGAGAATTATTAAATATTAAAAATCAAGATAAATAAATAACAATAATTTTAAAGAAAAAGAAGCACAAATGAAATAGGTATTTCAAGTAAAAATTTTGGTTGTAACAATACAAAAAGAAAAGTTACAATCAATAAACAAACTTTAAAATAATTAAAATTTCCTTCATATGTAATTAATTATACTAGTACTACAAAAAGTTAAAAGCCTCAGTCTTAACTTTTGCTAGAACTTTATACCATGTTTTATAATGAATAGGCAATTCATTCCATTATGGACAATCATTCCTAGAAATCTAGCCAACAATTGATACTCTTAACCAATTGGTTACCTAACAAAGTTTATAGACACTACAATATACTCATTCGGAGGTAGTGTCTATAATTCTTTCAAAGTTGTTCAGCCTCTAATCCTTCATTGACCATTGTTATCAATTTTCCAAAAAAAAAAACGTTAATTAGTAGATTACCAATACTTTAATGATCATAATCAAATTCTAAATATGGGATTTAGGATACCTACATTCAAATTAGAAGTAGAATTAATTGGCAGGATACTATCTAAACCTTAACCTCTTGTAATTAAAAATTGAGAAGTTAAGACATTGTAATTATAACCAACAATATATAAAGAACATACATAAAGACGATAAAAAGTTAAAAAATAATAACCAATGATATATAAAGAACATATTGATTTAATTAAATTTAAAAAAAGTGTATGATTTACAACACAATAAATATACAAAAGCAAATGTCATATAAATTACATAAAAGCATTTATTACATTATTTTTTGAAAATTTTAATTACAAAATATAGATGATCATGGTTCATAAATGTCTTCAATAACATCTTCACGAACCCATTGAGCAGAGGTATTAGGGATATTTCCATTCAAGTTTTGTTCAGTAAGGAAAACATTTAGTTTCATGTTCAACGTTATCTTTAGTATCTGACCCCATATCAAATAAGTCTCTAGGTGTGTTAACAGAACAACAAACCAACTTGATTTTTTGGAATCTTGACTTCAAAGGAAAAAAACATAAAGTTCATCAATGAATTGTTATCTAGTGTTAATTAATCAAGAAAAATTCACGATTGTAAATCTAAACTGATATTTCTTACTACCCTTTCACTATTCCCATTAGCCCAATTACACCGAAATAAGACAACCTTCCACTTGCCATAATAATCCAACTCAATGATATCATTAATTATGCCATAATAGTAAATATTTCCCTATAAAAAGTTTGTGTCCCTAGCACTAACATAGCTAGTAGTTGATAAAGTAATAACAACTCCTAAATTTTGTGTTCTTTTAAATCTCTCATGGGATTTAGTGTGAAATCTAAATTCATTAATGATGAAACCTTTGTATCATTTCACAATCTATCCGAACCTTGTGAAAGACACTTCATCTCTTCACTAACAAGCTTTCCACTTGCAACCTACAAAAGTGTACTAAAATATATGTTATTAATTTAACTTATACCCTAAGCATTCTATGTACAATTCTCAAAATGGGAAGTATGGCATTACTTACAGCTTTTCCTAACTATTCATGAAAATTTTTTGTGAACAACTTATCAAGCTCTTGAGGCTTTGATAGTCGATAATGCGCATGAGCTCTCAAATTGTTTCTATACTCACTATATGCATCAAAATAAAGTATTAAGAATAAAAAAATGACAATAAATTATGCTTAATAGAATGAATGATTTCCTTGCATGAAAACTTATGTGCGTAATGATTCAATTGAGTCATGATAGAAAAGAACATATCGATGTGTGAATCTAAATATATTTAGATATATTTGACACATAGGAAGCAATAGGGATGTAGATCAAGGCGAATCCTTATGTCAACTAGGTCAAGTTGACTCTTTAAGTAATCTTTTGATCTTTTATTCACATTGAGAATAGTCCTGATAAAATTCTCACAAACATTCTTCTCTATGTGCATCACATCAAGGTTATGACTTAATAAATTATATTCCTAACAAGGTAACTCCAAAAAGATAATTCCTTTTTTCTACAACTCAAACTTATTTAGGTCATCTTTTTCATTTTCCTTTTCATCACGTTGAACATCAATATCACCAACTTGAGTATCAACATCAACAACTTGAAGAATAGGAGGCCGGACACCTTTAAAGATCTCTCTCTCTTTTCCTTAATTAAGTCATTTTTCCCTAAGTGAAATTGTATCTCGTAACTTTGACAAGAAATCAAACCTAATGATGAGTAAGGAAACTCTCTTCAAATCTTCAATTCTATCAAAGAGATATTTTTGGAATCTAAATCAATGATTACCATCTAACCATTGACAATGTGCCACTGAACTTCCTACCATTATGTAACCATTTTGAACATGTTTGCATAGCATAACATGGACAAGCATAATGACCTTTGGTGCACTAATCAAATAAATTTGCATAAGTAAGAACCTTGTTGATAGTCCATAATAAAGTAGCGTGCATATTAAATTTTTTTTTTTGCATCATACACATATTAAAGTTTGTTTTTTTTTTATACATCATAAGTCTCAACTCCTACCCATAACTATTTTAACTCTTCAATTAGAGGTTGTAAGTAGATGTCTATGACATTTCCTGGACCTTTCTCCCCAGGAACTATCATAGATAAGATAAATGATTGTTGTTTTATGGCAATCATGGTGACAAATTGTAAGGAATCAATATAACCGGCTAAGTACTATAAGAAGTACTCATTATTTTGAATAGATTAAACCCGTCAAATGATAGTCCAACCATAAGATTTTAAAGATCAAAAGTAAAGTTTAGAAACTTTTTTTACATGAAATTCATCATCATCCTTATTCAGCCTTTCTTTGGGACTTATGTCCAACTAACAAGAATTACCACACACATGACAAGATTGTTATTTTTTCTATCACCCCAATACAACATGCAATCATTAGGACAACTATGAATTTTCTCATAGTCAAGACCTAACTCCATAATCATTTTCTTTAAATCGTTACAAGATTTAGGGAATTTTGCAAAAGGAAACATTTCTTTCATAAACTCAATAATAAAGTCAAAGAGTTTCCTGTCCATCCACATAAACATTTCAAGTGAAACAGACACACACAAAAAGACAGCCTTGAATGCTCAAATCCCTCAAAAAGTTCTTCATTCATATCCTCAAGCAACCTATAAAACTTTAATACTTCTCTACTAGGTTGTTGGGCACCTACACCTATCCCGTGTTCACCAAATTCATTCATTTCAATATTTAACTTATTAAATCCTTCATTTTAGGGAGACGAATTATGGAAATGTTAGTTCTGAATGTTGAAATCATCTAGCAACATGCCTTTTATGTTATCTTGTCTAATAGGATCATGTTAGTGTTAGGAAACCTTTGAAGTTGAAGGAACTCTAGTTGATGAACTTGACGATGTAGATTTTCCATGAAAATATCAATTAACATGTCTCGAGAGAAATCCAAGACAAACTAAATTTTTGAAAATAACTTCACAGATTTGCCAATCAATATTAGGACACTTCAAACATGGGCATAATATCATATTATCTTCATTTGCATTGTCAAATGCAAAATTAAGAAAATTTTCCACTCCACCTCAATACTCTTGACTTAATCTTGACTTTTGCATCCAACTCTTATTCATATAATACTTGTTACATTATCAAACCAAACTGATTTAATTAATTATATGAAAGTGAACTCTAACATACTTGATTAGACTGTTGATGTTATAATTATATATAACTAACGTATGTAAAATTACAAACATATTTAAACCCTAAAAACAAATACTAATTTTTCTTTAACTTCTAAACTTAAAATCTAGATTTTTTAAACTTCATGGATAATTTCTATAAAAAAAATGTAATGTGCATAGTACATCCAAAATTTAAAGGCTCATAATAGATTCAAAGGATCACAAATTTTGATTACGCATCAATTGAACTCAAATCATTATTTTAGCAATAGATAGTGTGCTATTACGTCCATCCATAAAGCATGCTTAAACAATATTTAGAAATATAGTCATACAAATAATAAAGATTACAAGGTAATATTTTTGTTCTAGTGAAGTTTTACTATTATAAGTCACGAGCTAACCCAAATCTCAAAAAAATTGATAAAAAAAAAAAAGAAAACATAGATAGTATTGTTACAAATTAATATTAGAAAAATGAGAAAAAAGTTGAAAATAAACAAAAACATGTTCTCCCACAAAACCTACACCTAATTTGAAACTGTAAAAAATAAATCTCTTGACTATGAATATACAGTTTTCATCAAACCTAATAAACATGAATTTTTAAAAATCATGAGCTATAATTCTTAATACAAATGTCTTTTTTCGATTAAAAAGATATAAAAGCACATATATGATGTACCTATATAATAACAAACAAAGTACCATAAGCAGTACAAATTACAAGTAAATAATGACATACCAACTCAGAAAAGTCAATAAAAGGACTTCCTATATCATGAAATGTGTATGAAGAGCGAATAAACATAATGATCACATCACATGCAAAAGAGTGTGGTGATCTTTAGTAGCCCATCATGATATTTGAATTCATAAGGCCTTTATATCTACCTTATATTGATTAATTCAAGTGACATTCACCATGAAAATTTTTTTAGTTCATGCCAAATTATATGAACTTAAGGGATATTTGAATTGGATCACATAAAGTTGCTTATTGGAAAACTCATTGACATTCAACAATGTTTTTTCAAAAATTAAAAGAAAAAGGTCACTTTAAAGGTTAAATAGAAACCTTAAACCCAAAAATCTTTCAAGTACTTCAGGATACCTAGATGAAGCCTAGATCTAACAATGATTTTTCCATTCCAAACATATGCTTAATCCAAGTATTTTATTCTTCCAACTTCCCTTGATACAATCTTAAATAGGATGCTATATCTCAATCTCAACAATTTTGAATGTTTACTTTAGTAAGAGTTTAAATAGGAGTATTTGAGAAACATCAGCAAAACAACCAATAAAAAATAGGTTTTTATCAATTAAATAGCTTTTTTCCATCATTAGTTAGTAAAGAGGTGTTTTGGAAACTCATACACCAGCTTACTCTGGTTTTAAACATAATCATTAATAGTATTTAATTAGGGAATGGTTTAAACATAATTGTTTCACATATGATTAAAGAACTTGTAAATTATGGAAGAATATATGTTTTTAACAATAACATTTCCTGCACCTATTCTAACCTTGCTATTTGGTGTCAAATCTCTATATTAAAAGTTAATTCTATGGTTTTACAAGACTACCCAACTGAATAACATAAAATGGGTTCCACCATAAAAATCAATAACTAGTTGAAATTTTCCAAATCCCAAAACTAAAAAAGTAATTACATAATACCACTTGTAAAAATAAATAACTAAATCACATTTTATCTATTCTAATATACATTCATAAAAACATAAACCACAAATAAATAAACTCTCCATTCTTACTTACAAGCATTCCTTATAAGAAAAGTATCATTAGCCTATATAATTGGTTTATCAGAATCAACAAAAGCAATGCTTTACATATCTGAGCCATAATTACCTAAGAGAAACTTAATATGAAGAAATATGCAATTGTAGCTTATTTGGAAACTAAACTATTTTTCCTTTTATGATTTTAAAGTTTCATAAGAATTCCATCAAATAATATTCATTATTTTTTATCACCCTATAAATCTTATTTATTTATTTCTTTCCAAAAAACTTGAACCTATCATGATTTTCAAAACAAATAAAATAATAAAAATAAACAATATGTGGAAAACAAAAAAAAAATGAATGACTAAATAAAAGATAATTAAAATAAACTAAACAAATAAATAAAGCAAAAATAATGAAAAGGCAAAATCGGTAAATGGAAGTTCAAGAAGACCTAAATTTGAAATGGGTTTAGTCAAATCAAATCTTAGATGAATAAGTCAAAACCATATCTTTGGAGGCAAATTCAACTTGACATGGATTCACCTTGTTTCTACTACCCAAAAAGCTTCTTTTAAAATAACTTTCATTTCTTCATTCTTTCCATACGAACAACCATTGCATCTTAGTCCCTCTTCCCTCTAAAATTTGAATCCTTACTCAACCTTTAACCCCCTAGCAATAGTAGCACTGTCATATGTCTTCCATGCCAACAATGATTTCTTTCCTTTGCCTTACTAGCCTACTAAACATAAACACCAATGTATTTTTCCCAAAACCAACTCAACCCAGATCCTTCCAAAGAAACCTAGAGACTTTTTAGTTTTAATCTAAAATTCCTCCAAAACAACTCTGTGTGTATTTGCTAATGAGATTATTGTTGTCTCCCCTATGAATGCTTCCATTTCAAATGCCACCACCAAAATCTTATTCTTTTCAACTTAGGAATCCCCAAAAACTTAAAAGCTAACCCAAATAAAAAAGAAAATAAACTACCAAAAAATCAAATCATTGAACTATTTTTTATATTGTTTTTTCTTACTTGTTGGATTCAGGATTTGGCCTACTAAGCACCACGTAAAAAACTGCCATGAACTCTTAACTCTAGTAGTAGTAAAAACACTATTGCCTTGAATTCTTGAACTCTTAATCTCTAGTGTAACAAATTCATCAACTAAGTACCTCTAAAAAAATAAATTTTACAAAAGAATAAGAAATGGAAAAGATAATTTTAGTGCTTACCAATGGAGCTTGAACCAGACCAAAATTAACGATAGAAACAAAAGAAATTAGATTGGAACTTTAGGGATTCGACCCCCTTAGAGTCACTGGGAACTTTAGGGATTCAAACCAAAATGCAAAAAAATTGATCAGAACTTTGTAGAAATAGAAACAAAAAAACAAAGGAAAATTGATCGAAACATGATTGAAACTTTGCATAATCGGTTGAAAATATGAATAAATTGACCCAAAACAAGCAGAAACAGCAGAAAAGGTGCATGGTGAAAGAAAAGCAAAAATGGCAAGAAAGGGGTCTAGTGTTTGAAATTAAAGGGAAATTTTGCAACATTTTTTGAAGAAACGCCACTAACTTCTTGCGTTTAGCGGCATTTCTACTTAAAAATGCCATCTAACTTCTTACCTTAAGCAACGTTTTTACTTTAAAACCTCACTATACAAGAACAAAATGATGCATTTCTAATTAGGAGAAACTATTTAGTGGTGCTTACGCTATAAACGTCGTGAAATTTATAAAAATTAATACATATAGCGGCATTTTTTAATAGAAACGTTACAAAAAAATTAAGATACAGTGCATTTCTTTTTTTAAAAAATTATATTTTATATTTAATAAATTTTGATAGTTTTATTGTGACGTTTAAGTCAGCAAACGCCATAAAAGTATGTTTGTAATGGTGTTTCTAAATGTAAATGCCACTATATAAGAATTTAGTGGCATTTTATAAATATATGCCGCTAATTTTATTAAATATCAAACTTTGTGGTATTTATTAGTAAAACGTCGCTAAAAATCTATCACTAAATGATCATTTTCCTATAGTAAAAATTTAAAATTATAATATGTATTCAATGTTAAGTTCAATTAGGAACTTATCTAGGTTAGAATAAACATTAGCCTTTTCTTTTCTTTAAGATCGAAGGCAACTTGTTTCTATTTTAGTTTACTTAAACCTTACATATTGAATTGTGTTAAACAACCAACACAAATTTGAATCCATAGAAGCTTATGCATGATCACTAAGAAACTATACAATGGAAGGTTGAATCTCTGTTATTCTTCATATTCTTTCAATCTAATTCAGTTTTAAATATACAAACAGCCCCATATCTTAAGTTCTTGATTAATCTATAACCCAATTCATTATCTTTGGGCAATGGTAATTAGCTTGTGCCATGCCAGATTGTTAGGAATGATTTCAAACAGAGAATTTCATTAAATTAAGCGAAAATTAAACAAATGAACTTCAATTAAATTTGTTAAATCGTAGTATAAAATAAACAAACTAAGATTGCTTAATTTGTTTCTTTAAATCTTGTCGTTGTAAACAATCTGGAATTTTTAGTCAGCTTTTTGGCTAACTATTACTTGTTAGTGACTGTTTTCATCTTCTAAAATTTTTAACTTTGTCGTAATTTTTAACAAAAGTAAGTCATCACAAATCACCAAAAAAAATAAAATCGAAAATAAAAATCAAGAAATTAAAACTAACTTGAGCTAGATTAGGCTTGAGCTTGAGATTGACCAAACAACAAAATCAAGATAAAGAAACAACAACTAGACCAAACAAGACTTAAGCTCGATCGAAACAAAAAAAAAATGATTGTTAGTCATTTGGTTCCTTTAAAAATCAAAATCAAAATGAAAAAAAGGGATTGATTTTGGTGAAAGTGCCTAGCTAGGAAATGGCACGAGGAAGAAAACGTTGATAATCGAGCAACTGGAAAGGAAAAATTAGGGAAAATGAAAAGATCAAGTTTGATGTGAGAAAGATTTATTAAAATTTGGTTTCAAATCTGATTCGAAAAAATGATGAAAAAAAAATGTGAAGGAGATTGTCGAAAGCTCAAAAAATTGAAAGAAAGAAAACACGTGAAGAAGAATCAAAGAGAGAAAATTAGAGGAAGAGTGAAGAGACTTTTTCCTTTTTTTTAATTGGGCCAAGGTGAGAAAGAGGATGAGTTAAACACATTTAGCAAATACAGTGCAGAAACATGATTTATTCTTGACAGGTTGGGCTTAGACGGGAAAGCCCGTTAAATTTAAAATAATTCTAGCGGTTTAGCAAACCGCCACAACAAATGTGCCCTTAAAACAAAGGTTTTTTGTTGTGAGAAGCAAGTATCCAATCTTATATGTTGAAGTAAAGAGGTACTTGAAGATAAAATGTAAGTTTTTGTTAGATGAAAAAGTTCAATGAACATGAAGCACCACGAAAACTCCATTTGATATTTCACTCAAGTATCTATGAAAAGATTTCCATGTTTTAGTCTTGTAATTAGTCCTCTAACTTGTGATATCAAGTTACTTTTTATGTGAATTGTCATACTTTGATTTCATGTATAGGGTCTCAAGAAAAGATGCTAAAAAGGGTGATTTTAGGTAGGCGTTAAGCATGTGAATGTAAATGAGTAGTTTAAAGAGGATTCATCACTCCAAGTGACATAAAAAAATATATCTTATTTGTTCTTGGCTTATATTAAATTGATAAAATCTTTGGTCAAAGTGCATGAATTTAGAAAAATGGCTTTTCTAAATCCATAAGGTTAACTATAAATTGTAAAGACTAACATGGAAAGATATCATGAGTAGATACTACGCCATGCTTGTGTTCTTCCAAAATATTTGTGAAAGTATCGAATTATACTGATAAATGGATCAAAAGGTTATATCCGAACTATCTTGACTCTATCAACGAATTTAGAAAGCTGATATGCGTGTGCAAACTATTCCTTTTCTAAAAGTGATTATGAATTTTGTATTGTTTTATGTCCACTATCAAATTTGGTGAGTTTCGAGTTCTTAATGCCTTTAACATGAACAAATTAACGAGTAATCTAATTTCTTCTAGCAAATTGCCAAATGACCAATTTTAATTACTCAGAGTTGGTCCAACAAGTTAAAAGTGGAGAACTCCCTAATTTCAAAGTATATTTTAGTCAAATTTATGCAATTCACCACTCAACCAGGATGAATTACTATAGGGACAATTTCAAAATAAAAGTGTTCTAAACAAAAATATTTATTGATGGCACTATGACTGAAAATATTTAACAAAAAAAGAACTAAAATATATAATATATAAAAAATTGACAATTACTTTCATAAACTTATGTTCAATGAGTGTTAATTCAACATTACAAGTGATTATTATATTTATATACAAATAAAATATATGTACATTTAGTGAAAATATATGTACAATAATTTTAAATTTTTAGATATTAAGATCATAAAAGTAATTTTAAATTTGTATTGATATTACGTATACTTATTTCTTAGCTAATTATTTTTTATAATGGTATCAAAGAATAAATATTTCTGATAAACCAGCTTTTTGAAATTCTCCTATTATAATATTCTACCAGTCCTTGTTGTTTGTTAATGTCTGAAAACAGAGAAATGGATGGAGCCTACGATGTGTCATGAAAACTACCTCCCATCGCGTCCAGCCAAAGCGATTATGAGTTTAACTCGACTTTTACATTGAGCTTCCACCGGGATTCAAAACTTCGAATTGACTTGGACTTGGACAACCCAAATCTTTCCACAATTTTCTGGAAGTCTATCATCCAATTTTTGGTTGAAATTCCACGCAATTTGTTGCCTACTTTTTTAACTGCAACGTTGAATGGCATCATCTATATTCAACTACAACATTTTTTCTACTATCTTGAAAACAATTCTTCCATTTAGGAGTTTGTTTTCTGTAGCACAAGGTGATTAAAAAAACAACAGCTACCAGGTTGTGGCAAAATTGACCAGAAGTGGCTCCATCTACAGCTAGGAGCAAAATAGGTCCCGGCTTAATCTTTCATGATATAATATAGAAATTAATATTTCGGTGAAAAACAATAGACAAATATTGTGCCAAAAAAAATTTTAAAAAAGGAGGTGAAGCATCAAAATGATGCAACGATAATTACATGTCAACATGGTATGAATTAGAACAGCTGAAGTGGCATACAGTGCTTCCCTAAACAATGTAACTACACTACCTTGTACTGGCAGCACACTTGGCCTGCCACCTGCGTTCTGGCTCTAACAACCTGAGAACAGGAAGCCAGATCTTCCAGGCATCAATATACCAACCATCCCTGATTACTCTGCAGATCGTTCCTGTAGCAAGTTGACTCC
Organism: Durio zibethinus; assembly: GCF_002303985.1. Next base: position 13,865,213 of record NW_019168470.1, on the reverse strand, counting down.
ACTGTGTACCCAATATGTAGCAGAACGCTGCGCCACTGGTGATGATCTTAAATATGGATGAAGGAATCCTCCAGGAACCAACCCCTGAGGGCCTGAATTCCTACCGTAATACCCCCCAAGTGTTTGACAATGAAATACTGGGGAAGGATTGTAAACATCATCCAATGAAGGATACTGGATACCGCTTGACCGATTATCTTGTTCCAGCTTGGGGTAAACAACATTTTTAGAGGAAAATTGGATTTCAGGTGACAAGTCAACTTGTGGAGAGCCATTTCCACTCTTTTTGATTCTCCCAATTAACTTATAGGAAAAATTCAGTACCCCATTAGGCTTCCCATCACTGTTACGAACCTGATAACTGACAAATCTCACAACTCCACAAAATTCATCTATCAAGTCCTTTAATGGAACACGTACTTCACCAATTGTTCTGTCAACTAAACCTTCACTACGCAAATCGAACTTGAGAAAAAGATGATCAACTTCCTCTGGAGGTAAGCTTTGGAGATCAAACTGGAAAACATGATTCCATTCAGGGTTCTTACCTCCTTTCTGGATAGATGTCTTCTGACGCTGCAGATGTTTTTGTTGCTCTTCTTTTTTCTTTGCTTGTTCATTCACAATTAAAATAGAGACGACAGAGTAGGCTGACAGTTTCTGGAAGAAATTGAAGGCCTTGAGATCTCTGCAAGAAATAACCTTGAGTTCGAGAGTGCTCCAATCCATATTATTTCTTTCTTGCTCAGTGCAGAGCTCAAATCTAGCCTTCTCGCAAAATAAAGGAAATGAAAAAAGAGGACTTTAGATGAAAAGTTGAATGGCGAAGACCAAGTCACCTAAAGTATATCGCACACACAACATAAGGTCGTCCTGTATCGACCTTATGTTGTTCACCAATTAAAGTAGTCCACTATCCTAATAGGTAGTGCGACACGTTATTTCTCTGGCAGGCTCCACCACAATAGGAGACCGCTGCCCGCCGGGCCATGCCCATTCTAGTAATTCTTAATTGGGAACTTCCAACTTAAAAATAATCCAAGAAAACAACGGCCGGAGACAGGTCAACAGCGTGTAATTCTTACGGTACTTGCGCTTCTCAGCGTTGAAATTAAAACAGCCACCGAGCCCCTATCACACCAAAAAAGAAAGCCTTCCACTTTGAAGGAATAGTAAGATTTATTACATAAGATTAAAAATAATAATAAAAATTATTATAATTATAATTAAAAAAAATTATTATCATTGTGATTAAAAAAAATTTAATAAAAAATTAATGTTAATTTGATTCCATTAAAATTAATATTTTGATTTCACTAAAAATGCAATGAGCTTAATTATATTGTACTGAAAATATAATAGAATTCAAACATCATTTATGGAAAGAAAACCCAAAAAGAGAATTAAAAAATGTCATTCTTTTAAAATGGAATGCTTAAATTAAAAAAAATGCCAAAGAAAATTTCTTCCTACATCGGACAGCAATGATCGAGGGTATCAAAATCTAAAAGTAATTTGCCAAAATATAGTACACATAATAATAAAATCGGCTTGAAGTGAAGTTATCACTATCCAAGTAAGCCGTTATGAAATATACGAGAGTTCCATAGAGCTGTCCTAAGGAGATGGCAAATTGGAGTATGTAGTTGTATCCCTTATTCTTGTTTATAGCATAGCTACCAAATTATCAACAACTTTCTAAATAATGAAAGCAGAAGGGAATAAAAGTGTTTGGACCAAAAAATGGATCGGGGAAGGCTCCTTTCAAAGAAGAACAAAGGTCGAAAGTTGCTTTAGCATTTCTATTTCTATGCACAAGTTAGTGAGATAAAATAGTAGGGAGAAAGGAGAGTGAGATCACTAGAAAGAAAAGAAAGGATGGCTTGCTTTACCTATGAGGAAATGCGAGGTATTTATAACTTAGATGACATGATAGGTAGCATTTGACTTGGAATTAGTGATGTTGATGTGGCATTAGTTAGACCAATGGCTACCCACCATGTTAGCATGCCCACCTGAAAATGCATACACTACAAAAAAGATCTACATCAACAATTGATAGTGGGAGTCCGACAATGTCAACTGTTTGCCTCCATTAATGACTTGGCCATGTCAGGTCTACCTCCCACTAACTAATTGGGCATGTTAGGTTGGCGAAAAGATGAAAATACCCTAAGTAGATCAAAGGAATAAAATACCCCTGATTGGGAGGTATTATTCAAATTTCCATTTTGCATTTAAAGTGGATAATGTTGGCAATTATTTTGTCCCCCACCCCCCTCCCCAACAGCTAGTTTGACAGTTCAGACTAGGTGATTGGGATTTTTCAAAGGCCAAGTATTTTGACGAAATGGATTTTTTTTGCTAATAAAATTTTTAGGTCCGACTTAACAGGTCAGCCAAGGAGATTAACCAAGTCATTGAAATAATTCCAGGCTCGATGCCAAGGCGATATGGTTACTAAGCGTGAAAGCTCATTTTTCACAAAATGAATTCAACTCGGGTGTTCCTATAAGCCATTCCCATAATCTATTCTAGGAGTTGATCGAGTCGTGCTTGATAGGTATTTAATATATTAGTTTTCTTTCATTGATAACTTATAAAATTTTATTGACTTCTTAAGTTAGCAGTAAGTTCGAGATATATTTATTGAGATTTTTTTAGATAGGTAAGTTGAAAGTTACCTTTTTTTCTATACATATATATGTATGTATATATGTATATATATGCTCTTGTACTCTTAAAGCTAACACTTTTGAATCCTTTAAAAAGAACTCTTGGTCTTTGAAGATTGGAGCTATTCTTTGGCATTTTAGGTATTCTTCAAGTTTTTAGCTATTCTAGATCATTTTTAAGCATTTTGCTGGGCTTTTAGGTATTCTAACTCTCTTTCAACCTTTGTTTTTTCAAGTATTCTTCATTTCTTCCTTTTTTTCAAATTTTCCACCTTATTCTTCAAACTTTGGTACATCCTTAAACATGTCTAACTACAATTCATTTTTAGGATCGTTACATGTTGAGGTAGATCTAGGAGCTAAGCTTTCAACTAAGATGGCCAAGGTGAGTGCCATTTCATCATCATACTTAGATAAATCTCCTTTGTGCATTTTCAATGCTCGAAGTGAAAAACTAACTAGTCGTAGGTGGCATTGGTCTTTGTCCAAAAACAAGAAAAAGACCCAGTACGAGAGTAAAGCAATCAGCACTATTGTTAAGTTGAACCAAGGTGTCGTACCCATCCAAATGGTCTTTCATATTAAAGTATTTCCTCCTTGGCCTATTCCCAATAAGTTAGGATCTGAATCTAAAGATTCTGAACATTCATAAGATGGGGATGGTTTTTAACTCGATGATGAAGTTCAAGATGATTTGCTTCAGCTTAGTAACATCTTCTTAGATAACAAACATATAGAAACCATGAGGTCTTTGAAGGGCCGAGCTTTTCTTGAGAATTGCTCTAGCTTGTGTATAGATAGTTAAACAAACAAAATTAGAAATACTTTTGACCTCACTAAAGATTACAAGGTTGAATCTTTTCATTCTTCTGATATAATAACTCAACACCAAAGTCAAAATGAATTATGGTGTACAAAATGGCTATGGTACCCATGTTGAGATTTCTTTTACATCCCTTCATAGTGACCATATTGAGTTTTTATGGTTTAGCTCCTTTTTAGCTCATGCCCAATTTTTGGTACATTATTGTCGGGTTTATAATGTTAGTAGAGGGTCTAGGTTGGCGTTTAACCCTTAACCTTTTAAGGATTATCTTTTAAATAAAATGATTATTGCTTTTCTTATAGCACGCAAGTGCATAAATCAAGTAATAATAATAGAGGTATTCTAACATCATCTTCTAAGGGCTAGTAATGTTGGGTAGTTCACAATTACCAAAGGTGAAAATCTAAAGTCTTATATCTAAACAATTAAAAATTTAGTGGTTATTTGCAAAGAAAAGAAAAGAAAGATCAAAGCAATTGTTGGAAGAGATCTTGACTTCACTAACTATCACTTAGGAAGTAGAAAAATGTAGTCAAAGACTAGATCTAAAAGAACAAGATTCGAAAACTTAAAAACAAGAAAAATGGAGATTGCTTATTGCTTGGAGTAGTCTTGAAACAAAGATTGCATTAAAGAAAACTTGTAGATCATGAAAGAAAATTATGGCCAAAACTTGTAGAAAGTAAAAGAATGCTTGAATCAAACTTAAAACTATAAAGTATGCTTGCTGAAATAGAGATTGGAAAACAAGATATGAAACTTTGAAACAATAAAAGAAAAGATCTTGGAAAAAATACTTCTTTGATTGAAAAAAAGAATTGTAAAGAACAAGAGCTTTGTTATTGGCAAATCTGTCACCTAAGCCAATAACTAAACTAAAGAAATAAAAAAACTAAAACTAAGAACTAAAAGAGAGAAGAAAAGTAAGGAATGGGATGATAGAATAAGGTGAATTGCTTCATTATTTATAGTGAAGGGTTCAGCCAAGCGAGTAGAGATTACAAGATATATTTTCAAATTTAAATTCTATTGGATGAGTGCTTATCCTAATCTTTTTGAAGGTTGGCCAATGTGGTCTTCTTAAGCTTGAATTGCCTTGGTCAAATGGGGTCTTGAAGGAGTGATATCGGCCATTCATCATGTCTTGAAGCATTCTTGATCAAATCCCCCTCTTAAGTTTGGCTAAGATGAAATTCAAAAGGAGATCATTTTGCTTTTTATTCAATTCTTGAAATTCAAAAGGATAAAGTCCTACTCCAAGCAAAAATTTTCAAGGCTAAGCAAAAGACTCATGGTGGATTTCAATCTCTTATTGGCCGAATGTTGTAATGTCCTTTTAGGCTTAGAAGTCTTCAATTGATGATTATCCTCTTCTTGCACTTGAAATGGCTGAATGGATAGAGATGGAAGTGTCCATGTATGCTTGAAATTATTCCTTTAGAGTGAGTTAGCTGAATGCAATGTAGAGTCCTTATGCAAGCACACTTCCTTCATGGCTAAGTAAAGGAGTCAATCTTGGATCAAACCTTTTTTGATCAAACATGTTAGAGTTTATTGAATTTGCATGCAATCTTCTTTGAGATCTAGGTGGCTGAATGTAATGCACTATGCGAGAGTCCTTGTCTAAGTGGAACTCTATCTTAGCCACATGGATGGATGCATATAGATCAATGTGGTTTGGCTATGAGCTTCCAATATTAGGCCAAAAATACTCCTTGTATGCTTGCATGCATGCCTTGTATGAAAATGAAAGCTATGAGCTTGAAACCCTAAAATCATGAAAACAACATGAAAAGCATTAAAAATCATCCAAATTTTAAAATTTAGATCGTTTTTAGCATGTAAAATTATTATATTATTAGGTGGTATCATAAAGCTCTTCCTCGAGATAGCAACTAGTATTATGTTATAGCTCAGTCTAGCAAGAGGTTGTTTTATAAAATTCCTACCTTAGTAAAAACATGAAAGCTATTCTTTTATTCCCTTATCACACCTAATGACAAATGGGAAGTCCAAACTAGCCCAGGTCGATTCATAAGCCATTCTAATGGCAATAACTCACTTTTTATGGAAGATGTCCATGTCTTCCAAGAGAAAAATAAAATTAGAAAATATGGGACCTTTTTGATTGATGTGAATCCTCTTACCTCAGTGAATACTCTTTGTTATTTTAGAAATAAAAGTAACTAAGAATAGGTAATTGTTCAAACCTTCATAGGACTTGGACTTGTAAATTTCTAACTATTTTCTATTTATTTCTAGGAATAGGTAAATATGGCAATTGCTAAGGACTAAGTAGGGTCAAGCTAATAGATAAGTAAGGGAAAAAAGAAGCAAGTTTCTTCCTTTAACCTTTTTTACTTAGTTAACCCTTTTGAATGACAAGTCAATAGCAAAAAGATGAAGAAAAGCTCTATAGTTCGAATACCATTGAGCTTGACTTTTCTAGTTCATCCCTCTCATGCTTAACTTTCCAACCCTAACCCTCCCATAGAGGTTAAGGTAGATAAGGTCCAACCTTTCAGACCTATTACAAAGCATCTTTATCTGGCCAAAGTGACGAATATGCACGAGTTTTCTCCCCATCCAACTAAGGCTCTAATCGAGACTACTCATCAGGTGGTTACACTATCTATAGAGATCGTTGAAATAAAAATGCTTATGACTTCACCAAATTCTCTCACAAAATCATTCAATTTATGATACCCCCTATAAGAAAGTTTGGTAACTTAATTATTCTTTGTTATATCTTTTGGTGTCTGTATTATGACTGAACTTAACTAAATAATTTTTTGTTCTTTTTAATAAGGAGAAATTCAACATTCCCTTGGTGAACAACATCAATTTTGCATGGCATTTTGCTTATGTTGCTCTAGCTTATGTTGACTAGGCTAAAATGTAGGCATAAGAATACAAAGCTCGGATTAACATTAAAAGTAGGCTCAAGAGGAGAGGCTTGACAGGTTCAAACACACCTACAAAAACATCAAGTCCAAGTGCACAACCATTGAAACCAAGTTGAGCTAATTGAGGTCCAAGCCAAGAGAAAAAAAAAGAATGACAAGCTATTGAATAAGGACACCAACCCGAAATAACTTAAGTTTATGCATGACGAGGCAAAGTTTAAGCATCATGAAAAAGTTTATAATAAGGTGAAGGCTGCCTTGCCTAACTTCCAAAAGATTAAAGAAATTCAGGCTATTATCAAAGCTACAAATGAGGTTGGTGATCGAGGGTCCTTTAACTTGGCTAAGGATGAGGTTTTGTATGTCTACCCTGAACTTGACCTTAAATGGTCTCTATTGAAAATTTCAAAATTGTTCGACCTCTAGGGCAATAAAAGGAAGATGAGGATGATGATGATGGTGATGATGATGGTGGAAACCAAAGACAATTTGGGACTAGGGAGCTCAATTTAGCCAAATGCATAAGGATACCGCCCATTCTGAGGGTTAAGAGGGAAAAGGGATTCAGACTTAGATTTATATTTGTAATCATTTTTATGTATAACAGTTATAATGGCATTATAAAGAATAGCTCATTTGGCCAACCAATTATGAGTTCATAAATAACAACTCATTTTGCCAAATGATTTTCATACTTGCATGTGTTATATTTGTTGGAATATCTATTTATTTAAAATTGAATTTCACATTGAGACCTTAAGGTTAGCAAAATTAACTTATTGTAACCAAACTTGTTACTATTTAAATCAGCCACCATGCTTTTAACTTATTCAAAATCAAGATTAAACATGCTAACTTAGGTTAGCAAAGATATTATTTATTGATAATAAACTTTTAAGTTATTAGCATTCCAAGTCTTAGGGACATTCTTCTATCCAGGTCCTATATTTTAAAGGTACCAGCTCAGACTACCTTTTTTATGACATAAGGACCTTCCCAATTAAGAGATAATTTTCCACCTTAATTATCCCTATCAGATGTTTTGACCTTTCTTAGCAGCAGGTCTCTCATTTGTATGACTTTTTTTTCACTCTTTTGTTGTAATACTTGGCCACTTGTGTTGTTATATAGCTATTCTGACAAAAGCCATGTTTTGTTGCTCTTTTGTTAGATAAAAGTTAACCTTTAAAACTTCTTCATTATCCTCTTGCTTGTTCATTTTGACTTTCAAGCTCGGCATATCAATCTCAATGAGAATAACTAGCTCAGTCCTTAATGCAAAATCAAATGGTGTTTCCCCTATTAGGACTTTTACTATCGTCCTTAAGTCTTATAACACTACAAAATATTTTCTATATACTGACATTTGGTTATACTGATGATCAAATTTCATTAGTAAAAGAGACTTTTACTAATGGATTTTTAATACTGTCAGAATATACCATACTTATACCAATATTTTATTTAACCGTCAATATAAATGAACTTTTTCTGATGGTATTTGACTATCCGTCAATATAAATATGTTATATACTGATGGTTATTAATGTAACCGTCAGTATAGGCTTAAAACAAAAAAACTATTAGCTTACAAAAAATTTGGAAGGGATTATTGAATGCATTTTTTGCCAAAAAATGCCTTTAATAATCCACACAAAATTTTTTTTGTATTGATTATTTACTAACGATTAAATTCTGTCGGTAAAAAAGACTTTTACTACTAGATTTTTAATACCGTCAGAATATACCATACTTATACCAACACTTTATTTGACCATCGATATAAATAAACTTTTTCTGATGGTATATGACTATCCATTAGTATAAATATGTTATACAATGACGGTCATTAATGTAACCATCAGTATAAGATCAAAACAAAAACTATTGGCTTACAAAAAATTGAATAGGATTATTGAAGGTGTTTTTGGTCAAAACGCCTTCAAAAATCCATTTAAAAAATTTTAGAAAGAGAATATTGAAGGTGTTTTCGGTCAAAAATACCTTCAATGATCCATACAAAAAATTTTAGGGGGATTATTAAAGGTGTTTATGGCAAAAAATGCCTTTAATAATCCCCTCAACAAAATTTGGAAAGGATTATTAAAGGTATTTTTTGCCAAAAATGCTTTCAATAATCCTTTAAAAAAATTTGGAAGGGATTATTGAAGATATTTTTTTATCAAAAATGCCTTTAATAATCCCTTATAAAAATTTATTGAGGAGATTATTGAAAGTATTTTTGGCCAAAAATGCCTTCAATAATCCCTTATAAAAATTTATTAAGGGGATTATTGAAGGCATTTTTAGCCAAAAACATCTTTAGTAATCCATACAAAAAAATTATGGAAGGCATTATTAAAGACTTTTCTGTCCATAAATGCCTTCAATAATCCATACAAAAAAAATTTTGTTTAGGGAATTATAGAAGGCATTTTTAGCCAAAAATGCTTTAAACAATCCATAAATTATTTAAGGCGTTTTTAGCCAAAAATGCTTTCAATAACCCCATCCATAAATTAATACTAACCTTGAATGGTGTGATCATAAAATCATATAAAACTATCTTCTTCATAAAATGAAGGACATAATATTCACATTTAGTATATCCTGGTTGATGAGGTACCTGAAAAATAAATTTAATGGGTTTAAAAAATATTTAGCTAAACAAACTCAGAATAAAAAAATAAATTTTACACTTACTGATAATGACACCCAATTTATCTTTGCTTTCTTATTAACTGCAGACATTCCCTTAAATTAAAAAGAAAAAAATTACTTAATACAAAAATAAAATTAATTATGAAAAAACTGAAGATAATATAATAACATGTCATATCTCTTTACAAAATTTTAAAGATCGAGTTTAGGCATTGCCGTTGGTTTAACAAAATTATATAAGAATGGCATAAAGGAATTAGTATCAATCAAAATAAAATGCCAATGATGATTGGAAAATAATAAGAATGATTACTTAGATTAGGTATCATCTCATATTCGAGTTAGGTTGGAATAATTATTTGTATGAATATATCTTACGCAGCATTATACGAGAGCAAATAATAATCAGCCCATTTTTTCATGCATTGAGTCACATGACAACCATGAAAAATGATAGTGCCACTCTACTCACTAGTGATATTCGGGTCAACGAATCTGAATCTATAGGTCATTTGTCGCGCCTTAATCTCTCTATATAGGAAGTTGTATGATAACAATCAACAATACTAGTTAGTAATACACCGTAATATAGATTAATACATATTGGCTTTGTGTATTTAAATTTATAAGCTAACCTCATATAAGCAACAATATTAGTAGCTGATATTTCATCTAGGTTACAAAATTCCTTAACCTCATCCCCACAAATGTAAGAAATTGATGGATGATTAAATAACCCATCCTTAGACTAATAATAATGTAGTTTCCTCCAGATAAATGATTAAGTGAATAATTAGATAACACATTAATGGCAGTCTAAGCAAAGGTCATAATCCGAGTGCTAACATCCTGCTACAATATATAATGAAATATAAGTATTAAAACCAAATTAATAAATATAATAAACAAATAAATATTAAGTGAATAAAAAAAATCATACTTCATGGCTGGTACCGAAGGTTGGGTTTCCTTCTTGACTTGCAACAGAAGTTTGTCCTAGTTGGATGATGCTATCCGACTAGCTTACAGACATGCTAGGCTGCATTGTTGCCAACATCGCCTCCAAAGTCGTGAGTCATTGCTTTGCTCATTCAGGCATTGCTCTTAGTCATCAAGTATTTGTTGTTGTTGTTCAATGATTGCTCTATATTATACATTTTTCATTTGAGGGGTTTTAGGTTGATTACTGAAGAACTTTAATGGCAACCCAAATTTACCAACCCTATGAACTTGACCATGTTTTTTTTTCGCTTCTAATGCTAAAGACAAGGGATCTTCACCATAGTGGGTTCCCAGTTCACCTTATTTAAATTTAGTAGCATAATCATCCTGAAAGACAATAATAGTATGAGCCATAACAATAAATCTATACAATTATAGAGTTATGCATACAAGCACCAAGCCAATCATACGTGATATAATGAACAGTTATAAATATAATCTTTTTAACCATTTCTTAAGTTGCTTCATCTACAAACAATCTATCTTTTCGTAGATGTCCTTGTTTCCACACATCCCATCTAGAAACTTCAATGCCAGAGCTAGCTGATTCCTAATAAATTACCATACTATAAGAATCAGAATCTATTAAATGAATATTCATAAATATTCATTTATGAGTATAAAACAAGTGTGTGAATACTTACAAGCTCATACTTGACATTTGCATAACGCTTTCTCAATGTCTGATGGTAATATACTTGTTTGGCTTGAATGTTCTTTTTGTTATTCTTCGACTTTTTAAAAAATAAAGAAATTACGTAAATCACATATTAAGAAATCAAATATATTACATAAAATCTTATAAACAATTTTTTGTAATGGGTATGTGTATCGAGAAATATTTTGATAGTCAATCTTGAACAAAAATTATCCAATCATGATAACTTATAAAATTTGCATATGACGAAGGTGGAACAGCCAACACATCACCTTGATTAGTGAATGGTAAAATATATTAGGTTGTCAATCTGCTTTTAAAGTCTCTGAATGCTTTCCCAGTCGATTGTAACACAAACTTTTATACTCAATTGAGACATCAAACCGTTCCTAAAAAATTTAACACAATTACTATAAACACATTGAATTTCAATTAAATGATTATTTAACAAATTATATGAAATAGTTGAATAAACATCAGGAACTTGTCACCAATTATTCTACATAACAGAATGCTACTATGGACGATCGCTCCAATATGACTAGCCAACTTGGTAGCTCTATCAGACATTGGCTACCCACTTTGATTGAATTTGACGTGAATTTTCATGTTAGTCACTTTAATTTGTTTATTTCATCCCCTTACTTTTCTTTTTTTCACTATAGGTGTGTCTTCTTCATATTCAGTAGTAGAAGAAATATGTTCTTTGGATTCCATAATACCTATGATTTTGATCATAATTATACGAAATACACTAAATTATCTCTCTAAATTTCACACAGTACGTAATAAAATACAACCAATATCATCTATAGTTACTACACCAATATACGTAAAACATCCTTAAACCAATAAGATTTTAAAGCCATACTATGATTCCCACCTTAAATAAGAGTTCCATAAAAAACAAATTATGAGTAAAAAAATACACACAATTTCCATAATACCATTCAGCAAACCACAATATTTAAACCAAACTTTACAAAAACACCATACATGCAATGAAAGGTGATTAGATGACTAAGGTGACTATGGAATGAATAAAATATATATATAGTAAGGAACAACAAAAAATACCTATATCAAAGAATATAAATAATATAAAAAACAAATAAAATAAAGACATAAAAGGTAAAAAAGGAGGTGTGCGATGTTAAGTTGTTGAAGGTTGGCGGCAATGAGAGAGATGAAAAAACCAAAAGGAAAAACTAAATGGGTTTAAGGGTTTTGGTTTAGTTGCAATGAAACTTTTAATCATTCTTTGTAATAGCAATTTGGGATTCCAAAGTTCAAGATAGGGGAATGAATTTAAAAAATGATCCGTGAAGGCGTTTTACTAAAAAAAATACCTTTAAATTTTTTTAATGAAATATTCAAGATGTTTTCTGGGCAAAAGCATCTTGAATAATCCAAAAAAAAAAACCATGCATTATTGAAGGCATTTTTTTTATAGGAAATGCCTTCAATAATCCACTCTAAAAAATTGGAGGGGATTATTGAAGATATTTTTTACCAAAAATGTCTTCAATAATCCATAAATTATTAAGGGTGTTTTTTTGCCAAAAATGCCTTCAATAACCCATTCAATGTTTTGTTACGGATTATTCAAGGTGTTTTCTAAGCAAAAACGCCTTCAATAATCTCCTGATAAAAATTAAAAGGCATTATTGAATGTATTTTTTGCCATAAACGCCATGAATAATCCCTTACAAAATATTAAATAGGGTTATTGATGACATTTTTGGTGATAAACACCTTGAATAATCCATGAATAATTGAAGGAGTTTTTAGCCAAAAACACCTTTAATAACCCCATTCAATATTTTGTAAAAGATTATTCAAGGTATTTTTAATAAAAAAAAAAAAAACCTTTAACAATCCCATCATAAAAACTGAAGGGGATTATTCAATGTATTTTATGAGCAAAAACACCTTGAATATTCCAAAAAAAATGCTAGGATTATTGAAGGTATTTTTGATAAAAAATGCCTTCAATAATCTCCTATGAATGAATAATTCATGAGTTATAGAAGGCGTTTTTGACCAAAAATCCTTTTAATAATTCACGAATTATTCAAGGCATTTTTAGCTAGAAAGGCATTTAATAATCCCATTCAATATTTTGTAAGGGATTATACAAGGCATTTTCTGGCTAATAACACCTTCAATAATCCCATCATCAAAATTAAAGGGGATTATTGAAGGCATTTTCTTAGCAAAAATGCCTTGAATATTCCAAAAAAAAAATGTTGGGATTAGTGAAGGCATTTTTCACAAAAAATGCCTTCAATAATCCTCAAGAATGAATATTTCACAAAAAATGCCTTCAATAATCCTCAAAGAATGAATAATTCATGGGTTATATAAGGCAGTTTTGGCTAAAAAATGCCTTGAATAATCCATGAATTATTCAAGGCATTTTTAACTAGAAAATGCCTTCAATAACCCCATTCAATATTTTGTAAGAAATTATTTAAGGCATTTTCTAGCTAAAAATGCCTTCAATAATCCCATCTAAAAAAATAAAGGGGATTCTTAAAGGCATTTTTGGCTAGAAATTCTTTCAATAACCCTATTTAATTTTTTATAAAAGATTATTCAAGGTGTTTTTTAGGCTAAAATGTCTTGATTAATCCTGGCCTAAAAAATAAAGGGGAGTATTAAAGGCATTTTTGGTAAAAAATGCCTTGAATATTCCCTCATAAAAAATTAGAGGGAATAATCCCCTATCCAGATATTATTAAAGGTGTTTTCTGGCAAAAAACACCTTTAATAATCCATCGTCCTTACCTTTTGCTCCCACGTCTTGGGAAAAACGTTTTAAAAAAAATCTAAACTTATTAAAATAAAAGTAGCAAAAATTTTATTCCCACCATCCTTACCTTCCCTTTCAATCCTTACCTCTGCCTGAAGCTTATCTCGTCTCACTCTTCCTCACTTTTGACCTTTGTAGCTTTGTAGTTAAAATCCTTGTTTAAATTCTCAAGCTTTAAAACTTTGTTTTCCTTGCAAAAATCCCCTATTTCTATACAGTTTTTATAAGTTGCCTAGATTTTCTGCTTTTGCAATTGTGAGTTACTTTCCTTCTATCCTCTGCACCTCTCTTACTTATTCAACTGAAATTGGTCTTGGTTGTGCTTCTCCTGAAAATACATAAGTTTAATTATAAAGGTATGTATGAAATATTATTCTTAATGAAAATGTTACATTATGCTTACATAGTCAAATTTTATTTAGTGTTTAATTTAAATGCTATTGTTTTAATTTAAGTTTTTAAATTAAATAAAATTTTATTAATAGGGCAAATCATCTTACATTTCATGGATACGGCGTGGATAAATCTCACATCAAGAGCCATTGAAGAATACATAAAAGGAGTCACTAGTTTTTTAGACTTTGCCTCTATAATATTATCGGAAGATGGAAAAATTTGGTGTATTTGTGTTAAATGTGTCAAAACATTTAGAGTTTGTAGGAGAGATGCATTTGATCACATAATATGTCATGGTTTTCTCAAATGATATGTTTGATGGGTATTTCACAAGGGAGGTCTTAGATGTATATTTACATATTGGACTAAATAATGATGAAGAAAGAGGGCAATGACATGACATTCATGATTTATTACATGATATGATGGCTAAAAGAGCTATGAATGTTGATGTGGGTAACATACAAGCTGGAGATACTAGTGGAGAGTAACGCCATGGTCATAGATTTGATAGTGACAAATTTTATGGTTTACTTAAAGATGCAAAGGAGAAACTATATCCAATTTGCAAAAACTTCACAAAGCTTTCCTTTGTAATCTATTTGTTCCACATTAAATGTTTTAATGGTTGGACAAATAAATCTTTCAATACAATGTTAGAGGTTTTAAAACTTGCTCTGCCAGAGGGTAATACATTGCCAAGGTCTTATCAAGAATTAAAAAAGATGGTTTCTGCCTTAAGTTTGGGATATGAAAAAATTCATGCTTGTCCCAATGATTGCATGTTGTTTTGGAAGGATAAAGTAAATAAAAAAATATGTTCAAAATGTAGTGCTTCTAGGTAGAAAGAGAGGTTGAATGATGTAGAAAGTAATCCCCAAGATATAGTGTCAAAAATTAAAAAAAAAAATGCTAAGATTTTGTGTTGTTTTCCTTTAATTCCAAGACTACAAAAGTTATTCCTGTCTTCAAAAATTACTCCATTGATGACTTGGCATGAATATGAGCATACTAAGGATGGACGAGTAAGACATCCTGTAGATTCTCTAGCTTAGAAAGAATTAGATTCTCAATATCCTAAGTTTTCCTTTAACCTTCATAATATTTGCTTGGGATGGCTTTTGATGGCTTTAACCCTTTCAAAACTATGAGTGTGACACATAGCACTTGGCCTATTTAATTGATACCTTATAACTTGCCTTTATAGATGTGCATGAAACACCTAAACTTTATTCTTTCCTTACTTATTTTTTGTCCAAAAGGTGCTAAAAACAATACAGATATATACTTACAACTTTTGGTAGAAGAGTTGCAATAACTTTGGGAAGTTGGTGTTCAGACTTTTGATGCCTCAAAAAATCAAAACTTTCAACTGCATGTAGCATTAATTTTGACCATTGATGACTTTCTTGCATATGTCAATTTGTCTGAGTGGAGTACTAGGGGAGAGTATGCACGTCCTTGTTGTGGATTTGATATTGCATCTAAATGGTTACAACATGGTGGAAAGTATTAGTACATATACCATCGTAGGTGATTGTAACCTAATCATAGGTTTCGAAATGATAAAAAGTCATTTAATGGGACTCAAAAATTTAGAAGTGCTTCTTCACCGCCATCTGGGAGTGAAGTGTTGAGACAGTTGGAATAATGGAATGGTGATGAAGAATGGCCATGAAAGAAGAAGAGTATTTTGTTCACATTACCTTATTGGGAACATCTTCTATTGTGTCACAATCTTGATGTGATGCATATAGAAAAGAAGGTTTGTGATAACATTTTTGGTACATTGATTGGGTAAGAAGGCAAGTCAAAGGATAACTACAAAGCGTGACTTGACCTTATAGAAATGGATATAAAGAGTGTTCTTCATCTAAAGACTCGTCATGGCACTAACACGCAAGTTTCATATCAAATGAGCTTAATTGAAAAAATTTTCCTTTTTAAAGATTCTCCAAGAAATGAAAACTTAAGATAAATATTGTTCAAATATCTCACATTGTGTGCAACTTAAACAATGAAAGCTTATAGGGCTCAAAAGTTATGATTGTCATCCCTTAATGCAAGGGTTCCTTCCTATAGCAATACGATGCTCTTTACTTGATAAGGTGTGCTTGGTTCTTATTGATTTATGTACCTTTTTTAAAAAACTTTGTTCTAAAGTTCTCGAAAATCACAAGCTTGAATTAGTTGTGTCTTGGGTTGCATCAATATTATGTGAAATGAAGAAGATTTTTCCTCTATCTTTTTTACAATAATGGTACATTTAGTTATCTATTTGGCAAATAAAGCAAAAATTGTCGGTCTAATCATTTATTAATAGATGTATCCTATTGAGAGGTATATCTTAAAGCGTTATAGATTTTTTTTACTTAAAATTCAACTAGGATGTTTGCTAATAATCTTTTCTATTGAACTTCCATTTATATAGGTTTCTTTTTATTCTTAAATCACATGTGTGCAATAGAGCTTATCCTGAAGGTTCAATTGTAGAAAGGTATTTAGCAAATGAATGTATAACTTTTTGTTCGAGATACTTTGATGGGTTGGAAACTACTTTTAATCAACCCATCCGAAATGAAGACAAGAATCCCTTTGTAGTGGAAGAAATATCCATTCTTTCTACAAAAGGAAGACCATTGGGAACATTAAAACGTAAGGGTTTTAATGTTAACAAGTGTAAAAGGGTCTCATAAATTGTACTTGATGCTATAACTTTGGTTCAAGCACATCGATATGTGCTATTTAATTCTGTCGAGGCTGCTCTTTTTATAAAGTAAGATCACTTATCTACATGCATATTATACTTGATAATTTTCTTTTGTAGTATATTGTATAGTGTTCTAAGAATTTTTTTTCATGTAGAAAACATGAGCAATTTCTTAAGAGGCATAATCAGTCTTCTTGACTTATGCCATATGAGATACAAAAGTTGCAAAGTGAAACTTTTCATGATTGGTTTCATGATCATGTACGTCGCACATCATGGGTTGGAATATGTAATTAAAGCTTTTATAGCTAGATTATTATTTTAATCAAATATGAAATTGCATAGGTTGCCAATTTGGATCAACAAGAATATGCAAACATCACAGATCAACTCAGATGGCTTACCCTTGGTCCAACTGATATTGTTAGGAAATACACTGGTTATATCATTAATGGTTTTAGATTTCATACCAAGGCACGTGAGAGACACTTGAAAACTCAAAACATTGGGGTTGTTGTAGTAACCAAGATGATGAGTTATGCAAGTACAAGAGATGCATAACCTATTGAGGGGAAAGTCAACTATTATGGGGTTTTAAAAGGCATCATTCAGTTGAATTATACTAGTAGAATAAAAGTTGTGTTATTTAAATGTGATTGGATTGATATAAATAAAGGTTGCAAGAAGGATAACTTTGGTTTCACTCTTGTGAATTTTTCACATCTAGCTCATAGTGGAACTAATATGGTTCATGATCCTTTTATCTTAGCATCACAAGCTAAGAAAGTTTGTTAAGTGAAGGATGAAAGACATAATAGTTGGGTTCTTATCAAGCATGCAAAACTTAGAGATGTATTTGATATGGGTGATGAATCATCCCTATATAGAGAGCAAGAAAACGGAGAAAACTATCTTGAATTTGACGAACAAATGGTACTTCAAATTGGGTTAGAAGTGAAGTTGATGATGAAGGAATAGAGATCACACCAGAGATGGAAAATGAGCATGTAGAAGAAGATCCCATAGATGAACATAAAGGGGAGGACATTATTTAATTCTATGTAATAATTTAAATTGTTGTTAAGGTTTTGCAATATAAGAAATTGCAATGTAAGAAATAGTTCACTAATATTTTGTTTGTGCTACTAGCTTGAATTACTTAATTTTATGCGTTCATGTAATATATTAAATTGTACTTTGTGCTTTATAAAGTTTGTTACTATCAAGTTTTCTGTTATACTGTATTTAGTATATTTGTGTATTATTAGAGTTGAGATAGCAAAGCGTAGACGATTGAATATCACTAGGGCAAACCATGCCTCTAGCTCTCAACTGCAAACACAATATGAAAGACAACATGTGCTTGTAGATCCAAAAGCTTCACAACATGAGCCTCTGCAAGAATCTCAAGAACCAATTTCTAAATCTACAAATAATGAAGATCAAGATGAACAAGTTTAACATAATTTAGGTATAAAAACACTATATTATGCTAGTACAATTCTTTATGTATTATATTGTTGAACTTGTTTAAATTTTTAATGAATTTAATTGCTTTCTGTACATGTAATTTTTCTATGTAGGAAATGTTTCAACATAAAAAAGCTCGAGGTCCTACACATATGGCTGATATTTGGGATTTGGAAAAAAGGGAGCATGTTGTTGTTAAGGGCAATAATGATGATATACCTATCAGTGATGAATCTTGCTCTTTAACTCGATTCACTGGTAGCATGGTCAAAATGCCTAGCTTTGCACCAATTAATTATACAAATTGGCATGAAATGTCAGATGCTAAGAAGAAAGAAATGTGGAAAACATTAGACATATTAATATGATAATGTTTTAGTTGCTAGCTAATGCCATGACAATAATCTTTTAGTTTCTAGTCAATAGTAGCAATTCATATAATATATACAGACATTTTCTTTCCAATTACCTTTTTCAAATTGTAGTCAAAGTTTGAATTTCACAAATCTAATTTTGATCAACTCGTTGCTAAAGAAATATTTCAAAAAATTAAGTCTTGGGCACTAAGAAACATGGGTACTAAATGGAGGCAATGTAAGAATGAATTAAAGTCTAAATTTTATGATGAACACAAGACACCTGAGAAAATGGCTACAAAGGTTGATGATTCTCAAGTAGACAAAAGTCAATTCTTATTTCTTGCTACACATTGCTTGACTAATAAAGCGAAAGTAAATGTTTACAAAATATACTATTTACATTGTTTGAACACTATGATAATAATTACAAAGTTATTATAATATATCTTTTCTTATTCATTTGTTTAAATGAACAAAGTGAGACAAACAAAATAAACCGCTCAAAATTAGAGTAGCCTTATTGTGTAGGAACAAAATCATTCTCGAGGATCATTCAGGCCTTGGTACATATAACAATTTTCATTATCGCACTCAGTTAAATGAATATGAAGTTTACTTTTTATATGTTCGATTTTGTCATTACAATAGTTAATGTTGTACCTTTGTAGAAACAAAAAGCTAATGGAATTCCACCATCATGTGCTGAGGTGTATATTCTTTCTCGTACACATAAAGATGGAAGTGTTGTGAATGCAAAGTAGCAGAAATTATGGTATTTAATTTAGTTATTACTTACTTTTACTTATGTTTAGTTTGTTTACAATTTTAGGAACTCATGAAACAAGGTTTGAGCGAAACTAGTGCTTAGAATCCTGAAGGGAGTTTATGGAAAGATTATGTATATTCAAAAGTTAAAAGACCGGATAGCAAAGGAGATGTTCGTTACATAGGTGCAGTACCTGCTTCATCCAAACAATATGGTCATTCATCTTCTGAATTGGTTCAACATAAGGAAGAGGTACAAGAGTTCAAGGTTGAAATTAAAAACTTGAAAAAAACTTTAAGTGTTGTCTTATTAGTACTTAAAAAATAATTTCCTAATGAGAATATGGATATCTTGAATATTATTACTCACATGGTGAATAGAGCGGTATATATAACATCTATTTTAGTTTATATATATAAAAATTGTCATCTTTCTCATGAATCTTGAACTTTATTGAAATTTCTTTTGAATTATTTTTAGGTTCCTGATGCTAGTAGTGCTCTAAAAATCCCATGTGAAAACTATCGTTCTTCAAATTCAAGTCATCATCCTAATGAAAATGAAAATGGTAAACTTGTTATCACATGATATATATGTAGAAATGCTTTGCTTGATACTTGTATCTTAGATAGAATGCCAAAATCAATTTTGAATCTAGGTTTTTAATCATGTAATTGTGATCTTGAAACATTGCCCATCATCTTTGCCATAATCATTAAATTACACTACGATTTAATGCCTACTTTTTTTCCCTTAAGAAGGCTTTCTTACTTTTTTTTTTCCTTTGAAAAGGCTTTTAAATGATGTAAGCATGCTTTATAGTTGTAGACTTGAATGTTATAGTGAAAATATTTGTTTAATGATAGTTCTATTGACTAAAATAATCTTAGGTTGGTTTCATCAAGTTATTATTTGGAATTAAACTAAAAGAATAAGGAGATTACATGTGCAAATTAAGTTATTTCTTATTCATTCATGCAATACACTAATGAATAAGATGTTATAAAATTATTTTTGCTTATATAAATGGATGATTACCTTCTATATATATGAATGAATATAATGTTTATAAAATTATTTCTACTGGTATATGAATGGATGATTACCTTCTTACCTTTTATATATATATAAGATAATTTACAAGAATTCTAATTGGATTTTTTTATGCTATGCAGATGGTTCTTTGTAGAAATCTATGATGGGATTATTTATTTTAGGAAGTTGTTTATTTATCCGAAGCATTATGTTTGTAGGGGGATTTGGTTTTGTTTTGGATGTTATGCACTTTGTTGAAATAAGGCTGTTGTGTTTTGTGATGCTTGATTGGTTTATTGAATACTATTAGTGAGCTGGGTTCATTGAACTTGTTAGTTATATGATGTAGCTACACTTCTTGACTTTTTCAAGACTTGTGATATTTTGTATGAATTAAAATATTTTGGTTTCAAAAAGGGCTTGTAATAGGTGCATGTATGTTTTTTCTTATTGAGGTGGTTTTGCAATAGTTTGTTCATTTATAAATTTTTAAGATTATCTTGTTTAGAGTTCTATTGAAGTTTAAGATGATCAAAAGGTCTTTAGGTGTCTAGTGGAGCAAACATATGATTGAGTTTTGAGGGTGAGGTCATGTAACTCTTTATCTATACCAATGTCTTAACATTTATACTGATGCACTTGATTGTTGGAATATTTTAGGTGATATTAACAGTCACCAAAATATAATAAAAAAATTAAAACATATAAGTCTATACTAACAATCTGTAGTCGTCGGTAAAGGTAAAAAAATTAAAGCATACAATTCTATACTAACAATCTCTAACTGTTAGTATAGGTAAGAAAATTAAAAAATACAAGTTTATATTAACGGATGCTAAGAGTCAATATAAGTAAGAAAAATTACAAGTCTATACTAACAGGTATTAACTATCAATATAGGTCAAAAAAATTAAAACATATAAGTCTATATTGACGGGCACTAGCCGTCGATATAAATGACAAAATTAAAACATACAAATATATACTGATGGCCTTTAAATGTTAATATAGGTAAAGTCTATATTGATGACCATTAACCGTCGGTATAGGCAAGAAAAATTAAAACATACAAGTCTATACTGACGAGTGTTAACTGTTGTTAAAAGGTATAATGGTGGAACACATAACAGATGCTATATCAATAAATATATATTTACTGATAGTCTTGAACCATTGGTATATCTCTATAAGCTATTCTGACGCTTTTAAAAACCATCAGTATAGGTCTATATCGACAAGGGATATACTGACGACTAAAAATTTGTTAGAATATACATTTTAACCATCGGTATAGGGTTTATGGTGCTATACTGATAGATTTTAGGGTTTCATCAATGCTTTTTTTAGCGTCACTATATGTCAGATTTCTTGTATCTTCTTTATTAGGGATTCCAAAATACTTTTGGAACTCTTATGCCCAAATTCCTTTAGCTCCATCTAGCTTCTTTATTAGGGATTCCAAAATACTTCTTTTACCATCTAAGCTTTCCCATTAGATTGGGGATGAGCTACCAAGGTGTATCAAAAGTCAATCCTAAGGTCCACATACCATTCCTTGAACTTAGAATTTTCAAATTGTTTTCCATTATTAGCTATTACTACTATGGGTAAACCGAACCTTTATACCATGTTCTTCCAATTTCTCCATTTGAGCTTTAGTTATAGTTGCTAGTGCCTCCACCTCTATCCACTTATTAAAATAATCAATGGCCCCTATATTAAATTTCCTCTATCTTGAAGGTAGCACAAATGGGCCCAGTATATCTATTCCCTATTGCTTGAATGGCCACAGACTAATTTAAGGGGTGAACTCGATGAAAGGTTGATGTTGAATATGTGCAAATCTTTAGCACTTATCATATCTTTTAACAATATCGATGGCATCATTTCTAATGGTGGGTCGATAATATGTTTGTCTTAGTACTATAAGTTGGACCAAAGTGGTTCCACAAATTCTTTCATGCACCTCTTTTAACATATAGTTACCCTTATACAAACTCAAACATCTGGGATATGGCCAAGTAAATGACCTACAGTATAATGTCCCTTTTATAATGGTGTACCTCGATGCCTCCCTTACCAAAGTTTTTGCCTTTATCTTGTTCTTTGAAAACTTTCTTATTGTTAGGTATTCCTTGATTGGGGCTCATTCAAAACTCTGATTCCTTATCTATTTGTCCAACTTGCTTCTCTTTAGTTATACACTTTTCATTGATTTCCACAATCAAAACACCTAATGGGTTTACTAAGTAGCCAACCTTGATAAGGCATTTGCCTACCCATT
The DNA here is from genome assembly GCF_002303985.1 of Durio zibethinus. The sequence continues at coordinate 13,842,650 of NW_019168470.1, read as the reverse complement.
CTCTTCTCAAGGTATTCTTCCTATTTCACACTTGGTGAATTTTTGGAACCGAATTTTTACCTTATTAAATACTTGACCATGGTTTCTTCTTTTACTTCGTATTCACCCCCGACTTGACATACCACGAGCCATGAATCACTATAGACCATTAGCTTTTCTATTTCCAAGTATGTTGCTATCTTTAAACCAACTATAAGTGCTTCATACTTGGTTTTGTTGTTTGTAGCTCAAAATTTAAATTTCAAGGCATGTTGCATTTTGATAATTTTAGGATTGACCAAGATTAGCTCTATGTCACTTCTTTCCTTGGTGGTAAATCTATTTACATATAGTTTCCACACCTTTTTTTCATTGAAATTTACTATGTCTAAATCTAGGTGAAATTGATGATGAGGTTGGCAAAAGCATTTCTTCTCCAATAGTGCATTCTACCATAAAAACAACTATTACTTGAGACTTGAAAGTAGTTTGTGGCTTGATATGCAAGTCGTATTTTAGTTCCAAAGTCCATTTTATTAGTCGTCTTGACAACTTTGGTTTTTACAAGACTTTGGTTGGTCGGTTAGGATGTTAACCATTTGAGACTGAAAGGGAGGCCTAAGTTTCCTATTTGTCATTATTACAACAAAAATGAGCTTCTCAATTTTTTGGTAATTCAGTTCAACCCCAAAGAGAACTTTGCTCATAGAATACACTAGTCTTTGCCTTCTTTCTTCCTCTTTAACCAACATGATTGAATGATCTATCATATCAAGTATAGGTACAAAGGTTCATCTATTCTAGGTTTAAAAAGTATGGGTGGTGTAGTCAGGAACACTTTGAACTCTTCAAAGGCTTTTTAGCATTGTTAGGTCCATTGAAAATTGCTAACATTTTTTAAGTTTTTGAAAACTAGAAGAGATACATCAACCAACCTAGACATGAATTAATTCAGCATATCTATTCTTCCAATCAATATTTGCATATCTTTCACTGAACTTGGTTGGCTCATATTAAGAATTGCCTAAACAATTTTAAGGTTTGTCTTAATACGTTGTTAGTGTATCATAAAGCCGAGGAACTCTCTCGAGGTAACCTCAAAGGTGCATTTACTCAACTTAGACTTATGTTATGTTTTCGCAAAACATTGATACCTTTTTTAGATCTTCCAATACTCTTCCAAAGTCTTGCTTTTGACAATTATGTGATTGAGATTGAAGTACATAAGCTACTCAAGTAATAAAGTGATAGAGTTAAGTTATTGTTTTATAGAGACTGGCTATTAGTAACCTAGTCTAAGTACCAAATACTGAAAAACCCTTACTAAGTTAGCTTAATCAAGGTTCACAAAAGGCTTTAAACTATTTCTAAACTAAAGCATGAAGTTGAGGCATGTAACATAATGAACATGTATGCAAAGAATGCATGAAATGCAAAGATGGTAAAGTGATGGATTCTAAACTAAGGCAACATGATGATAACAACAATATCAAGCAAGGAAAATATGTAACATAACCTTGAGGTTTCGACTAAGCAATGTAAAAATAGAAACCAAAAATGACTAGACTAACACAAGGAAACTAAAAGTGCAAAGTAAAAAATATTAATTAATAAGCAAATGAACATAATTGCAAACTTAAATGACATGAAAATTAAAGCTTATCATAAAAGAAAACATTATGTAAAAGTGTATGGAATATGCATGAACTAAAAAATTATGTGTAGAAACCAAAACCTAAGCTAGTGCAACAGGCCGTAAGTGCATGCAAGAAAGTTAAATGCATATGAACTTAAAAGTAGCAAATTAAACTAGTTCTAAGTGCATGCGAGAAAATTACAGGCATATGAACTTTAAAATAACAAATCAAACTAGATCTAAGTGCATCAAATTGAAATTTCATGGATTGAAAGCAAGGAACTATAAAATTCCATGAACTGAAACCTAAATCTAAGTAGAGAATTCAAATTTTCAAAATCTTAAAACTTAAATCTACAACAATAGAAAGCAAATATACTTAAATTGAACTAAATGAATATAGATTAATATGTAAACTACAAAAACAGCAAAAGAATTCAGCTCAAACAAGGAAATAATGATAGCATCTAAAAATATAGTATTTTAACATGCAAAAATTGGTGCTAAATTTTAAATTTTGTTCAAATTTTGGTGTTTAATGTTATTTTCTTGCATTTTAAGGTTTAAGCTTATGAATAACGAAAATGTGCAATCCATGCAAAAATATGCATATTTCACCATACAAGATCAAGGTTTAGCCAAACTTTATTGGTTCAAGGCCATTCAACCATGCAGCTAAAGAGAAATTTACATGTACATGGACTCTCAAGTCATCCTTGTATTTAGCCAAAGTAAGATTCAAGACTTTTACTTACACTAGGACTTGTTCATGTAGCCAAGACAAGAATTTGCATTCATGAAGGACTCTTACACTATTTGACCCTATCTATTTTCTAAAAAGACTCCATGCAAATTTAAATGCACAAGGACTTTATCCCATAAGACCAAAAAAAGTTTGAACTCTATAAAAAACTCTTTTGCTTAGCATTGAAGAAATTTCAAGCTACCATAACTTTACCGTATTCGACCAATAGTGTTTGTGTTTGAAATGGATTCTTTTGCTCATCTTTTTGAAGATTTACAAGCTACATCCTAGGAGTTAGGATAAAAATCAATTACCTTGTCTTGAATCCTACCTTAGCCAAACATATGAGGAGATTACATCAAGATTTTGTGAAGCAAAGATCACATGGCCGAGATTGCTTCCTAAGACGCCTATTCGACTGCACCTCTTCAAAAAGCAATAGTCCCATTTGGTCAAAGCACTTTGAAGATGAAGATAAACTATATGTCGTAGCATTTGATTTAAAATCAAACTCTTGTAATCTTTATCCCCCTATGGCCGAACCCTTTCTATAAATAGGGAGGCCATTCTCTCTTATTTCATCATCCCATTCTTTTTCTCTCTTCCCTCTTTTATTTCCATAGTTTTTTTTTTAGTTTTAGTTATTGGCTTAGGTGATAGATTTGCCAATAACAAAAGTTTGTTTCTTTAAATTTAAGAAGTTTTTATTTTTCAAAGATCTCTTTCTTTCCAAGCATTCTTTCTTTATAAAGTTTGAATTACAATTTTGTTTATTCTTTACATGTTTCAGCATTCACTTTCTTTTCTTTTAATCTATTTAATTTCATGCAATCTTTGCTCTTTAAATTTTCTTTTGTGCAAGATTAGTTTGGGCCACACTTTTTTTCTTAGTTTCATGCCATAAATCTTGATCCCATTAGTCTTTTACTTTCGACAATCTCAAGCTTTCATTATTTTCAAGTTCATAGTTATTATTTCTTTAGATCTAGTTTTGGCTTTTGTCTCTAGCTTACCAAGTGATAGTTGGATAAGTGAGATCTAAGCTTACGTTACTCTTTCTTTTCTTATTATGCAAAATAAGCCTAAAGTTTCTTTTGTTTAGATATAAGATTTTAAGATCTTAACTTTGGTACTTGATAACTACCCAATAATTACAATCTATAATCCTTTGGGAGATAATACAGGAATACTTCCATTTTATTACTTAATCTGTACATTTACAGGTTATGCAAAAAGCAACAATCAAGTTTTTGGCACCATTGTAAGGGATTATAGCAATGTTTTCAATATCAATAAGGATTTCTTAATCTTATATAATCTAAACTCTTTTACTTTAATTTGTCTTTATCTTTCTTTAATCTTTCATTGTTTGCATGCATAGATCTTAAAATGTTGATTTAGCTTTAGTTGATCAAGAAATTGACAAGACTTTTAGAAGTAGAAGAAAAGAGTAATCAACATCACCTGTACCAACACCAATGGCTAGCACAAATAATGAAGCTAAAAAAACCTTGAGGGATTATGTAGTTCCCAATTCTGATGCTTTTCAACCATCCAATCGAAAGCCATCCATTAAAGCAAATAATTTTAAGATCAATCCTTTTAATAATACAAAATGATCCAAACTTCTGTACAGTTTGAAAGACTACCTTGCAATAATCCTAACTTTTATCTTTTAAATTTTCTTGAATTATGTGATACTTTTTGTTATAATGGTGTTTCTGATGATGTTATTTGACTAAGACTTTTTCTTTTTTCTTTTAAGGACAAGGCGAAGAGTTGGTTGACATCACTATCGCTTGGCTCTATCACAACATGGGATGACTTGGTACAAAAATTTCTTGCAAAGTTCTTTCAACCAGCCAAAACAGCTAAGCTAAGAAATGAGATCACAACATTCATGCAAGTAGATGGTGAAACATTGTATGATGCATGGTAAAGATTCAAGATGTTGCTAAGGAAGTACCCATGTCATGGATTATCCCAATAACTTTAGATCTAAATTTTCTACAATGGTCTTACACCACCTATGAGAACCATTTTTGGACTTAGTTGCTAAAAGGGCAATCATGAGTAAGATTACTGAAGAGGCTAATGAGCTAATTGAGGAAACGGCCACTAACAACTATCAATGGGCATGGAAAAAAGGGTAAGCAAGAAATCTACTAGGTCATTTGAAATTGATGCAATCACCTTCATAAATTCCTAATTAACTGCCCTAACTAAAAAGATAGAAGCCTTAAGAGCCTACTCCCAATCTAACCTTGTAAATGCAATGCAAAGTTTTTTTATTTCATGTGATATCTATGAAAGACCCCATTCAATTGAAAAATGTAAATTTAAGATAGAAACTATCCAATTTATTTAACAATCCAAGCCCAACTACAATCCATATAGCAATACCTACAACCCTAGATGGTGAAATCACCCCAAGTTTTCTTGGAATCAGCCTAACCACCATTCCTCTAACAACCAAGACAACTACTTTCACCCAAATCCACAAACTTACAATCCACCCTAAGAAAATAAAATAAGTTTTGAGGATAGGTTGACCCAATTGATGCAAACCAACAATGCCAATATTCAAAACCAAGCTACATCAATCAAGAATCTTGAAAAGTAGATAGGTCAACTAGCCTAAACCATAGCTAACCACCCTATAGGTACCTTGCCCAGCAATACTAAATCTAACCCTAAAAGATAAGACAATGAAGCTTGTAATGCTATCTATTCATTGAGAGCTATTAGAGATAGATGACTTTAATGAGGAGGATGATATCATGAATGAACTAATAGTAGTAAACCTCCCTAGCATTGTAAAACAACCTAAGGTAGACTTTGCAGGAAAAAAAAGACATATTGGAAGATGAGGAACTATTGAGGTTTGGAAGAGAAATTTTGGAAGGTTTTGACCCTATAGCATTGGAGACCCTTAAAAACATTGAACCTTAGGAGAAAGATTCTGAGGAAGAAAACGCTAAGATGGACTATAAGGAGGATCCTAAAGAATACATTTAAGGGTCTATCGAATAAGGTGAAATGCTATTGCAAGTAGGAAGAGCCTTAGTAGAAAGTATTCAACTTGAGCCTAATAAGGCAATTCAAGAAGAAACAAGTCAAAATGAGCTAGAACAAGAGGAAACGATACAAGAAAAAGTTCAAGCAAAGCTAAGGATGCCCGCAAGAATGTATAAGTCATGTTTTAATATAGCATCATCTTTCCCAATACCTATTCAAAAGAAGCTACTTAAAGAATTAAAGGAGGCCCTATTTGTGTAAAATTGTAGCCCTAAACTTCAACAACTCTTGCCCAAAAAACAAAAAAATCTAGGGAGTTTTACTATTACTTAAAAAGTTAGACATTTAAATTTCGATAAAGCTTTTTGTAATCTTAAGTCTAGAATAAACCTAACGCTTTTTAAATGTTTTTATGCAATTAGATTGTGGGAAGTTGGGCTTGCTATATTTAAATTGAAATTTGCTGAGTAGTCTGCTAAGTTACAACAAGTTATGCATTCCCTATAGACTTTATTATATTAAACATAGAGGATGATGAAACTCTATTATTGTTAGGAATACTTTTCCTATTGACTGCCAAGGCCTTAATTAATCTATACAACTCTAACCTTGCCCTGAGATTTAAAAACAAGAAATTGCAATTTGTAACTAAAAGGTATGGTATTCTTAGGGATGAAGATGGTGTGAAAGCTGTAAGGGGGCATTGGGTTCACAGAATCATAGATTCTGAGGGAAAGTGTGATCCCTAAAAAAATGCAATACCCAAGGTTTTCTTCCATTTTCAGGGTATCCTAAGTTCAGATTCACTCATTTGGTTTAGTGGAATCCATATATATTAATTCTTGAATAATTACCATAATCTTCTTAACATATATGATTGCAACTTTTTATCAGTTTTTGTCAATAATATATGCCCAAACAACAAATGATGCTACTAAAAGCCAAAGAAAACAAATATTTTATTTGATTATTGTTGTTATTTAACATATCATCAATAAAAACATATTGGGAATTATTTAAGGCGTTTTTGGTTAGTAAACCCCTTAAATAATCCCTTTTATTTTTTTAAAAGGATTATTTAAGATGTTTTTGGTCCATAAATGTCTTAAATAAATGCTATTTAAAAACTATGAGGGAATTATTTAAGATATTTTTGGTCCAAAAACGCTTTAAATAATCTTTAATATCTTTTAAAGGGGATTTTTTAAGGCATTTTTTACTAAAAATGCATAAAATAATTTCTAATAAAAAATATTAGAGATTATTTAAGATGTTTTTGGTCCAAAAGTGCCTTAAATAATGCTTTAAATAATACCTTTCAATTTTTTAAAGGGTATTATTTAAGGCATTTTTAACCAAAAAAACCTTAAATAATCTCTAATTTTTTTAAAGGAAATTATTTAAGGCATTTTTTACCTTAAATAGTACCTTTCGCTTTTTCTGACTGTATTATTTAAGGTGTCTTTTTACTAAAAATGCCTTAAATAATCTCTTTCATTACTTATAAGATTTAAGAGATAAAATATAAAAAAATTAAAATAGTTTAGTTGGGTAGAATATATGGCAATTAACCATAAGGTCGTAGGTTTGACCCATCTTTTTATCATTTATTTTTGGAGATTAGTATTTTTTGGATTATTTAAGGTATTTTCTAATTAAAAACACTTTAAATAATATTAATCAATTTTTTTAAAGGATTATGTAAGGCATTTCTTGCCAAAAATGCCTTAAATAATCCAAAAAAAATTGAACATGATTATTTAAGGTGTTTTTAGCTAAAAACGCCTTAAATAATGCTTAAAAAATTAAATAAGATTTTTTTTTTGCATATTTTGAGGTGTTTCTAACCTGAAAAACACCTTAAATAATGCTAATCAATTTTTTTAGGAGATAATTTAAGGTGTTTTTAGCAAAAAAAAAATGCCTTAAATAATCGCATTCAATTTTTTTTAGGATTATTTAAGTCATTTTCTAAAAAAAAAAAAGACTTAAATAATCCCCAAAAAAAATTGAACAGGATTAGTTAAGGTGTTTTTAGCTAGAAAACACCTTAAATAACCTTTAAAAAATTGAACAAGATTATTTAAGGCATTTTTCATAACAAATGCCATTAATAGCAATATAAAAAAAAAATTTAGCAGTAGAAATCTACAATTGATTGCGTCACTTCCAGACATACTTTTCAAAATATTAACAGCTATTTCATAATTTTTTATTCAAGTCAAATTTAGAAATAATGTAATTTTTCTCCCCTAGAATCCTAGAATACCATAGGAGATGTGAGTTTTTTATTCCGAGACTTTGTATACTGATGGAAATCTATCACCTTCTCTTGGAATCCTATTACCCTGAACCAAACGTTGGAATCAAATACCCAATAGTAAGATTCAAGGGAAAATGTATGGATTCCTCTAAACCAAATGCCCCTTAAAGGTAAAAGAAAACCTTAGGGAATCTCACTTATTGGCTAAACCTCCTAATCCCTTGATACAAAACCACTTAGCAACCTTTAGCACTAGTAGTGCCAAACCCATGATAAACTTAAGCTCTATTTACATTATTCTAGCTAGGAGAGTTAGTACACCTCCTAAGCCTAGTTCAATTTATGTGATTCCTCAGAGAAGGACACAACAAGACAAGCTCCCTTCTAAAGGGATAAGATGATTTTGATAGAATTAAGGATGGTTAAGCTTAACCAAAACTAGCATTATTTGGGAGGCAGCCCAAATTTTATTTTAATGGTTTATGTTTTCTTTATTTTTATTAGGACAGGTATGTTTCGGTGATTTTGTTTAAGTTTGTTTTAATAAGGATGAAATGGATGCAAAGATGATGCCTCAAACAAAAGATGTTTCATTCCTGAAGTTTGTTTGGGGAGCATTTCTTTTTCCCTTGATTTTAATCGATTTGATTTGTTATGATGTTGTAGTAAGTGTGAGAGGGGAAGAATGTTTTGTGAACTTAAATGCTTTTTAAAAATTTATGATCCCATTCTTGCTTTCAAACCAAATTGACTTGCTAGATTTCATTGATATGCACACTTAGTTGATTTTGCATAATTTTTCCAGATTGACTTAACTATAATATGAAGTTTAACTATGAGTATGGTGGAACTTGAAAGGAATTCCTAAGCATGTTTCTCTTTGGATATGATTTTTGTACATATGTTTTTATTCTCAAGGAAATGCTATGATTTTTGTGAGAGTTTGTGAGAAATTTTATACATTGGGTGCCAACTAGGCTAGATATTTCTGTGTCATCAAATATTACTCCAGAAGTGATAACCTTAGGATTTATAGATATTTACAAATCATTTGAAAGCTAAAGTTTTGAAACTTTTATGAATTTTGCTCAATAATGATGTAAATCGATGATGTTCAGGTTTGCATGGAGAAATTTATTACTTTCAACATCAACACCAAAGCCCATGCAACCCATGTGAAGGTGACAAAGTGAGGTCATGAATGCTAAGATATGATCCATGCAAAGGATACAAGAAAGTCTAGCCCATCAAGAATCAGAACAAGATTTAAAAGATATTCTTTCATATGCTATAATGAATGCAAGAGTGAATTGTGTGATCTCTTAATGAATTTCATGATTCATGCAAAATTAAGGAGATATGGCATTTTAATGATGATTTGCTAAATTACACAAATTATGGAATATAATACCTGACAGATGCTCTCATGGATTGCAAATTATGGAAAATAATGGTTTAAATACAAAAAAGTGAATTATTGGAGAATCCCATGATTTATGCAAATCAAGGAAATTGGGTATTAAATGCTGACTTGCCAATGATTAACCAAAATCCCTTCTTAGATAGTAAATTATGGGCGGCAATGGTATTAAATGTTAAAGCAAGATTAGGATCAATCACATTCATGGATAATCCCTCAATTAGTGGAAATGTAATTGATCACTTGCAAAGTCAAGAGAGTCCAAACTCATTCCCTCTTGGCCGAACCTTTTACTATAAATAGGCCATGCATCTCACTTGTAAATCATGGAAAGGATTCCACATCCCTCTCTTCTCCCTCTTTCTACTTTCTTTTCTTTTTATGGTTTCCCTTAGTTTTCTCTATAAATTAGCAAGGATGACAGACTAACCTAGATCTTTTGTAATTTCTTTAGTATTGGCTAGGGTAATAGACTAGCCATTCTTTTATTTTTCAAAGCTCTTTATTTTAATACAAGTTTGTTTTCACTCAAATTTCTCTTTCTCACTTTGCACACACAACTTTCTTGTGCAAGCTTTCAAAATTCAATTTTGTTCCTTAATGCTCTCTTTTACTTTTGGCAAAAATTCAAGCTTTCGACTTTCTTTTATTTTCTAGTATAGCTTGCCCTTTAAGCTACCAAGTTACAATTGGTTAGCTTGGCTTTCAGCCTTTGCATTTATAATTTCCATTCTTTAATTTTTTCTTTTAACGAATCGACTTGTTTAAATGTCTAAATATAAAGTTAGAAAGAACTTCCTTTAGGATTTGGTTTTGCAACCCAACATAATCCTCATGGGATGGATAACCTTACTCACACTTTATTACTTGGTAGTGACTTGCACACTTGCAGCCTCATAAAAAGGAACAATGAAGTTTTTGATGTTGTTGTCGAGGATTATATCGGTTCTAAAAGACTAATATCAATAACACTTCTTTCTACTTTGTAATTTAGACTTTTATTTTTCTATTCTAATGTGTTCTTTCTTTTTTTTCCAATATATCTAATTTCCAATACAGTGAAGCTAGAACTTTTAAGGACTATGCTGAGCCATCTGGTGAGTATTCCCACATTCAATTGTCGTTTCAAAACTCTAGACCATGGTGCAATGGTGAAAGGTATAATGAAAACTCATTTTCAACAAAAACCTCACAACTTCCTTGTTTGGCTGAAAAGATAGATGCTCTTAAAGGAAAGTGCAATTTAAAACATGTTCAATCAATTAAAAGTGCATCTGATAACTATCATGGTTATGTGGGGAAATACCATAGTGATAGGTGTCAAGATAGCCAATCATACTATTATCCAAACACCTATACTCAAGGTTTGGAGAGTAGACCTAGTTATCCATGGAGGAATAGTCAAAAGCCATCATTCAATTCCACATCTTACCTTATGAACATTCCATCACAACCATACTCATCCACCATATGATCCACCATCTTTTCCTTAAGAAATGAAATCTTCCTTTGATGAATCGTTAGCAGAATTCATTCGAAATCAAGCCATCCTCCTCAAAACCCAAATTGCCAATTTGAAAAGCCTTAAAAAACATGTAGATCCAAGTTGCTTGAGTGAAGTGGAGTGCATATTAAAGGATGATCAACAGAAAGTAAAAGTGATGTATGTTGCTCATGACAATGAGGATGACTTGATAGATGAGCCTGTGGTGGTTAACTTGTCCAGTTTTGTGAAAATAATTGACAAATATATTGAGGAGGAACCATAATATGAATTTGAAAGGGAATATATTGAAGAAGAAACTAAGATGGAAGATGAAGAGTTGTTACAATTTTGGAAAGCATTTTTGAAGAGCTTAAATCCAATTGAGGAGACAAATTTTTAGGATGAACCAATTTTAGGATTTGAAACTCAAGTAAGGTCTAGCATTGGTCCCACTGAAGTTGAGGTCTAGCCTTACAGTCACCCTTACTAATTCCCCAGCCCTACAAAGATCAAATGCATGATGTGGAATTAAATGGGGTAGATAACAAAGTTGATGAGGATTGTTTAGTTGAAAATGTGCTTGAATCTTTAGAAATAGCCATCACTAAGCTTAAAGAAAGGGAGAACACATCACCCACTTTGATTTTACCAACCATGGGGAAACCTTTAGCCTTAGAAACCAACCCTATAGTTTCCATGGTTGTACGTATTTCACTGGTACTAAAGTCAGTGCCCACCTACCTTATTCCAACTTGTGGTATAATGAAGACCTTGTTAATGGTAGGACACTCATCTATTTGCACCGTAATCATTGAGCATTGCCACTTAGAATTTATTATTGAACATATATGGTGTGTAGAAAGACCATTAAATGGGTAGATGTCAATGTGAAATGTGGAGTAATTACATAACCTTTTAAATCTTTAGGTTTGGTCCAGCCTAACCAAAACTGGCACTACTTATGAGGCAACCCACATTTCATTTTAATGATGCTTTTGTTATTTGTTTTCTTTATTTTGTTAGAATAGGTTTACCTTGATCATGTTTTGTTTTGTTTTTTTTTTAGGAATAAAGATGGAGAAATGATGAATGGTGGAAACCAACCCATTTGGCCTCAATGAAACAAAGATAGGGGAGTTTTCCTTAACCCTAAACTTTTTATTGTTTTGAACTATTATGTAATTCAAGTGTAGGGGAGAGAAATTTCTTATGCTAAAATAGTTTTCAACATTTTTCAAAAGATTACCCTAAAATCTTTGTTTTCAAACCAGGTTGATATGCTTTCAATCATTATGTTGCAATCTTAGTTGATCTTTTACAAGAGTTCATAAATGACCTATGTATGATCTTGAGACAAGTATAAGCATAGTGAAAAACATGAAATGGAATTGTGAGTATGCTATTTATAGGATTGTGAATTGTCATCTTGATCTTTGACATGCATGAATCTTTGAGAAAGTTCTATAACTATAAAATTGTACTATAGATTGAGGTATAAGCATGACTCTAAAATTTGTCTACTCACCCTTGAGGTGAAATATTCCTGGTTATACTTAACTTAAGAAATGATTTAGGCTATCCTTGGAATATTTGAACCTTTTTAAAGCCCACCATGAATAAATCATCCTTAGTACCTTTACTTTGAGCCTAATAAATCCTTTTTCTTGTGTATTTACCCATATCAAATAGGCCCAAGCCTTTTTCTTATGAATTACCTTTTTTTCTTACGTAGTTCATATTGTTTATGCATGTTAGGGACAAGATGAGAGAACAAATCATATTAGGGATGTAGGGAGGCGCAAGGAAGAAAAAAAAGTTAAAAAAAAAGGGAAAAAACCAAAAATGGCTAGAAAAAAAGATGGTTCAAGCTTTGTCAAAGTTTTTAAGTCCAAGTTTAAACAAGGGGTTCTAAGTCTAAAATTTCCTTTTTTTGACCATAACCCAAGCCTTACATTACAAGCCAATAAAGACCTATTAATTTTGAATCAAATACGTAAGCATACTTTATTAGAGAGGGATTTTGGAAAGTAAACATATGAAGTATGCTTTATCTCTGATTCAATATGTGATGATATGGTATACATACCTTTTGCTTAGGTTGTATGCATATATGAGAGATAGTTTGATTTTACATGTTTGAAATGGCAAGTACTTATGATTAAGTTTTATGTCTAACCATGTTCATAACTATCTTGATATTATACTATAGTGCATGATCAATAACTTGTGAAATTTGATTGTAAGTGCATCTATGTGAATGTTGGCATTAATAACTTGAGGATTTGCTTAAAGACTAGCAAAAACATAAGTGTGGGAGTGTGATAACCTTAGGATTTATTGATATTTATAGATCATTTGAAAATTAAAATTTTAAAATTTTTAAGAATTTTTCTCAATAATGATGTAAATTGGTTATGTTCCGGTTTGCATGGAAAAATTTATTACTTTGGACATCAACACCAAATCCTATACAACCTATGCAAATGTGGCAAAGTAAGGTCATGAATGCAAAGATATGATCCACACAAAGTGACAAGAAAGTCCAGCTTATCAAGAATTAGAATCAAGAATCCATAGACATCCAAACGATATTATGCCATTTGCTAGAATGAATGTAAGAGTGAATTGTGTGTTCTCCTAATGAATTGCATGATTCATGCAAAATCAAGGGGATATGACATTTTAATGATAATTTGCTACATCACACAAAACATGGAATTTAATACTTGATAAAATACTCTTTTGGATTGCAAATTATGGGAAATAATGGTTTAAATGCACAGAGTGAATTATTGTAGAATCCCATGATTTATGCAAATCAAGGAAATTGGGTTTTAAATGTTGATTTGCTAATGATTGACTGAAATCTCTTCTTAGATAGCAGATTATGGCTGGCAATGTATTGAAGGTAAGAGCTAGATTAGGATCAATCACAATCATGGATAATCCCTTAATTAGTGGAAATGTAGGTGATTACTTCCCAAAGTCAAGAGTGTCTGGATTCATCCCTCTTTAGTCGAACCTTGTACTATAAATAGGTTTTACATCTCACTTGTAAAGCATGAAGGGGATTCCACATCCCTCTTTTCTACCTCTTTCTTCTTTTTTTTCCTTTTACAATTTCATTTAGTTTCCTTTGTAAATAGGTTACAGTGAAAGACTAGCTTCGATCTTTTGTAATTTCTTGTACTATTGGTTGGAGTGCCAGACTAGCCATTGTTTTATTTTCCAAAACTCTTTCTTTTAATACAAGTTTATTTCACTCAAATCTCTCTTTCTTAGCTCACACAACTTTTTTTTGCAAGCTTTCAAGTTTTAACTTTGTTATTTTATGCTCTCTTTTACTTTCGACCAATATTCAAGCTTTCAACTTTCTTTTATTTTCCTGTATAATAGGCCTGCCCTTTAAGCTACCAAGTGACAGTTGGTTAGCTTAGCTTTCAGCCTATACATTTATAATTTCCATTCTTTCATTCTTACATTCTTACATTCAACTAATCAATCTGTTTATCTATCTACATATAAAGTTAGAAAGAACTTCCTTTGGTACTTGGTTTTGCACTCAAACATAATCTTCATTGGATCGATAACCCTACTCATATTTTATTACTTGACAACAACCTATGTACTTGCAACCCATAAAAAAGAGTAATCAATAAGCTATCTAATTGCTTTTTTCCTCTTCTCTTCCCTTTAAGCTTTCTTCCTTTGATCCTTAGATCTCTAAAAAGTTAGAATTATAGCCAATTAGAAGCCTCCAAAATGCCATATCAGCCATTAGTTATTGGTCTCCCATTTAAATCCAAGAAAATGTGCCCATTCCTTTGATCTCCACTTAATGCATCTAATGACTAGGATTACTTCCTCCTTTTAATTTTTGGAGCTAATTGTAGCTTCAATAATTCTTCAAAATTCAGCCACTGAGAAACCTTCCAAGTGCTAAGTCATCCATGAAAAATGAAAAAAAATTCTAGCTAGAAATTGACTCAAAATTCTTTAAAAGCACTATAATTTCTTTCTCTTCTTTAGCTCATGCAATTTAGTATAAAATTGACAAAAGCTTCCATGAGCTAAAAATGATTAACAATCATTAAAAATATAAGGAATAAGACTTGACTTAAGGTTTAATTAAGCTAAATCATGCAAAGAAATAATGAAAAAAAGTTAGGAAATTATCCTTAATAGTGTCAAGTAAGCAAAATTCAACACTAGGTTCAGCCAAATGATAGAAATTTCACCAAAATGCATACAACTTGACCTCAATTCATTGTTTTTCCTTTTTTTATATATATTTTCACCTACATAGTGAACATTTTCACATTTAAGAGTATTTTTGCATTATGCCGTCCACATAAACTTTCATGCTCCTACCATCTAATGTTGGAATATCTTATTTACTGACCTCTAGTAAGTGGTTCAATCATTCTTAAGGCTAAACGACATTATCTTATAACAATTCAGTTTGTTTTTAGTTATGGAGATTGTTTTGTCCTCGTCTTCTTTGAGCATTTTGATTTGGTTATACCTAGAATAGATATCCATAAAACTCAATAATCCATGTTCAGCACTATTATCTACCGACCTATCGATGCTCAAGAATAGGAAGCTATTCGTATAGCATACCTTATTAAGGTCAGTAAAGTCCACACACATCTTACAATTTTTATTTTGCTTTTTATCCATCACCATGTTAGCTAGCCATTCTATGTAGTATGCCTCTCTTATGAATCTAGCCTGTAGCAGTTTATCCACCTCTTTCTAAATAGCAACTTGCCTTTCTAGAGCAAAGCACATTTTTTTTCCTAACTAGCCTAGCACCCGAGCTGACACTCATATGATGTACCATATCTCTCGGATCTATTTTGGCATATATATAGGTTTCCATACAAATAGGTATACATTGTTTATGATAGCAAAACCATTTCTTCTCTATTTTCCAATTATTGGCTAGTTTGCATAGTCTTTTCTAGCCTTCTTTAAAAGAATGAAACTTGTACTAATGTATCTACGTGTTCAAGTCTACTATAGTCTATATGTAGCTCTGATTAGGAATATCTTCAATCCTACCTTCAATGTCATTACTTCCTGGAGATGATATACATTATGTTAGCTTGATTGTAGGTATTACTGATCACATATGTATATGTGTCATTCCTATGTAGTTTCTTGTGAATGTGAAATGTTAAACCATTTGATTTTAGCGCTATTAGCACATTTACAATTTAGTGATTTGCTTAGTTGAATTGTGTCAACTATTCTTCCGTTATAATATGAACAAGGTACACTCGCATTTATAATATGAACATACCTTCAATAGAAAATAGAGGTGCTAAACATTTATAGGTATAATTGAATCATATATCAAATGTTCTATTTCATGGTATTTTCAAGTGATTGTAAAAATCTAAGAACTTAATTCAATGCAAAAATTAAAGAAAGCTTGATTCAAAGTTCTAATTTTTCAAATATTCTTTTTGGCATTCCCCTACCATTCTTTGCTGGGCTTTGTCAAGCCTTTTTTCATCATTCTCTTTCTCACCTAGGGTGTCCAATTGCTCTGATCGAGTCCCACCATTGATTTTGGTTAGACTTATGTCATCTCTTTATTCCCTTTCATTTTTAACGTAGCCAATTAGAACTATCTTGCCACTGATTAATCATCTCGGACTTCACCTATTACACAAGAAATTGAAAATTCACTTTTAAATGAGATGTTGACCCCATTATCCTTAGAATTATTTGGCTATGTCTTCCCTAGATGATGTTTTAGGTTAAAAGAATATCTACAACCATAAACTTAATCATAGCTGTGATCGTCCTTAGATCAATTCCTATGGTGATGGGTAGTTTTATAGTTTCTAATATAGAAATGTGCTCATTTCCAAACCCAATTAAGCTCATCTAATATGGATTAATTTTGTCATCATGCTATGGTATAATTAGGTATTCCCAGCTTTCTCATCATGCTATAATATAATACATCACTTAAATTGCTGTTATCAAAGTAGATCCTCTTAACTACATGGTTGTACATCAAGGCATCGATAACTATTCCATCATCATGTTGGGACTGAAAACCCTCTAGATTTTCTAATCAGAAAGAAATTGACCCATTTTTCCATAACTTAGTCTTCTTAGCTAAAGAGTCAATGGACATAATTGCTACCTATATCAACATTCTTTTAGCTAAGATTGAAGTTCCACTAGTAATGACATTGATAACCCTAGCTATAGGTTGGTTCATATTTAGCTTTCTTTGCTTTTTAACCCGACTAGGTCTTTCCCTATCATTTTTCTGACCTCGACTAACTCGATTATCATAATTTCTTTCTGGTGGACTTCTATGACCTCTTCCTTGGTAACTCTTATTCTTTTTTTGTGTTTGGTTTTCCATGAACCTATTTAGTCTACTTCTTTTTATAATGTTTTCTATCTCATTCATCAAGTCCACATATTCTTCAATAGTGTGACCATGTTCTTTATGAAAGGCACACCTCTTTGTCCAATCTCTTTGATTGTTTTGCTTCAAAAGCTTAGGCCATCTTAGCTATGGATACCTTTCTATTTGCATTAATATCCTCTCATAGGAGGCATTTAAGGGGTTATACTAATCATACTTTCTACTCGGCCACTTAGCCCTTGACCATCCCTCTATGTATGATTTTTTCCCTTTTTGGAAGCTTTTTACCTTTTTACCTCATTTTTTGCTAAAGTGGTTAAAAATCTCTCTTCTTCTATTGCTCATAAGAGTCATAGTTTCCACACTGCTAATATGTTGTTCAAATTATCTAAAGAGCCTTTTCACTATCTTTAGGGGTTCTAAAGAGGTAGAGTATTTGAATTGGAATTCTTTATCATCCATCATTTTAGGGGATTGACCATTGCAACTAATTACTTTAGGTCCTCGACTTGTAGAGCTTTTGTGTTGAAATGCATCACATATTCCAATAAGGACTCACTTGGATTCTATTGCACAGCCATTAAGCACAAGCTAGTTTTCCCAGTACATCGATGACTTGTGAAGTGGCTTAAAAAAAATGTTCATGGTCTTTAAATAAGGTGATTTACCTCAACTATATACTGGAATACCAAGTTCCAATAGCTTTTTTCAACTTAGCCAAGAATGCCTTGTACATCAGAGGGTTATCTATATGCTGTATCAATATATGAGTTCAAAATAGATACAAATGATCAACAAGATATGGTTGGCATTCTGAATCTCGTAGGGAGTTGAAATCGATCAATTTCCTTGATAAAAGGTGAAGGTTTCAAGAATTTAAGCTCTTCCTCGAAAATTTAAGTCTTCTCCTTTATTTATTTCTCCATAGCTTTCATATGAGCCTTAAGTTCTTTGTTCACCGAAAATTTGGCTGTAAGAATATCTAGAAGTTTAGCCAAGGTGGTTCACTTGGAATGGCTAGTTTGCTGCAAAAAGCTATGGGTTTTTGTTGCTTCCTTCGACATGGAAAAGCTAACATCACTATCTTTCTCAATTCGTTACATTGGGCTTGAGGGTGGTTGTTTGACATTAAGAATGGGTATTTTAAAGTTGAAGGTGCTAAGCTATTCTACAAGAGGTTGGTGAGGCTTTGGAGCTAAACGATAAATGCGTTGTGCTCAGCTATAAGTAATATCTAAGGTAGAGGTATTGGTTGGTTGACATTGGTCTGTGATGTTGATTAAGAATCTATAAGCACATAGATTGTACAAGTAGTATGTTAAGATCATTCCCATGAGGATTGCAAATAGATTGATTCAAGTATTGAAATTGGCTCACCTTTCTTATATTTGGAGAAATCAGAATAAGAATAAATTATTATGCAAACTAATAAAAACAAAGCTTAAATAATGCAATTAAACTTTAAAACATGCAATAATAATGAATTAAGATGAATTTAAACCTAAACTAATGCAAACAACAAGCAATTTATTGAATTAAGATGTAACTTAACTTAATCTAAATGAAAACTTTAAATTATGCAAGAACCTAAAACTAAACTCAATGTATGTGAGACTACTGAAATCAAATTAAACCAAATGTTATTAACCACATATAATGTAATCTTAAATATGTAAGAATAAATTAAACATGTAATTACACAAAACAATCTTAACATCTTAAATATGAAATTAAAATTTTGTAAAAAATTGAATTAAAACTAAAACTAATCTAAACAACCTACACAGCATGCAATTATGAAACAAAAACTAAATTAAATATAATTGATTGCAAATAAAATTTATTTAAACTTAACATTATGTAAATTAACAAAATTAATTATGCCATAACATAAACTAAAGCAATAACTTGACATCATAATCAATAGAAGTAAATTAAACTCAATTAAACCCTAAAGCATACAACTAGTACAAAATTAAACTTATTAATTAAATTAACCTTAAAACTTTTTAAAAACAGAAACTTAATAAACTAACATGCAACAATTACTAAATTTAAACTTACTGACTTATCTTAATTAAACTAAACCTACACCCTAATAGCATGCAACTTAAACAAATTAACTCAATTAAATCTTAAGCAAATTCAATTACACTTAAAAACATATAGTCTAACTAAATTAATCTAAAAAAGATAACCTACACTCAAAACCAAATTAGATTAATAAGAAGAACATGCAAATTGAATTAACTCTATTAATTAAAACATGCACATATTAAATTATAGAAAAACAACATAACTGATTTGAATTAAAAAATGCAAGAATAGAAACTTAAGCTTGAAAATCAAAACTTAAATTGCTTTGAAAACTAAAAAGAAACTTGAACAATTGTAAATTGTAGTAAATTATAATAAAAACTTAAAAGAAAACAAGAAGAAAGCTATTAACTAAAGATTGGTCTATCAACCTAGTCATGTTTTTTCCTAAAGCCTAAGCTAGCCATTTATAGAACAAGACTACAAAAAACCCTAAAGAGATAAATAAGAAAGGCAACTGACTTTAAATGATCTCTATGTAGTTTGACCAAGCTTGAACTCTTATGTACAAAAGCCTTTTAGATGAAAGTAAACTCTAACTTGGCTTTCTTAAATGAATTTAGAGCAAATATAGGCTAGATAAGGTGTTGACATTTACAGATCTTTATCATAAGGATTGGGTCTCATGACATGTCTTATAGTTGGCACTCAAAAAGATGAGATAAATCTAATATGATTTTTTAGAATACAAAAGAATAGGTTTGACCATCTCTCTTTTAAGTGACAACTTTATTTCATGCTATTTTAAAAGTCAAAGATTTGTCTTTAAATAATGCATGTAGGTGTAGCTAGGGTTTTTTCTAAGAGAAAATAATACTTTGTAATTATTTAAAAATCCTTAGCAGGCTTTAACTTCAACTAGTATTAGGCCTTGCATCTGTTAAGCATTTTTTGGACTAGGATTAGAACTTCTTGAATAAAAGAACTTTGGGTCACCCATCCTTGTTAATAGCCCACCAAACCTAATCCTTATAGAATTTTAGCCTCTATATATATCACTTCTTGGATTGAGCATGCCATGGATACCATTTTGGGCTTATCTTGCAACCTAGGCTTTATACATATTATTTACTGTGCCGTCCATTCATGTCTACCTCATGTAATCCTACCCTAGGTAGGAATACCAAGTCAACTCAGGATTTCCTAATCAACCAAAAAAAACTTTCCCCATGTCAATTTCACCAAGTAGATCTACTAGTCAATGTATGAATTCTAAGTCAAAGTAGAAAATCTTAGTCAAACTAGGAATCCAAGTAAAAGTGAGAAAACCTTTTTCAAGTAGGAAAACTAATGGCAAGTTGATCTTTTTCAATTTAAGGTAGAATTTGTCAAGAATTTTCCAAGATTTAACAAGATTTCCTCTTTTTTTTCAAGATTACCTACACATCATCAAAGTAAGCACATTAAGTGTAAAAACATCTTATTTAGCCAAAAACAAAGTAAAAGTAACTCAATTAAGCACTAAAAGAGTCTAAATAACCCTACTTCATAAAGTTATCAAATGTTTTAATCACCGTTATTTGATTTCCTTTCTCGATAGTTCTTCTTCTAGATGCTAGTATAAGAAGCCCCTACCTAGTACGTCAAAATTGTTTGGACCAAAAATAAGTCAGAGTACAGTCCTATCTAAAAAGAACAAATGTTAAGAATAAAGGCTAGAGGTTGCTTGGTGTTTGTGCTCTAGCGTGCAAATCAGTAAGGTAAACAAATAAGGTTGAAAAGTAAGCTTGCTTTGCTTGTGAGGGAATGAAAAATATTTATACCTGAGATAACATGATAGGCAGCATTTGAATTAGCATGGGTGATGCCAATGTCGCCATAGATGGATCGGTGGTTGCCCAACACATCTACACACCCATTTAAGAATGCAAAGGTCATGATAGAGATCCACATCAATTATAGGTAGTGGGAGTTCAGTAATGTCAACTATGTGCCTCCACTAATGACCTAGTCATGTTAGGTCTACCTCCTGCTAACTGTTTGGGGATGTCAAGTTGGCAAAAAGACAAAAATACCCTTAGTCAACCAAAGACTAAAATACCCCTAATCTAGAGGTATTATTTAAACGTCCATTTTTCCCCTAAGATGGATAATGTCCACATTAAAAAGAAATTGATAAATTAAACTTGACACTTGAGTCTTAAATCTTGTATCTTGTATTTAGAAAGTCAAATCTTACACTACTAGAAGGCTAGGTAGACCTTCCATAACAAAAATTATTCCTTCAATAATGACAATTGCTCTATCCTTCCCTACATATCTAAAGTCACCTTTGCTATATTCTTTCCTTGCCATTTAATTAATGATTAAGCACTAGCAAATAGTACAGACATCTCATTTTGACCAAGATTTTTTAAAATATTTTGAACAATTCAAATTAATATGAATTAAATTTTTAGATCAATTGGAATTAAATCCAATTCATTTATTTAAGCTTAAGGTTAAATTCGGCTTTATATTTGTGTTCAAATTTTTATTGAACCAAATTTAATGTTTAATTTCTTTTGTCTTGAAATTTACTTTTGGGCCTTTGAATTGTTGATTAAGCCTTAAGATCCATTAGGTTTTTATTAAGCTCACAGCTTGGACCAAAATCTTTTTCTTATTTCTATTAATGTTCATTAATTTTTTTAATTAAAAATCAAAAGTGCAAAAAATGCAAATTTTTCAGAAAAAATCTGAATGCTATTCAAATAAGAAATTCTTTTGAGATAAAGTCTTTAAAGATGGAAACTCATTCAAAAATGATTATCCCAATCTATCAAATTGATTTTGATTTAGAATTCATTTTTAGTTGGGATTAATTCTTTATATATTGGAAGGAGTTGACAGAAAAAAAAAAAAAAACAAAAGGCAATTTCAAAGTAAGAGCAAAACATCCAAAAAAACCCAATTTTCAAAATTTCATAAACATAGAGCTATACCTGACAATTGAAAACAGGCCATACTTTCCCTATAGCCCCAACATCACCATCAACACCTACTATCACCTACCATCCCTCACAATCACCATCTTCCATCACGATTACCAAGAACACAGTCACTAGCCTAAACTTTTCACAACTAGCACCTTCAACCAAGAACCTAGATTACCCAAACCAATATACCCAAAACCCATCACAAAATAAACAATCAATAACAATTCAAGAGAAACACACAAAAATTCATATGTTTTCAAAGTACGCTTTATAGTAAACAAATTTGGCTTAGTATATTTTTTAGTTTAAGGTTTTTTTAGCGAATTCGAAGTGAGGGATTTATAACACTTTGAGTTGATAATTAATAAGAGTACGAGAAGAGGAACGAATTTCTAGTGGTTGTGGTTTGATTTGGCAACAGCAAATAAGAGTATTAAGCAACGATAATAACAAACGAATGATTTAGATTCGAGGTCTTGAGTTACATTTTGAAGAAAACTAATGTTGGGATGAGAATAAGAAAGCTAAAAAGAGTTTGGATATATAATTTGGGAGCCAATTGGCATCAACAAACGGTTGCCATATTTTAGGGTAAGCTCAATAATCCAGAATTATTGAGTTTTTTGACA
This sequence comes from Durio zibethinus, assembly GCF_002303985.1. The sequence goes on along the minus strand of NW_019168470.1, from coordinate 13,820,059 downwards.
ATCAAGTTAGAGAGATGGCAGAGAAAAAATTTGAAGAGAGAGAGGAAAAAAAGAAAATAAATAAAATTTTAAATTTTTTTATCTTTAAAGAAGCAGCAAATGACATCATGTTGGCACAAAAGACTAGTGTATTGACTTGTGACCCAACTCGAAATCTATGCACCAACCTGAATCTCTAAGCCTTTAACCAAGCCAACTTTTAGTCATGATCTATGCCAATTTCAAGTAATGGGCAAGTTGCGCACCTGAGCTATGGGCTAGCTGTCTCCAAACCATTAATTGCGTTGATCAAGTCGAACCAAGCCATTAACCAAGCTGGATTTAGTAAATTTTATATCTTATATTTATTTTTTATTTAGTTGAATTAATAATATTTTTTAAAAATTAATTGAAGTTAACAATGATTTTGGAAATTAAACTCATAAAAATCTTACTAATATATTGTAAGATTTCATTGGTTTAAAAAATAATTTTTTGAATATTAAAATAAAAATCCTATCAATATATTGAAAATTTTCATTAGGTTGAAATTTAATTGTTTTGAAAATTAATTTTAAGATAAATTTAACCAAGATTTTGAAGGATTTTCATGTATTTAAAAATAAATTTTGAAAATTAAATTCATGAACATTTATCAAACTATTAGTTGATTTTATAGATTTAAAATTAATTTTTAAAAATAAATTCATGAAATCTGACAAAACTATTGGAGGATTTTATGAAATTTAAAAATAATTGATAATTAAATTCATGAAACCTTACCAAACTATTGAAAATTTTATGATGTTTAAAAATAATTTTTGAAAATTAAATATATGAAATCATACCAAGCTATTGAAACATTTTATAAGTTTGAAAATAATTTTTAAAAATTAATTCATAAAATATTACCAACATATTAAAGGATTTTATGAGTTTAAAATTGATTTTTGAAATTTTAATGAATTCAAACAAAAAGCCTCTCCAAGAGAGACAAGAGTTTTTTTAAATATTCATGAGGTGAGAAAATATTGTTAAATTGTTACCAAATTATTGGAATAATTTAAAAATAACTTTTAATATTTAAATTATTTTAAGATGTTTTTCTCAAAATGTTGAGATTATGGATAACATAAAATCAACTTGTATTATCCTTTGAATGAATGTTGTGGGAGTACTATAATTTTCACTACACATAACCATACTCTTATACTTGACCTAGCTTGTAGATTAGAAATTATTCTTTTAAAGAATCTAAGTCAAACTTAAGATCTCCTTAAAATAAAATAAAATAAATTAGGTAATTAATTATACCTAATAAAAACTATTGATGACGACTTCATATTTGTGTCTAATAATCAAATTTTCAAATTTACACATTATAACAAGTATATATATATATATATATTTATACACACACACACACATACATATTTATCATTATTAAACAAAACAAGGTAAAAGAAACTTACAAACTTCATCTAAATAAATCCAATATTGTCTTTGTAGAATTTAGGAGAAAAAGTAAAATAGCCCTGGAGAATCATGTAATTCCCGTGGAAGCCCACCAGCACATTAGCCATCTATCAAGTTTTAATAAGTTGCGCGATCTCCCTGCTATAGCAAATCATTATCTAAAATGAAACCAATAAGTTTACGATACCTTAAAAACTAACCCGACCAAAGAGAGGGTGAAGACGCTTTATTTTCCATATCTCTTCTAATCAATAATAATTTACAAACAATTTTAATCAGTTTGGGTGGGATCCAAATGTTATGGGCGAGACTTCAACTGGCATTGTCACTTAACTTGGATCGAACCTCTTAAGTCTAGATTAGTGCGCAGATCATGACACAATTACTTAGCTAAAGGAATGTATTATTCTAGATTAGTGCGCAGATCATGACACAATTACTTAGCTAAAGGAGATCATGACACAATTACTTAGCTAAAGGAATGTATTATTATTAACATATCTAGTTTCAGTCTCTTAATAGACGTATACTTAATTTAACAATCTAAAATATGATACAAATACAATATAAATATAGAATATGAAAATAATATGATTCAAAATTTTAATAATAATTATATTTTAGGTTTAACAAAATAAAAATATTTATATTTTATATTTTTATATCGACACGAATTATAACACGTAATTTTTATATAAAATATGATATGAATACATAAATTTTAATATTTTATATGACAAATATACGAATCGTCAAATCTATGTATACCACTATATTTTTAACAATTAGCTTAGCTAATAAATGAAGACATAGTCAAAACCAAACATTCCATAAACATAAGGATTAATGTATTTAATTTGATACTTAAATTTTAAAAATTTTTAATATGATATTCGAGTTATAAATTTATTAACTAATATTATCCATCATGCGTCATCATTTAAAATTAATCACGTTTAACATGAATATTTCGTTCTTAACACATTTATATTTTAAATACTAATTTAAAATATTTTTAAATTTTAAATATTATATTAAATATTTCTAAATAATTTAAACACCTTCTATAACATTAACCGCAAACAGGAACTCCATAAAATATGCAGTGAAAAGCGCACTTTTAATGAATGATTGGGATTTGCAGCGTAAAAGGCTTTAGAAGAACTAAGAGAAAGAGGGCAAACTATAGGGTAGCTAGACGTGCGAGTTGAGGAGCAAAGACGGTAAGAATGAGACGATAATAGAGGAAGAGGGGGGCAAATCCAAGCAATTGCAGTTCCCTCGGCGGGTATGGATGCTCCATTCTCTCTTTCTCTCTCTCTCTCTCTACTTGTATACTATATAAGCATAAGAAGATAATAATACCTCATCTCGCTTTTGTTTTTTTCTTTTCTCAATCATATGGTAGTATACTTATTTTTCTAAAGTTTAATATAGTACTTTATTCTATTCATATTTTCAAGCTTTTTCAACTCAATGGAAAAACACATTTGACATTTGGGACCAATTAAATCCCACGTGGGTGTGTTTTAGGGTAAGCCTTCAATCGGATGGTTGAAAATAATTGTGGCGACGAACTGTATAATGATTTTGGAGATGTAATAGTGACATTAAAATCACATTTCAAAAAAGTATATTTGGTAAAAACAAGGATGAAGTAAAAATGAAAACTATTTTCCTTGCTTTAATAGAGATGAGGAATGTTGCACAAATTTATTTTGCTTTAAAATAATGGAAATTACACAAATAATAAAACATCAACTCCCCACTGCTCCTTATTGTCAACAAAAATAAAAATGTCGTTGATATTCTATAAATAAATTTATGGAATGCCAACTAAAGAATAGGGTACACTTTAAGTTACAAAATTGTATATTAGGAAAAGACTCAGCCTTTTGGCCTTTTACTCATGGCTTTGCGCTTGTTAACATCCAGATATCTCTTCCTTAATCGGATGGCCTTTGGTGTAACCTGCATCTCAATTACTATGGTATCAGATATCTCAGTCAGTCTTAAATCAGAACATCAATGTCAAGAGTAACTTACCTCTATAAGCTCATCAGAAGCAACATAACCAATGGCTTCTTCGAGAGTCATCTGGACACAAGTGCATTCAAATGTCACAAGTCAAATGCAAAGCTGAAATGATGTTTGATTTATCATGTTACAAATGCTTTTAAAATGTTCCATAAAGCAGCTTGATTGATTTGAACTAAGGCCAAAACTGACACACAAGTGTCACTATTATTTTGGGAAGGATTCTAAAAAGATCTAAGTGATCCGTCAAGATTCTTTGATGACATCCTACTGTGACCAATCTGGGTGCATTCCAGCACCTTACCAGCAAGAAGAGCCCAGATTAAACATGGAAATAAAAGAAACATTGTTCCTTGCAATAAAATGCAGTGCGATGTGTGTCAACGGTCGACAAATAAATGATGAAACGAACTTAAGAGGAAACAAAACCAAGTTATGTCAATAGTAGACAATGACGTACAAGTCTTGGAGGAGATAGTTTCACATTTTCATCCTTGCTAGCAGCACGAATATTTGTAAGTTCTTTACTCCTGACTGGATTCACCTGCAATAAGGTAGTAATTGCAAAAGGGTCAGTCATCCATAGACAAAACATCGCGTGCTGCAGGGGAGCTCCATCTTTTCTTACATCGAGATCTGTATCACGTGAATGTTCACCAACAATCATGCCATCATATGTCTGCAAGCCAACAAATAAACAATAATTAGTGTTTTAACGAAGTAGAGCTGGCATGAACCTGAAAGAGTCTACCCAACCAGAACTCAATTCAATGTGTTTTTAGTCTAAAAGTTAACAACACAAACCTCAAAAACCCAAACCACAAAACTTAAACTAAGCAATAAATATATTTTTTCTTATTTAAACTTCAATTCAACTAAAACATAATAAATATAATAGTATAAATTAGTTTTAAAATGATCTAATTTTCTACTACATGAACCAACTAGATTTGAAACCCGGGGTGACCCTAACCAAACATGACCCATATCCGAAGTGACCCAAACCTTAAATGACATGAAATTCATTACCTGATCCTGACCCAACATGCCTAATTGCCACCTCTATACAAATGCAAACCACATTTAATTAATAAATTTACAAAGTGTGCCTCAATTATTTGAAAAACAATATATACATTACGGTAAAGAGTCAAAAATGTCCTTGAACTATAAGCCCCGAACATTTTATTACAATTAATGAGGTCCTTAATCTTTTATTTCTACTCAATTGAATCCTTAAATTGACAGAATCTAATCATGTGACAAAATTTAATCAATCATCATCAGAACTATAGTCAACTGAAACCTTAGATGAATCTTAAAAAGAGAGGGGAAGAGAAAATAAAGAATATTAATTGCTTCACACGACAATTTTTAATTTATTTTATTGATGTCATAAGAAATTTATTTTAGTTAGCAAAAAAATTAACGGTGTTACCTTTTTCATCCAAATAAGGACTTAATTGGATGCAAAAAGATGTTAGAAGGGTTGGTTAATTGCAATAAAAAAATAGAGGTTTAGATTTTTTTTAATTATAGTTCAAGAGCTTTTTTAACTTTTTAGCCTATATAATACTAAAACAGAAAATAGAAGACAAAGCTACAATGCCATCCTCAAACTATATATATATATATATATATATATATATATGTTGCTTCGACTCTTCATTTTCCTGAAGTACATTTGTTGACAAATATCTAGACACAAGTATGGAAATCCGACCCTCCAAATATATGGAATAACTTTGGAAAATGAGCATACTAGATATATACTCGTATGCAATACTCACCCGAGTCCAAGAAGCATAATATGTATATATATGTTTGCATGTATACTTAAACCTATGTATTTATTGTGAATTACTAACTAGAAAATAGAGACCAAACTGTCATGCCATTCTCATACACAAAGGAAGGTGAGTCCTACTTTTAACCAAGCAGCATCATCAACAAGGTATCTATTGTCTGGTTATAATTTTGTGTCTAATACTATTAATTGTAGTGTTATAGACTTGTCAACTTGAACATCAGTTAAAATACACAAGGGTTCATTTAGAATAGACCTATAACAGGGAAATATAGGTGGTACAGAAATTAGCATGTAGCCTAATGGTTATCGTGTTCCTAAAATAAGTGCAGAGTCCTGGGTTCAACTGTGGTTATAGAAGGTGAGTGGGCTGGAAAGTATTATCTCTAATTGCAAAATCCTACCGATTGAATTTTTAGAAAAGTTAATAATAATAATAATAATATCACCCATTGGAAGGCTAGTAACTTGTGGGAGTTAGGACCATGCAGAGGCAAATAAGCAAGTTGCACAATTAGTAATCGAACTATGAAACAACCTCCATCCCCGGAGTCACAAAAAGAGTTCCACGAGCTTCTAAACTCATCAAAGCATATGCTGTGATTGTACCATAACCCATTGATACCTGCTTAGGGGAAACAATAAGTAATTATTCAGAAGCAATTATATGCATTTTGGTGTATAAAATTTTCAAAGCAGTAATTATTGTCTGATTACCCTAAAAGCTAGAATTCTAACAGTCATAGCGTATAGTGAATGCCAAACAGGATGTAATATGCCTATAAAATTTTCAATGACTACTTGTCCATTGTATTAAGTTTTGTCCATGTCAGTTTTTAAGCAACATTCTTCTTCCTCTATTAAGAAATAAGGGTGTCATCACAAATTAAAGCTATTACTTATGAACTTTATAAGCAACCCATACAATTATGATTCCCTCATTTACACCTTTTTTAGTATAGAGACTTTCTCAGCTCTACTTAATAATGATGACTTTTCTTTTTCTAATTTATTATTCAAAATATGTCCCTCCGTTGAATGTATTCATCCACTATTTCAAGCGGAGTCTAAGATGTGCCTAATCCAATCATAAATGATTATTTTTTGGTAGAAACTAGAAGCATGCATTTTTTTAAGTAACTAGGCTTTGCTGTCTTGCAAGGGGACATGTAATAATTAACAAATTCCTATTATAGCTTCTTAGACCCATGAAAAATCCACATGCTCACCTAGCCACAAATGTTTGCACACTTGCAAACACATTCTAGCTTGGAATAGCTTTGTTAGGGCTTTGCCAAAAAAAAAAAAAAAAAAAACCCAGAAAACTGAAAAAGAAAAAAACCGAACCATATATTTGGTTCGGACCCAGTATTCATGAATAAATGGTTTGGTTTCAAACTTTCCAAGAAGAGCCATGTAGGATATCAGCTCAGTTCAGTTCATGCAGTTTAATACTCAGAAAAACCTGAAGCGGACAATATACATCCTATCTAGTGCCTGTAATTCTCAAATTCCAATGGTTAAACGTGATACTTACCATGCAACACTCCAGAGCCTATCCTACCCAGTCCTAAATTTAAGCCTAAAGACAAGCTTTTGTAGATAGTCCAGACTGCATGTCGTCTTTCTTCTCTCCTTTCTCCTGCAAGCGTAGCTGTACATGTCTCTTTCTTTCTCCTTTCAAAATTCATGTTTAATTGTTTTATTTCATTTTTTATCTCTGAAACTTCTAATCAAAACAGATCTACCAAAATCCAGCCATACCCAACTAGATCCATTTTCTTTTTCATTTCATCATGCAATTTTAACTGTAATATTTTATTAAAGATGTTCCTAGGATTTGAATTCCATTGATATTTTCTACATCTACCAAAATCCAGCAAGACCCAACTAAATCCATTGTTTTTTTCATTTCATCCTGCAATATTTTATTAAAGATATTCCTATGATTTGAATTCCATTGATATTTTTTAGAAAAATTCAGACATGACTGAAACTGAAACTAAACCTAATTCAGTAAGATGCTGTTTGGTTTTTGTCCTTATTCAGTTGGGTTTCAATTAAATGAAAAATGTGAATGTTTAAGTTAAGTTTTGTGCGTTTCTCAATATCGAAATGATCCGAATGGAATACATGACTTCCTTGTCAATTGAAGGCAATGCCTAATTAGTTCCCCTTGACATCAGATTGTATCACTCAAAAAAAACCACAAACATATACACAAGGTTCAGATAAACAATTTCAGAATTTCACATCTTAATTTTTCTTCATTAAGGTAGAGGAATATAAAGTCCAGCTGCATGAGTTTCTTTCTTATAGCCAGTAGTGAGCCTAGATAACAGAAGATGGCAGTCTACAACCACCATGAAACTTAGTCAAATCTTATGAATATAGATAATAATGGAAATTATGCTCATGCTAGGGTGTTCCTTACAAGCAGCACACTCTATAGCTAGAACACAGCAAGAAGTAAGAAAGACCTGCTGCATCAGCACCTGAGTGTAGTACAAAACTACACTGTACAACTCCAGTATGTTGAATCAAACTATATTAAATTGTATTGCAGAACAAGTTCTTCAAAACCTAACATCTGATGAAGGTTGTATCCTTGATGCTATAAAAGATTACAAATGTTGAATTTATGAAAAAATGTCTTCCTCTTGAATTTTTTACTTTCATCAATCATTTCTATCCACAAAAGAAACATCATTTAAAGAAGCTTTTGGTTTGTCTAAACAAGCACAATGGAATTATACTACACTTATAGAAAACATCATGGTACTTAAATCACAAGAAAGCATTAGGGAAACTTACCAATACTCCTTTCCTGACATTTCCGAGAGGACCTCGATATTTTTCATATGCTACAAAAAACAAATTGTGGAAAGTGTGAATGAGACTAGGAAAATTTTCTTGTACACCAGCTATGGAGTTTTTTAAACTCCAAAAGCAGCTGTTAGAGAGTCCCATTAGGTATATTTATGAAAATTAATTAATTAATTATTAAATGGACATATAAAAACCATCTAATCCATCTCATGATGTTTAAAAATTCTATTGTCAGTGTATAGAATAATAACCTAACAAGGAAAATTATCTTATACACCAGTGGTGCAATTTTTAAATTTCACAAGCAGCAAAAGGGTTGATACATGTTCCATTAGAACATATTTAAGAAAATTAATAAATTAATTAATTATTAAATGGACAAATAAAAACCATCTAACTGCATTTGTGGAGTTTAAAAATTCCACCACCAGTGTCTGGTAGAATAATAATCCCATTCCTTAAGATAAGCTGCCTCAAATTTAATCATGTTCCTAATATGTTTTCAACACTATCCACAAGATAACAAGAATCTCACTGGTTTACAACATTTACATGAAATATGGCATGCAGGTTGAAAACTTTTCTTTAATTTTTTTTACAGCACAGATGATACATACAGATCTATAAGCAGAGAAAGCACAAGCTCATTCAATATGTTATCATTAGTGGAACAAAAAGAGGGAACAGACAATCTCTATTTGTAGACAACCAAAAGATTTTGCTTTCAGAGAATCATGACATGACAACATGATGCAATGGACATGGAAAACAAGACAAAAGAAAAGGAAAGAGAAGTATCTCTAGCAGAAATGCATACTTAGAAAAGCACGATGCATAAATCCAGTTCCACGTGAATCACTGCTGAAGACACTTTTGTAACCAACGAGGCCCCTGACATACAAAATAAAAGGATAAATTAAATTTTTTCCTTGATTCTTACTGTAAAATCAGCCAAACAAAACAGCATTCAGATAGAATTTTTACGAAAGAAACAATCACATCATCTCTTCTTATCTAGGAAGCACGGATACAAACACATATACGACACGTCACAAACATTACGACACGACAATTTCTAAAAATGAGGACACAAATACGGTAGGACACTACATTAAAAGATATTTTTTATATATTTTTTTATCCATAAATTTTTTATATGAATAAAAATTAAAAACAATTAGAAAGCAATTAAAGGTTTGTGTAAAAGAAAAATAAAATAAATTTATAAACAAAATTAAAAATATGTACAAAAAAATCAATCAACATAATTACAATTTGATTAACTTAATTTTTAATTCGAATAGATTATAAAATACTAAATTTACTAAATAATTTCATTTTTTTTCCTTTTTTTCTTTTCTTTTCTTTTCTTTTTCTTCCTTCTTTTTCTAATTTTTTTATATTCTATCTATCTTGGGTAAGGGACACTCTCAGTGTAAAGAACAGGAAAGGAAACAACTCATGGGTAATCGATATTGCACATGAGTGATGTAGAGGTTGGAGGTAGTCCTCGATTCCATAGGGAGGGAAGAGAGAATAGACTACCAAAGACCTCATATAGCTTGAGTGAGATGGTCATGGGATGGCACTCTCACGATCAAACTTGTTCATTTCCTTTCCTGTACTCATTATCCTTTCTCATCGGCTAAGAACCATAAATCAACAATTCCTTTAGCTTGGTTATCTAGTTTTGTTACCAGTATGGAGCCACTGTCGGTCGGTCACACATGAGAAGCACTAATTAGGTCAGATCAAGCGGTCACCACTCCCTTAGCTAATAGTGCTATCTCAAGTTTTAAAGATTTCCTCCTTCCCACTTATTCTTCTTTTTTCCTCTTTTTCACTTTATTCCCTTCCCAAAACATACTGTTTAGATGCTTTTAAATATCCAAGTTTTTATTTGTTTCACTTTTTCCTTCCCCCACTCTTTCTAGCCTCTTTCACCATCTCACTTCTCTCTAAACACTCTACTACCAACCACCGCCCCAACGAAGATTCAGGCATGTTACCACCGTCACCGACCACCATCAGCCAACAGCTATTTTCTTCAAAAAAAAAAAAAATTCTCTCAACCTCCTCTTTCTCCTGTCCAACTAGATTTCCCAAAAAATAATTAGAAAAACCTAGATCTACCAAAAAAAAAAAAAAAAACCTGTGGCCTCCACCCGCTTTTTACTGTTTTCTGCCACCTAAAACAGCTAGCACCGCCTCCACTTTCCTCCCACTACCGTGTCCATCACCGTGTCCCAACACGTCCATCACCATGTCTTGACCTTGTCCAAACTTTTTTTTGTCATGACTCAACGTGTCTCGTACATATAATGACATGCCAGCAGTGTGTCCATGTCAGACATCAATACGCATAGGTTCCAACATGTCCGTGCTTCCCAGCTTCTTATACATGCCTTCATTGAGTGATTATAATAATCTGCTCAACTACTCCCACGCTATCATCATTTGCAATAATCACAAATATAGAGAGAGGAAAACTAATCATTTTTCAAATTAAAAACACCTAATTAGATAAACTATGGTAGAATTGAACCACCATCCCCACCCTAGTCAACATTAATTTAACAACATGCCCTTCTTCGCAACATGATATCCTGGAATCAAATCCATCTAGCTCCTTGACTACTGCAAGTTGTTTGTACTTCTATTATATTCTGTTGCCCATCACATGGATTGGCCCACAAGATCTCACACTACACCCTCTTACAGTGGAGTGCATTCAATCAAGACAAAAACCCAATGGCTAAACTTCTATATTGCAAGATGTATTATGAAAGATCACATCCTGCTCTAATTTCCATGAATGGATTGTTTCGACCATCATTCTTTAGCTTTTGGCAGTAAAAGAAATTGTCTTAATTCATCAATACAGCAGAATGGGTATGATTTTTATAACATTCCATGAGCACAATGGAGAAACCTTAGTAAATATTGCAACATCTTTGTTTTGCTATTCCAATTATTAATTAATGTTAAATCTTATATTTTTAGTAATCATTTTCATTTTTTTTCATTTTACTCTCAAGTTTATATAGGACAAGATTTGGGGAATTCTGCCTACTTGGGGTTAATGCTGGGCTAATGTTGAAACGTTGGAGAAATTTTCGATAGGACTATGGTAGAAATCACGGTGATGGTTTAGGAATCACTAAAGGTTTGTAGCAAGGGAGATTATATATCAAAAGAAGGCTGACACTGAAGGAAAAGGTTGACAAAATTTCTGGGCAGAAAAAGCAATAAGATTTAGCTGCGGAATTGGGGGATTTAGCAGGTGGGAACTAAAATGAAAAAAATATGGCACAAGAATTACAGTTGGAACTTGAATATTGTTTGTATTGACAGTTGTCAATCTTGAATGACTGGTTATGGAATCATGTAAATTACATTTAAATGGGAATTTTTCCTAACTGATTAAGAGATAACAAAAGAATTTATTCATTTCTAATACTAAATGTTCATGCAGTAAGAACAAGAGGGGATTCACCGAGTATTCCGTTTTTTCAGAGTCCTGCTTAGAGATTAAACTGAGCACTAGATATGAAATGTGTTTAGGTGGCAAATAAGAGATGCACACTAGTTTAAAGGAAAAGGTTCTCCACTGTTAACTGTAAGCCAAGAACACTGTAGCAGCAAGAGAAGAAGATAGGAATTCTCAATGTCCCAATCATGTACTCTCAAAGAATTCTTAAAAACTGACATTTTGATCTGTGCCAAGTCTGGCAATACAAAAAGATGTAAATGAAGCTAATACCTATTTTTGTTACTTGGATTAGGACTCCTTAAATCATTAGACTTTGAAACCTAACTCAAATGATTGAAAAAGTTAAATCTTCAGTTACTCCAAAAACTAAAATAAGATCCAGCAGACCTTGGTTAAGCATTCAGAAAGACAAAAATTAAAATACCCTGGAATCACTAAAACTTAATCAACTAGTCAACTATTGCAGAAATTACATACTAAAAGGTCACCTTTCCTTAGACCAAAATATCATCTTAACCCTTCACTTCCAGAGAGGAAAAACTTCATCTAACCAGGCTATTGATGCACTATCATGTATCGATTAGTTCTTAACTTTTTTTCTTTAGGGGAACCAAATATTAGTACTTTATTCCTCCAATGACATTATATTCTTTGATCAGTAATTCCCATTTGTTTTATTTCAATTACTTGTAAATTCCCCACCCCATTCTTTGTCAATATATGGCACATATTTCAAGAAATCACTAAAAAAAATGTGAAAATCTAATCTTTATTATTACTTGATTAGTTGACTTTGTCCATTTTAGTTAAGTCTCTTAATTTTAGAATAAGAAGTGATTTGGGTAATTACACCAAAATCCATTAAATATTTTCCTATTATGTGTAGAAAGTAAATTACTCCTTTGATTAGCTATTTGAATACAAGAAAATTTTGGGTTTTAAGGTTGAGAACACTCAGTCTTTAGCTTATATATTTTCATGCAATTCTAGTATTGTAATAAGAAAAATATAGAAGAATAAAAAAGTTTTATTTTAAGGGGCGTTTGGTTCGAGGGAATCCACACATTTTCTCCCGGAATCTTACCGTTGGGTATTTGATTCCAACGTTTGGTTCAAGGTAAACTGATTTAGGGGAAACTAACAGATTTCCAACAGTGCCTAAAGTTCAGGATCAAAAACTCACCTTTCCTTGTGGTATTCTAGGATTCCGAGGGGAGAAGTAGCACTATTTTCAAATTTGACGTAACTAAAAAATTGGGAAATAACCGTTACCATTTTGAAAAGCATGTCTAGAAAAGTTGCTGGTAAAAAATTTGGTTTATATATGGTGTTTGGCATGAAAAACACCTTTCATAATCCCTTACAAAAAATTGAATGTGGTTATTCAAGGTGTTTGTGGCCAAACACCTTCAATAACTCCATTCAATTTTTTGTAAGGGAATATTCAAGGTGTTTTCTGGGCAAACACGCCTTGAATAATCCCTTCATATAAATTGAAAGGGACTATTGAAGGCATTTTTTGCCAGAAACGCCTTGAATAACCCTATTCAATTTTTTGTAAGAGATTATTCAATGCGTTTTTTGGGCAAAAACGCCTTGAATATTCCCCTCTAAAAAATGAAGGGGATTATTCAAAGCGATTTTAGCCATAAATGCAATGAATAACACCATTCAATTTTTTCTAAGGATTATTAAGACATTTTCTGGCCAAAAACGCCTTGAATCCCCTTTAATTAAAAATTGGATTATTTAAGCCAACATCATATATGCCAAGGAGATTATAGTAATTATTCAAGATTTAATATATGTGGATTCCCCCTAACCAAACGAGTGAATCTGAACACAGGATACCCTAAAAATGGAAGAAAACCTTGAGTATCGCATTTTCCCAAGGATCACACTTTCCTTTGGAATCTACGATTCCGTGAACTAAACACCCCCTTAGAGATTTCTTCATGGTATCAAAGCACAATCTAAACCTTTGAAAATTTTCACTTGGAGTCCAACATGGTCAGCTGAAAAGAGAACCCGGCGTCATAGGTTACCTCTATCCCCGGAGCTAGCATTTCCCAATCACTGCAGAACATTACCACTTCTATTCAAACAGGTTCTTTAGCACAAAAAGGTAATTTTCTAAAGGCCTTGAGTGTAAAACTAGAGAAATCAAATTCATGTATTGTGGATTTAAGAGCTTCATACCATATGATTGGGGATGCATCTGTATTTAGTAAATACAACCCATGTCATGAAAACTTCACAATTCGAATTGTTGATGAGTCATTTTCAAAAGTAACCAACAGGTTTTGTTATTATTTCCAAAGAGATAACACTTGATTATGTTCTATTTGTCCAAAATCCAAGTTGCAATCTACTATCTATAAGCAAACTTACAAGAGACCTTAAGTATATTACTAAATTTCTTCCAAATATATGTGAATTTCAAGATTTGGACTCAAGGAAGATGATTGGCAATCCTAAGATGTGTGCAGGACTATATCCTAAGAGCAAATGATTTTGAAAGAAAATATCAAAAAACCTCTTGTGTGGCTTCATCCTCTAGTAATAATAAAGATAGCACTATCATATTGTGCCACTATCGGTTAGGTCATCCAAATTTCTTGTACCTCAAAAGGTTGTTTCCCTCATTATTCAATCAAAATCCTAACTTTCAATGTGAAGTCTGCCAACTATCCAAACATACTCGTATCACATATCCTAATCAACCTTACAACTAATCCCATCTTTTTTCAATGATACACAATGACATTTGGGGTCCCTCCAAAGTAAATAATATTCTGGCTCCAGATGGTTTGTCACAACTATTGATGATCACACCAGGGTTACTTAGGTAATCCTCATGAAGGAAAAATCAAAAGTGGGCCAACTATTCCAAAACTTCAACAATATGAACCAAACTCAATTCAAAACCAAAATCCAAGTGTTGAGAACCGACAATGGGAGAGAATACTACAATTCAATTCTTAGATCATATCTAATGAAACATGGTATAATTTATCAAAGCTCATGTGTCGACACTTCTCAATAGAATGGCATTGCTAAATGAAAGAATCGACATTTGTTGAAAGTTGCAAGATCCCTCATGAGAAAGAATACTACAATTAAATTCTTGGATCATATCTAATGAAACATGGTATAATTCATCAACACTCATGTGTCGACACTCCTCAGCAAAATGGTGTTCCTGAAAGAAAGAATCGACATTTGTTGGAAGTTGCAAATCCCTCATGATGGCTGCCCATGTACCTAAGCATTTTTAGGGTGAGGCTGTGCTAATTGCTACATATCTTATAAACAAAATGCCTTCTCAAATCCTGAAATTTCAAAGCCCTTGCCAATCCATTCTCGGTTCCTATCCTCACCTTCGAATCATCTTATCTATTCCCATTAAAGTGTTTGGATGCACTACATTTGTTCTTGCCAGTCAACAAAACCAAAGCAAATTAGATCCCAAATCCATCAAATGCATATTTCTTGGATAATCCTCGAATAAAAAAGGATACAAGTGTTACTCACCAATAACAAAAAGATTTTACCATTCCATGAATGTTACCTTTTTGGAAAATCAACCTTATTTTCCCAAAACTACCATTCAGGGGGAGAATCCAATCACACAAGAATATCAACTTTGGGAAAATCCTATTACCAAAACCATCTTCTCAAACTCCCTTTCATGTCCAAAACATCCAATTAGATCCTCCAACTCCTTTTCAACTCCAACACATCCAACCAGATCCTCCAAGCCCAAAGTCCACACAAGGGAAAACAAACAACGAATTGATTGTCTATTCAAGAAGACATCAAAATCAAAAGGATCTAGGTTAATGTACACCTTCAAAGCAAAACCACAAATCTGAACCAATTGCAGAAATACATGAAACCAACACAAGTAATACTCTTACTGAATTTGATTCAATTGAATCTGTGGAAAAACTAAGAAATAAAACTGTGAAAAATTACTCATTAAAAATTATACAAGCACCTTAGGTTTATATACAACTAACTAGTAGATAAATTAGGAAACTAAATCTTCCTAAAATTGATCCTCTAATTGAGGGATTGTCTATCCTAATTTTCTATTCTTAATTCTAGGGATACAAATACCTAATTCTAAAAATAAAATTACAATATTACAACCAACTGTAAATAAATGTTCTCCCACACACCCCCTCAAGCTGGTGAATAGGTGTTTTCCATTCCCAGCTTGGAAATAATTTCTTGAAATGTTGCACTGTTGAGACCTTTAGTCAACGCATCTACAAGTTGACCCTTGATTGATACATATGGTGTATAAATCAACTCACTGTCTAGTTTCTCTTTTATGAAATGTCGATCTACTTCAATGTGTTTTGTTCCATCATGTTGCACAGAATTGTATGCAGTGCTTATTGCAGACTTGTTATCACAGTAAAGTCTCATTGGTCCATCCCACTTGATCTTCAACTCTTTTAGGATAATCTTTAACCATAGTAGTTCACAAATTCCTTAAGCCATCACTCTGAACTCTGCTTTAGCATCTTGCCACCACATTCTGTTTTTTACTCCCACAAGTCACAAGATTACTACCTAGCAAAGTGCAGTAGCCTAACGAGAATCTTCTATCAGTTACTAAACCTACATAATCCGCATCTATATATGCCTCTAGAACCAACCTCAAATTTCTTTTGAATAAAATAACTCTCCCAGGATCGGCCTTCAAATAGTGCAATACATGGTAGACAGCCCGTAGCTGCACTTCTTTAGGACTATGTATAAATTGACTTATCACACTCACAGCATATGCTACATCAAGTCTAGTATGTGAAGGATAAATGAGTCTTCCAACTAATCTCTGGTACATCTCTCTATCTATAGCAGCCTCTTCATTAGCTTCTCCAAGTTTATGACTAGGATCTATAGAAGTATTTACAACTTTACATACAAACTTCCCAATTTCCTTTAAAAGATCCATCACTATTTCTCTTGTCAGATGAAAATCCCATGCCATGAGTGAGCAACTTCAATTCCTAGGAAGTACTTCAATCTCCCTAGCTCTTTTATATCAAATTCTCTAGCCAAACACTATTTTAAAGATTCTTTCTTTTTGTCATCATCTCTTATTACAATTATATTATCAACATACACTAATAGAACTGTGACTCTCCCTGAATCAAAGTGTTTGATAAACAATATGAGATCCCCTTGACTCTGCTTATATCCCATTGCTAGCATCACTTTGGCAAATCTCCCAAACCAAGCCCTAGGAGACTATTTAAGGCCATATAAAGCCTTTTTCAGCTTGCATACTTTGTTTGTTTCTAGATGACCTCCACATCTTAGTGGAACCTTCATATATATTTCTTCTTCCAAATCACCATGTAGAAAACATTCTTTACATCAAATTGTTGAAGCTGCCAATTGTAATTTGCCGCCAATGATAACAAAATCCTAATTGTATTCATCTTGGCAACTAGAACAAAAATTTCTTGGTAATCCACTCCACAAGTTTGTGTAGCCCTGAGCCACCACCCTGGCTTTATACCTTTCAACAGTACCATCCGCCTTGTATTTTACAATAAAAACCCATTTACACCCAACTGAATTTTTTTCTTTAGGCAACTCTACCAATTCTCATCTTTTAGTTTTCTCTAAGACCTCTATTTCTATTTTCATGGCTTGCCTTCATTTCTCACTAGATAATGCCTCGGATAATGTAGTTGGAATAGAAATAGTGTTTAGGCTCACAAGGAAATTTTTGTGGGACGATGAAAATTTTTCAAATGACACAAAATTAGAAATTGGGTATAGTGGATGCTTAGTACATTCTCTGGTTCCTTTCCTAATGGCAATAGACAAATCATAATTACTAGTCAGTTTTAGGAGATTCATGCTCATTTTGAGAAACAGAGTCAAAGATTGTAGTTACCTCATTTCCAGAGTTAGGATCAGGTTCTTGGACTTATATTGGTTCAGGATCTAGAACTTTCCTTCTTGAGTACACCTATAATTCATTCATGAAATCATGAACAATATTATCCTTTGTCACATCTTCTATGTTTGGAATGGGTTCAGACTCAAATTCAATGTTTGACTTGGACTCAAAAGAAATAGTTTTAGACTCAGAAGAATTAAAGGGTGAAAATGTTGAAGAGGAAGACAAATCAAGCAAAAAAAATCCTTATCTTCCATGAATGAAGTCTCCCCCTGAAGATAAGATTGAGTAAAAAATAGTTTACTTTCTTCAAAAGTGATACCATGTTAAGCATCAACTCACTACCAATTGGCCTAACTTGAATATAAGAAGACTACAGGATATTTGATATTTATTAGATGTGGGATAACCCACTATAACAGGCCCTTACCACGTGTAGGAGAAGATGGAAAAACCTTCCATGTAACAAATTAGGAAAAGGCAATAGAAGAAAATTCGGACTCTAATACTGTGTAAAAAAACTAAGAAATAAAACTATCTGAAAAACTGAATGTATATTGAAAAACTACTCATTAAGAATTATACAAGCACCTTAGGTTTATATACAACTACCTAGTGGGTAAACTATAAAACTAAATCTTCTTAAAACTGATCCACTAATTGAGGGATTGTCTATCCTAATTTTCTGTCCTTAATTCTAAGGATACAAATTCTTAATTCTAGAGATATAACTATAAATATACAGATTATAATATTACAACCAGCTGTAAATAAATGTTTTCTCACAGAATCTTTTGATGATCTTGATCAACCAATTGCTCGAAAGAAATGAGTGAGATCATGTAATCAACACCCAATCTATAATGTGGTTTCTTATGAGGGTTTATCACTTAGTTATCAGGCATTTATTACCACACTAAACAATATGTAGATTCCCAATAATATTCATGAAGCACTCATGCAACCAAAATGGAAGATGGTTGTTTTGGAAAAAATCAAGGCCTTAGAAAAGAACAAAACATGGGAGATTTCAGAAACTACCCAAAGGGAAAAATCCAGTTAGGTGCAAATGAATTTTTACTGTTAAGCACAATATAAATAGAAGTATTAACAGATTCAAAGTTCCCTTGTTGCAAAAGGATTTACTCAATCTTATGGGGTTGACTCTGAGGAGACATTTGCTCCAATTGGTAAACTTAATTCAATTCGAGTGTTATTATCATTGGCAGCAAATCTAGATTGGCCACTCCACCAACTAGATATTAAAAATGCATTTCTTAATGGCAACCTAGAAGAAAAAGTTTACATGGAAATCCCTCTAGGATTCAAAAACCAAGACAATTGTAACAAGGTATACAAGCTTCAAAAGTCTTTATATGGTCTCAAACAATCCCCATGTGCATGTTTCATAGACAGACAAGAGTGGTCAAGAAGTATGGTTTTTCACAATGCCAAACCGATCACACCATGTTTGACCACTCACCTAAAGGAAGAATAACTATTCTTATTGTCAATATGGATGACATTATTCTTACTGGAGACTATGTGGAAGAAATTAGCAACCTAAAAAACCTCCTAGCCAAAGAATTTGAAATCAAAGATTTGGGACAACTCAAATATTTTCTTGGCATGGAGGTAGCTCGCTCAAGGAATGGCATCTCTGTTTCATAGCATAAGTATGTCCCAAACTTACTGAAGGAAACTGGAATGCTTGGATGCAAACCTACTGAGACACCTATAGACACAATGAATAAGGTAGGAATGGAAGAAGAAAGTCCACCAACAGATAAGGGTAGATATCAAAGACTTGTTGGGAAACTCATCTACCTTTCTCATACAAGACCAGATATCGATTTTTTTCAGTTAGCATAGTAAGCAGATTCATGAACAACCCAACCGAGGAACACTTGAAGGCTATGTATCTAATCTTACAATACCTAAAGAAGAGTTCTGACAAAGTATTTTTTAAGAAGACATCACTCCGAAATATTGAAATTTACATTGATACTGATTGGGCTAGATCCGTTATTGACCCAAGATCAACTACTGGTTATTGTACCTATGTGTGGGGAAATTTGGTTACTTGGGGGAGCAAGAAGCAATATGTGGTAGCTAGAAGTAGCGCAGAAGTTGAATTTAGAGCTATGTCTCATAGCATATGTGAGGGAATTTGGGTGAAAAGATTGCTAGGGGAGTTAAAGGTTTTTGCAGAAGAATCCATGAAGATATTCTGTGACAACAAAGCTCCCATAAGTATAGCAAAGAATCCTATTCATCATGATAGGACTAAACATGTGGAGATTAATCGTCACTTCATCAAAGAGAAGATAAAGGAAGGAATTGTTAGAATAGTTTATAATCCCACATGCCTCTAAACTGCAAACATACTCACTAAGGCTCTCTCAAAACAACTGCGAGAATTTGAAGTCCAAACTGAGCATGATTGGCATCTACCACCCAGCTTGAAGGGGAGTGTGGAAATCTAATCTTCATTATTACTTGATTAGTTGACTTTGTCTCTTTTAGCTAAGTCTCCTATTTTTAGAATAAGAAGTGATTTGGGTAATTACACCAAATCCATTAGATATTTTCCTATATGTGTAAAGAGTAAATTACTCCTTTGATTAGCTCTTTTAATGCATGAAAATCTTGGGTTTTAAGGCTGAGAATATTCAATCTGTAGCCTATATATTTTCATGCAATTCTAGCATTGTAATAAGAAAAATATAGAAAAATAAAATAGTTTTATTCTAGAGATTTCTTCAAGAAATAATTGAGGCCTTGTCATTTCAATTCTTTGCCAAGAAAAAGAAAGCACATGCATGCATACTTGGTTCATGAAAATATCATCATTCAAAATGTAATTCTGGGTTGAAGAAGAATTTCATTTTCCAAAAGACATTCCTTCCTTTAGCAACATTCCCCCAACCCCTCAAACAAAAAAAAAAAAAACCACACTTTTGACAGCCCAAACAAAATGTTCACAAGAAACAAGAAAACTGACCTTGATGGACAAGTCAATGACAATCTAGTTCTACCAACAGTTCCTGGGACAGGACCCATGTCTGCAACCTCAGCTCGCCTATGAGATAGAGCTTCCATAACTAACCCCACATGCTCATCATTCACCTGCAGTAACAATTAATGTGCCAAGTTCCATAACAGAGGGAAACAAATTCATGCCTAAATCTGCAGTTCTTACCTCAATAGTCACTTCCTCAATAGGCTCAAGCTTTTGATTATTCTCAGTTTTATACCTACAAGAATATTAACCAGAGAAAAAACTATTATTTGCAAATTAAAACTACATATATAATTGGAACTAGGTTGACCACATAAATCAGAGAAGACATCTAGCTAGGATATGGATTCAAGGCAAAATAATGCATTCAGCTAAATTTCTTATTGTTTTGGCAGTCTCATTAAGGTTCAATCAGTGGCTATGTTTATATATATATATATATATATATATAATGTTTCCTTTAAAATCAAAATTGGGACAAAATGCATTGGTCCAAAATTTAAGGCAAAAATAATGCATTCAGATTAGTTTCTTATCATTTTGGCTGTCTCATGAAGGTTCAATCAGTGGCGATGTTTACATAAAGAATGTTCCTTTTAAAATCAAAATTGCCAAAAAAGGCATTGGTTCAAATATCTATCAGAACCTTCAAATTCCAATGTCATATATGTCAAAACCTAGCATCATTCTAAACCTTGTTTAGCATTCAAAAAACACAATAAGTTCTATGAACAGACAAACCACAGTTTTCACTGTCCTCTGGTAATGAAGGTTGGACCAGCACACATGCTTATAGAAAGAATGTTCAAATTAAAAAAAAAAAAATGCCACAAAAGGCATTGGTCATTGGTTCAAATTTCTATAGAACCTTCAAATTCAAATGTCATATATGTCAAAAACTAGCATCATTCTAAACCTTGTTTAGCATTCAAAAAACACAATAAGTTCTATGACCAGACAAACCACAGTTTTCACTGTCTTCTGGTAATGACCAGCACACATGCTTATAGAAAGAATGTTCAAATTAAAATAAAAATTGCCACAAAAGGCATTGGTCCAAACTTCAAATTGCCTTCAAATTTCAATGTCTTATATGTCAGTAGCTAGCATCATGCCAGCCTTGTCATAAGGCTCACTCTAGGTGCTAGAACTCTTATATTGCCTGAGCACAATACAGAAAAAAAAAAAAAAAAAAAAAAAGAAAGCGCACTAGCCTGAGTGAAGGAACAATATGTATATATGTATATGTATATGTGTGTATATATCTATAAAATAAAATTAAGAATTAAGTTATATAATTTTGATAATAAACTTTAAAAGGTGGTCCACTTTTATCATACAAAACATGCAAAATTTCAGTTTTTCTTTTATTGGTCAATATGAATGATTTCCTTCTGTCCCAAGTTTGTTTTTGAATGCTAAAACATTGAGAAGTAGACAGTTGAAATTATCCCCTTTTTTACTATTAAAGGTACAGTTAATGAATAAATTAAAAATTAAAAAAAAATAAAAGAGAACTTCAATCAGGCAGGTTTTTCTTGCACATACTGCCTTACAAAAATGGCATGCCTAGCCGCACAGGCTTGTGCCTCATCCAAAAGGTTCTGAGGCACTTTTGCTTGTTTAGGGCCTAGTGCACACCTTGACAGCACTGCATCATTCTAAATCTTATTTAGCTTTTCACCTTCACAATAAGCCCCATGAACAGACCTACCGTAAGAAAGTTGGCTTCAGGATCTGATCAACAGTATTAATCTCAAAAAATATTAGTTAACAGAGTTTGTTTTAGAACCATAAAGCAATACAATTCCTATGGCTAGGCAGCAATGCAGGCTGTAGTACCTTGATTACAACATTTTTTATCCTTCATTATTGGTCAATGCAAAATGCTTCTTAAGGTTTAAGTGAAACTGACAAGTTAATGAACATGCTTTCAGAATCCAAACATCACCACTGATACTATCATTATTACTATGGTAAGATCATATTTTATGGAAGCATCCAAGAAAACTCACATGACTTTCGGTGGAGAAATGGACAGCTCAAATCCTTCACGTCTCATATTCTCAATCAAGATACCTGTTACACATGCCAGCCAGTTAAATTCAGCAGGAAAAATTGATGCAAACTACATGTTGAAGTTGAAGAAGATGCAGTCCACTATATGCTATATAATTAAATAATAAAAAACAATAACTAGCATAGTGCAACAGTTGGACAACAAACCCAGCTGAAGTTCTCCTCTCCCCTGAACCTCAAAAGAATCTGATAAGCCTGGAAGCACATTTATGGCCAGATTTGTTTCAGCTTCAGCCATTAGTCGATCACCAATTTTTCCTCCAGTCAACTAAAGAAATTTATCAGCACTTGTATCACCTCATGGAGATTGGATATGAGTTGTAGTATATAATTATAAATTTACATGAGAGTTAGCCTCTATGCAGCATATAGACATACTATACAGTGGCAAATGACTTTGAAGATTCAACAAAAAGATTGAAGACATAAAACCATAAAGCACTGAGTTAAATTAAGCCCACGCTGGTCTAAATTCAACAAACTAACATTATTTAGAAAAATACCAGAATCTAAAACTTGTAAAACTTTGAATTGCTAAAATCAAAATAACATGTACGCAATAATAATCAGTAAAATAATTTTGCTTTAATAACATTTAAAGCTAATATATCTAAATGTGATTAATAACTTTTACTAATAAAATTGGAACTACCGATAAATAACAACATAATATAATTGTTCAAACATTAATAGAACCACATTCACCTGTATTAATTCTGAAGTTCTGATTATGTTCTACTAAATCTTTTTCATTCCTTTTGGCCATTAATAAATCTTTTTAATTTAAAATAGCCAAGTTACAAATATAATAATGAGTGGAAGTTCTTGATTAAAAGATGATTGTTGTAGTTGATCTAGAGCTGTCAAGCTGACCCAAACCTGAAAAACCCAGCCGACCCACCCGAACCCTATCCAACCAGATTTGACAAAAAAATAGACTTGAACCCCATCCAACAAAAAACCGAGATGACTTGAACCTGAATTTACCCAATTCTTAAATGACCCTAACTCGAACGACCTAAAAGTCTAACACAAAATTAAACTGATTTTATTTTAAAACTCAATAATTTGGACCAAAAACAGGCGAAACCCAAACAACCCAAGTGTCAAACCCAAAAGGCACAAACACGAAATGATCTGAAACTGAAATGACTCGAACCTAAATTGATCCAAATTTGAAACAATCCGAAATTTTCTTCAACCCAAAATGACCTCACTTTAAGTGACCTAACCCAAACCCAACCCGCCTCACCCAATTGACACTTCTAATGATTTAATATTTAAATATGAAAATTTTCTATGCAAAGTAATTAGAGAATAAAGTTGTAAATTAATAAAATCTCGACATTAATTTGTTTCCTTCGTTTTTTAAAACAAAAATTGAATTGTAATAAGCCTTTAGAATTCTTTTTACCATAAATGTGAAAGAATAATAGTAAAATAGTAAAAGGAAAATGTAATATTTATCAAAAAAATAGTAAACAAGTGGCCTAATTATCTTAAAATTTATTTTTAGGAATTCTATACTTAAATATAAGTAAAAACTCCCATTTAATATATCATAGGTCATTGAATTAATAAAATAAATATGATTATATGCAATATATTAATAATATAAATACTAATTAAATGATGTACAACTTTTACATTTACATTTTAAAATAAGTGCTTAATCAAAATATAAAGTTAATATAAGAAGATGAGTTGTTTGTTTTGCTAAAAAGGCATAGTTTTTGGCAAGTTAAGACTCCTATGCTTTGTAGTTGCACTTGGAGATGGAGGAGGATCCTAAAATTGAGAGATAAAGCTGCAGGAGTGATTCAGGTTTCAAGTGTCACTGAATTTGTTGTCTGGCTAACTTCTAAATCCAGAAAATCTAAGTTTGCTGATGCTTGGAATTGCCGAACTGGTTAAGATAAAAATTACATAAAGTCCACCAACATAAATTAATCTCGTTTCCCCTGCATATCCAAAGTTTTCTGTTATTGCTTGGTTGGCAGTCTTGGACAGATTCAGTACTCTTACTAGAATGAAATATTGGGCATTACGTTATAGTCCACCACTTGTTGCTTGTATCAAGGAGATGAAGATAGCAGAGATCATATTTTTTTACCTGCAGTCATTGGAAATATGTTTGGCAATTGGGCCTTCAAGTTTCAGAAGTACTAAGGTGTTCTGGAGATTAGAATGCTGAGTTTGATTGTGCTACTAATAATTTGAAAGGAAGATCTTTCTTATCTACCCGTCTCAGGCTAGCTTGGACTGCATAGGTTTATCATATTTGGAAGGAATGTAATGCGAAAGGCATCTCAGTAAGCCTTAATTATGTTTCCAGTGTATACTGGTTCAATGTATACAAATGGTTTTTTTTGGGTACATACAATGATTTTTGATGGAGAATTTGTTTAGGCTTTTCATTTTATTATGATTTTAGGGCTATATTTGGTATTTTATGTTTTATTAGGGTTTTTATTTCATTTATAAATACCTGTGTTATTGTAGTTGCAATTAGGTTTTGGATGTTGAATATTCGAGATTTTGAAATATTTATTTTTGAGATTTTCTCCCTCTATTGATTCTTTGTGGTTTTCTCCATTGTTAATTTGTTTCTCCCTCAATTTCCCTGTTCCTTCGTAATTGCTTCCATCTATTTCTGATTTTCCCTCTAGATTTCTATTTTCTATGTCTTTTCCCTACTTATTCTACATCAATGTTTCTATTTAAATTTCATAAATACAATTTCATTCATTTAAAAAAAATCTTTGAATTATTTTGCCAAAAGTTATGTGGTCTATTGGTAGAATACTCGACTCTTAGTTTAATCCCTGACAACCTCAATTATAAAGAAAATTTTTTTATTTATTTTGACTTTTTTAACATCATGTTCACTGTTTCTACAATGTTCACTGTTATTTAATACTCTACTATTTATCAATATCTCATGAGATATCGTAATATTTTCTAACCTTACTTTAAGTCGGTAAATTACAACCTTGTTATACAAAAACCCTAGTTATCCCCTTCATATTGCTGTTAGTTTGTTGCAAACAATAGATTTCATAGCTAACTAAAAGAATAACTTCCTCATTCACCAAAAAAAAAAAAAAAAAGTAAAATTTACCAAAACTAAATGAACAACCACCAAGACATATAACACAAACAGAACTTTATACCACTTAACTTATATCGAACACAAAAGAGAGTGTTTCTTTAAAAAAACAGAGAAAGGATGTCTATCCACAGCAGCATTGCAAAATGTAGCAAGACTAAAAAGCCATTAAATCAAAATGAGGGCTCCCGTGGGATACCATTTTGAGCAATTTAATTAAAAATGCAGATGAAAATTAGGACAAAACCAACAAGCAAATAACAAATAGCAAAATATATATTGATGAGGGAAGGCAGACAAATACACAACTTACATGGGTACCATCACGACCTGCTAATGGAGAATCATTGACACCAAAAGTCATGGAAATGGTTGGGGGGTCCAACACAATGGTTGGCAATGCAGTCATAACCTAAAAATGTAAGAACAATTCAATTTATACATAAATCCAAGCTGTCAAAACTTTATATGACTCTGAGACATTAAATGTAATATGTAACATGTATTCCATTAGGTAGATGTGAACTACAGTGAAACATCAAATTGGCAATCATTCAAATATGAAGGGCAGAAATTGTATAGTTATATCATCCATTCACAAACAATTGAAAGTCCTATTGCAGCACAGAAATTAAAAGTAAATATAAGTTCAAGATTAAATTTCAACATTTCTGGTTAAATCTGAACTCACAAGTTCTCCATAGACTAAACCTACATAACACACTTTCTCATTAAAAAAAGAAGCAATGAATAAAAGTAGAGGTTGCACTTTGGCCAGATCAAGTCAGGTTTGATTTGGATTACCTCAAATTAGGTCATTTCAAGTCATTTAAAGTTTGGATCATTTAAATTTAGGTTACTTTAGGTTCAAGCCATTTCAATTTGAGGGATTCTGGGTTGATTATTCAAATTGTTGACATTTAAAATCAAATTAGACTGGGCCAGTTTGGGTTCAAACAGGTCATTCAGGTGGAGTTAGCTTTTATCAACCCAATTTGAATTGTGAAATCAGAAGGCAGAATTAAAAAAAAAAAAAAAAAAAGAAGAAAAACCATTAGATCACATAAAAAGACAAAATAGAAAATTAAATTACATTAATTAGTTATTTACTGATGGGGTTCGGGTGGATTAGGATTTGGCTCTGACATTATAGTCGAATCACATTGAGCCAGGTTCAAGGTTCAAGGGTGTTGGATAGGTCTTTGGGGCTGAGGTAAGCTTTGCATGCTCTAAACAAAAGATTTTCTTCCAAAATATAAATAGAAGCAAAAACAAAAAAAAAGCATCCTAATTCAATAGGCATTACTTTTTATACATGACCTCGAAAATTGTTCCTCAGGACCTAAAACTAGTTCACTGTTCCAAAAACACCTGAGGAACCAGCAGATCACTGAATTAACCTTAAGATCTATCAAACCTTAAAGGTTAGTAATTATCATTTTAGGCCACATTCTTCATTGATTGGGAATAAAAAAAATCAATTGACCAAATTCTTTTTGGCTTACCAAACATCAGAAAATGAGGGAAATAATTTTCCTGGTTAACTTTTGTAGGCCCAAGTCCCAGAGAGGTGCTACCAAAATGGCAAGTACACTACTTGAAAGAACACATCAGTGGGTCATTTCCTGTATCATTTGTGCTTAAAAGTTGAATATAATGGCCATACAAACCTAAATAGATCGCATTTGGCAGATTTTGCCTTGCACAAGAAGATAAAAATAACAAGACTAACTTCAATATTCGTAGTATACTGTAAAACTAGTAAAGTCAACACAAGCACTCAACTTATCTTTATTACAATGATAAAAGCATACCTCTGTATTTGCTACTGTATGGCCAATTGATGGACTAGCCAGCCCAGCAATTGATATAATATCGCCAGCTCCTGCACTATCAATAAGAACCATGTTTGTACCCTTCTTTTTCATTAGCTTCACAACCTACAAGACAATGATTGCATTCAATCTGAATCACTAAAGAATTACTCATAAGACAAACAAAAGGATCAGGTTACAAAGATTTAAGAGAACTTAGGCCTAGAAAGAGAGGTGCATTGACACCATTTAAGTTCACTTACACAGTTTTTGGGTGTGGTATTACAAAATTTCTTAGATTTTAAAATTGCAGAATTTAAAATCCTGCAATCAAAATTTGTTTTGGGAAGTTAAAAATGAGTGGTTTAGGTAAATATTCTGAAATTTGAAATTGCACTTCCTTCCAACCTCAAACCATTGTACTACAACCTTTCAAATTTTGAAAATTTCATGCAATTACACCAAACCCATTAATCTCAAACTAAGTACCAGAAAACCTTCTATCCACACCTCCCAACAATTTCTATGACCATTAAAGTCACATCTGAGGTTCTGGAAACTAGAGATAAAAAAAAAGTTACACGTTATATAAAAAAAGAAGAAGATTGGAGAGAGAATGAGGTGCCAACAATAAAAAACACCAACATTGGCAAGAAAAGACGTAGTTATGGCAAACAATGCCGCAACCAACAATGGAGAAGAAAGAAGGATTCTTTAGGTAAGGCACTTCCAGAAACCTATCTTAAAGATAATAGTTTCCCCATTATGGTGCAAATGGCCTCCGGAAAATGCTATCCCCTAGATACAGTGCCCAAAACAAAGAAGAACCGGATTGCACGTCAAGTTCTTCTCAAACTCACATAAACCAAAACAAGAAAATGAATGTGAAGGAAAGTAATCTGAATTTTGAGAGATTTTTTAATGTAAAGTTGTGTTCAGTGAATGTTAACAGAAGTATTTATATGTACCAACTGGTACTTGAAACACCCCTTCATGAATGGATACCTCTTGGATGAAGAATTATCACTTTGGGACTGAAGCCGGATTTTTTTACTTTTCAGACAGATTTTTTTATTTTTCAGAAAGGCTTGTTCTAGGCAAATTGTCAAACAGAATGGAAAATCCTGTCAAGCATTTGACTTCCTTCACCAGAGCATTCCACTGCCTTAGACAAAATTTCACACATATTGTATTGCTTGTCAGGAAGTCGACTACCCTTATAGAGCATTTGACTACTCTTGCCTAAAGCTTAAACAAAATATGTGAAGAGCCTGAGCAATCAACTACTTCAAGGAGTAGTCAATTGCCCCCTTCCCCTCGAGAGAAGTTAATTGCCCCAACTAGCAGTCGAGTACTTATGACAGTTTTTTGTCAAAATGTCACCCAAGAGTCCGTGACCAATTTTGTTCATGAGCAGTTGCTAGGGCAGTCGACTGCTCCTGCTTAGTAGCTCATCGAGTAGTCCATTGCTCTTGCCTCTTTTCATTCCAATGTTGATTTTATACTTCCATAACTTCATTCTTAAACACAAATGCATACTACATGATTTTAAAACCTGTGTTTTTATTTTAAATACTTAAAAAAATTTTATTTGATAATATATACAACATTTAATGCTTGTCTACTTGATTTAAGAGCAGAGACAGGGAGAGACCATAGAAAGGGGACACATAAAAAAGGGAACACAGAGGTCATAGATAAGATAGATTTGTTATGATGCCTATTTAGCCCAATTCGGATTGGGTAATTTGGTCTTTAAAATAATACCTTTAACAAACACCTTGGACAGGTTTAAAATTTTTAGTAAGTTCCAAAATCAATTCGCAATTGAAATTTCCTTTTAAAATCCCTTGCTCATATGCACTCAAAATACTAATTGGGAAATAAATTTTCTAATCTGCAATTTTAGGCATTCCATACATCTAATGAAAAAACACTCCCAAGAAAGCATGTTTTTCAAGATCCCTATTGATGTTCCATATTAGGTTAATAGTGATTTGTCCTTTACAAAATCCTTTCACTATTATCTTCAAGAAAGTAGAGGTTGAAGAAAACACCAAACAGACTTCTAATGGTCAGAGAAATTGGTGAAGTTCAGAAGAATGGATTACCATAGAAAAGCAATAGGAAAGCATAATATCAGAGATCAAATTTAGTTTTACTATCATAAAGTAATTCTTTCTTGTAATGTATCACAGAAACAAAAATTACCAGCATATTTTAATCCCAACCTGCAGGCCAGGATTCAGGTATTCCATGGGCACTGGGATGGCATCATTAACCACAAAAACATATCAATGAGAAGCAAAAGCTCAATGAAATATAAATTCAAAAATTTTATCTAGAGGATTATTTTAAGTCAAACTTTTCCTCTACTTCCAATCACAATCAGGCTATGTAGAGCTACAAACCTTTCCTTCTTCAATTTTCTCAATGCCAGAATCTTTGCTTCGCAAGCCATGTATTTTATCACCAACACGAATGATACCAGATGAAACACGCCCAGTTAATATTCGCCCAAGATAAAAGTCTTTTTCCATCATGGAAACCTGAAATGCTTAGTAATTATCTTTCTAGATATTCACATAAGAAAATTATAGCATAAAAGAACTGTGAAAAGGATAAAAATAACTAGAGCCTTTTCTCCTATAGCAGACACAAAGACATGTTTTTAATCGATTAATCAACATGAGCACTAACCAGCATTTGGAAAGATCCATTAAGGTTTGCACTTGGTGGAGGAACATGCCTTACAATGGCATCAAGCAACTGAGACATATTCTTAGCACCAGCAGAAGGATCTTTGGTGAAGGTTGAAGATGCCCATCCTTCCTTAGCAGAAGCATAGAGGACCGGAAAGTCGAGCTGCTCCTCTAGAATGAAAATATGTGAAAATATATTAAAATTATACCAGTATCCAGAGTAATTAGGCTAAAGTGAAACAAATCTGAAGCAGATAAAATCATAGAATTTTTGGTAATCCTATATTGCTTCACCTGTAGCACCGAGATTTGCAAAAAGATCAAAAACTAGGCTCTCAACTTCATTACATCTCTCCTCTGATACTGCATCATTAACAATTGGGACATAAGGTCTAAAGATTCTTTCATTTGCATAAAAAACATTATAAGGAAAAATTAAGAGTGTAAGTAATTTCTCACCAACAGGAAAACATTTTTGCAATTAAAAAAATCATGAATAACATTTCAGTTTCCGTAAATCAAAACCATGAAGATAACAACTATTAAATTTATACCAGCAGGTCGGTCTACTTTGTTCAACAGAAGAATAGGGCGCAGCCCATAGTTCAAGGCTTTGGCAAGAACAAACTTTGTCTGTGCAAGTGGTCCCTCACCAGCATCAACAACTAATACTGCTCCCTCAACCATGCCGACAACACGTTCAACCTGAAGATTCAGCAATAAAAACAAGCAAAATCCAGCAAGTTGAATACCTTAACATTCAAAAGAGTGCAAAGTCTTGGCCTTAAATAAAAAATACAGAATACTGATAATTACTAATACCAGTAATTTTATAAATTGTAGACTATGAATAAAATGGATCAGAGTTTTCAAAGTTCAGTCTATTGTGCATTAAAGCATTTCACTTCTAGATGGCAAACATACATGAGAAAGACATACCATTGTATCCCTACTTTTTTGGTGAATCAAATAATTATTGTATTACTACTTTAGTATTTGCATTGTTGCTTTACAGTAAATCTCTTTTGCATGATCATATAAAGAACAGAGAAAGAGACTGTTATTTTTGCAGCTCAGATGAAACATACCTCACCACCAAAATCAGCATGTCCAGGTGTATCAACCATGTTGAACTCATTTTCTTTCCATGAAATACTAGTGACCTGCAATTGTTCGATTGAATTATTGAATGACTTAATATGTTACTTAATGTTTAACGCATTTTGACAGTATGCAAAAAAGTAAAGAAGAAGAAGAAGAAAACACCTTAGACGCAATAGTAATGCCACGCTCACGCTCAAGGCTGATGGAGTCCATGGCTCGCTCGTGGGGGATGTTGGCTCCGCACTGCCTCAGCAGACGGTCCATCAGTGTGGTTTTCCCGTGGTCCACGTGCGCAATCACCGCCACGTTCCGCAGTCTACTCGGCTCCAAACACGCATTCGGATCTGTTGTGGAAGCGGCAGCAGCACTCCCAGGCCCTATGGAAAACCTGCGGTAGAGGTGGGGAAGTCGGACCAAGTGAGAGGAAAGGGATTTCCTAGTGTTGGCGGACAAGAGAGAGCGGAGGAGCAAAGGACCCGCCATGTCTGCTCTCAGAATCAGAGTCAGAAACGGGGTCATCCAACCAAGGGTTTTTACTTGGCTTTCGGGGTTTAAGTTCCGCAGCCGAAGATGATTGGGTTTTAGCTTAGGCCGTAGAGCAGTTTTTGCCCTTTTTTTTAACCTTTGAACTTTGTTTTTTACATTTTTTAAGTTAATATCAGTCTTCAGATTTAACTAGG
The DNA here is from genome assembly GCF_002303985.1 of Durio zibethinus. The sequence goes on along the minus strand of NW_019168470.1, from coordinate 13,787,999 downwards.
GATGTGGCACATTATTCACTTTCGTGCCTAACATTTGTTTTTATTGGAAAAAACTGTTTTTTATTTTGAATTAATTAATTAAAATAAAAGTAAAGATTCACTTATACAAGTGTAAGTATTATATTTTTTTTATTTTTGATCAAAATAAAATCTATAACACTAACACTTAATTATTTTAATCCAAAAATTAAAAAACGAGAAATATCTTAAACTATTTTGATCTAAAAATAAAAAATAAGTAATATTTATATTATGTAAGATCTTCCTCTTAAAGTACTAATATATAATTTTTATTTTTTACACCTTTATAATTGAAATATTTTTTACTCTCACCACGCTTCACTTACACCCAAGGTCACACTTTGTGTCGAGCTTGATACGAGTGTTGAAAACATAAAATCACAATGATGAAAAGTCAATTAAAAGTAAGGGTCGGAGGTATCTTTAACATTTGTATTCCAATGCTCAAATCAATACTTGAAGAAATAAATAATAAAAAAAAAGAGATAAGAAAGGAAAAAGGAAATGCTAGACGAGAATTTTTTGGGATTTGGTCTTTTTGCCAAAATATGATAATGCGCTTGTCAAGTAAATGTGATAATTTAAAACATGACATAATAACATGACATGAACATGATACGAATACAAGACATAAAAGTGATACGATTTAAAATTTTAGCAATAACTATATATAGGTTTAACAAAATCAAAAAAATGTATTTCATATTTTCTTATCGATACAAATTGTGACACATAATTTTTATATAAAACAAAACACAAATATACGAATTTCATTATTTTACATTATAAAATACATGAATCACAAAGTCTATTATCAGGTGGGACATTGGCTTAGAAAAACTAAGGTCAACTCCAAGAAATAAGGTCTGTAAGCCATATCAGCTTAAACCAAATGTCGAAAAAGCTCCTTTAACTTTTTTGACTCACTCCCCATAATGAAAGTACTAGTTTTCCCTTTGGACCTCCAAATACCCTCATCATTTTATCCCCCTATCAAAAGGTCTAATGTGTCAGATCGATATGTTTTGAAGGGATCTGAGAGCATATGTTTATCTCTTCCTTGTACTGATTCATAGGGTGCGTATCTAGTCTTAACTTACCTTGATAGCATCGGTAATACATCCAGGGCCTATGCTCGATAGGTGCTCCTCCTTTGGTTTAGGTCATCGAACTGATTGTTGAGGTCTATTGGCCTCAGGCAATCCAAGGTTAAACTTGAGCATATCTCACACGTGATCATTTGTATGAGGAGAGTGGTGACACATCATCATCACTACATGTATTTATTATTATTATTATTTAGTTTTTTAGTTATTATTTTTTTGCATTTAAGACGAGGAACCAAAGGGTCATTTTCGATTTTTGCACTAATGATGTGACTTCATCCTATTCGTTTATCAATTTCAACTTTTCCCTATATATACTGATCACTTCTCCCTACCCATACTTTACCATTTCCAACTTTCAAAGCGGTTTTAGCATCTTACAGTTTTCCTCACAATTTGAGTTCTTGTTTTAAAAAATTTTTTCCATTAATCTCCTCAATACATCTTAAATTTTTCTTAGTTTTTCTAAAAATGTCTAACTCATTGGACAACCTTGTTTCTTTTTTATCCTTACCCTTTCTGCCTACCTTAGGGATGAAAACCAACCAAATAGGGTAAAGATCCTTAAAGATGACATTATCCTTTCCATAACTAATGGTTAGAACGATTTTAAGATAGCCTTTTGGTTAAATAGTATGAATGACGAGGCCATTAGGGAGTTAAACAATAGCATAAGAGTTTTGGGGACAATAGCATAATAGCTTAGGGGTTATAGTGACCATTGGTAGTGATTCCCAAGCCAACCTTAGGGCATTTTCCTTGGTTACCCCGATTGTTGAGGGTATTGAGAAGGGTTTCTCTTCCTCTTTCTACGTTACCTTCTAGCATTTTTTATAGACCCTACCTATCTAGTCAACATTAAGTCTAACTTGAAGGCCTACCATTCCCATCATAATGAGGACTTTTATAGGATGAACACTGAGGACCTAGAGAACTCCACCAACCCTATTACTTAGAATCCTTTTGCCTTGATATTTCCTTATGGGTCAATTTTTGCTACATCTGACATTAGCTCTTCACTCACTGAGCTTGATAAAGGGGTGAAACCAAGGTTTTCTTCCTCTTTTTATAGTACCTTATAATGTTTCCATAGACCTTGCCTCATGTTTGACTTGGAGGTTGACCATTCCCTTTATAATGAAAGCCATTATAGGATGAACACTAAGGACCTCGAAAACTGTAATTGCTACTTTTTGTAATGTTTGCAAGTGTACAGATCATAATTAAGTAATAAGTAAGTAAAGTATCATCCCTTTGAGAATTATAGAATTAAAATTTGTTGGGTGGATTCAAGTACCAAAGTCAACTAATCACTATCTTATATCTAAACTAATGAAAAATTGGTTGGAAAACAATTGTAAATAAATCAAGAACACAATTATATAGGCCAACATCTCATTATCTAACTATCATTAAGAATCTTGGATTAAGGCTGAATACTAGATCTAAAGAAACAAAGATTGAAAACTTTGAAAGAAATAAATATGATAATGGTCAAAAGTTGTAATTGTATAAAAAAAGTATAATTAAATGAATCTTATATAAACCGAAGGGTTGTATGAATAAAAGAGTGATTGTTGAAACTTAAAGAACATAAAAGAACTTGAAAAAATGAAAAATGCATTAAAAGAACTTGTAAACCAAAAATAGAGAAAGCTTTAGAAGAAAAAAAAATGCTTGTCTTAAAATAAAGAAAGAATTTAGAAAACAAGAATTTTGTAATGGTTAATCTATCACCTTAGCCTAATACAAAAAAACTTAAAAGAAACCTAAAATACTAAAGAAAAAAAAAAGAGGAGAGGATGTGAAAAATGGGATGTAGAATATAAAAAAGAGCCTCCTTATTTATAATAAAAGGTTCAGCTAAGGGGAGATTGGGATTGCAAGAGTTCTTTTCCTATCTAATTATAAGAAATGAAAGTTCTCTTAATCTTAAATATGTTGGTATTGGCCTTTTAAGCTGAATGATATTTTGCTAAGATATTACCATATTTATAGTACTTTGATATTTGATATCTTGTAAAAGTCTTATTTCTTTATTATTGAGCTTGTATACATATATCTTAATGTTGATGCTTATATGATAAAGTCTTCGGAATATAAATAAAGCTTTGCAAGGAAATTAAAATGAGATTGTAATTATGAGATCATTTTTGCTTAAAAATTATTCCAAAATTGTTCCTAGTTAATGCCTTATCAATAAAAGGATATTGATAAAAGTTGTTGAGACAAGCATATAGTTATACTCTTGCTTATGAAATGATAGCACCTAAAAATATATGTTTTTACATGTTAAAATGAGTACAAAAATTTAAAACTTTGTTGATTTTTAGTGCCTTAATGCCAATTTTATGATTTTTGGGGTTTCAAGCTTATGAATGAGGAAAGCATACAATCCATGCATGCAAAGGCATATTTGGCCATACAAGACCAAGGGTGGGTTGAACCTCATTGGTGCAGTTCCTTCAACTATCCAACAAAAAGAAGAGTTTTAGTTACACATGGACTCTCATTTATATTTGGCCAAAAAGATTTACTTCATGAGTGACTTTTGTATTTAGCCATGAAGGAATGTTGCATAGGTACTCTACATGTATTAAGCTAGCTCACTTCTAAAAGGAGATCAAGCATATATGTGATATTTGAAGAATTTCAAGCTACAATGGACTTTGCATGATTGACCAAAGGTGTTTTTATCCAAGAAAAACTTTTTTTGATTGGTCTTGGAAAAGTTAAGCATGCACAAGGATTTTTATCTCTTTTCATTCGGCTAAGACTCAATTCAAGAAGGATTTCATGCAATTTTCAACAATATAAAGGCTAGATACATTTGGCCAAGGAGAGTTTAAGAGGGATCATGGCATTTTGGCTTAGTTTTGAAGAGTTTTGCTTGGAGGAAGACTTTATCTCTTCAAGAGTTAGATGAAATTCAAATCCTTACTCTTCAAACTCATCTTAACTAAATCCAATGAGGGGATTCATAGAAAATTTCATTAAAGGTCAAGATTGCATCCTAGACACCTTATTTGGCCAAGTATTCTAAAAAAAGAAGAGTCCCATTCGGCCATGGGTTATTAGAATATGAAGATGAGCTCTATCATCAAGTATTTAAATTTAAATCAAAGTCTTGTAATCTTATCCCCCTTGGCCGAATCCTTCACTATAAATAAGAAAGCCATTCACCCCATTTCATCATTCCATTTCTTACTTCTCTTCTCTTTTTTAGTTCTTAGTTATTTTTTTCTTTAGTTTAGTTATTGGCTTAAGTGACAGATTTACCAATAACAAAGATTTGTTCTTTAAAATTCTTTTATTTCAGTTCAAAGAAGTATTTTTCCAAGATCTTTTCTTTTTTTGTTATAGTTTCAATTCTACTTTTTACATTCTCAATTTCGGCAAAGTATTCTTTTTATTTGACAAGTTTGATTCAAGCATTCCTATTTTTCTTTACAAGTTTCGGCTACCATTCCCTTTGATGATCTACAAGTTTATTGTTATGCAATCTTATTTCAAGTTCTTTACAAGCATTTGGCAATCATTCTCTCTTGTTTTCAAGCTTTTTATTCTTATTCTTTTAGATCTAATTTGTGGTTATACTTTTTTACTTGTCAAGTGATAGTTGGTGAAGTCAAGATCCAAGCCTATACTGCTTTCAATCTTTTGTTTTCTTATTTTGCACACGTCCCTTAAATTTTCAATTGTTTAAATATAAGATTTTAGGCTTTTATCATTGGTACTTGAAAAGTAACCCAACATTACAATCTATAATCCTTTAGGAGATGATACTATAATACTTCCATTATTATTACTTGATCTGTGCATTTATAGGTTATACATAAAGCAGCAATCAAGTTTTAGTACTATTGTTGAGATTATAGCATTGTTTTCAATATCAATAATGATTTCTTAAACATTTATAATCAAAACCTATTTTTCTTTTATTTACTCTTATTTTACTTTTCTTTGATCTTTTCTTGTTTGCATGTGTAGATCCAAAAGTGTTAATGTAGCTCCAATTAATCAAGAGATTGAAAGAAATTTCGAAGAAGAAGAAGAAAAAAAGTGATCAGCATGACCTTCACCAACACCAATGGCTAATGCAAACAATGAGACTCAAAAAACGTTAAGGAACTATGCAGTTCCTAATTTAGATGGTTTTCAACCATTCATTAGAAGGCTAACTATTCAAGATAATAACATTGAGATTAGGCCTTTAATTATACAAATGGTCCAAACTTCTATGCGATTTGAAAGGCTATGTAACAATGATCCTAATCTTCACCTTTCTAATTTTCTTGAATTATGTGATTTTTTTTTACTATAATAGTATTTTTAAGGAAGCTATTAGACTAAGATTATTTCTTTTTACTCTCAAGGATAAGGCGAAAAGTTGGTTGACATCATCACCTTCTGGCTTAATCACCATATGGGATAATTTGGTACAAAAGTTTTTGGCAAAGTTTTTCACACTAACCAAAACAACAAAGATCGAGAATAAGATCACATCATTTCTACAAAGCAGATGGTAAAACATTTTATACTAGATGGGAATGATTCAAAGTGTTATTAATGGCATACCTACATCATGGATTACCCCAGTGATTTCAAATATAGATTTTTTTATAATGGTCTCATATTACCTACGAGAACCACTTTAGACTCAACCATTAAAGGGGTAATTATGTGCAAGACTCTTTAGTAGGCAAATGAACTTATTAAAGAGATGGTTGCTAGCAATAATTAGTGAGGCATAGAGAGAGGTAAGTAAAAAGTTTACTGGTTTATTTGAAACAAATGCTATCACCTTTATTAAGTCCCAATTACCAGTTCTCACCAAAAAAGATAGAAGCTTTAGGAAACCAACCACAAACCAACCATGTGAATGCAATCCAAAACCTTTTTATTTCTTGTGATATATGTGAAAGACCCAGTTCCAATGAAAGATGCCAATTCAATATAGAGCTTGTCTAATAAATTTAACAATCTAAACCTAACCACAATCCCTATAGTAATACCTATAACCTTGTATAGTGAAACCACCTAAATTTTTTTTGGAACCAATCAAACCATTAACCCACCAACAACTAAAATAAAAACTACTGCCCTAATCCACCAACTTACAACCTACCTCAAGAAAAGAAATCAAGTTTTGGGGACATGTTGACCCAGTTGATGCAAGCTAACAATGCCCATATCAAAGCCAAGCTACATCAATCAAGAACCTAGAAAACCAAATAAATCAACTAGCCCAAGCCATACGCAACCGTCCTATAGGTACCTTACCTAGCAATACTAAATCTAACCCTAAAAGATAAGGTAAAAAAAGATGTAATGCTATCTATTCTTTTAGAGATGATGCGATGAAGGATTTTGATAAAGAGGATGATTTCATGGATGAACCTATAGCGGTAAACCTCTATAATTTTGTGAAGCAACTTAAAGTAGATTTTATGGGAAAGGACATAAGAGAAGATGAAAAACTCCTGAGATTCGAAAAAAAAATTCTACAAGGGTTTGACCCCATAGTACTAGACACCCTTGAAAATTAAACCATATAAGGAAGACCTTGAAGAGGAAAATGCTTAAATGAAATATGAAGAAGACATTGAAGAGTGCATTGAAGGGTTTGCTAAAAAAAGGCAAATGCTATTACAAGTAGGGAGAATACTATTACAAAGCATTCAACCCAAGCATAAATGAATAGTTCAAGGGACAGTCCAATAAGAGAAGTAATAAGAAAAAGAAAAAGATTAAGAGAAAGAAGTCCAAAAAAAAGTTCAAATAAGGACAATGATGATTACCATAATGTATAGGTAGTGTTTCAGTACAACACCATCTACCCCAAGGCCTATTCAAAATGATCTATTTAAAAAATTAAAAAAAGTCATATTTTTGAAAGATTGTAGCTTTGAACTTTAATGACTTTTGCCTAGAAATCAAAAAGATCTAGGGAGTTTAACTATTCATTGCAAGATTGGACATTTAAAATTTGATGATGCTTTATATGATTTTGGCTTTAGTATAAATCCAATGCTTTTGAACATTTTTATGCAGTTAGGGTGTGGAGAACTAAAGCTTACAAAGTTTAATCTTAAATTTACTATTCAATCTGCTAAGTTACCATAAGAGAGATTGAAGAATGTGCTTGTATAAGTTAGTAAATTTGCTTTCTTTGTGGATTTTGCTATTTTAAATATAAAGGATGATGAAACTCCATTACTATTAGGGAGACCCTTCCTATTGATGACCAAGTTCTTAATAGAAGCCTACAACTTTAGCCTTACCCTTAGATTCAAAAGTAAGAAGCTATAATTTGTGACTGGAGGGTATGGTGTGTTTAGAGATAAAAGTGATATAAATACAGTCAAAATGAAAGAAAATCTTAGGGAGTCTCACCTAATAGATAAACCTCCTAACCTTATGATTCAAAACCATTTGGCAACCCTTAGCCCCAGCAATGTTAACCTTATAAGAAATTCAAACTCTATGTATATTATCCCTACTAAGAGAGCTGGTACACCTTTTAAGACCAATTTTGTTTATGTCATTTTGTAAAAAAGAATGCAACAAGGTAAACTACATCCCCAAAGGATAAGATGATTCCATAGATTTAGGGATTATCAAGCTTGACCAAAAGTAGCACTTTTTAGGAGGCAACCTAAATTTTATTTTCCTAGTTTATATATATTTTTTTAGGACATGCATGTTTTTAATGTTTTTGTTTGAATTATTTTTGTAGGGATGAAATGAAGTAAGGATAATGCCTCATACAAATGGAAATTTAACCTTAAGTAAATTTAGAGAGTATTTCTTTTTCCCTTGTCTTTTATCTTGATACATTGTTCAATTTAAGTGTAGGGAGCAAAGAAAGCTTTTTGAACTTAAATGATTTTTGAAAATTATGATCTCATTTTTTCTTTCAAACCAAATTGATATGCTAGATCTCATTATTATGCATACTTAGTTGAATTTGTATATATTTTTCATAATTGACTAAAGTATGGTATGAAGATGATTATGAATATGGTGGAATTTGAAAGGAATTCTTAAGCATGTTTCTTTTTTAATATGATTTTTATGCATATGCTTTTTTTCTCTTTTAATGAAATGCTTTGATTTTTGTGAAAGTTTTGTGAAATGTGGATTTGTATGGGATTTGAGGATATGAATAAGCGCTCTAGAATTATCCTACTCAATCATTGAGGTAAAATTCTAGACTGTATTTAACTCAGGAGATAATTTAGGTAGTTCTTTAAACTGTTTAAGCCTTTTTTAAGCCACATGTTATGATGCATTTCTAGTTCCTTCATTTTGAGCATGTTATATTATTCCCTTTTCTTTGTTTATTTAGCCACATAATAAGCCAACAAGCCTTCTCTTCGATTATTATCTTTTCTTTCATTTTAACCTAATACAATTGCACTTACTTATATAATATGGACATGGTTATGATTTTATGAGGAAGGCAAGAACAAGGAATCAAAGAAAAAAATGGCTAAAACAAAGGCAAGGCCTAACAAAATCCGAAAATGGCTATATTTTTCCAGAAAAAAAATTGTGAAGAATAAAGTTATGCTTCAGAAGTCAAAGTTTCAAAAAGAGTTATCAACTTTTCAAAGTTCAATAAATTCAAAAAAAGTAAACTTAGGGTTTTGAGCTTAAAATTTTCTTGTTCCTACCTTTACCCAAGTCTTACATTACAAGCCTAAAATGCTTTTTGATCTTGAGCAAGTATGTAAGTATAACATTAGTGGAAAGGGAAAAGGAAAGTGAACATATGAAGTCTATTCTATCTGTGAGTTGAAATATGATAAGAGTGTTTTACATTTTTTTACTTGAGTTATATGCATGAATTAAAGATTGAGTAGATGTACATGTGTAAAAAGCATAAGATATTAAGAGCTTACTTTTGAAAGAATTTCTTATAACTCTATATTAATAGTTAACTTTGTATTATGCAATAGTGCATGACAGAAATTTTATGTAATTTTGACTTTTTAAGTATGTAAAATGGTTTTTAGTTTAGTTAATTTAAGGTTTTTGCTTGAGGACAAGCAAAGATTTAAGTGTGGAAGTATGATAGCACCTAAAAATATAGTGTTTTTACATGTTAAATTAGGTGCAAAAATTTAAAATTTTATTGATATTTAATGCCTTAATGCTTATGTTGTGATTTTTAGGGTTTCAAGCTTATGGATGAGGAAAGCATGCAATCTATGCATACAAAGGCATATTCTGCCATGCAAGACCAAGGGTGGGCTAAACCTTATTGGTGTAATTCCTTCAAGAATGCAACAAAAAGAAGAGTTTTACTTGCATATGGACTTTCTTTTATATTCGACCAAAGAGCTTTACTTCATCAATGACTCTTTTACTTAGCCATGAAAGAATGTTGCTTGCATAGGTATTCTACATACATTTAGCTAGCTGACTTTCAGGAAGAGATCAAGCACACATGTGATATTTTAAAAATTTCAAGTTACCATGAACTTTTGCATGATCAGCCTAAGATGTTTTTATCTAAGAAAAACTCTTTTTGATTGGTCTTAGACAATTAAGCATGCACAAGGATTTTTATCTCTTTCATTTGACCAAGTCTCAATTCAATAAGGGCTTTTATGTAGTGTTCACCAATATGGGGGCTAAATATATTCAGCCAAGAAGAGTTTAAAAGGGATCATGACACTTTAGCTTAACTTTGAAAAGTTTTGCTTGGAGGAAGACTTTATCTCTTTAAGAGTTGGATGAAATTCAAATTCTTACTTTTGAAACTCATCTTAGCCAAATCCAATGAGGGGATTTATCAAGAATTTTATCAAAGGCTAGGATTGCATCCTAGACATCCCATTCAGCCAAACATTCTCAAGAAAGAGAAGTCCCATTTGGCCATGCCTTATTAGAAAATAAAGATGAACTCTATCACCAAGTATTTGAATTTGAATCAAAGTCTTGTAATTCTATTCCCCTTGCTTGAATCCCTCATTATAACTAGAAAGGCCATTCACCCCATTCCTCATTTCTTTTCTCTCTTTTAGTTCTTAGTTCTTTAGTTTTTTTTTTTTTTCAGTTTAGTATTGACTTAGGTGACAGATTTACCAATAACAAAGCTTTATTCTTTAACATTCTTTTATTTTAATTCAAAGAAGTATTTTTTCAAGATCTTTTCTTTCGTTGTTTAAGTTTCAATTCTAGTTTTTTACATTCTCAATTTTGACGAAGTATTTTCTTTATTTTATAAGTTTGATTTAAGTATTCTTATTTTTTTTACAAGTGTCGACTACTATTCCTTTTGATGATCTACAAGTTTACTTTTATGCAATCTTATTTCAATTCTTTTCTAGCATTCAGCAATCGTTTTCTCTTGTTTTCAAGCTTTCAATTCTTATTCTTTTATATCTAGTTTGTTGCTACACTTTTTTACTTCCTAAATGACAATAGGTGAAGTCAAGATCTAAGCCTACACTACTTTCAATCTTTTGTTTTCTTATTTTGCACACAAACCATAGATTTTCAATTATTTAAATATAAGATTTTAGGCTTTCTCCATTGGTATTTGAAGAGCAACGCAATATTACAATCTTAAATCCCTTGGGAGATGATACTGTAATACTTTCATTATTATTACTTGATTTATACGCTTGTAGGCTATACAAAAAACTACAATCATGAAGCAAGCAACCAATCTTATAGGTTGAAGTTTGGATAAACTTGAGGTAACCTATGGATGCTTGTTACAAGAACAAGTTCACTAAACATGACCTAATATGAGAATACTATATAGTAGTTCACATAGTGTCTATAGCTACATTTGCATGTGAATGTTGCATAGTGATCCTTTAACTTAAGATTACTTATGATTTTATATGATGAATGTTATACTTTGATTTTACTTATGGTTTCATCTAAGAATGCTCTAATCGAGTATTGTTGGATTTAACATGAGGCATAAAAAGATGAATGAAGCAATCAAGATAGGATTCATCACCTTGTATGATTAAAAGAGTATCTCAACTAGTCTTATTGAATAAACTTGAGAAATCTTTGGCCAAAGTGAAATAAGATTTTAAAATTGTTCTAAAACTTATTTTTGAGTTAATGTTAAGGACAAGACTTAACATGGTTGAACAAGATTTAGTAGACATTAAACCATAGTCATTGTTTAAACCGAGATATTATGTGATGAAAGGATATTAATTATACACAAAGATTGTTCATGGATAGGTTATCAAGCCATATTGACTTTTCTTTAGCAATTTAGGGTTATGGCAATGAAGCTAACATTGATCATGATCCATAAACATAAGATTAGCTAATTGAAGAATTGGTGATGAAGATAAAAAATTTGTTTCATCCATAGCCAAATACTAAGGATTACTTACTTTCTGTTTACTACCAACATGCTAAAGAGCCTAATGGCTCACACATAATAGGACAATTGTGAAAGATTAAAATTGGGACAAATTAAGTTAGACCTAATTTGATTTTGGTATGACTAAAAATAAAGGAAATAAAAAACAAGAGAAAGAGTTTTCCTTGTTTGGTACATTTGGCTAGCATAAGCTTAATTGTGACAATTTGTATCCCAAACATTAAACCTAATTTGGTCAAATGCTTCCCCTATAAAAAGAACATCAAGTCACCCTTTCTTGTAAGAGAGTAAGGTAAGAGTAACCAACTAAGCATCTAGAGATCCTTGAAGAAAATACAAAAGGTCTTATAAACACTTACTAGCTATAGTGTGACTTTGAGTTCTACCAAATCTTAGAGAAGGTTCTTTCACTAGAGTTCATGTAGATCACCATTAGAGGCTAAATACTTAGGCTACCTTTTGGCTTGGAATCTATTTGAAATATCACCAAATTGAACCTAAAGATTTTCAACATTAAAGGTAACACTTTTAGCTAAAACTATACATGCTTATATATATGTTGTTTGTATAATCTTATTGATTGATCTTGGTTTTATGCAATAAAATTTTTTTTTTATAAATGTTGTTTGCATAATCTTATTGATTGTTTCTTAGAAAGCCTTGGTCAAATAGGTCACCTAAGGGGTGTAATCTTGGACGTTCATCATAATTTGCATACTTGATCTTGCCATTTTGAGAGAAGTTCAGCTAATTTTGGATTATGAAGACCATGTTGTTTGCTTTTAATCTAAATTCTTGACAATAAATATTAAAGAGTCTTTATTCTAATTTAACTCTTTCAATAGTGATTAAAGATTCTTTTGTTAAGCATAATTCTTCTTAGTAGAATGCTTTGAAAAGTCCTTCCTTGTATATAAATATTCCAATATTAAATGAATGTAGAAGTCCTTTTGGTATCAGAAAAATTGAATACTTGTAGGAGTTTGAGTGCCATTAGGATTCTTTAAACCAAGTGATTTTAGGAAACCTATATCAAATTGGATTAGGCTAAATTGATCCTTGCATGGCCAAATATGACAAGGATAAGGCTTGTCCTAATCTTGCATGCATCTTGCATGAAAATCACATTCTAAGCATAAAATCCTAAAGATTAAGAAAACACACATTAAGGGTACCAAATTCACTCAAATTTCAAACTTTTTTCAACCAAAAGGAACTTGTCATTCTCTATATAATTTAATGCTAAAAGACTCCACCACCACTACTATTTAGAATCATTTTAATCCTTCTAACTTGGCATTTCTTTAAGGGCTTTTTTTGCTACATCTGACTTTAGCACTACACCCGTTGAGGTTGATGCAAAGGGTGAAAACCTGAAATCACAAGAATGAAGGTTGGTTAGAAATAAAAACTGAAAATGTCTTTGGGGTTTGTGCTCCAATGCTCAAGTTAGTGTTTAAAAAGATTAAAAGAAATAAAAAGATAAGAAAGAAAAAAAGAAAAACTAGTTAGAAATTTCTTAGAATTTAGTCCCTTTACATATAGGGAAAATAGGGTATCTATACCTATAAAAGGGAGTGATTGGGTTGATAAGACCTAGTTGGGTGGATCAACCAGTAAAAGAAAATGGCCCATCAATGATGAAAAATTAGCAATGAAAAATTTTCATCACTAAAAGTGAATTTTAGTGACAGATAAGCAACTAATCACCAAAAGATTTTGATTATCATGATGTTTAGCCATAGCAACAAAATTAGCAACAAAATTCTATCAATAAAAAAAAATACCGATGAAATTTGGTTCCTTCACTAACTCTATTGGTAATTTGTCACGCAAAAAACCTAAGGTTCCTACCAATTTTAGCAATGGCATTTCGTTGCTAGTTCTATTATTAATGACTAAATTAGTGACAAAAATTTTTTATTATTAATAAATATGTTTTTTGTTTTATTTTCTGAAAGGTTAAAAAAATTATAAATTAATGATGAAATTATTAGCAACAAAAAAAATTCGTTGTTAATTGTGAAAATTACTTTAAAATTCTTTTCTTCTTTTTTTTCTCTTTCTAGTCTCTCCCTTATTTTTCTCTTCAACTTTTTTATCCTTAACCCCTCTTACCCTTCGTTGTAATACTTAAAACTTTACTCGACTTTGACCAAGCCCTATCATATTTGATCACTGATAGCTCTCTAAGCCTATCCTAAATTGGATCTGGCCTTGAAATAATTGAAAAACACATAAACCATATCCGTTCTTCCCCAAATCACCTTTTTATCCTCTTTAATTTTTTGTGAACCATCAATGTCCCTCATTTCTATAATGGCAGTTTGGCAGCCTTTTGGTTGCTCCATTTGCTTTATTATTTGGCTTATTGCTTAATTATGTTAGTATTTTCAATTTTTCCTTTTTCTATCTATTTTAAATTTTTGTTAAGGTTTTAGGTGATTAATGCTTTAATGTGTTTTAAATTTTTTGTTGAATTACCATTTGTATCTTAATAGACTTGCATTAATGTTTGAATATATGGTGATGCATTCTTTAATAAATCTTTGACACTTTTATTTTTCTAAATTCAAGATTATAAAGTTCATCAAGATGAAATACATATAAAGCTTATCCAAATAATGAGAAAGAGGTTGTGATTGTAGCTTTTTGTTGCCTGTAAGTGCACAGGTCACATCCAAGTAATAATAGTGATGAGTAGAGTTATCATTCCCTTAAGAATTATGTGTTGGGTGTGAAACTAAGTACCAAAATGATTTTTCCTAACCTTATATTTAGAAGATAAAAAAGTTGTTGAAGAAAGTGGAAAGCAAAAGAGCTTGAAAAATGTAAAGGCCAACTACAAAGCTAGACAAGATTGGAAACTTGTTAGCAATAGGGATGGCCGAATATATAAAGAAAAATGAAGGCAAGTTCAAAATGTAAATGGACTTTGAAAGTAATAGAACAGAATGCTTGTAAAATAAACTTGAGTTGGTAAAAAATATCAAGGTAAAGTAAAGAACAAAATGAAAGTTAAAAGAGTGCTTAAGAGAAAATAAGAATGTGTGCAAAGTAAATGATGAAAAACTTTAAACAAAATGTAAATAGAACTTGTATTAAGAGAAAGTTTGAAAACAAGAACTTTGGCTAGTCTATCACCCTAGTCGAATAAAAACTACAAGAAAACTTAAGTAGGATAAAATTAAGAGAAAAGATAAAAATGAGGGATGGAAAATGAGTTAAGGGATGATCTACATGTAACTAGACTGGCCTATTTATAATACATAGCTTGGCCTAGAGGGGATGAATCTGGATAGTTTCACTTGAATCTAAACACATTGAAATTTGAAATGTAATCTTGAAATTCAAAAGATGGTTGGGCAAATGTGGGATGTTTCTGGGATGATATGAAGTTTGTGTGGTTGAATGGGACTCTTGGATTGGTCCACTTGTTCCACCCATGCTCAGGTGTCCTTGCTAAGTCAATAAAATTTTGAATTTTAAATGGAGATCTTAAAGGATTCGGCTGGTTTGAATTCAAATACAAAATCCTCTTGATTCTTTCACTTGGCTTAAGACTTTTTTTAGTTTAAAAGAGTCCTCATCTGTACAAATTTTTACTTTGGCCAAACATGATGTCTTGTACCATTGGGCTTTTGGTTTGCCAATAACTTGGGCTACCAAAGTTGCCACCTTTTGCATAAGTTGAAACTTCTTGCATGCATGGTCAAAGAGGCTTTGGTAAACTTCTTATGCCTTACTAAATGTCATCCATAAACTTTGCATGGAGTGTATGGTTCATGTATGGCTTTATTCTTACCATATTTGCATGGAATGCATGGATTTTGCCATTTACATCCAAGTTGCTAAAGTCCATGTAAACCAAAAAATCAAGATTTTAACATATTAAGATACAAAATTCATGAAAATTTTCAAATTGTTAAGGCTAAAGTGACCTATAAAAAGCTATAATGTTATAGTGATCACATCTTCGCACTTAGCTTTTTGTATATTCTCAAGCAAAATTCTCAAGTTGACTATGCTAACAACCAAAATAGATGAACTCAAAGTCAAAGTTTCACAAGTTATCAATTATGCACTATGGTATAATGTCAAGATAGTTATGTACATAATTAGACATAAAACTTATTGAGAAGTAAACTTTGAATTTCATGCAACTTTCATGCTTGTGAAGTTAATCTATCTTTAATTTATGCATACAATCTAAGTAAAAAAGTATGTAAAGTATACCATTCCATAATAATTTAAGGAATGAGCATACTTTATAGGTTTACTTTTCTCATTTCCTCTCCACTAATTTAGACTTACATACTTGACTCAAGATCAATAGTTCTTTATTAGCTTGTAATGTAAAGCTTGGGCCAAGGTAGGAGAAATGACATATTAGGCTCAAAACCTTTTGCTTACTTTTGAAACTTGAACTTGAGAACTTTGGAAACCTTCACAAGGTTGAGGTACATTTATTTGGATTTTTTTCATTGCCATTTTTAGCTTTTTCATTTTTTCCTTTTTTCTTCATAGCCATTTTGGCTTTATTTTCTTCCTTGTGCCTTAGTTGCTAATTTTTGTAATGCCTGCAAATGCACAAATTGTAATCAAGTAATAGTAGTGAGTGAGTAAAGTATCGTCCCACGAGGATTATATAATTGAATTGTTGGGTGAAAATCTAGTACCAAAGGTGATCGACTATTGGCCTTATATCTAAACTAGTGAAAAAGATTTATATGAGATTGCATAGAAAACAATAAAAGAAAGCAATTGTGTAGGCCAAGTTCTTAATGTACAATTATCACTTGGAAATCTTGGATATGGCCAAATATGCTAAAGAACTAAAGAACCAAAAGCTTAAAGAGAAAAGAAAGATTGTTTAAGGCCGAAAGTATAAAACAAGAATTAAACAAAGTTTGCATGTAATCAAATACTTAGAAAAAAGTAAAAGATAGCTGAAAATAAAAGAACATGAAAGGAATTGTAAAATGAAATCTTTAGAAAACTAAACGGAATTGCAAATTGAAAACTTTAAAGAACAAAAAAGTGCTTAAATAAAAGAGATCTTGAGATAAAAAAAATTCTTTGATTAAAATAAAGAATTAAAAAAACATAATTTTGTATTGGCTAATCTGTCACCTTAACCAAACTACAAAGAAAACTATAAAGAAAAACTAAGAATCGAAACTACAAGAAAAGAAAAGAAAGAAGAATAGAGTGGGTTGAGATGTGATGTCATTGAGTTACAAGAGAGACTCCCCATTTATAAATTTGGGTTCAACTAGGATGGAGATTTGGATTACAATTCCTATTCCTATCTAAACTGTAAGTGATAAAGTTTATCTTGAACCTCAAAGTCATTGGCTGATTATGGGCTCTTCACACTTGGAGAGTCTTAGATGAATAGGACTATCTTGGAGTGATATTGATTGTACAAGCATTTTGCATGTTTGATCTTGCATTCTTGAAGATTGGTTCAGCTAAGCTTAGTTATTAAGACCATGTAGTTGCATTTGATTCAAACTCTTGAGAAGAAATTGCAAAAGTCCCTATCTTGTAAACTCTCTCTTGGCCAAATACAATGCGGAGTCCTTGTCCAAGTATAAGTCTTCAATTATTCAATTGTAAGTAAGGGTGATAATAGTTTAGATCCAATCAGGTTTGGATCAATTTTTTCAAATAATGTATGGTATTATGAATTTTTAAAATTTGATCCAAATTTGAACCGACCTTCTCTTGAAACCAATCCAATCCTAATTGAATTTTACTAGTTCGGTTCATCTGTTTTTAAATTTTAA
Source organism: Durio zibethinus (assembly GCF_002303985.1). The sequence goes on along the minus strand of NW_019168470.1, from coordinate 13,770,711 downwards.
AATTTTTATATATTATTTTAATAGGATATTAAATATATTTAAATAAATTTATATATAAAATATTTATTTATATCTTATAAAATTTTAAAAAATATATAAAAACTACTAAAAATATATAATTTGGTTTGGTTTAATTTTTTTTATTTTTCATATCCTAATTCAAAATTTGATAAAAATTTAATATATACATTTAATACTGAGCTTGATCTAAACTGAATATGAAAAAAATTGATCTAAATCGAATTGAACACTATGGTTTCAAATTGATTTTATTTTTTTTATTTTTTCTCATCTGTAATTGAATGTAAGATTCCTCTTGTATTTGGGAGAGCCAAACATATGTAAAAGTTTTAGTGCCATTAAGAGTCCTTTCTCCAATTGAATTTAAGAGTCCTTAATCCAATGGGATTCGGCTTAATCCTCTTCTTTTATGGCTGAATATGGCAAGGATTAAGCTTGACCTAATCTTGTATAGATCTTGCATGGAATACACGTCCTATATACATTTTGCCTAAAGATCAAGAAAATGCACATTAAAGGCCCCAAATTCACTCAAATTTCAAAATTTTTGAACAAAAAAAAAACATGTAAAATATTGTATAGTTTACTGTTATCGTGCCTCTCTACTTCTTAAATGTAACTTTTTTTTTCATCTAAAGCATGCATAAGCATATTTTGATTAGGTGAGAAAAAGATGGACAATTCATAGAAAAGCCTTAGTCTTATTTAATGTGGGCAAATAAACGAAGAAAAAGGATTATAATAGCTTAAAGTAAGGTATTAAGGATTATTTATTCATAAATGGGCTTGAAAGGGCTCAAATGGTCCAAGGATGGACTAAATCACTTCTTAAGTTAAGGATAATCTAGGATTTCATCTCAAGGATTGAGTAAGCCAATTCAAAAGTATTACCCATGCCTTAAATCTTTATGCAACTTTATATTCACATGACTTTTCACAAAAAGTGATGCATGCCAAAGATTAAGATTAAAATACAAATGACATGAAAATCAACAATCCAAAGAATAGCCTACTTAAGAAATCATTTCATGTTTTCACTATATTCATACTTGTCTTAAGATTATACTTAAGTCACCAATAAACGACTTATAAAAAAATTAACTAAGAAAATGATTATCATGATTTTAGGCACATTAACTTGGTTTGAAAACAAAGAATTTTAGGGATAACTTTTGAAAAGTTTTGAAAAAGCATTTTGGATAAAAATTTTTTCTTCTTTTACACTTGAATTGTATATTATTTCAATTGAAATAGTTTAAGAGTTAGTAAAAAAGAGTATTCCCTTATCATTGTCTTCTTTAGGCTAAATGTACTCTTCTTAAAGCATCCTTTAATCATATTTTTCCTACTAAAACAAACATAAAAACAAACAAAAGATCAAAGGATACCTGTTCTAATAAAATTAAACAAATAACATGGAAATTTAAAACTTAACAAGGTTTGACAACCAAGCAATGCTAGTTTAGGGTTATGTAATTACCCCACATTTAACATTGTATATACCCACTTAACGGTTTTCCTGCTTACCACATTTTCAATGATAAACTCTAAGTGATGGTGTATAGTGATTGTGGTGAAAGTGGATATGTGTCTCACCCCTAACACTGTCTTCATTATAGCACTAGCTGGACTAAAGTAGGTAGACACTGGCTTTAGTACCAGTGAAAGAGGTATAATTATGAAAACTATAGGGTTGGTCTCTAAGACTAAAGGTTCCTCTATGTTTGGTATAATCAAAGTGGGTGTAATGTCTTAATCCTTTTCATTAAGCTTGACAATGGGTGTTTTTAAAGGTTTAAGTAAAATTTCCACTAAACAACCCTTATCAACCTTTTTATCTACCTCATTCAATTCCAACTCATGTATTTGATCTTTGTAGGGCTGGCAAATAGACACAAATGGACTAAAAGGCTAGACTCACCTTTATTGGGATTAATGATAGACTCTTCAAAAATGTCAGATCCCAATGCCGATCCATCATCCTCTACTTCTTTTCATAAAGTAATCTCACATTTCCACCACTTTTTTGTCCAACACCTTAACAAATGCTGGCATATTAATTGCTATAAGCTTTTTATCATCCTCATCATTGTTGATTGTACTTAAATTTTAACATTTTATCATACCTTTTTAGGGCATTTTCTAGTGAATATTTGCTTGTTCTTTAAGAATTTATGGCATAAATACATTTAACTACTTAAATATTCGATGTGTGCATAAAAATATGGAAAAAAAAAGAGGAAAAATGCTATTTTGGACTCCTTTTAAATGCAATTTGGTGTTAAAATTCACCATTGGGCCAAACTTGTATGAAGCTTGTGCAATTACCATTTTTGGGAGATTTTTCCTAATTTTACTTTGTTACTTCCTTCGCATATTTAAGCTTAATTAAACTTTAATTCAATTTTTTTCCTCATATTTTTCTTGTTTAATTATCCATTTTAGCTCATTTAAGTGTTTGCCACCATTGTAGTAAAATTGCATAAGCTAATTAGGAGGAAAAGTAATAGGAGCTATTTTGGAGCAACCATTTAAGTTAGAAGTTTATGAAAATTTTCATGGCTAATTTGGTAATTAAAAGGCTTCTATTGGCTGGAATTTCATGAACAAATGGTGCTATAATTGGCACCTAAATTTGAAGACAATGAAGCACTCCTAGCCATTGGATGTGATTACTATTTTTTATAATGCCTGCAAGTGCAAAGATTATAATCAAGTAATAAAGTGAGTAATCAAGTAATGAGTAAGTAGAATATCATTCCCATAAGGATTACATAATTGAATTGTTAGGTGATAATCAAGTACCAAAGGTGATGAACTACTATCTTATATCTAAACTGATGAAAAGATTGGTTTAAAAGCAATTGAAAACAATGAAAAAAAAGATTGTGTAGGCCTAAATCTACTTATCCAACTGTTACTTGGAAAGTATTAGATTATGGCTGAATAGATCTATAACTAAAATAACTTAAAGCTTTGAGAGAAAAGAAAGATTAATGAAGGTAAAAAGTTGGAAAAGCATAAAAGAAAGAATGGAAAGAAATTACATTAAATCAAAAATTAGAATGAAAGAATGTAATATGGCTAAAACTATAAGAACAATAAAACAACTTGAACACCAAAATTTGTAAAGAAAGCTTTAAGAAAACTAGATATTGAATGAAAGAATGCATATATTAAGAAAAGATATAATTTAGATAATAGTTTAGTTATAGCCAATCTATCATCTTAGCCAAACTACAAAAGAAAACTTAAAGAAACTAAAAGCTAAGAAAGGCCAAAAAGAGAAAAAAAAAGATGTGTAGAATGGGACGTTGAATACAAGATAGAGCCTCCCTATTTGTAATAATGGGTTTGGCTATGGGGGAATTTGGATTACGAGAGTTCTTTTCCTATCCAAATGATAACTTTATAAAATATAGTTATTTAGACTTGTTTTAATGCTTAAATGATTGAGTTTTGCTTGGTTTTTAGAAAAATAATGTTCTTTTAACTCCTAAATGGTTGAATTTTCTACTTTGTAGGAATTTTTGAAGAAAGAATGAATCTTGGTAAATCTTAAAGATTACTGGTGTTTCTTGATTAATCTTGGATGATTATTGATGCATAATATGGATTCTTGGAATGTTCTTATGATGTTCTTGGAAGTTCTTGGAAATCTTGGAGTTAAAGAATGGGAAAGATGTTCAAGATTGGTTTTATGGAGTTTTTGCGAGTTAAATTTATGCAATCTTGAAGAAAAATGAAAAAAATTCATGCAAGATTCAAGTTAGTAATTTCAATAATAAATGAAGGCAAAATTGTAATTTCAAGTGAATGCAAGTCTATGGTAACTTGTGTAGGTGCACATGCATGGGATTACAAATGGATGATGGCATGATGAGGTGGCAATTCTATTTACTTCTACTATTTGGATTTGGATTTCCTATTCTTAATAGGATTTCTTATTCCTAATTCTTCTTAGAGAGTTGGATTTGCATGAAGTTATAAAAGTAACATAGGATGGGCGGCATTAAGGAAAAAATCTACATGAAATAAAGCTCTAATTTTCTCCAAGATTTAATACAAAATGGTATACTATAGGAAGAATTCAAGATTCAAGCAATTTGAAGCAACTTTTTAAAAGGTTAATACACCTTGGCCTAATGTCATTTCTTTTATATGCAAGATTCAGTTTTAGCTTTGTTTCTTTATTCTTTAAGTTGCTACATGTTGATTATGATGTAGAAGATAAGAATGGTTTATAAGCTTCCTTTTAGAAGAGTTTTACTTGTACTTAACTACAAGAAGCATTCTAGGATTCAAGAAACCAAGTTCAATCGAAACACATTGGCTGTACTTGGAAATCTTTCTTAGCTGAACACTTTAAGGTTTTCTTGTCTTATAAATACATCTTTTAGGTTTAGAAAAAGGGGGTACAAGTGTACAAGGGTTGGGCTGAAAGATCAACTTGTTAGCTTTCTTATTTTAAGTTTAGCTTTCTTGTTTTAAGTTTTCTTTAAAGTTTTCTTGCTTTTAACTTTCGGTTTTAGCTTTCTTTATGCTTTCAATTTTTTGTTTTATGTAAGTTTAGTTTATGTACATTCTTTTTTAGTTTTCAAGCAATTAAATTCAGTTTTGAAGTTTTTTTTATTTAGTTTTTATTGTAATTGGGTTGATTTTGGGATTTTTGCAAATTGGTTTTAAATCTTGATGCTTACAAGTTGCGGTTTTGATTAGTTCTTATTTAGAGTCATTCGGTTCTTATTTTGTTTTGATTCTATTATCCAATCACAAGTTTAATTCATGTTTAAAGCTTTTCTGAATTCAGGTTAGATTTAATTTTGGTTTTTGCATATATTTCATGCTTTGTAGGTTTAGGGTTTAATTAGATTTAATTGCATTAGTTCTTGCATATTCAATTCGATTTTTGTACTTAATTGTTTAAATCAGTTTCTATTTTTGTTTCTAGGGTAATAATTAGTTAAAATCACACATTTGTAATCTTTGTTCAATTTGGTTTAGGGTTGTTGAATTATGGTTTACATGAATTGCATAGTATTTGGGGTTGCTAGTTTTGATTTATGCATATTGAGTTAATCTAGTTTCAGTTGTGATTATTTTTTATTGAATTGCATGTTACTTGGTTAATTTAAGTTTATTGCATAATTTTAAAGCTAAGTAAGGTTTCGGTTTAATTAGGTTTTGTTGAATTGCATGATTTGCATGTTAATTAAATTAGGTTTTACATTTGATTTTGATATTTATTGATCTATATAGTTTGTTTCTTGTTCTTTAGTTTAATATTGCATGTTTAATTGTTTAATTGAATTCGGTTTAAGTGATTTAGGGTTTATTTAGTTGTTTTTTGATTATTTGCATGTTAAATTAGTTTCAATTACTTTCAATTTATCTAATTCATGTTTATTTGATTTTGATTTCATTATATTTGGATTAGTTAGTTTTGGTTTTAGCTATTTTTGGTTATTTAAATCTTGTTTAGTTTATTTTAGTTTGGTTGATATTAGTTTGCATGTCTTAGATTTAATTTGATTAGTTTATAATATATCTTGATTTGTTTTGTCTAAGTATAGGTTTGGGCAACACAATTTTGGAATTTGTTCTCCCCATGTTATAGGATCCTCGTGGGAATAATACTTTTCTCACTCTCTATTGCTTGTGCTAACTTTGTACATTTGTAGATTGCTAAAAAGTTTTTAGTGCCATTGCCAGGGATTGTTTTGAATAGTGGAATATCAATACTAATCAATCTACTTGTAGCTTATATTTTATTTTTCTTGTTTTTAATTTGTTTGGTTTTTCTTGTTTTGTATGCCAAGAACTAAGAGTTTTAGTTTAGTACCCTTAGATAAGGAGATTGAGAAAACACTTAAAAAGATAAAAAAAAAAAAAGGGTAAAAAGCAAACAACTCTTGTTCCACCTATGGCTAATCAATTCCAAGAAATTCAAAAAACACTTAGAGACTATGTTGTCCTTCAACTAGATGGTATTCAACCAAGCATTAGTAGGTTGGCCATCCAGGCCAACAATTTTGAATTGAATCCATCAATTATTAACATAATTTAGAGCTTTATTTAGTTTTATGGGTTATCTAGTGATGACCCCAATCTTTATCTTACTAATTTCCTTGAGATTTGTGATACTTTTAAACAAAATAATGTTACTATGATGCCATTAGACTAAAAATGTTTCCTTTTTCTCTTAGGGATAAAGCCAAGACTTGGCTTGTCTCTTTACCTCTTGGTTTGATTACAACTTGGGATGGCCTAGTTCAAAAATTCTTGGCTCATTTCTTTCATTTATCTAAGCTAGCCAAAATACACAGTGACATTACATCTTAAGCAATTTGAGGCTAATCTTTGTTTGATGCATGGAAGAGGTACAATGAGTTTTTAAGGAGGTGCCTTCACCTTGGTTTGCCCCAATGGTTGCATGTTCAAATCTTTCATAATGGGCTATTGAGGCAAGCTAGGACTACCATAGATGCTACTGTTGGTGGGGCTTTAATGAGCAAGTCTATTGATGAGGCATATGATTTGATTGAAAAAATGGCCATGAATAATTATGAGTGGACGAATGAGAGGTTTGTGCTGAAGAAAACTGCTAGGATATATGAACTTGATGCACTTAATGCTTTTACTTTTCAAGTGTCAGCCTTTGTAAAACAGATTCAGAACTTAGGATCTAACTCTTTTCCTAGCCCTATTAATGTCATTTGAAGTCCTTTTATTTCTTCTAATAATTGTGTGAAGAACCATACTTTAAATAGGTTTTTTGTTAAAATAGAGACATTCCATTATGTTTCTTAACCCAGGCAATAATTCATCCTATACTCTAATACCTACAATCTAAGGTGGGAGCAACATCCTAACTTTTTATGGGGTAATAACCAGAGGCAAGCTTTTAATTCTTATAAGAGACTTGTTAACCCACCTATTTTCCAACCACCATCACCATAACAATACCATCCACCTCTACCACCCTAGGAAAAGAAACCATTTTTAGAAGAAAAGTTCACTCCGATCTTGCAAAACCAAACAGCCTCTATCATGAATCTAGAAATGCAAGTGGGCCAAATAGCCAATGCCCTTAATAATTGCCTCCTAGGAAACCTACCTAGCATTACTAAGTCTAACCTTATGAGGGATGGAAAAGAGCATTGCAAGTTTATAGCCCTTAGGAGTAGGAAAACCCTTAATGTTGAAATTGTCAAACCCACTCCTAATGTATTCCTCAAGAAACCATTGGTGGAAGTAATTGATGAGAAAAAGTAGAAAAAGGAAAGGAAGCCAAAAAGTCATTGGCCAAGCAAGACTTAGCCAAAACTTCCTCTAAGCCAAAGACTAAGGTATTTTGGCCACCAATTCCTTTTCCTCAAAAGTTTCACAATCAAAAAGAGGATAAGCAATTTGAGAAGTTTAGGGAAGTTTTTAAGAGTCTCCAAATCACAATTCCTTTTACTAACACTGTTGAGCAAATGTCAACTATGCAAAGTTTATGAAAGACGTTCTCTCAAAGAAATAAAGGTTGAAGGGTTGTGATAGCATTGTACTCACTGAAGAGAGTAGCATTATTTTGCAAAGAAGCTTACCACTTAAGCTTAAAGATCCAAGGAGTTTTACTATTCGTTGCACTATTACCAACCTTTATATTGGTAAAGCTCTTTATGATCTTAGTGCAAGTATTAATTTAATGCCTCTATCTCTTTTTAGGATACTTGGATTAGGTGATACAAAGCCTACTTCAATAACCATTCAACTTGCTAATAGGTCTCTTAAGCACCCAAAAAGAGTCATTGAGGATGTTTTTGTGAAAGTAGGTAGACTTATCTTTCCAGTAGATTTTGTGGTATTGTATATGATGGAAAATAAAGAGGTTCCAATTATATTGGGTAGACCTTTTCTAGCTATTAGAAAAGGCACTCATTGATATCCAAAAATGAAAACTTTCTATGAGGGTGGAACATCAAGAAGTTACCTTTAATATGTTCAAGTCAATTAAATACCCAATGATAGCATGAAATTATATAAAGATTTTACTGTAAAAAAGTGCTAAAAATTTAGTTTTTGGATTTTTTTGTTGCTTTTCATGTTATTTTCATGGCTATAGGTTTTTCAAGCTAAAGATGCATTTTCATGCAAGCCATGCATGTAATCATGCAAATCTCACATTTGACCCACTTAGTCATGCACTCATGCACATTGCCGCCTACATTTGGTCTATATTCAAGCATGCACAAGCCTAATTGGATCCCAATCCATTCGGCTAAAGTGAATTTGCAAGATAAACTTGTTTTTTTTGCTTAGCCATGAAGAGTTTCACTCCATTAAGAACATTAACCCATTCGGGCACTTTAAAAATCAAACGAGGATAATCTAAGCTCCCATGGATACTACACTATTCAACTAAGGAGAGTTCAAAGCCAATCATGATACTTTTTCTTAGCTTTAAAGAGTTTGGATTGGAGGAGGACTCTATCACCTTGGATATTAGGAGTTTGAATAAAATGCAACTTATGTCCTCTTGAAATCTTATCTTATATGAACATAGGAGGAAAGATTGATTAAGATTGCACCACATGAAGATTAAGGGCCAAGATCATCACATTCGGCCAATGCATTCCAAGAGTAAAGAGTTTGATTTTGGTATGCAACCTTGAAGATTAAGGTAGAGCTTTATCTCTTGGTTTTTTAATGAAACTCAATCACTTGTAAAGCCTACCCTTTTGGCCAAACCTATGCTTATAAATAGGCAAGACCATTCACTTGTTTCATTATCCCATCTCATCCCACTTCTCCTCTCTCTGTAGTTTATTTATTTTTTAGTTCCTTATTTCTTTTTAATAATAGGCTTAGGTGATAGATTTGCCAATTACTATGCTTTTGTTCTTTAATTCTTTTTCAATCAAGAAGTATTTTTATTCAAATATCTCTTTTCTTGTTTTCTTGTTTACAAAATCTTGTTCTTGTTTCTTTAAATTTTAGAACAAGCATTCCATTTAAATTTCAAGATCCAAGTTCTTTGTTTCCTTTACAAGTTCAACGTACTCTCTTCTTACTTGTTATTTAATTTCTTTCACGCAATCTTCATTCACTCTAAAGGCAAATTGGTAATCTTGATTTCTTGTTTTATAATCCTTCCTTATTGTTTTAATTAGTCTCTGGTTGTAGTCTTGTACTTCCTAAGTAATAGTTGGTGAGGTCAAAATCCTTGCTATGCATCACCTTTAATCTTTAAGTGATCCATGTCTACTTAAACCTTGTAACCCTAAAGCCCTACAAATTCATTTGCTTAGATTTTATGATCATAGCCTTTCACCTTTGGTACTTGTGAACTACCAATCATTACATTCTATAATCGTTAAGGAGATTATACTTGGAAAACTCCACTTTATTACTTGATCTATGTGCTTGCAAGCTTTATATAAAAAGCAACAATCAAGTTTTTGGCACTGTTGCTAAGGATTATAATAGTGTTCGCAATATCAATATAGAATTTCTAAGCTCCTATAATCTAAACTTTTTATTTATTTATTTTTCTTCTACTTTTCTCTAATCTATTCCTGTTTGCATGCACAAATCTAAAAGTGTTGACTTACCTCCAATTGATGAACAGATAGAAAGAACCTTTAGAAGATGACAAAAAGAGTAATCAACACCACTGGCACCTATTCCTATGGTGAATGCAAATAATGAAGGGCAAAAAACTGTGAGGGACTATGCAGTTCCCAATGCAGATGGTTTTCAACCATCCATTAGAAGGCTAGCTATTCAAGCTAATAACTTTGAGATAAAGCCTTTGATTGTGCAAATGGTCCAAACTTGTAGTTTGGAGGACTACCAAATGATGATCCAAATCTTCATTTTTTTGATTTTCTTGAACTCTGTGATATTTTTTGTTACAATGGTGTTTTTGATGAGGCTATTAGACTAATAATATTTCCTTTTCTCTTAGGGACAAAGTAAAATGTTGGTTGTCTTCTTTATTACTAGGCTCAATTACAACATGGGATGATTTAGTTTAGAAATTTTTATAAAGTTTTTTCGACCAGCAATGATTGCAAAACTAAGGAATGAAATCACCACTTTCTATAGACTGATGGTGAAACTTTATATGATGGATGGGAGAGATTTGAAGAATTACTTAAAAAATGCCCACATCATGGTTTACCTTAATGGCTCTAAATTTAGATATTTTACAATGGTCTCACACTATCCATGAGAACCACCTTAGATTTAGCTACTAGAGGGGTTAGAATGAGCAAGACTCTTGAGGAGGCTAATTAGCTTATAGAATAGATGGCTTTTAATAATTACCAATGGGGCATGGAAAGAAAGGTCAGTAAAAAATTTGTTGCTTTATTTGAAGTTTATGCTATTATTTCCATTAACTATCAATTGGCTGCCTTTACAAAAAAGATTGAAGCTTAAGGAAACCAATCACAATCCAACCATGTTAATGCCATACAAAGCCCCTTTATATCCTATGACATATACGAAAAACCCAATGAAACTATCCAATTCATTCAACATCATAACCTACCCATTCTTCAAACCACAGCACATTAACAATCTACCCTTCAAGACCAAGCTAAGTCCATCAAAAATATAGAATCTCAAATTACCATACTGGTTGAAAATCTCCAAAAACAATAAGATGAGGTAATAGCTATAACCTTGAGGAGTGGAAAAACTCTAATAGATGCATAACCTATTTCAAAAGAGGTCTCCAAAGCACTAAAGGTACATATTAAAATTGACAAATAGACCTCAGATACTTTCATAAGATCGAAAGATCCAAAAATTCCATTTTCTCAAAGGTTTCAGCATCATAAAGAGGAAAAGCAATTTGTAAGATTTGCTAAAATCTTCAAGAATTTGCAAGTCACCATTCCTTTTCTTGAAGCCATAGATTATATGCCTAAATATGCCAAGTTCTTGAAGGGAATTTTATTAAAAAAGAGAAATTAAGGAAATCATAAGATAATGGTAATGGCCTAAGAAAGTAATTTTAGTATACAAGAAAGGATCCCACCAAAACTAAATGATCTAGGGAGTATTACCATTCCTTGCATTATTGGTAATCAATATTTTGAAAAAGCTTTATGTGATATTGGTTGTAGTATTAATGTAATGCCTATATCTATTTTTAGGAAATTAGAGGAAGGAAAGCTTGAACTAATAATAACCACAATCCAATTGGTTGATCGATCTATTAGACACCTTGAAGAAGTAGCTGAAAACTTAATGATACAAGTAAGCAGGCTAGTGTTCATGGCAAATTTCATGATCCTAAAAATTGACAAAAAAGTCAAGGTGCTAGTGATATTGGGAAGGCCTTTCTTAAGGACAGGGAAAGCCATAATTGACATGCAAAATGGGGAACTAACAATAAACATTTATGATCAGAAAAAAAATTCCACATGAAGGGATACAAAGAGGATCAAAAAATAGTTGGAGTCATAACCACCAATGTAGTAATTAAATATAAGGTAAACACAAACATCAAACCATCCATTTGAAAAACCATAAAATGTAAAATTGAAGCCTTTGTCACCCCACTTGAAGTATGCATCTTGGGTAAAGCCTCCACTCTCTTAGTTGTCATCTTATTAGTTCTGAGAAAAAAATAAAAAGCAAGATTGCTTGATGTGTTAAAGAAGCATTCAAAGACATTTGCTTAGACAATAACGAGCATCAAAGGAATTAGCCCCATAATATGCATACATAAAATCCACTTAGAAAATGAGCAAAAGGGAACAATTGAACAACAAAATCATCCAAACCTTGCCATGAAAGAGGTGGTAAAAAAAGAAGTCATCAAATGGCTAAATGCTGGAATTATCTACCTAATCTCAGATAGCTTATAGGTAAGTCTAGTATAGTGTGTACCCAAGAAGAAAGGCATGACAGTGGTAACCAATGAGGATAACAAATTGATCCTTATTTGAATAGTATGGAAGGTCTACATGGACTATAGAAAGATAAAAAAAGCCACTCACAAGGGTTATTTTCCTTTGCCATTTATAGATCAAATGCTTGATAAGTTGATAAGACATGAGTATTATTGCCTACTTAATGGATATGTTTGGTATAATCAAATGCTCATCACCTCATAAGATTAAGAGAAAACCACTTTCACATGTCCCTATGGCACTTTTGCTTTTAAAAGAATGCCTTTTGGGCTATGCAATGCCCTTGCAACATTCTGGTGGTATACGATGGCAATCTTTTTAGACATGGTGGAAGAAATCCTAGAGGTATTTGTGGGTTTTTTGGTTTTTGGTGATAACTTCGAATTATGTCTGGCTAACTTGTCTAAGGTACTCCAAAGATGTAAAGAAACCAACCTAATACTAAACTAGGAGCAATGCCATTTCATGGTTCAATAAGAGGTCATACTTGGACATAAGGTATTTGTAAAAGGTATAAAAGTGGATCGAGCCAAAGTAGATGTGATTGAAAGACTCCTTTAGCCAATTTCAGTAAAAAAAATTAGGAGTTTTCTTGGGCATGTTGGCTTCTATAGAAGATTCATCCTGACTTTTCCAAAATCTCTAAGCCATTATGCAAATTGTTTGAAAAAGATGTCAAGTTTGAGTTTACCCTTAACTGTGCTATAGCATTCCAATTTTTGAAAGATAAGTTAATCATTGCACCTATTTTTTCATGGCCTAATTGGACTTAACTCTTTGAATTGATGTGTCATGCTAGTGATTTTGCAATAAAAGTTGTATTAAAGCAACAAAAAGATAAGGTCTTCCACCTTATTAACTATGCAAGTAAGAGTTTTAATGATACATAACTCAATTATGCAACAATTGAAAAAGAATTACTTCTAGTGGTCTTTACACTTGAAAAGTTCAAGCCCTATTTGATGGCCACCAAGGTGGTTGTGTACGTAGATCATGCTGCCATCAAGTATTTGATCACCAAAAAAGATGCAAAACCTAGATTGATCAAGTGGGTACTACTACTATAAGAGTTAAATCTATAGGTAAAAAAAAAAAAGGTGTGAAAACCATGTAGTAAATTATCTATCAAGGATCAAAAGAAAAGTTAAAGAGGAGAAAGTCATCCAATAGTTCTTTCTTGATGAACAACTATTAGCCATTCAAAAACCACCATAGTATGCTGATCTAGTAAATTATCTTGTTGGTAATGTTCTCCCATCTAACATAACAACAAAATCTAGGCCATTACAAGCCTTTTGGCCATCTTTTATGGTGACTGGGTGCTTCGGTGACCTACAGGCACCCATGGCCTTGATTGGTTGGCATGCATATGAAAAAAAGGGTAGACTACAAAACTTAAGCCCGTGTCTATAGTTGATGCTACCCTAAACCTCAAACCAAGTCCTTAAATTGGGTAATAGCTCCCTAGGGTGGTGCAAGCAAAAGCTATGGTTATGGGCTTGGTCTAACCAAGTCTCTCAGGTATTTAGCAGTCTTGTGGTCCCTTCTCGTTGACTATAAAATTGCCTTTGCTTAGATAAGCCTGTGCATGCAGCCAATGCTGCCTAAGACCTCAAGAACATGTCCTTGAATCAAGTAACATCCTCTTGGGGTGGTGATAGAAGAGTTTGCATGTGTAGTCTCAACCAGACCAAGCATTAGTAGTGTCACATTGTTGTTGCTTATTGGATGGCAGAGGCAGTCTCGTAGCCCTTGCTTGTGTTTTTCCTCTTATGCTAAGCAGCTGTGGCATAGCCTTATATGTCATTTCCTCCACTCACTTGTCAAGTAATTGATTGGAGGGTTGTGGACTAGAATGCATGGATGATGCCACTTGTATACAATAAGCATATGAGTAGTGCAATGTTTGTGCATGTTACTAGGCTCCATGCTCGTTGTGTCAAACTGTTGACATATCATCATCTTCAATCTCCCACCCATGTTGTCATCATACCTTAAGGCATAATTGGGATCCTATGCTGTATACCTAAATCTATGGAAACTGGATGTCTTACCATCCCTTATCCATCTTATGTCCTTAGGCGCTATGAGTCAAATCTCAATCATGCTTCATGTCCCAATCATGCCACTTAAACCTCTATGGCCACATTGCTCTGTTGGTGTTTGATCGTGCTCCCGAATGTAAAATGTTTTATAGGTGAGGGCTTTCGACCCTTTTTACATGCTTAACACGCATGATGCTTGTGTTCTGTGTTGGCTCTCTCCATTACTCAGTCAGTGCATTTGAGGCTCATGCTGTGCCAACATCCCAAAGGAATACTACCTGGTTGATCTTACTAGTAGTCATATGCTTGTCTCAAAGATTAAGCCATGCATGTGTATGTGTGAACTAATTCAGATTGTAAAATTATGAATGGCTCATTAAATTAGTTATAGTTTGTTTAATGGTATCTACTACTTAGATAACTATAATAATTCTAGAGCTAATACATGCAACAAACCCTAACTTCAAAAAAGAATGCACTTATTAGATAAAAGGTCGACATGGGCTTTGCCTATTGCTCTGATGATTCATGATAACTTGATGGATCGCATGACTTTTGTGTCAGTGATGCATCACTCAAAATTTGGCCTTATCATCTTTTGATGGTAGGATAGTGGCCTACGATGGTGATGATGAGTGACGGGTGATGGAGAATTACAATTCAATTCTAGAGAGGGAGCCTGAGAAATGGCTACCACATCCAAGGTAGGCAACATGTGTGCAAATTACCCAATATTGACACAGAGAGGTAGTGACAATAAATAATACCAAACTCTATGAGTATGGTAATTGGAATGAGTACAATCAAAATCCTTTAATGAGGATCCATTGGAAGGTAAGTCTAGTGCCAACAATCGCAATAATTCTAGCTCCAATAATGTATATTTAAGTTGTTATAGTTAAAAAGCTCGTAGTTGAAATTAAGGTTGGATCATCTGGTCTATTTTATGGTGAGCACTGGTCTTCTTATCCTTACTACTGGTGATGCACTTCTAGCCTTAAGTAGCTAAGTCATTCCTGCAATGTTGTCACTTTGAAAAATTAGAGTGCTTAAAGCATGCCTACACTTGTATACAATAGCATGGGATAACATCATAGGATGTCGATCCTATTCTATTGGCCTTCGGGATCAAAGTAATAATTAAAAAGGGATAATCAGGGGCATTCATATTTCATAGTCAGAGGTGAAATTCCTAGATTTATGAAAGATGAACAACTGTAAAAACATTTGCCAAAGATGTTTTGATTAATCAAGAATGAAAGTTAGAGGCTCAAAAACAATCAAATACTATCCTAGTCTTAACCATAAATGATGTCGACCAAAAATTGGTGGATATTACTTTTAGGACTCCGTCAACACCTTATGAGAAGTCAAAGTATTTAGATTACAAAGGGAGTATGGTCATAAGGCTAAAACTTAAAGGAATTGACAAATGGGCACCACCAAGATGGAGCTTGTAGCTCAATTTGGCTAACATGGGGAAACTTACTAGTTCTAAACATAGTAAGGATTGACAGACTGAAAGATTTTTCTTGATTCTATGGGTAGTGGTACATGGCCATTCTTAGTTGGTGAAGCAATTTGTCTAGTTAATTTTGTTAATGAATGAGACCTTAGCCAACTAACTCGCTACGTAAAGGTGATCCTTCATGGCTAACTTTTTAAAGGTACTATGGTCGCTTAGGCCAAGGAAGTTTAAGGCAATAACAAGTTTGTAATGCCCTTAGATGTTCTGGGCTACAACCATGCTACATTGATGTATTCAACGAGTCTATCACTTTGGCCAATAAGCCTAGGTAATCTTTGAAATTTCATCATAATGGGGATAGATCATTGCAATTATTGGTCTCCAATATGGAAATCCCAGTAAGCACAAGTCATTAGCTGGCATTGACTATGTCCTTGCCCTTTGTATACATCGCTCGTCACTCTTATCAATTGAACGATTTGGTGAAGTGTTTAGATTGTAGCAATATGGATAGTTCACTACCTGTGATGTCACAAGAAGTCCATTAAACTTTATTATTTAGAGGAAGGAGAAGTCATAACAAGGTTTCTGTAGGTGAACCTGGGTAAGGACAATTATCGAAACCTATTCAATGAATGACCTGTAAATGCATTAACGAAACACCAAAATGGTGAGGGCGCCTTCATGCCTCAAGCCCCTTCCAGCCCTAGGCGATTGTGATGGTCACTTTGTTCCACCTTTCGGGTAGGTAAAATGATTGGTATCATCACTCGTGGTAAAATAATAAACCCTTGGTGTGAATTGCACCAAGGAATCAAAATGAAAAAGAGCACGTATGCCATCGCCATCTCGTTTACCATGTATGCATGTATAGCACTATAACTTCTTTTGTATTGAAAATCCAAAATGACTCTTAACAACAGATATCTTGGCTTATGCATCGATGAAGAACATAGCAAAATATGATACTTGGTGTGAATTGTAGAATCCCATGAACCATCAAGTCTTTGAACGTAAGTTGTACCCCAAGCCATTAGGTCGAGGCATGCCTACTTGGGTGTCATGCATTATCGCCCCCTTTAACCCCCTATCCATCGAGCTTTGATTGGGGGGGAAGAAGATGGTCTTTCATGATCTCATAGGTCATGATTGGCCCAAAACCTAGCCCTCGGCAATGATAGCGTTATAACCATTCATGGTAAAGTTCCCAGTGTGCCTTATCCCTGGTGGTAGGCACTCATTGTTACAATCCAAACCCTATTGAACCCCCTAAATCACTTAGTCAATGCTAGCATCGCAACCCCAAGTCAAGTGAGATTACCCACTGAGTTTAAGCATACTAATAAGCCAAGGAAAAGAAACTTAATAGGATTCCCCTAGTAACAGCATATGAACCGAAAAGAGCTTAACTTGAGAACTAGGTGCCCTTGATATTTGAATTATAGTTTGGAAAAACATCTTTAATAACCAACAGAGCCTAGCCTTTTGGAAAGGGATGATGGAGAGGTTGAGAGCCCCATTATGGCTAGACCCTATCACATCATGAGGTGCTATCTACGAGTTAGGTTATTTCAAAATGGGGCCCCAATCGAGCGGTAAATTTCATCTAAGGCTAAATATAGGTAAGAGACCAATAACGAGCAAGTACCATAAGGGAAAGATGAAAAAGAGTTTAAAAAAAGAGTAAAAAAATGCTTAAAATTATCAGGAAAGAAACAGATAGGGGAAGTAATACACCTCAATTGAACATGGAATGGCAAAAGTTGATCCGTTGATCGGCTCAGAGTGTGGATCGACATGGATTGTGGCAATGGCCCAAGCCTAGGCTTTTGATATGCCCATGGAGACATCATCACCATGATCATGGAATGTAGCACGCACTATCTCAATGTGCCTCAGCACCGGCATGCTCTTGGTGCTGGCCTACAAGCTCCCTATCTAGCCTATCTTGAAACACAAACTAAAGAGTCTGACATGTGTGTGAGTCAACAGGTTAGAAAATATGTAAGGTATAAGGAAGTTGATTAGAAAAATCCTTTATGGGTGCACCATTGACCAACCTTGATTTTCTTAGAAGGGTTTAAGTGTGAGTATGCCTATTGGGAGCCAAAAGATGGTGAACTATGCCTGAGCAGGGCGAAACTAGAGGAAACTCTAGTAGAGGCCCACAATGATACTAATGTGCAAATCGTTCATCTGACTTAGGTATAAGGGCAAAAGACTAATTGAATAGTCTAGTAGCTAGTTCCTTCTAAAATTTTCCTCAGGATAGCTGGAGCCCTTAACGAGTTCTACCTGGTAAAGCCAATGATTAGAGGCATCAAAGGCATAATGCCATCGACCTATTCTCAAACTTTGAATAGGTAAGATAGCATAGCTACTTCATTTAACCATGCTATGGATTCGAGAGCTCCAAATGGGTCATTTTTTGTAAATAGAATAAGCAATGTAGGATGAATTGGAAGCCAGGTTATGATGCCCAACTTCACACTAACCTAGAACCCACAAAGTGTGTTGGTCGATTAAGATAGCAAGATGGTGGTCATGAAAGTTGACATTCGCTAAAAAGTGTGTAACATCTCACCTGTCAAACTAAAAATGGATGGCGCTAAAGTGCATGAGCTATACCTAGTTGTTAGGGTAAAGGCCAGGCCTTAATGAGTATGAGCGAGCAACGGTCATCGAAAAACCCAAGGGGCAAACCCAAGCAAAATGACTATTTGTGCAAATCTTGATGGTAGTAACAAATATTTAAATGAGACCTTTGAAGATTGAAGAGGGGAAAAGTTCCATGTGAATGGCATTTGCATATTAATTAGTCGATCATAAAAGATGAGAGAAGCCCATTTGATAGTAATCTAGCATGAGCTTCGAAAAGAAATCAAGTTAAAGATGTGACGGCTAATGGCAACATTAAAGAGTCTAAAAATATTGACAGGGGCATCAGGAAGAGTTATCTTTTTTGTTTAATAGCCTACCCACCCTGGAAAAAGCTCAATCAGAGGTAGGGTTTACTGGCCAAAAGAGCACCACACATCACATGGTGTTTGGTGTGCCTTTGATGGCCTTTAGAAATCTAAAAGAGCGAGTGCTATCCATGCCTTATCATACTCATAACTGTATCAAGTCTCCAAGGTGAAAAGCCTCTGGATGATGGAACAATATAGGTAAGGGAAGTCAAGAAAATAGATCTGTAACCTTAGAAAATGGTTGGCTCTAAGGGCTAGGCATGGACATCCCAATCTCAAACCCATCAGCTACCAATGCATTACTCAAGCTATTTTCACGATGAGAGTGAGTTGCCACATGCTGACTGAGGGATGGACTAGGAATAACTCCATCGAGGATCTTCTTAAGGTGACAAACAGTTAATTTATAATTGATATAGACTAGGGGAATCTAACTATTTAATTAAAACAAAACATTGTAATAATCCCTATTGACACTCATACAATGTGATTTCTACCAAGTGCTCTGAATGTCAAAGTGAAAAAATTCAATGAAGCATGGGTAAATGATGGGAATAACTATAACTCTCTTAAAGTAGCCAAATGCCTCATCATCTAATTAGTGACATGCATGATGGATTAACGAGATTCCCATTATCCCCATCTATTATCTAGTGAAACCATAGCCAAGGGAATGGGCTTTGTAGAATCAGTGGGGAAATAAGACCCTGTTGAGCTTAACTCTAGTTTGACTTTGTGAAATAACTTGAGAGGTCAAGGATAAGTGAGAGCCCTCAGGCAAAATTGAAATACCACTACTTTTAACATTATTTTAATTATTCTGTGAATAAGAGATAAGGCACGACCCTTTCTTTTGGACCAAGGCCAGCCTTAGTCAGTTGATCTAGGTGAAAGACATTGTCAATTAGGGAGTTGGCTAGGGCATCACATCCGTTAAAAGACAACACACATATCCTAAGATAAGCTCAACAAGAACAAAAATCTCATATGGAACAAGAGGGTAAAAGCTTATTTGATTATGATTTCTAGTATGAATATGAACCATGAAAGCATGGCCTATCAATCCTTTAGTCTTTCAAAATTTAAAGCTAAAGGTGTCAAAAAAGTTACCATAGGAATAATTGGCTTGTGGCAGCCATACGTTCATAGTGATGTTGCTTTTTGATCCTTCAATATCGGTTTTTCCTATCATTATGAAGTAGATTCACCAAGTATTGGATTGTTCACCCATCAATTAAAAGCATGAGCTAAGTTTAGACCATCATGACAAAGGTTAGTTTTACCCTACTGATGGTAATTGTAATAGGAATTCAACCTAGTACAAAAGGAATATTTGATTTGTATAATTGGTCATCTTACTTGGTTAAAAAGCCAATGGAACAAAGCTAGCATGCAATGGATTATGATAGAATACCTCTAAGTTAGAATCTAGGCTAAAAGCAATGCACGCACCCATTGTCTAATTATCGACATGTAGTAAGAGCCTATGGCCCTTAAAGACAGCTATCATAGGTGCAGCCCCTATAGTGGACAAGCTAGGTGGGCCTCCTTGAAGCTCAATTCCCACCAAACGATGAGTAAAATTCTTTGCAAATGACTTAAATACATGATGGGGTATTGTAGGTGGTAGAGAGGTCTTGCTACCACAATCCACTAAGATTTAGCCCTTTGTCACTTTAATTTGTCACTCCCCCTTCCCACACCTACTGAAGTCCTCTCCTTTCATTTTTTTACATTACACCTCTTTGGGGTTGGAGATGAATGGTGTTCACCATTGTAACCAATTTCACTAGGTGATAACATCCCTCCCTCAAGCATCCAAGTAAACGACAACTAAATGCCCTTGGCATTTGTTACAAGGATGGCCTCGCCCTTGGTGTGAGCACTTGTCTCAAACTTTATCAGTGCAAGTTAGCCCCTAGTACGGGTTATTGCCTCGAACAACATCAATAGCATTTGCCCCTTGGTTGGTGTGGGTAATTACATGCAACACCATCGATAAATGCTGGACTGTTGTTGCCTCAAACACTATCAATAGATGCTAGCCCCTTGGTGCGGGTTGTTGCCCTAGACACCTTGCCAGATGCTAACACTTGGTACGGGCACTTGCCTTGACCATTGTTGGTGCAAGTAGGCCTTTGGTGTAAGTTGTTACCTCAAACACCTATTTGGTAGATGTCGATACTTGGTGCAACATGTGTACCATGATCCTTCCACCCAAGGTACTTGTCTGCCCTTTTGATTCCCATTGGCACCAAATGATAGCTCTATGCATGTCATAGGATTTGGTCTTAAGGCAAAATCCATATGGCCTTGGACAGGGAATTGACTTAGTCGACCTATGTCAGCCTATAAATTCAAGTGCTCAGCATAAATTTAGCTTTCAAAGATTATGTTGTAGTATTAGGCCTTCTTGAAACGCACAAATTTGATCCTCCCAGGATTATGTTCAAATGTGCCCACACCTAAGTTTGATTGTGCATCTGCAACTAGGCCTAACTGTGCACTCACACGTCGATCATCAGTGCCGTACCTAAGGCTAACTGTGTGCCTATGCATTGTTCATCAGTGCCAACACCTGGGCCTTGCTCAATTCTACCAGACATGTACACCATGCCTAAGCTTTAGAGTCTTAATCACTTATTGTACCACTGATATGGGCTAGGTCCTCATGACCTGGGCCTCTAGTAGGCCTTAAGGTTGGGTCCCCTTGGTTGTTAGACCTTGTCCCACTAGAACTAGAACTGCTCCTTTACTCAAAGAAAACCCTTAGGCCTGGACCAGCTTGTAAACCATGACACATGTGTCACGGGCTTTGACCTTAGACTTAGAATTCGTGCGGCCTTAGGCTTGGAATCACCTCTTTCTAACCTAAGTTAGCCTAAAACACAAGCGTACGGGCACTAAAACATTGGGAAGGACATAATGTGCAAGTTTGAGAGAAATAAAAGAATAAGAGAATTTTTGGAATTACTCTTGTATTACTAAAATAGAAGTGTGTATGATAATGTATAAAAGAGGGTGGGGCAACCCTCTATTTATAGTTGAAGCCCCCAGCTACACTTATGGCTAAATACCTAGAATTAAAGAATTACAATCAATCAAGGATTACATAAATTACATTCAATCAGGATTTTGTTTCCTGATTTTTAGGGTCAAGCAAATCCACCAGAAGGCTCCTGCTGATCTTGTGCACTTCTAGAAGATCTCCTTGTGCACTTTCCTCTTGGGCCTTCCCTTATGTAGGGTAGGCATCTTGCAAACCTTGGCCTGGCTGTGTGGACTGGCCTACATGCTGTACAGGCAGTCTAGACTTCTCTCCAAGTTCTTGAGTGCAAACCCCTACCAGTGCTCTTGTTGTGCGAGCCTCAACCTCGGGTGCACGTACTGGTGCTCTTGATGTGCTTGGTGTACCCGTCCAAGGCATGACATTTTCCCCCACCTGATTACATAATGCCCTCATTGCATCCTTTGTATGGTACTACCTAATCTGGTCCAAAAATTACCATAAGTCTTCTGCTGGTTCCCAACTTGCCTTATTATTTGAAAGTCCCTTTCAGTGCACCAAGTACTCTTGGTTAGTAGTTCTTCTGCCTCACTTCCTGGTCAGCTATGATGCTATAAACCTCCTTCTCATATGAGGCTATAGCTCTTAATGGTGCATGCTTTGACTCTACCGATCTTGGGTCTCCCTCATCCTCATGGAACGGCTTGAGCATGCTAACATGGAACACCGGGTGCACCCTCAGCTTGGTTGGCATATCCAGCTTGTAGGCAACCTTGCATACCCTCTTGACTACTTGGAAAGGTCCCTCACAACTTTGGACTAGGCCTTTTTGTTACCCTCTATGGTGCATAATAGGATGTAGCTTCACCAAAACCAAGTCTCTTACTTAGAATGGTATGTCTTGCCTATTCTGGTTTGCCCACTTCTTTGACCTCTTTGTCGTTTTGTGAAGACAAACTTTGGCCAAGTCAACTTGCTCTTACCAAGCCTTGGCAAACTTGTATCCTACTGGATTCAGCCTTGTATAAACTATAACAATCAAATCAGGTGTTAGCGGTTACTGATCTATTACCACTTTAAATGGACTCTAGTTTGTTGCCTTGCTTATTTGCAAGTTGTAAGAAAAATTGGGCCACATCTAATAGCTTAAGCCAATCCTTTTGTATGGCACTCACATAGTGCCTGAGATAGACCTCCAATAGCCCATTCACACACTCAGTTTGCTCGTCAGTTTGTGAATGCATGTTGGTGGAAAAGTTCAAGTCTGACCCTAACAACTTAAGCAACTTAGTCCAAAACCTGTTCATGAAATGCTCGTTTCGATCACTAACAATGGTTTTCGGCACTCCTCAGTACTTCACCACGTTCTTCAGTAACAATTAAGCTACTTCATCGACTGGGCACTCCTTGGTTACTGGAATGAAGATCCCATACTTGAAAAACCTATCCACTACTACCATTTTGAACCCCTCTGCCTTTAGTAGATTGACTACAAAGTCCAAAGTGACTTTCTCCCATGGTCATTCTGGCAATGGCTCCTAAAGACTGCCTAGTTTTTTGAGCTCCACCTTGTCCTGTTGGCACACAAGACAAGTTTTCACATAGGCCTTCACATCTTTCCTCATGCACGGCCAGTAGTATCGGTCCTTTAGCAAAGCTAAGGTACGGCTCACCCTTGGATGTCCAGCCCACCTTGAATCATGGCACTCATGCATGAATTTCTTGAGGAGCTTCCCATGCTGCGACAGAAATAGCCTTTACCCCTAGTGTATAACAAACCATCCTACAACCAAAACCGTCTGGTCTTACCTTACTGGGCATACTCCATGAGAATCTTGGTTGTAGGATTATGCGTAAGCCTTTCCTTGATGCGTAGCTCCAAAGACCCCTCTAGTTGACTAATGGTAGCAAGTTTAGCCTTCCTACTCAAGGCATTTGCCACCAAGTTCACTCACCCTAGCTTGTACTCCATCTAGAAATCAAATTTCGTAAAAAAATCTTGCCATCTCGCCTACTTGGGGGATAGCTTCTTCTGTGATTGGAAGTAGCTAGTCGCCACATTGTCTGTCCTGACCACGAACCTCAAACCCAATGGGTAGTGGCACCAAGTGTACAAGCAATGCACCATTACAGTCATCTCCTTTTGCTGGACTTGCACTTAGTCTCATTGAGTTTCTTGCTCTTGAACATGATTAGATATCCTTCCTACATCAACACACCCCTATTGCATAGTTAGATGCATAAGTATGCACCTCATATGGCTTGGCATGGTCTGGGAAGGCCAAGACTAGCTACTCGATCACAGCCTACTTCAACTGATCAAAAGCTTCTTGGCACCCTGTACTTTACTCCCATGCTTTTCTTTTCTTGAGCAAGTCTGTCAATGCCATCGCTATTGCTAAGTGGCCCTTGACAAAGTGCCTGTAGTAGTTGACTAGCCCAAGGAATAACCTTAACTCAGTGACCTTGGCTGGGGGTTCCCACTCTAAGATGGTGCGCACCTTACCTTCATCCATGCGAATCCTGCCACCTTCCATTATGTGGCCTAGGAATGAGATCTCTTGCTAGGAAAATGAGCACTTCTCCTTCTTGACATACAGCTTGTGCACCCATAACACCTCGAACACCTATCTCAAGTGGTCTACATGCTCCCCTAAAGTCTGGCTGTAGATCACAATGTTATCCAAATAAACCACAACAAACTGATCAAGGAACGATTGAAGTACCTTGTTCATAAGGGAGTAAAATGTTGCTGGGGCATTCATGAGTTTGAATGGCATAACTAAGAACTCATACAAACCATACTGAGTGACACATGCTATCTTAGGCTTATCTCCCTTCACGATCCTGACTTGGTAGTAGCCCGACCTCAAATCCAGCTTGGTGAACCATCTTATGCTCCCAAGTTGGTCGAACAAGTTCGTAATAAGTGGGATATGATACTTGTTCTTGACAGTCAGCTTGTTCAAAGCCTGATAATCTATGCACAATCGTAAAGACCTATCATGCTTATGCTGGAATAGAATCAGTGCACCATAAGCATCAACTAATTCTTTGAGCTACTTCTTTAATTCCTCCAACTCTGGTAGGGACATTTGGTAAAGGGCTCTAATTGGTGGCTTGGCCTCGGGCAGCAACTCGATCTTGTGGTCCACCTCCCTCTTAGGTGGTAGCTTGCTAGGCAGCTTTGCGAGCATCACATCGTTAAAGGACTCCAGCACCTTTAGCACCTCCAAGGGGATGTTGGACTCCTCTTCTCTTGATTCTACGTACTTTAGGGCTGCTAAGAAGGTGTCTTCATCCCTGCGTACCACCTTGGCAAATTGAATGGCTGACACTATTCTAAACCTAATCCTGGACCCGTGCCTTAATAGTATAAGGCATTGGCATCATGCATCCAAGATGTAAATATAGTTGGCAAAAGGCTCAAAGAGGGTATTAATCCGAACAAGGAAATCTAACCCAATCATAAACTTATAATCATCTAAGGGTATTACCTCAATGGTTTCCTTGCCCTTTTATTCTCCAAGCTATAAGTCCACTCCTCGCGCTACTTCAATGGCTGAAATGTCCTTGGAGTTCACCATCTTGATGGTACCAATCCCCTTCTGCACCTTTAGTCTGAGCTTCTGGACTCTATCATTTGAAATAAACAAGTGTGAGGCACTTATGTCCACTAGTGCACTCACATTTTGGCTGGTAACAATCAGATTTGCAAAACATCAAGCCCTTTGGCTTATGACTCCCTTTACTCTGGATAGCACTGAGCACCAATGACCTAAGCTTTACTGCCCCTACCTCTGGCCCCTTGTCAGACTCTTTGTCTACAGTAACCAGCTTGCCCTTCTATAGGTAGTTGTGCGCTATGTGACTCCCTCTATGTAGGTAGCATACGAGAGGCTCTCGGTCCCCCTTTGCCTTCTACTTGCCTGCTGATGGCTTTCTCTCACCATCTTTGTCTGAATGGTCTCGGTCCCTATCTTTGGACTGCTGATCACAGTCTTACCCTTAGACTGCTTCTTTCAGTCCCTCTTGTTCTTATCCTTTCTCTTAGGTTTAGAAGACTCAAACTTGTTCAGTAGTTTGAATTCCACCAAGGAGCAATACTCATAGCTTTAGCCAAGTCATGAACTCCCCTCCTTTATAGCTCATGCTTCACCCATAACTTCAGCCTATCCATGAAAGCAAATAGACCCTTCATCTTGATCAAATTTGAGATCTGTAACATTAGTTTAGAGAACTTCTGGCCATAGTCCCTTATCTCATCTTTCTAGGTCAACCTATGCAGCTTCGCCCGTGCCTCATCATTGGCATACTTCGAGTAGAACTGCTCCCTGAACTTTTTTTAGAACTCTGCCCAAGTTCCAATCATGGCACCCCTGTGCCTCACATAATCACACATGTACCTCCACCATAACAAGGCAACATTAGTAAGATACATTGATGCAGTGCTTACCTTGGTGCCTCATCTTGCATGTCTGTGGCCGAAAGTACTACTCTATGCCCCATAGGTAGTTATCTACTTCTTTGGCCTCCCTAGTCCCCTTGAACTCTTTGGGCTTGAGGATCTCTACATGGGTCTTAGATGCTCTAGCAAACATGCCATTCCCTATGGCAGTCTTGCACGCAACAAGCTCACCTTGAACTCCTCTATCTCTTTGTGCATGGCCTCCATGCCATCATGCATGGTCTCCACTTGGGCCTCCAAGGTCTCATTCCTTTGGGTGATCACGTCTAAGCCTCAATTGAAGGCAGCTTGTAACTCACCCTTGAGCTTCTCCTCCGTAGAGTCTAGCACCTTAACGTGAGTCTTCACATCATCAAGCTTCTCCTTCATGTCACCCATGGCCACCTCCACCTTGGTTAGTCTCTCATCCATGGTAGATCAGATGTCTCTCGAACTGGCCTTCTTGCCCATTTCACACCCTTGCTCTTAGGCCTCTAGTTGTTGGCTAACCACATCTCTTTGGGATGCCATCTTCTCGACTGTGATCTAACTTGCACACATACAAATAAGCAAAACTGAAACTGCTTTGATACCAACTGTCATGGGCTCTAACCTTAGACTTAGAATTCATGTAGCTTTAGGCTTGGAATCACCTCCTTCTAGCCTAAGTCAGCCTAAAACACAAGCATGCGTGCACTAGAACAATGGGAAGGACAGAATGCATAAGTTTGAGACAAATAGAAGAACAAGAGAATTGCTGGAATATGCTCTTGTATTACTAAAACAAAAGTGTGTATGATGATGTACAAAGGAGGGTAGGGTGACCCTCTATTTATAGTTGAGGTCCCTAACTACACTTATGGCTAAATCCCTAGAATCAAGGAATTACAATCAATCAATGATTACACATATTATATTCGATCAATATTCTACTTCTTGATTTTTAGGGTCAACCAGATCCACCAGAAGGTTTCTGTTGATCTTGTGCACTTTTAGAAGATCTCCTTGCATACTTCCCCTATTGGGCCTTCCCTGATATGGTGCGGGCATGTTACGGGCCTTGGCCTAGCTATACCGGTTGGCCTACATACTATGCGGGTAGTCTGGACTTCTCTCCAAGGCCTTACGCGTAAACCCCCACCAATGCTCCTAGTGCCCGAGCCTCAACCTTGGGTGTGCATGCTGGTGCGCTTGATGTGCCTGGTGTGCTCGCCCAGGGTGTTACACATGGACATGCCTCAAACACCATTAGGACATATTGGCCCTTGGCCTTAGCACATGCTTTGACCATCATCAGCATAAGTTGGCCCTTTGTGCAAGCAGTTCCTTCAAACACCATTGGCACATGCTGGGCAGTGCATAATGCATGGGTATCCTAAGCTCGAGCCATGCACCATGCATACCACAACCTGGCAATAGGTGGGTTCAAGCACATCTTCATATTTTTACCATGCCAATGCTATTTTTTTGGCTTGTAAATTCATATAAGTGCTTTCCAATTCCCACACCTGGGTTTCGTTCAATTCTGTCAAATATAGACACCGTGCTTGAGCCTTTGGAGTGTTGATCACTGCCCGCACCATTATTTTGGGCCAGTTTCCCATGACCTAGGCCTCTAGTAGGCCTCAAGGTCTGGTCTTACTAGCATCATACCCTATCCTGCTATAATTCAAATTACTCATTGACTAGGAGAAAACCTTTGGGCCTAGACTAGCTTATAGATTATGTCACATGCACATGCCTCAACCACCATCTGGATGTGTTAGCCCTTGGTCTTGGTACATGCATTGACCACCATCAGAATATACTGGCCCTTGGTGTGAGTTGTTGCCTTAAACAACATTACCAAATGTTGGCTCTTGGTGAGGCATATGTACCATCACTTTTCTATCTTTCCTAAGGTACTTATCTGCCCTTTGAGTGCCATTGACACCAAATGATGCTCAATGCATGTGTCACAGGCTCTAGTCTTATGCTAAACTCTGTGCTACCTTTAATAAGGAATTGACTTCGTGTGGCTAAATCAACCCATGAAACTCAAGGACTTGATTTGTTTATAAGCAATAAGTGACAACTAAAAGAAAAAGTAAGAGTGTGAAGCATTAAGGACATAGGCCTTGAAAGCCTTTGTAGAGAACACATAGGGACTGTGTTCTAAGAGCAAGTGTAAATACCCTATCAATTAAATAAACTACTCTTGCCTTAACCATTTCCTTCCTAGCATTCTCCTAAACTCCTAGTCGATTAGTCAAGTTCCAGCACAAAGTTGGGGAAAAGGCCAACTTAGGAATACGAACAGTAGTTTCCCACCTAAGGTTACACATAGCTAGGCTTAAGCTCCTAGCCCATGATAGTTGGTATTAGAGTTAGTTTCGACCAGAGTTGGTATCAAAGTAGGTTCTGACTATGTAGGATCAAAACCTTTGAAGCTAACCAATGATGGTGTCAATTTAAGTGCATGTGCAGTTTAGCATGCTAGTGTGCCTGCTGTGCTATTGACTTGCAGTGGAGAGGTTGTGCTAGCGATTGCTAGTTATCAATGTTAAGAGTAGGCATAAAGATACTTGAGTGCTCTTACGAAAATTGTGAGAAATCCTTAGTCCAAGCTTTGCAATTGTGGTACACATGCAAAATCATGGCTATTAACCTTTAAGTAGAGTGCATGAGTGATTTGCAAGAGGGCCACCCACCCATGAGTAAAGGGAGAAGAGCTAGTTCAAAGGATTTATCATCATCCATGGACTCTTAATTGGCACAATATAAGTTAGCCATGGGAGATTTGAGGGATTGATTCGAAGACACCAAGGATCACATCCAAGAGCTAGACTTGACATAAGAAGAGCTTAAAGAAAAGATGTATAGTACCTTGATCCAAGAGATGGAAGTGCTCATGTAGCATAAAAAAGCTCTAGAGGCTCAAGTGATAGCCTTGTGGGAAGAGCCAAAGCAACTTAGGTGGGAGATTACTACATTTTGAGCTGCCATGTTTGTAAATGGAGGCCTAGTACCTAGGGTGGAGGTGCCCAAGCCAAAGCCATTCGTAAGAAGTCACTCAACCAAAGAAGTCAACAACTTTATGTGAGGCATGGAGTAGTACTTTTGAGTGGTTGGTACAATTGAGAAAGCCAAGGTAAGCACCACTGCCATGTACTTAACTGATATGGCCCTATTGTAGTGGCATCAAAGATGTGACAGAATGTAGTGAGGGGAGACTACAAACACCACATTAGATCAATTTGCAATGGAACTAACAAGATAGTTTAAGCTAAAATATCTAAAAGAAGAAGCTTGGGTAAAGGTTTGTTTGCTCACTCAGAGGGGAAGGTTGAGAGACTATTGTTAAGAGTTCTCAGAACTATCACTTATGGTTCCTAGCATGGGCAGTAAAAGGCCCTGTTCTACTACCTTGATGGGTTAAAGCCATGGGCAAGAATTGAGTTGAAGTGACGTATGGTCTAAGGCTTGAGTTAGGCAATTATGGTTACCGAATCATTGGTCGATTATGAGCGCACCAAGTCTCTTGAACCTAGGGATAATGGATTGAGTAGGGGATACAAAAGTAACCTTTCTTCATTAGAGAATAAGGCTGAAAGAAAGGCTCGAAATCATAAGGCAAGGGCTGAGGAGCTTGATAAGGAGAAAAGTAAGAAGGCCATTACCTTTAGTTGCTTCTTGTGTTTAAGATCACATAGGTCTAGAGATTGCTTGTAATGGAAAAAACTTGTATCCATTATGCTGACTTATGAGGAGTGCAATGGCAAGAATAGTAGTAAGCATCAATACTTTGAAGACTTTATGAGAATGATGAGGCTAGGTGCTATTCAGTTAAGTTGATAGAAACAGACTTCTCAAGCTCCCAATAAAGGTGATAATGGTCTAGCCATAGAGAGCCACTAGTGAAGCCAATAGGATCAATAGAGTATGGTCATCAAGAGCCACCAATTAAGACAAAAAGATAAACTAGACCATTTAGACCCCTCCCATTAGAGGCATAACGGGCAACTCTTAGGAGAAAATTGGTTTAGTAGTAGACACATCGATGTTAAGGCAAGAGAAAAGGATGATCATGATTAGGTGCCAAAGATCATCAGGATAAGAGAAAAATATTGATCTAGCATGTGCATTGCATAAAGGATCGGCATTCCCTTAGCAATGAAGGCATTACTAGAATGAGTGAAGGAGAATGCCATTATCCGTACACACATCCTAGACCAAAAGGGTTGTGTGATGGGACTTACTCGAGATGATGAGGGCAAAACAGTAGGAAGGATCGAGTCTAAGGTCCTAAAGGCATATACTTTACCCAAATGTGTGAGTCGAAGCCAAGGCCAAAGTGTAGGAGTACACTAGTGGTAAGCTACGTGGTGTCAAGCATAAGGATTGCTTGCTAGAAGGTTCTAGAACACCCTAGGACATGGTGCAGGTAGTCAAGCATAGAAAGGCCTAGAACTACCTAGAGATAGGCTAGGCACATGGGCATGAAAGGGTCTAGAGAAGCTTGGAGGTAGGCCAGGCATGTGGGCATAGAATAGTCTAGAGAAAGCCTAGAGGCAAGCTAGGTGCGTGGGCACCAAAGGTTCCAAAAGGGCTAGGTGCAAGCACAATAAGGGCAATGTTACCCTTAGATGATAAAGCCTCTAGAAAACCCTAGCTACGGGTAGAATGGTGCCTAGATAGAAAAGGCTCTATAATCTGCTAGGCATGAGCATTTAATGAAAGTGTCTAAACTCTTCCAAATATAAGGGCTCAATAAGGAGCTTGAAACCAACATATCTTTAAAAAGGACTTAGCCAACCTTCTTGGAGGCATGCATCTTAAAACTATCTAGAAGGCCCTTAATGGCCATATACTTGGATTTATTGCAATCACAAGTACCAAAGGGAGGGTTCAAGTATAAATAGGAAAGCCTCCCCTTTATTGGTTCATAAGCAACAAGTCAAGACCAAGAGAAGAAGTAAGAATGTGAAGCATTAGGGACTTAAGTCTTAAGACCTTTGTAAAGAACACATAGGGACTATGTTCTAAGAGCAAGTGTACATACCCCATCAAGTAAATAAACTACTCTTGCCTTAACCATTTCTTTGTTAGCATCTCCTAAACTCTTAGTAGGTTAGTCGAGTTCTAGCACAAGTGCACAACACAGTCAATTAGTGCAAAGCACAAAGTTAGGGATAATAGTTTCCTACCAAGTAGACATGGTAGCTAGGCTTAAGCTCCGGGCCCATGACAATACACATGCCTCGACCACCATCAGGGCTTGTTGGGTCTTTGTCTTGGCACATGCTTTGACCACCATTGGCATATACTGGCCCTTGGTGATAGCAGTTCCCTCGAACACCATCGACACATACTAGGCCACGCATCATGCCCAGGTATCCTAGGCTCGAGTCATATACCATGTGTATCACAATCAGGTAGCAGGTGGGTTTAAGCACATCTTCATATTTTTGCCATGCCAATGCTATTTTAATGGCTTGTAAATTAATATAATGGTCCCTTAAGCCTTCATGTGAAGTTTCATCATAAAATTCATATAATGGTATACGTGATCTTTTTATTTTTGTTGGCATCCATAAAAAATTCAGCTAAAAAATTGAAGTGTAGAAGATTTTATGGCTATTTGAAAAAAGCATCCCTATTTTGACACCTGAATGGCTATTGGTTGTGAACCTATAAAAGCTCTTATGCTTTTTAAGGGGGGTGTCAGTTATTTAGGTTCCTTAAAGGATCAGGGGCCAATATAAGGGCCAAGGACTAGAATCCATCACATATCATGTACACACACCCTTTGGCTCCCCACTTTTAGTAGCCAAAACCCCAATGCCACTGCTCAAGTTCTTCAGCGATGCTCCAATGATTCTACCCTAGGTAAAAAATGTGACACCAGCATATGCCTTAACCCAACATGTGTGTCGTGGCATAGAATTAAAGTTTGGCCAAGGCCTCAATCATCAATAGCACATGCTAGCACATGTTACAGGCATGTGCCTTAACCATTATTGGTACAAGCTGGCCTTTGGTTTGGCATTTACCTCAACCACCCTCAACACAAGCTAACCCTTAGTATCGACACTCACCTTGACCACCATTAGCACATGCTAGCCCTTGGTACAGGCACACACCTCAATCAGCATTGGCAAAAAATGGCATTTGGTGCAAGTAGTTGCCCCGAACACCATCAGTACATACTAGGCCTTACTGCGAGCACATGCTTTGACCACCATTAGTACTTGTGGACCCTTGGTGTAGAATATGCGTATTTAAAAAAGGTATCCTCATTCCAAACACATGTCTCTATTAGCATATCTGTAAAATTTCTCATGCTTTTTAAGGAGTGGTGTCCAGGCTTCTTTTTCCCCTCATAAGGGAAGTAGGTATGTGTGATGGGCTTGTCATTGTGTAAATCCATGGCAACATCCTTAGAGCAAAATCTAGGCCATGCATGCCTTCTAGCCATATTGTCAAGCGATTGGTTGCTTCAGTGACTCATAGATGCCTATGGCCTCAACCAGTCTGCCTGCATGATAGACAGGGCCTCAACTATCTTAAGCTTAAGCTTATGCCCAAGATTGATGCAACCTAAACCCTAAACCAAATCATTGAATTGGGCAATGGCTTTTTGGGGTGTTACAAGTAGAAGCTACAGTCATGGGCTTCGTCTGGCCAAGTCTCTCGAGTATTTGGCAATCTCATAGTCCCTTCTCATTAACTAGAAAAGTGCCTTGGCCTAGCCAAGCCCATGCATGTAGCTTATGCTACCTATGACCCTAGGAACAAGTCCTTGAAATGAGCAACATCCTCGTAGGGTGGTGATAGTAGAGTTTGCACGTGTAGTCCTAGCCAAACCAAGCATTGATGGTGTTATGCCATTGTTACCTATTGGATGACAAGGGCAGTCACATGGCCCTTACTTCTCATGGCAAGTGATTATGGCATGGCCTCATACATCATTTCTTCTGCTCGCTTATCGAGTAATTAATTGGGTGGGTTATGGATCGATGTGCATGGATGCTACCATTTACATGCAATTGGTATATGAATAGTGTTATGGTTGTGCATGTTGGCATGCTCCATGTTCAACACATCAAACTATCGACCCACTATCCTCTTTAATCTCTTTCACGTGGTCATGTACCTTAGGGGCACAATCAGGATTTTATGCTATATACCTAAATAAATGGAAACCAGATGTCTTGCCATCCCTCATCTATCTTATGTTTTGAGGGCTATGGTTCGGACCTCAATCATGCCTCGTGTCTCAAGTGTGCCACCCAAACCTCCATGGTTGTATTGGTGGACTAGTGTTCAATTATGCTTTTAGATGTGGAATATTTTGTGGGTGTGAGCTTTTGGCCTTTGTTCATCCAATGATATGCATTTTATGTGCTCAATGCGTACGATGCTTGTGCTCTACGTTGGCTCTCTCTGCTGCTTACTTAGTGCATTGAGGCCCATAAGTGCCAACATCTTGAAAGAATGCTACTTGGTTAATCTTGCTAGTAGTCATATGCTTATCTCAAAGATTAAGCCATGCATGTATTAGTATGAACTAATTTAGACTATGAAATTATGAATGGCTCATTAAATTGATTAGAGTTTGTTTGATGGTATCTACTACTCGAATAACCATAGTAATTCTAAAGCTAATACATGTAACAAACTCTAACTTCTAAAAAGGATGCATTTATTAGAGAAACTATCAACATAGGCTTTACCAGTTACTTTAATGATTCATGATAAGCTAACGGATCTCATAGCTTTTGTATTGGTGACGCATTATTCAAATTTTTACCCTATCAAGTTTCGATGGTAGGATACTAGGCTGCCACGATAGTGATGAGTGATAGAGAATTAAGGTTTGATTCTGGAGAGGGAGCTTGAAAAATGGCTACCACATCCAAGGAATGCAGCAAGCACATAAATTACCCAATCCTAATATGAAGAGGTAATGACAATAAATAACAATATCGAGCTTTATGAGTTTGGTAATTTGAATGAGTACAATCTAAATCCCTTAACGAGGATTCATTGAAGGACAAGTCTAGTGCTAGAAGCCATGGTAATTCTAGCTCTAATAGCATATATTTAAGTTGTTGTAGTTAAAAAGCTCATAGTTAGAATTAGGGTTGTGTCATTTGGTCCATCTCACCGTGAGCATTGGTCTACTTTTCCTCTTAGCCTTAACTGGCTGGGTCATTCCTTTGGTGCTGTTACTTTGAAGAAATTAGAGTGCTGAAAGTAGGTCTATGCTTGTACACATTAACATGGGATAGCATCATAAGATTTCAATCCTATTGTGTAGGCCTTCAAGATTGAAGTAATGATTAATAGGGGCAATCAGAGGCATTCACATTTCATTGTCAAAGGTGAAATTCTTGGATTTATGAAAGATGAACAACTACGAAAGCATTTGCCAATGATGTTTTCATTAATCAAGAACCAAAGTTAGGGGCTTAAAGATAATCAAATAGCATCATAGTCTCAACCATAAATGATGTCGATCAGGGATCAATAGATATTACTTTTAGGACTCTATTGGCACCTTATGAGAAATCAAAATCTTTAGGTTCTAAAGGAAGTACGGTCACAAGGCGAAAACTTAAAGGAATTTTTGAAAGAACACCACTAGGAGTGAAGCCTATAGTTAAAAAGCTCATAGTTAGAACTAGAATTGGGTTATTCAGTCTGCTTCACGATGAGCAATGGTCTACTTGTCTCTATTTTTGGTGATACACTCTTAGCCTTAACTGGTTGGGTTGTTCCTCTAACGTTGTTTTTTTTGAAGAAATTAGAGTGCTAAAAGTAGGCTTACGCTTGTATATATTAGCATGGGATAACATAATAGGATTTTGATCCTATTGTGCTAGCTTTTAGGATCAGAGAAATGATTAATAAGGATAGCCAAGGGCATTCATATTTCATAGTTAGAGGTGAAATTCTTGGATTTATGAAAGACAAACAACTATGAAAGCATTTCCTAAGGATGTTTTCAATAATCAAGAATAAAAGTTGGGTTCTAAAAAATGATCAGATATCATCCTAGTCTCAACAATAGATAATCTAACCAGGGATTGATAAATGTTACTTTTAAGTCTCTACTAACACCTTATGAGAAATCAAAGTCATTGGGTTCCAAGTGAAAGTATGGTCGTAAGGCTAAAACTTAAAAGAATTAATGGCAAGGCACCACTAGGAATGGAACCTGTGGCTTAATTTGACTCAACACAGGGAAACTTACTAGGTCCAGACATAGTAAGGATTGACAAACTGAGAGCTCTTTCTTGATTTGATGGGTGGTGGTGCATGGTTGTTCTTAGTGGGTGTCTACTTAATTCCATTAACGAATGAGACCTTAACCTACTAACTAGCTATATGGAGGTGATCCTTCATGGCTAGCTTCTTAGAGGGACTATGGCTACCTAGGTCGAGGAATTTTGAGGCAATTATTGGTCTATGATAGGGATAGATCATTGTAAAGTGTGAGTCATCAGCTCACGTTGACTACGTCTTTCCCTTTATACACACCATCCATTACTCCTACCAAGTGAATGGTCTGATGAAGTGTTTAGATTATAGCAACATTGATGGTTCGCTACCTGTGACATCATGAGAAGTCCATTAAACCTTATCATTTACAAGAAAAAAGAAGTTGTAAAAAGGTTTTCATAGGTGAACCTATGAAAGGATCATTATAAAAACTAACTCAATGAACAACCTATGAATACATTAATGAAACACCAAAGGGGTGACATTCACTTTGTTCCTCTTCTTGAGCTGGTGAAATGATCAGTATCATTACTTAAGGTCGAATAATGAACCCCCCACATGAATCACATCAAGGAACTAGAATGAAAAAAGTTTGTGTATAGTCACTATCCTATTCGAGCTGCGTGCGTGGAGGCACTGTGACTCTTTTTGTTATGAAAAATCAAAACAACTCTTGGCAATGGATATCTCAACTTTCATATCGATGAAAAACAAATGAAATGCAATACTTGGTGTGAATTTTAGAATCTTATGAACCTTCGAGTCCTTGAATGCAAGTTGTGCCTTAAGCCATTACACCAAGGGTAGGCCTGCCTAGGTTTCATGCATCATTGACCCCTTTAACCCCCTGCCCATTAGGCTCCAGGTGAAGGGATGAAAGATAGCCTTATGTGTCTCGTCAGTTGTGGTTGGCCTAAAAGTGAGTCTCTTATAATGAAAGCACCATCACTATCAGTGGTAAAGCTCCCAGTGTGCCTCATCTCTAGTAATGTGCACTCATTGTCCATTCAGACCTCATCAACCTCTGCATCACTTGATCATTGCTTGCATCATGACCCTAGGTCAGGCGGGATTACCCATTGAGTTTAAGCATATCAATAAGTGGAGGAAAAAAAACTTACCAGGATTCTCTTTGTAATAGTGAGTGAACCAAAAAGAGCCCAGCTTAAGAATTGGTCACCCTTAGCATCTAATTATAGTATGAAAAAGCATCCTCAATGATGGACCAAGCCCAAGTCCTCTAAAAGTAGGTACACATAGAAGGTGAAAGCCCAATTGTGTATGGACCCCATTACACTATGAGGCACTATCTGCAAGTTAGGTTATTTGGGAATACAACCCCAATCGAGCAGTAAATTTCATCAAGGCTGAATTCAAGTGAGAAACTAATAGCAAACAAGTACCACGAAGGAAAGATGAAAAAGACTTTGAAAAGAAAGTTAAAGAGTGCTTGAAATTGTTGGAAAGGAAGCAGATGACGGTCAACAATATGCCTCAGTCAGATCTCACTAGTCCACTGATTGGCTGATGGCAGCAGCCCAAGCCCAAGCTTCAATATGCCCATAGAGATGTCATCATCACAATCATGGAATGTAGTATGCTCTGTCTCAACATGTTTTAGCACCTATGTGCTCCCAACATTAGCCTGTGAGCTTCCCATCCAGCCTATCTTGAAACATGGACGAATGGCTCTGATATGTGTGTGAGTCAACAGGCTAGAAAGCTCAGAAGGCATAAAAAAGCTAATTTACAAGATCCCTCACAGGTGCACCTCTGACCAACCTTGATCTTTTAAGAAAGGTTTGAGTATAAGATGCTTATCAAGACCTAAAAGATGGTGAACTATGCCTGAATGGGGCAAACCAGAGTAAACTTTAGTGAAAGCCCATAATAATAGTAATGTGTAAATTACTCGTCTGACTTGGGTATAGGGGTGAAAAACTAATCGAATTGTCTAGTAGCTAGTTTCCTCTGAAGTTTTCCTCATGATAGCTAGAGTCTATTGTGAATTCTATCGGGTTAAGCCAATGATTAGAGGCATTGAGAGCGCAACACCCTTAACCTATTCTCAAACTTGAAATGAGTAGAATGGCATGATTGCTTTATTGAGCCACTCCATGAAATTGAGACCTCCAAGTGGGCCATTTTTGGTTAGAAGAATTAGTGATACGGGATGAACAGAAAGCCAGATTATGATGCCCAACTGTGCACTAACCTAAAACCCATAAAGAGTGGTAGTTGATTAAGACAGTAGGATGGTGGTCATGGAAGTCAAAATCTGCTAAGAAGTTTGTAACAACTCACTTGCTGAATCAACTAACCTAAAAAATGGATGGTGCTTAAGTGTGCAACCTATACCTAGATATCGGGGCAAGGGCTAGGCCACAATGAGTAGAAAGGCATGACAGTCATCGTAAAACTAAAGGTACAAACACGAGCAGAGTGATTATCAGTGTAGATCTTAGTGGTAATAGCAAATATTCAAATGAAAACTTTAAAGACAGAAGAGGGGAAATAATCCATGTGAATGGTACTTGCACATGGGTTAGTCATCCCAAGAGATGGAGGAAGCCCATCTGATAGCACATAAAGCACGAGTTTTAAAGGGAATCAGGTAAAATTTCTTGAACTAGGATGCTACAGCTGATGGCAACATTAAGGAGTCCAAAGATGTCGACAGAGGCTTTGGGAAGAGTTATCTTTTTTGTTTAATGGCCTTTTCACCCTTAAAACGGCCTAGCTAGAGCAAGTTATCACGTGTCGACTGGGGATGGACTTGGAACAGCTCTTTTGGGGGCCTTTTCTGAGTAATAAATAGTCAACTTAAAACTAGTACGGACAAAAAAAATCTGACTATTTAGTTAAAACAAAGCATTAGATGGTCCCTATGGATGGTCACATAATGTGATTTTTGCTTAGTGCTTTAAATGTCAATGTGAATAAATTCAACCAAGCAAGAGAAAATAGCAGAAGTAACTATGAGTCTCTTAAGGTAGCTAAATGCCTCATCATCTAATTAGTGATGCACATGAATGGATTAATAAGATTCCCACTATCCCTATCTATTATCCAATAAAACCATAGCCAAGGGAATAGGCTTGATAGAATCAACAGGGTAAGAAAACCCTGTTGAGCTTGACTTTAGTCTGACTTTGTGAAATGACATGAAAAGTGTAGGATAAGTGGAAGTCCTCAAGCAAAATTGAATTACTACTACTTTTAATGTTATTTTACTTATTCCATGAATTGAATGTAGGGTATGACCCCCTTCTTTTATACCCAAGACCAACCTCGATTGGTTGATCTGTGCAGAAGACATTGTCGATAAAGAGTTTGGCTAGGGTGGCACATCTGTTAAAAGATAACGAAGGTGTCCTAAGATGAGTTCAACGAGAATAGAAATCTTATGTGCAACAAAAAGGTAAAAGCTCATTTGATTTTGATTTTTAGTATAAATATGAACCATGAAAGTGTGGCCTATCGATCCTTTAGACTTTTGAAATTCTAAGCTAGAGGTGCTAGAAAAGTTACCATAGGGATAACTGGCTTATGGTAGCTAAGTGGTCATAGCGACATTGCTTTTTGATCCTTTAATGTTGGCTCTTCTTATCATTGTGAAGTAGAATTCATCGAGTGTTAGATTGTTCACCCACAAATAGGAAACGTGAGTTGGGTTTAAACCATCATGAGATAGGTTAGTTTTACCTTACTGATGGCAGTGTCACAATAGTAATTCAACCTAGTACAAGAGGAACCATTAATTTGCACAATTGGTCATCATGCTTGGTTAAGATGCTAATGGCATGAAGCTACCATTGTGTTGGATTATGACTGAACACCTCTAAGTCATAATCCAAGCTACAAGGAATACACGTGCTTGTCACTCAATTGCTAACCCATAGTAACAGCTCATGGCCTCTAAGGGCACATGTCGTAGGTGTAACCCCCACAGTAGACAAACTGAGAGGGCTTTCTTGGATCTCAATTCCTACTGAGTGGTAGGTAGAATCCTTTACAAATGACTTAAATATGTGATGGGATATTGTAAGTGGTAGACTAGCCTCGTTGCCATGATTCACTAAGATTTAACCCTTTGTCACTTTGATTCGTCCCTCCCCCTCCACACCCACTAAAGTCCTCTCACTTTATTTTTTTACATCGCACCCCTCTAGGGTTGGGGATGAATGGTGTTCTTCATTACAACCAATTCGGTAGGGTGATGACATCCACCCTCAAGCATCAAAGTAAACAACAACCAAATGCTTTGGTATTTGTTATAGGGATGGGTTCGCTCTTGGTGCAGGCACTTACATCAAACTTTGTCGACATACACTAGCCCCGGTGTGGGTTGTTACCTCAAACACCATCAATGGCATTTGGCCCTTGGTTGTTGTAGGCAACTACATCCAACACCATTAATAGATGTTAGCCCATTATGACCTTTAGAGTGGGATGTTGCCTTGGACACCATCGCCAAATGTCACCAGATGTTGCTTTGACCATCATCAGCATAAGTGGGCCTTTGGTATGGCATATGTATCATGACCCTCCCACCAAGGCACTTGTCTATCTCTCGATCGTCATAGGCACTAAATGATGCTCGGTGCATATGTCATAAGCTTTTGTTTTATGCCAAATTCCATCCAGTTGTGGATAAGGATTTGATTCTATCTACCTAACTTAGCCTATGAAACTCAAGTGCTCAATATAATTCTAGCTTGCCAAATATTGCACTGTAGTACTCCATCTTTTAGCAGCCCACAAATCTAATTCTCCTAAGACTGTGTTCAAGTATGCCCCCACCTAGGTCTGAGTATGTGCCTACACCTCAATCATCAGTGCTCGTACCTGGGTTTGAATGTGTTCTCGTGCATCATTCACTGATGCCTACACCTGGGCTTGGCTCAATTTTGCCAAACTTGAGCATCATACCTGAGTCTTTTGAGTCTTAATCACAGCCCATGTCATTGTTCTAAGCTAGTTTCCCATGACTTGGGTCCCATGACTTGGGCCTCTAATAGGCCTCATGGCCTGGTCCTCTTAACTGTTGGACCCTATCTTACTAGAAATAGAACTGCTCTTTGACTCGAAGAGAACTCTTGGGCCTAGACTAGCTTGTCAACCATGATAAATGCACATGCCTTGACCACCATCGAGACATGTTGGCTTTTAGTCTCAGCACATGCTTCAATAGCTATAGTCACATGTTGGCCCTCTATGTGGGCAGTTCCCTTGAACACCATAAGCACATGCTAGGCCACGCACCACGAGTAGGTATCCTAGGCTTAGGCCATGCACCATGTGCACCAAGATTGGGCAGTAGGTGCTTTTAGGCACATATTCATATATTTGTCATGCCAACACCATTTTAATGGCTTGTAATTCATATAAGCACTCACCAATGCCTGCACTTGGACTTGGCTCAATTTTACCAAGCTTGAACATCGTGCCTAAGCCTTTGGTGTCTTGATCACAACTAGTATCACTATTCTGGGCTAGTTCCCTTCGACTTGGGCTTCTAATAAGCCTCAGGCTTGATCCCCTTGGCTGTTAAACCCTATTTTGCTATAACTAGAATTACTCTTTGACTTGGAAAGAACTCCTGGGTCTAGTCCAGCTTGTAGACTGTGACACATGCACATGCCTTGACTATCATTGGGACATGTTGACCCTTGGTCTGGCACATGCTTTGACCACCATTAGCATATGTTAGCCTATTGTGCGAGCAGTTCCCTTGAACACCATTGGTAGATTGGGCTAGGCAACATGCACGGGATATCCTGGGCTCGGATCATGCACCATGTGCACCATAATTGGGCTATAAATTCATGCACACCATTTTTATGGCTCATAAATTTATATAACTATTCACCAATACTAGTACCTAGGCCTAGCTTAATTCTACTAAACTTGAATAGTATGCTTGAGCCTTTAGAGTCTTGATCACTACTCATATCATTGTTCTAGGCTAGTTCTTCATGATTCGAGCCCTTAATATGCCATAAAGCTCTGTCCCCCTAGCTGTTAAACCCTGTCCTGCTAGAGTTGGAACTATTCCTCGACTTGGAAAAAACTTTTGGGCTTAAAATAGCTTGCAGACTATGACACATACACATGTTTTAACTGCCATCAAGACATGTTGGCCTTTTATCTTAACACAAACTTTGACCACCATCAGCACATGCTGACTCTTTGTGCGGGTAGTTCCCTTGAACAACATTGACATATGTTGGGCCACGCACCAAGCACTAGCATCATAGGCTTGAGCTGCACATCATGGGCACCATGATTGTGCAGTAGCTGAGTTTAGGCACATCTTTATATTTTTGCCATGCCAATGCCATTTTTATTGCTTGTAAATTCATATAATGCTTACCAACACCCGCACCTGGACTTGGCTCAATTCTATCAAACTTGAACACTGTGCCTAAGTTACTAGAGTCTTGCTTGTACCATTATTTTAGGCTA
This sequence comes from Durio zibethinus, assembly GCF_002303985.1. Next base: position 13,729,104 of record NW_019168470.1, on the reverse strand, counting down.
GTTCCTAGCCACATGAACCTCTAGTACGTGTTCAAGCCTAGTCCCCTTAGCTATCTAATCTTATCCCACTAGAATTAGAACTACTTTTCGACTCGGAGAGAACTCCTGGGCCTAGACCAACTTGTAAACTATGACACATCCACATGTCTTGTCACCATCAAGACATGTTAGCCGTTGGTTTTGACACATGCTTTGACCACCATTAGCACATGTTGGCCTTTTGTGTGGGTAGTTACCTCAAACACGATTGGTACATGCTAGGTTATGCACTAAGCACGGGTATCATGGGCTTGAACTGTGCACCATGAACACCACGATCAGGTAGTAATTGGGTTTAGGCACATATTTATGCTTCTATCATGCCAATGCCTTTTTTATGGCTTGTAAATTTATGCTCACTAGTGCTTGCACTTAGACATAGCTCAATTCTGCTAAACCTAAACACCATGCCTGAGTCGTTGGAGTCTTGATCAATGCCCCTATGTCATGGTCAGGCCATGGTGTACATTGATCCTACCATGACTAACCCTAAGCTAAGTAATGGTCAAGGCCTTGTGGTCAAGGCAATGGTTTTAGAGTTGTGTACGAATAGTATAAGCTAAGAAACATGATGCTAATAGAGTATGTGGGCAGTGTAGGCCTTAGACCTAAAATGGGTAGATAAATGTAGGCCAGTGTGTAGCCTGTGTGTGGGTGCCTTGAAGCTTGGTAGTCAATTGGGTGTTGTCAATTGAAGACATGTGCATGTACCCTCTAATGGGTTAGTGGAGCAACAAGCAGAATTTAAAAATCATGGTAACCAAGAAGAAGGCCACTAGGCCCTGAGTTGGGTAAAGAAAGACCTTAAGATGGTTGGAGAGAAATGTGTCCTCATTTCAAACAATCTTATGGTTCCTGGTAGGATGGCTAAATAATCTCTTACACTTTTTATAGGGGGACAGTTGGTGTCAACTCTCTACCACCCCATTGGCTAGTGGGTTGAGGGGGCCTGACTAGTCTGAAGTAAGCTACTCCTAGGCACATATGGTGTCTGGGTAAGTGAGCATCGTTGGGTCATGAATGTGGCATGGTGTCTCCTTAAGTCATGATAAACCTAAGGATGATTAAGGCCAATGGGCCTCATATCACACCTTTACGTTAAACCATGAGGTTAGATAATAGCATTTGTTATGCCTTTTAGTTTCTCCTTATTAAGCTGGTTCGATTAGTAATCAAAGATTATAAGATGGTGTTTACGTAGAAGGGGCACTATCAAGCCTGGGGGATGAGTGGGCTAGCAGGAAGGCATGCTGCTAGACCATTGTAGCTAATCGATAAAGGTGTGTGTAGCTAGGGTAGCAGACCTAAGTTCCACGAGGTAGGATGAGCATGATGTTAAGTGTCCATCATGCGTGTAGGTAGCTTAGAATAAGGCTAAGGGCTGAGGCCCTAAGATGTGAGTTTTGTTGGATGAGATAAGCCAGGTATGGCTCCAAGCTGGCTACTGACTAGCATCTCTATTACGCCTTCAGGTTCTAGGCATGAGAGCTTGCGGATGATTCGAGCAGGCATGCTGTTAGGTTTTGACTACACTATAGTGAGATAAAATCATGAGAACCCGGGCTATGTGCCCTTATAAACAAAGTCGATCAGTGCTTAGGATCTTGATGCCTATGGGCAAAGATGGGTGCTCAGGGCCACCTTGAGATTTATGGACTAAGAATCATTATAACAGTTGGGTTCCTCCTTACTAAGTTTGGGAATGTTATGTAGGACCCTATGGGGTATGAGCCAAGAAAGGTTTATGAGTATATGGCTTGAAAGATTGGAAATGATCTATCCATGGAGAAATGGACTCGAGAAAGGTTGACCTCAACTAAAAGTAATCTTGGTGCCACACGGATGCATGGTTTGATCTAAGGAACGTGTGGCCTGCGACACCATACCATTATTCTATGCTAGTTTCCCATGACCTGGGCCTCTTATACAGTTCAAGGCTTGGTCTCCCTAGTTGTCAAACACTACTCTGCTAGAACTGAAACTGCTTGTTGACTCAAAGAGAACATCTAAGCTAGGACCAGCTTGTAGACCATGGCACATACACATGCCTCGACTGCCATTGAGACATGTTGGCCCTTGGTCTTGGCACATGCTTTAACCACCATCAACATATGCTGGCCCTTTGTGTAGGCAATTTCCTCAAACACTATCAGCCATATTGGGTTATGCACCAAGCATGGGTGTCCTAGGCCGGGTAGTGCACCATGTGCACCATGATTAGGTAGTAGGTGGGTTGAGACACATCTTCATTTTTTTCTATGTCAATGCTATTTTTATGGCTTGTAAATTCATATAATGCTTACCAATGCTTGCATCGGGCCTGGCTCAATTCTACCAAACCTAAACACTAGGCCTGAGCCTTTGGAGTCTTGATCACTACCCATACCACTATTTTGGGCTAGTTTCCCATGACCTGGACCTTTAGTATGCCTTAAGGCCAGGTCCCTCTAGCTGTTAGACTTTATGCCACTAAAACTAGAATTACTTCTTGACTCAAAAAGAACCTTTGGGCCTAGATCAACTTACGAGCCATGACATATGCACATGCATTGACTTTGTCCCTTTAGGATTAGAATACTCCTTGACTCAGAGAAAACACCTAGGCCTAGACTAGTTTGTGAACCATGATAGTTGCACATGTCTTAACCACCATTGAGACACATTGGCCATCAATGTGGCAGTTTTCTCAAATGTCATTAGCATATGTCAGGCAACGTATGATGCATGGGTGTCATGGGCCTGAACCGTGCACATGCACTCCATAATTAGATAGTAGGTGGGTTTAGGTACATCTTCATATTTTTGCCATGCCAATGTCATTTTTATGGCTTGTAAATTCATATAACAGTCCTCTAAGCCTTCATGTGAAGTTTTATGGGAAAATGACTTATTTTTTATTTTTCATAATTTTTAAAATTTTTCATGATTTGGGCATTTTTGAAATTTTTTTAGATAATGTTTTGGCCCTAAATTTGGTATACGTGATCCTTGTAATTTTATTGACGTCCATAAAAAAATTTAGCTAAAAAATCAAAGTGTAGAAGATTTTATAGTCTTTTGAAAAATGTATCCCCATTTTAGATACTTGAATGGCTACTGGCTATGAACCTATAAAAGCTTTTATGCTCTTTAAGGAGGTGTGAGTTGTCAAGGTCCCTCAGGGGATAAATGGCCAATATAAGGGCCAAAGACTAGCACCTATTGCACATTATTTGTATACACCCTCAGCCCCCTCCCCTAATCATCGAAACACCTAACGTTGCTGGTTAGGTACTTTGGTGATGCTTTGATGATGGTATTCTAGGCAAAAAAATGTGGGACTAGTGCATGCTCTAGCCTAACATGTGCACTATGGCCTAGAATCGAACTTCAGTTAAGACTTTGACCATCATCGACATAAGCTAGCCTTTGTTACAAGCACCTATCTTGACCACCATCGGCATAAGCTAGCTTTGGTATGGGCACTTGTCTTGACCACCATCGACACATGCTGGCCCTTGATGCGGGCACATATTGGCCCTTACTATAGGCATATGCCTCAATCAACACCAATAAAGGATGGCCTTTGGTGCAAGTAGTTTGCTCAAACACCATTGGCACATGCTAGGCCTTAGTTCGGGCACATGCTGGGCCTTGGTTCAAGCACATGCCTTAACCATCATCAGCACTTATAGACACTTGGTGCGAGATATGCTTGTTTGAAAAAGTGTCTCCATTTCAAACACTTTAATGTCTACTACTAGCATATCTGTAAAGTCTCTTATGCTCTTTAGGGGGTGGTTGTCTGACCCTCCTCTCCTTTCATGGGGCAGTAGGTGTTCGTGATGGGCCTATCATTGTGTACATCTACAACAATGTCCTTATAGCAAAATCTAGGCTGTGAATGCCTTATGGCCATGTTGTCCAGCAACTAGTTAGTTCGATGACTTGTAAGCACCCATAGCTTTGACCAATTGGTGTGTATATAGAAAAATGGCTCAGTTGTGTTGAGCTCAAGCTTCTACTTATGGTAGATGCTACCCCAAACCCTAGACTAAGTCCCTAAATTGGGTAATTAATTTTTGAGGTGGTGCAAGTAAAAGCTATGGTCCAAGCTTGGTCTGGCCAAGTCTCTCGAGTATTTGGTAGTTTTGTGTTCCCTTCTCATTGACCATAAAAATGCCTTTTCCTAGCCAAGCTCATACAAGTGTCATGAACCATGCACAAGTCCTAGACCAAGAGGGTTGTATGATAGGATTTGCTCAAGATGATATAGGTGAAAAACTAGGAAGGATCAAAATCAGGGCCTTAAAAACACATACATTACCCAAGTGTATGGGCTAATGTTAAGGTTAGAGTGCAGGAGTACACTTGAGGTGAGATGAATGGAGCCATAAATGAAGACTACTCAATGGAGTGTTTTAGAAAGCCTTAGGATGTGATAAGGGCAATTGGGCATAGAAAGGCCTAAAACTACTTAGAGACAAGCCAGATGAGTGGGCATAGAAGCTTTTAGATCAACCTAGAAACAAGCGAGGCACGTTGAAATAGAAGAATCTAGAAAAGCTTGGAGGCAGGCCAAGTAGATGGGCACTGAAGGTTCTAAAAGGGCTAGGTGTGGGTACAGTGATAGGGATTGTAACACTTAGATGAAAAGGCCTCTAAAAGACCCTAGCTGTAGGTAGAGTGGCACCCAGATGGAAAAGGCTCTAGAACTTACTAGTTATAGATGGTCAAAAAAAGTGCCTGAACTCTTCTAGACTTAATGGCTTAATAGAGAACCTAAAACTAGCATATCTTTAAAAAAGCCTTAGCCAACCTTGTTACAGCTTGAGCATGCTAGAACTGTCTAGAAGGCCCTTAATGGCCATATACTTGGATTCATTGTAACCATAAGTACCAAGGGTTCTCAAGTATAAATAAGAAAGCCTTTCCTTTATTTGTACATAAGTAATAACCAGGTGACAACATAAAGAAGCAAGAGTGTGAAGCAATAAGGACTTAGGCCTTGAGAGCTTTTGTAAAGAACACTTAAGGACCATGTTCCAATAGCAAGTGTACATACCACACCAAGTAAATAAACTACTCTTGTCTTAACCACTTCCTTCTTAGCTTTCTCTTAAACTCCTAAAAGGTTAGTCAAGTTCCAGCACAAGTGCATAGCACAGAGTTAGTTTAAAGGTTGACTTAGGCATACAGATGGTGGTTTTTTACCTATGGCCATACGGCAACTAGGTTTAAGCTCTTGGCCTGTGACACATGTAGTTGATGCTGCCTAAGAACCAAGGAATATGTTCTTGAATTGGGCAACATCCCCTTGAGGTAGTGATAATAGAGTTTATGTGTGTGGTCTTAGCTAGACCAAACATCAAGGGTGTCATGCCATTGTTACCTATTGGATAGTAAAGGCAGTCTCATGGCCCTTGCTTGTGTTTTTCCCATGCCAAGCAATTATGGTATGTCCTCATACGTCAATTTCTCCACTCACTCATCAAGTAATTGATTGAGTGGGTTATAGACCGACGTGCATGGATGTTGCCAATGAGTGGTGCTATGATTGTGTGTATTGGTAAACTTCATGCTTGATGCATCAAACTATAGACCCTTCATCCTTTTTAATCTCTCTCCATGTGGTTATTGTACCTTAGGGGCACAATCAGGATCCTGTGTTGCATTGCTAAATCAATGGAAATAAGATATTTTTGCCATCCTTCTTCCATCTTATGTTTTTAAGGGCTACGAGTCGAACCTCAATTGTTCCTTGTATCCAAAGTGTGCCAACTAAACCTTCGTGGCTGTATTGGTGCACTAGTGTTTGATTGTGCTTTCAGATGCAAAATGTTTTATGGGCATAGTTTCTTGGCCTTTGTTTGTTCGATGTTATGCACTTTACATGCTCGACACATATGATGCTTGTGCTTTGTGTTGGCTATCTCTACCACTCAGTTGATGTGTTAAGGCCTATGTGGTGCCAACATTCTAAAAGAATGCTACCTGGTTGATCCTACTAGTAGTCATACGCTTGTCTCAAAGATTAAGCCATTCATGCATAAGTATGAACTAATTCAGACTGTGAAACTATGAATGGCTCATTAAATCAATTATAAATTATTTGATGGTATCTACTACTTGGATAATTGTAGTAATTCTAGAGCTAATACATGTAACAAACCCTAACGTTTGGAAGGGATGCATTTATTTGATAAATGGTTAACCTAGGCTTTGCCCATTGCTCTAATGATTCATGAAACTTGACGGATTAGACAACTTTGTGCCAATGATGCATCATTCAAATTTTTATCTTATCAAATTTTGATGGTAGGATAGTGGCCTACTATGGTGGTGACAAGTGATGGAGAATTAGGATTTGATTATGAAGAGAGAGCCTAAGAAATGGCTACCACATCCAAGGTAGTAAGCACGCAAATTACTCAATCTTGACATGGAGAGGTAATGATAATATATAACAATATTGGACTCTATGAATTTAGTGATTGGAATGAGTACAATCTAAATCCTTTAACAAGGATCCATTGAAGGGCAAGTCTAGTGCCCGTAGCCATGGTAATTCTAGCTCTAATAGCATATATTTAAGTTTTTGTAGTTAAAAAATTCATAGTTGGAACCAGGGTTAGGTCATCTAGTCTACCAGCGATGTGCTCTTGGCCTTAACTAGCTGGGTCATTCCTCTAGTGCTATTACTTTGAAGAAATTAGAGTTCTTAAAGCAGGCCTTTGCTTATATACATTAGCATAGGATAACATTATAGGATTTTAATCCTATTGTGTTGGCCTTCGAGATCGGAATAATGATTAATAAAGATAGTTAAGGGAATTTGTATTTCATAGTCAGAGGTGAAATTCTTGGATTTATGAAATGAACAACTATGAAAGCATTTGCCAAGTATGCTTTAGTAATCAAGAATGAAAGTTGGAAGCTCAAAGACGATCAGATACCATCCCATTCTCAACCTTAAATAATGCCAACCAGGGATAGACGGATGTTGCTTTTAGGACTCCATCGATTGGCACTTTTTAAGAAATCAAAGTTTGGGTTCCGAGGGGAGTTTCATCTCATGGTTGAAACTTAAAGGAATTGATAGAAGGGCACCATCAGAAGTGGAGCTTATAGTTTAATTTGACTCAGCATGGGAAAACTTACCAAGTCCAGACATAGCCAGGATTGATAGACTGAGAGCTCTTTCTTGATTTGAAAGCTTGTGGTGCATGGCCATTCTTAGTTGATGGAGTGAATTGTCTGGTTAATTTCATTAACGAATAAGAACTTAGCCTACTAACTAGCTACATAGAGGTGATCCTTCATGGCTAGCTTCTTAGAGGGACCATGGTAGCTTAGGATAAGGAAGTTTTAGGCAATAATAGGTTTGTGATGCCTTTAGATTTTTTGGGCCTCACACACCCTACACCGATGTATTCAATGAGTTTATAGCCTTGGCCAACAAGCACGAGTAATATTTGAAATTTCATCATGATAGGGATAGGTCATTGCAATTATTCATCTTCAATGAGTAATTTCATCTTCGTAAGCACGAGTCATCAGCTCACATTGACTATGTCTCTGCCTTTTGTACATATTGCCCATCCCTCTTATCGATTAAATGGTCTAGTGAAGTGTTCAAATCATGTTGACATGGACGGTTTGCTACACACAACATTGTAAGAAGTCCTTTGAACCTTATCATTTAGAGGAAAAGAAAGTCATAACAAGGTTTTTATAGGTGAACTTATGGAAGGATCATTGTCAAAACCCACTCAACGAATAACACGCAAATGTGTTAATGAAACATTGAGGGAGGCTCCGTGCCTCAAGCTCTTTTTAACCTCAGGTGGGTGCGACGGTCATTTCATTCTGCCTCATAAGAGAGCAAAACAATTTGTGTGATCGCCTATAGTTGAATAACAAACCCTCAACACAAATCATGCCAAGAAAGTGAAATGAAAAAGAGAAAGTGTGCCATCACCATCCCATTCGTGGTGCATGCACAGGTGCATCATGACTTATTTTTTCATGAAAAACCAAAATGACTCTTGGCAACTGATATATTAGCTCTCGCATCGATGAAGAATGTAATGACATATGATACTTAGTTTGAATTGCAGAATACCATAAACCATTAAGTATTTGAATGTAAGTTGAGCCCTAAGCCATTAGGCCAAGGGCATGCCTACTTAGGTGTCATGGATTGTTGCCCTTTGCAACCCCTCACCCATCAGTCTCCAGTGAGGGGGCAGAATATGGCTTTTCATGATCTCATCAGTCATGGTTGGCCTAAAAGTGAGTCCCTAACAATGATAACATCGTGACCGTCAGTGGTAAAGCTCCCAATATGCCTCATTTTTGGTGTGATGCATGCTCGTTGTCCATCTGGACCCCTTGCATTGCTCGATCGATGCTCACATCATGACCTCAAATTAGGTAAGATTACCCACTAAGTTTAAGCATATCAATAAGCAAAGGAAAAGAAACTTACTAGGATTCCCCTAGTAAGGTGAGTGAATTAAGAAGAGCCCAACTTAAGAATCTAGTGCCTTTGGCATCCGAATTATAGTTTGGAGAAGCGTCTTTAGTGGCAAATTGGGCCTAAGTCCCCTAGAAAGGGTTGCCGAGACGGTGAGAGCCCTGTTGTGGCTGGAACCTCTCTGGCAACTACAGGGGTTTAGGTCTTTAGTGACATTTTTTATCATTTAGTGATGTTTATAAACGCCACTAAAAGATTTGCAATGTTTGCAAAAAATGCCACTAAGAGTGTCGGCTATACACATGTCGGGGAAAATAATGGCATTTTTTATAAAATGCTGCTATTTTGGCGGTGTTTATATATAGAAAATGTTACTTATTTAGTGGCGTTTGTATCAGAAAAATGTCGCTAATATGGTGGTGTTTATATCATAAGACGTCACTAAATTAGCAGCGTTTGTCAGGACAAATGCCTCTAAATTAGCGACGTTTTTTAATAAGAACCCTGCTACTTTTAGTGTCATTTTATGGTACAAACGCCACTAAATTTAGAATTTAGTGGCATTTTTGAACACGAACGCTGTGAAATTAAGAAATTTACTTTTTTTTTAAATTTCTTTTAATATTTATTATTTTCATTAACAAAAAAAGTTAAAAGAAATAAAAATGAACTTAAATTCAAAAATTGAAATTAATAAATACTTAATTCACGTTCAAATATGCATGTAATTAACAAAAAGTTTAATAATTAGTATACAAACATCGCTAATTTAGTGACATTTTTTTTATAAGAACACTACTACTTTTAGTGGCGTTTTATGGTATAAATGCCACTAAATTTAGAATTTAGTGGCATTTTTGAACATGAACGCTGTGAAATTAAGAAATTTACTTTTTTTAAAAAAATTATTTTAATATTTATTATTTTCATTAACAAAAAAAGTTAAAAGAAATAAAAATGAACTTAAAGTCAGAAATTGAAATTAATAAATACTTAATTCATGTTCAAATATACATGTAATTAACACAAAGTTTAATAATTAGTATACAAACATCGCTAATTTAGTGGTATTTTTTTATAACACTACTACTTTTAGTGGTGTTTTATGGTATAAATGCCACTAAATTTAGAATTTAGTGGCATTCTTGAACACGAATGCCGCGAAATTAAGAAATTTATTTTTTTAAAAAAAAATTCTTTAAATGTTTATTATTTTTATTAACAAAAAATGTTAAAAGAAATGAAACAAACTTAAATTTAGAAATTGAAATTAATAAATACTTAATTCACGTTAAAATATACATATAATTAACACAAATTTTAATAATTAGTATAATAACATTCAAATTTTTTGTACATTAACCAAAACATTTAAAATGTATGAAATTGATGACTGCATAGATTTGAAAGATTGCCATTTGATGAAGAAAATTTTTCACCTTGGTCACTAGCTTGCTCAAGAACCTACTGAATAATATCATACAAGTTTTAACACTTAATAATAAGCTATTTTTTATATTAAAATATATAAATATTTACTAAATATAATACCTGAGTTGGTGGAACACCGAGATTAGTTCTTGGAAATTATTGTTGCACAAAATTTATAAGATGATCGAATCAATCATGCAACTACTAAAATTTTGCATGCTTTTGGTCCATTCTAGCACATTTTTCTTTAATTTTGGCACGTTCCTGTTATCTTTCCTTCCATTTGCTGGAAATGTTGTTGCATAGTTTGCAACTCGTCTTTCAATATGGAAATGTCTTATGAAGAGTAGCTTGCTAAGAATGTACATTGCTGAGAGTTACATCCATAGTAGGTAGATGGTGTTGGACCCAATCCAAGGCCTCAGACTCGCCCATGCCTTTCTTTTCTAGCAACTTCTGTGAAAATCTGATTTTCCAATTCTTGCATGTTGATAGAACCATCAGATGCTACTTCAATCTCAGCAGCCATTTTCGCTTTCACTTTCTCCTGTAAATTAATCAAATAAAACTATCAAGTTTAACGATTAATTTAGAATATGTTAAAAAGAGTAAATATTTACTTTTTATTAAAATAGATGTTATAAATTACCATAATTTCTTGTGTTTCAACATTTAGGTAAGAGTCATCTTTTTTTGTGTGTGTTAAGCAAAAAAGTTCTACATGTCCAATTTTGCCACCCATCTCAATCTCTTATATAAAAATATATGTTATTGTTAAATACATATCAATTGCAACTTATTCATGCATATCAAGCTTGTCAATCAAGTTCAAAATTTCAAATAAGTTTAATATCATGTATTTAATCTATCAAAATTGTTAAAATAGAAATATAAATATAAAATTATATTTTGACCCTTTAACAATACAAAAGTCTTAAACAAATGTAAATAATAAAAGCATTTTGGCCTTTCACACATATCGATAATGGAAACCAAATTCAATTATTTGGATGAGTTTAATATCATAGATTGAAGCCATCCAAATTGTTAAAAGCCATCAAGAAGTTTAATTTGTATTTTTGCCTTTAAAAGGCAAAAATAGTCCCAAATAGATGTAAACGACAATTTTTTCACACATATTAACCATAGAAACCAAGTTCAATCATTCAAACAAGTTTAATATCATGTATTAAAGCTATTCAAATTGTTAAAATAGAACAATAACAACAATTTTGTATTTTTACCTATTAACGACACAAAAAGTCCTAAAAAAGACATAAACAATAACTTTTTCATACATATCAATCATGGAAACTAAGTTCAATACTTTGGATAAGTTTAATATCATGTATTGAAACTATTAAAACTATTAAAACAGAACAACAATTGTTAATTTGCATTTTTACCTTTTAACGGCACAAAAACTTCATTCATTTGAATAAGCTTAAAATCATAAACTTACTATTTCTTTTTGCTTTCTTGCAAAACTTTTTGATCCACTTGTGTGGCTATGTTTTTGTTGCTTTCTGCTACCAATCCCGATCTGTTCTCTTTCTTGTCGTAAAAAATAATTGTGTATATGGTAGAAATACAAATATTACCAACTTAAAGGATAAAACAATTTTATTATTTAAAACTAATATTAAAAGTTATAAATTAGTACCTCCAATTTTCTTGAGAACCAAAATCTAACTAATTGTTCATATTGCCACCTAATCACATTATGAGATAGATTTTCCATTGTGGCTCTATAGTAGTATTTCGATCGAAATACTTATTCTTCAAATTATGCTTATAGTCTTTCCATTTCTTTCCCAATGACTTAAGCACAAATGAAGTTGGTATTTCAAGTACAAATTTTGACTGTAATAATACAATAAGAAAAGTTTGAATCAATAAACTAATTGCAAAATAATTATATTTTTATATGTAATTAGTTATACTAATACCTCAATAAAAGTTTAAAGCATTAGCCTTAACTTCTATTGGAATTGTATGCCATGTTTCATAATGAATAGGCAATTTCATTCCATTACAGGCCATCATGCCTAGAAATCTAGCAATAGTTGAACCTCTTCACCAATTGGTTGCCTATCAAAGTTTGTAGACACTACATACACTTTTTTAGAGGTAGTGCAGATAATTCCTTTAAAGTTGTCTGGCCTCTGGTCCTCTGTTGACCATTGTTATCAATTGTAAAAAAATAAAAAATCAATTTGTAAAATGCCAATACTTTAATCATTATAATCAAATTCTACATATAGGGTATACGATATCTGCATTCAAATTTGAAGCAGAATCAATTGATAGGATACTATGTAAACCTAGTCTTTCCATATTGCCAAATCCAATAGCAATTGAAGGTTAAAAGTGACTAAGTTAGAACTGATAGTACGTTCATTCCTCTTCAAAGGATTCAATCCATAGCCACTATCAACAGGTGCTGCGGATGGTTCTGAACTAATATCTCAGATATGTATTCCTTTCAATCAACTCCTCTGTAATGTAGCTTACCTACATCATAAAAGCGAATATATAAAAGATCTTAGTTTAGAACATATATAAAGACATTGAGAAGTTAAGAAATCATAACCAACAATATATAAAGAACATATCGATTTAATTAAATCAAAAGATAATATATGATTTACAATACAATAAATATACAATAGCGAATGTGACATTAATTACATGCAAACATTTATTACATTACGTCTTAAACACTCGAATTACAAAATATAGATGATCTATCATGGTTCATAAATGTTTTCATTAACATCTTTGTGAACCCACTGAGCAGAGGTACTGGAGATATTCTCATCCAAGTTTTGTTTAGCAAAAGGATAGCCTTCAGTTCCATGTTCAACATCATCTTTGGTATCTAACTCCATATCAAATAAGTCCTAGGTGTGTTTCAAAGAAAAACAAACTAACCCAATTTTGTGGGGTCTTCAGAATAAAAAACTTATTTGACTTGAGATGAAAAAACATATGGTTCATTGATGAGCTATTGTCCAACGTGAATTAATTGAAAAAAATTCACAAGTGTAAATCTAAACTAATCTTTCTTAATACCCTTCATATTATTCACAAAATCCTAATCACATCGAAATAAGACAACTTTCCACTTGCCATAATAATCCAACTTAATGATGTCAATAATCACACCATAATCGTCAACATTTCCCTCTAAAGGGTTTGTGTCCCTAGCACTAGCATAGTTAGTAGTTGATGAAGTAACAACAACTCCTGAATTTTGTGTACTTCTAAATCTCTCACGAGATTTAATGTGAAATGTATCATTTCACAATCCTATTCGGACCTTGTGAAAGACACTTCACCTCTTCACTAACAAGCCTTCCACTCCAAACGTATAAATGTGGAATAAATATATATATGTTATTAATGCTAGTTATACCATAAGCATTCTATGTATATTTCTCATAATGGGAAGTATGGCATTACTTACAGTTGCTTCTAACCATTCATGAAAGTTTTCAACAAACAACTTATTAAGCTCTCGAGGGTTTGATCGTCAATAATGTGCATAAGCTCTCAAATTATTTCTATGCTCACTACAAAGCATCATGATAAAGTATTAATAATAACAAAAAATACAATAAATTATGCTTAGTGGAAGGAATTATTTCCTTGCAAAAAACTTACGTGTGAAGCCAATTCAATTGAGTTAGATGGGAAAGAACATATCGATGTGCTTGTGCCCAAGATTTATCATCTAACTCCATCATTTTAGCTTTACCTATTGGTTGCCCAAAACTTTCAAAAAGATAACTATAGGCAAAGTCAATATGCTGCATACCAACACTTCTCGATGGTCTATTAAATCTCGTTTCAACATCTTTCAAATAATGAGAACAAAATATCATACTCTCTTTTGCTTAATATCCTTCAACAATAGAACCTTTCGGATAGCGTTTGTTGCGACAATAAGACTTTACCTCTCCAAAAACCTATGGCATAAAACATTTGTCATATATCTTTTTAAGTAGAGTGATATGATCAACACTAACAACCTAATCAAGCTATTAACAAATAATACCTTTTGATAGAATACATCCATCGATAATAAATCGATCCATTGACTTTTGCTTCATATGGAAGGTGGATAACTAAATGCATCATAATAGTGAAAAAGTTTGGAGGGAAAATATTCTCTAAATGGCATAAAGTAATCGCGACTCAATCTTTAAGTTTGTCAAGCTCTTCCATATTCAGACATTTCCCATATAGAGCTTTAAATATGTTACTCAATTCCATTACCAGAGAAGTGACTTGCTTTGACATTGATGAACGTAAAGCAATGGGAAGTAAGTCTTGCATCAAAATGTGATAATCATGTGACTCCAATCAAGAAAGTTTTCACTCTTTTAGATTCACACATCTTGATATATTTCATGCATAGCCATCCGAAACTTTCACTTTTTTCAAAACCTTGCAAAACATATCTTTCTCAGCTTTAGAAATCCAAAAACAAGTAGAAGGCAATTGATATTTGCCATTAGGAAGCAACTTCGAATGAAAGTCAAGGTGAATCGTCATATCAACTAAGTCAAGCCAACTCTTTAAGTCATCCTTTGATTTTTTATTCACATTGAGAATTGTCTTGATAAAATTTTCTCAAACATTCTTCTCTATGTGCATCAAATCAAGGTTATGATGTAATAAATTATATTCCCAATAAGGTAATTAAAAAAAGATACTTCTTTTTTTTTTGTAACTCAGACTCATTAGGGTCATTTTTTTCATCATCCTCCTCATCACTTTAAACATCAAGATCACCAACTTGAGTATCAGTATAACCAACTTACATAATATGAGGCCAGACACCTTCAAAGATGTCCTTCACTCTTTTCCTTGATAGAGTCCTTTTTCTATAAGTGAAATTGATATCTTTTGACTTTGACAAGATATTAGACTGACTAGTTGGTAAAGATGATCTCTTTAACTCTTTAGTTCAATCAAAAAGATGTTTTTGAAATCTAAATTAATGATTATGATCTAACCATCAATGATGTGCCATATAATAGAACTTCCTACCATTAGGTAACCACTTTGAACATGTCTACGTAGCACAACATGGACAAGCATAACGACCTTTTGTGCTTCAACCAGATAAATTTACATAAGTAGGAAAATCATTGATAGTCCATAATAAAGCAACACGCATATTGAAGTTTTCTTTTTTTAGTGCATCATAGGTCTTAACTCCTTCTCATAATTACTTGAACTCTTTAATAAGAGGTTGTAAGTAGATGTCTATATCATTACCTGAACCTTTTTCCCTAAGAATTATCATAGACAAGATAAATGACTATTGCTTCATGGCAATCCATGGTGGCAAATTGTACAAAATCAATACAACTGGATAAGTACTATAAAAAGTACTCATCATTTTAAATGGGTTGAATCCATCAGATGTTAGTCTAAGCATAATATTTTGAGGATCAGATGCAAAGTTTGGAAACCTTAAATAAAATTATTTTCATGCCAAAGAATCTGTAGGATGCCTTAATGATCCATCATCCATCAACTTCTCATGATGCCACCTCATTGAATCTACAATTTTGGAAGACATAAAAAGTCATTAAAGTCTTGGTATTAATGAAAAATAGCATAAAACCTTTACAGGCTTTTTTTTTGCATAGACCTCATCACCATCCTTGTTGAACCTTTCATTGGGATTTTTGTCCACGCAATGAGAAATACCACACAAATGATAAACATTTTTTATTTTTTTTATCACCCAAATACAATATGCAATCATTGGGACAACTATGAATTTTCTCATATCCGAGATCAAAATCTTTGATCATCTTTTTTTATTCCTTACAAGATTCAAGGATTTTTGCAAAAAGAAATATTTCTTGCATAAACTCTAATAATAAAGTCAAAGAGTTTCCCATCCATCCACATAAGCATTTCAAGTGAAAAAGACGAATACAAAAAGATAACCTTGAATGCTTTGATCCCTCATAAAGTTTTTCATTCATATCCTCAAGCAACCTATAAAACTTTGATGTTTCTTGTCTAGGTTGTTGGTCACCTACACCTATCCCATGTTCACCAAATTTATTCATTTCAACATTAAACTGATTAAATCCATCATTTTGGAGAGACAGATTATGAAAATGTTGGTTATGAATTTTAAAAGCATCTCACAACATGCCTTCAATGTCATATGCTATAAAAGGATCATGTTGATGTTGAGGAGCCCTTGAAATTTAAGAAACTCTAGTGGAAGACCTTGACGATATAGACTCTTCATGAAAATATCAATTAACATATCCCAAGATAAATCCAATACAAATTAAATGTTCAAAAACAACTTCACGCATTTGCCAATCGATATTAGCACACTTCACACATGGGCATAATATCATATTATCTTCACTTGTATTCTCAAATGCTAAATTAAGAAAATTTTCCCCTCCATCTTTGTACTCTTGACTTAATCTTGACTTTTGCATCCAACTCTTATCCATTTGGTACTTGCTACATTATCAGACCAAATTTATATAAATAATTTATATGAAAACAAACCTGTAAAATACTTAAGTTTACTACGTTTTAAACCAAAAATAATAACAAGACCAATACTTACAAAAGATTAAAACTCCTTATCATGAAGTATTTTCTCAGCTACCTGATATTAAGCATTTAAAACTTTATTGCTAACCTAGGCATTACCCCAGAGTATTTGTAGTTGGGGTTGAAATAAGGTAAAACTGGTTCAGAGGAAACCCAAAAAAAAAAAATGAAAATGAAAGGGAAAGGGAAGTGGATGATGGGCTCGAAATGGGTATTTGAGAAAGATGGGTTTTGGAGAAAAATTTTAAACTAAAAAGAATATTGCAAATTGTAAAAGCTGAAGGAATAGTAGAATAAGGAAAAGGCTAAAGTAAATAACTAAGGAATAGTCAAAATAGGGTTCTAAAAGATAAAGCTTGAATACTAAAAGCTGAAGGAAAGGGAAAGTAAATTATAATTGTCTAGAAATAAAAATAGTAGATTAATGAAGATGAAGTTTAAAGTTAGGGATTGGATGTGCTAAGTTTGGGGATAATTTTATTGGAGTTTGTAAGACACATACATATACATCGACAAATAGAGGTGTTTTCAACAAACAAATGCCTTCAATAATCTTTGTAAAATTATTTTGGGATTATTAAAGGCATTTTTTAGTAAAAACCCTTCAATAATATTTTATTAAAGGTATTTTTGGCAAAAAATGCCTTCATTTATTTTTTTATCAATGAAGGCGATTTTCTACCAAAAATGCCTTTGATGCTTGTCATAAATTTTGACTAGGAGATTATTACAAGCATTTTTTACTACAAAATACCTTCACTAATTCTCTTAAATTTTTAATAGCTTATTTATTGAAGGCATTTTTTGCATAATACGCCTTCAATAATCCCTTAAATTTTAACTAGATAATTTTTGAAAGTGTTTTTTTGTATAAAAATCCTTAAATAATCTCATCTTCAATATTTTTTAAAGAAATTATTAGAGGCATTTTTTTTTATAAAATGCCTTTAATAATCCTCGTAATATTTTTAGACAAGATTATTGAAGGTATTTTTGGCATAAAATGCCTTAAATAAACAAGGTATTGAAAAAATGGACTAGATTATTAAAGGTATTTTCTAAAAAAAAAAAAGCCTTCAATAATTTACTTTTAAAAACTTTTTTGGATTATTAAAGGTGTCTTTTAGTAAAAACGCCTTCAATAATCTCATAATAAAATTTTAAGGGTTTATTGAAGGTGTTTTTGACTACAAATGCCTTCACTAATTCCCTCAAATTTTTTGAAAGAATTTATTGAAGGTATTTTTTGCATAATATGCTTTCAATATTCCCTTTCATTTTTATCAGAAGAATATCAGTGAAGGCTTATTTCTACCAAAAATGCCTTCAATAATCCACTGAAAGTTTTTAAAAGAATTTATTGAAGGTATTTTTTGCATAATATGCCTTCAATAAATCCCTTCCATTTTTATTAGGGGAATATTAGTGAATGTTGATTTCTACCAAAAATGCCTTCAATAATCCACTAAAAATTCTTAAAGGAATTTATTAAAGGCATTTTTTGCATAATAAATCTTAAATAATCCCCTTAAATTTTAACGAGGAGATTTTTAAAGGTGTTTTTGACTAACAACGCCTTTAATAATCTCCTCTTCAAAATTTTAAAAAGAAATCATTTGAGGCATTTTGTTTATAAAACGCCTTTAATAATCTTCGTAATATTTTTGGATAGGATTATTGAAGGTGTTTTTAGCATAAAAGGCAATTAATAAGAAAGGTATTGAAAAAATGGATTGGATTATTGAAAGCATTTTTACTACAAGATGCCTTTAATAATCCAAAAAAAATTTAAAAAGTAAATTATTGAAGGCAATTTTTTTTTTTTTACAAAATGCCTTCAATAATTTGGTCCACTTTTCAATACCTTGTTTATTGAAGGCGTTTTCTAAAAAAATGCCTTTAATATTTTCTTTTTAAAAATTTTTTGGGAGTATTAAAGGCATCTTTTAGTAAAAACGCCTTCAATAAGCTCATGTCAAATTTTAAAAGGATTATTGAAGGCATTTTTGGCAAAAAAACACCTTCACTTATAATTTTTATATTAATTCCCCTATCTTGAACTTCGGAATCACAAATTGCTATCATAGAGAATGATTAAAAGCTACATTAATCAACCAAACCAAACCCCCTAAACACTTTTAGTTTGACTTTTGGTTTCTTTATCTCTATCGTCGCTACCAACCTTCAATAACTCAATGCCGCACACTTTTTATTTATCGATATGTCCTTATTTTATTTATTTATGGTATTATTTATATTCTTCGATAGAGGTATTTTTTTCAATTCCTTACTATTTATATCTACATATATAATTTTATTCATCTCACCGTAACCTTTGTCATCCAAGCACCTTTCATTGCATGTATAGTGTTTCTGTGTAGTTTGGTTTAAATATTGTGGTTTGCTGAATGGTATTGTATGATATTGTTTTGCTTAATGGCATTGTATGGCATTGGTTTGTTGAATGGCTTTTTTGAATACATTATTGATCGGTTTGTTGAATGGTGTTTTTGTAGTACGATATTGATTGTATTTTATTACGTACAGTGTGAAATTTAGACAAATAGTTTAGTGTATTTCATATAATTATGATCAAAATCACAGGTATTACGGACTCCAAACAATATACTTCTTTTACTAAACATGCATAATACACATTTGTAGGCCAAAAAAAAAAGAGGAAGGGGATGAAATAAATAGATTAAAGTGAGTGACCTAAAAATTCATGTAGACTTTAATCAAAGTGGGCAGCTTATGTCTAATAGAGTTGCCAAGTTGGCTACTCATATTGGTGCAGTCGTCTGTAGTAACATTTCAATTATGTACCATAATTGGCATTGAGTTCCTGATGATCTAAAGAATGGTATATGGGACTTGGTTGTGGTATGCTTATTCAACTATTTCATAAAATTTGTTAAATAATTATTTAATTGAAATTCAATGTGTTCATACTAATTGGGTTAAATTATTTAGGAATGGTTCGATGTCCCAATTCAGTGTAAAAAGCTTGTGTTGCAATCTGCTAAAAAAGCATTCAGAGATTTTAAAAGCAAATTGACAACCCAATATATTTTACTGCTCATTGATCAAGGTGATGTTTTAGCTGTTCCACCAACATCATATGCAAATGTTATAAGTGTTTAAGATTTAAGAAATTTTGTTCGAGATAGACTATCAGAAGATTTCTCAGTATGCAAACCCATTACAAAAAAAATTATTTATAAGATTTTATGCAATATATTTGATATCTTCATATGTGATTTACATAATTTCTTTCTTTTGTAGAAAATCAAAGAAAACTAAAAGAACATTCAGGCCAAACAAATATATCACCATCGGAAAGTGAGAAAGGGATATGCAAATGTCAAGTATGAGTTTGTAAGTATTCGTACACTTGTTTTATACTCATAAATGAATATTTATGAACATTCATTTCATAAATTTTGATTCTTATATTAAGGTAATTTATTATGAATTAATGAGCTCTGGCACTGAAGTTTCCAGATGAGATGTCTAGAAATAAGGACATCTAAGGAAGGATGAATCCTTTGTAGATGAAGCAACCAAAAATTGGTTAAAAAGATTGTATATAGAACTGCTCATTAAATCATGTATGATTGGCATTATGGTTGTATGCATGACTCTATACTAGCTTGTATAGATTTGTTATTATAGCCTATCTTATTATTGTCTTTCAAGATGATTATGCTATCAAAGTTAAATCTAGTGAACTGGAAGCCTAGTATGGTGAAGATCTATTGTATTTAGCATTAGGAGCTAAAGAAAGGCATGGTCAAGTTCATGGGGTTGGTAAATTTGTGTTGCCATCAAAGTTTTTTAATAATCAACCCAAAACCTCTTGAATGACAAATGCACAATATAAAGCAATCATTGAGCAACAACAGCAATGACTTGATGACTAGGAGCAATGCCTCAATGACCAATAGTAAAGACTCACTGTTTTGGAGGCCATGTTGGCAGCAATGTAGCAGAGCATGCTTGTAGGCCAATCGGATAGCATCATCCACCTAGGATAAGCTTCCATTACAAGTTAGAGAGGGAACCCAACCTCCGCTACTAGCCATTAAGTATGATTTTGTTTATAAGTTTAATATTTATTTGTTTATTATATTTATTGATTTGGTTTTAATACTTATATTTCATTATATATTATAACAAGATGTTGGGACTAATTATTCACTTGATCATTTATTCAAAGAAAACTACATAACCATTAAGTCTGAGGATGGGTTATTTGATAAACCATCATTTTCTTACATTGGTGTGGATAAGGTTAAAGAATTTTGTGAACTAGATGAAATATTAGCTATTGATATTGTTGTTTATATGAGGTTAGCTTATAAATACAAATATGCAAACTTAATATGTATTAATCTATATTACAGTATATTACTAACTAGTATTATTGATTGTTATCATGCAACTTCCTATATAGAGAGGTCAAGGCGAGGCAAACAACCTACATATTTAGATTTGTTGACCCCAATTTCATTAGTGAGCAAAGTGGCACAGTCTCTTTTCATGCTAATCATGTGATTAAATGCATGAAAAAATAGGTTGATTATTATTTGCTCCAGTATAATGCATAGTAAGTAATATTCATACAAATAATTATTCCAACCTTACCCGAATCTGATATGATGCCTAATCTGAGTATATCATTCTTATTATTTTGCAATTATCATTGGCAGCTAATTGTGATTCATACCAATTCCTTAATGCCATACATACTTAATTCTACTCAACCAACGGTGATGCCTAACCTCGAAATTAAAATTTTTATAAAAAGGTATTACATGTTATTATATTATATATCTTCTATTTCTTCATAAGTAATTTTATTTATGTATTAAGTAATTTTTTTTCAATTTAGGGTAATATCTGCATTTGATAATAAGGCAAAGATAAAATGAGTGTCATTACCAGTAAATGTGAAATTTATTCTTTTATGTTGAGTTTGTTTAGATAAATGTTTCCTAAACCCACTAAATTTAATTTTCAGTTTCCTTGTCAACCCGGATATATTGAATGTGGATATCATGTCCTTCATTTTATGAGATAGATAGTTTTATATGATTTTATGACCAAACCATTCAAGGTTAGTATAAATTTCATAAAGTCATTATATCTTCAAAAAAAAAAAAGAAGCTAAATCATGTTCTCGTTTATTAACATTTACTTCTGATTTTTTTTAGTGAAAGAGTAAAGAAAGCTTCACGGTAGATGAACTTGATGAAGTTCGTATGGAGTGGTGTGAGTATGTATTACATTTATTGCTAAACTTTGAGGTTGGACATTGTTGGTTGAGTGTAAATATATAAGAATCATTTGTTATAATGTTTTTAACATGCCATGTTGAATGGATAATTTAAGTTTGTAGATTGGGGTATTGGTTTAATATTATTGATATATATTTGTTTTATATGAATACACACATATTGAGTAAAAATATTTGAGAAAAGTATATTTATATGGCAACATTATCTGTTTTAAATTTGGATGTGTGGTCAATTTATTGAAATATAACAATGTTCATAATGTAAAATCCAAAATTTAATTCGTAGTATCACATATATAAACCAAATGTTTTCTGGGCATAAACCTACAACTGACTTCAAATGTTTTATGGGCATAAACCTATAACTAACTTCACATATAAAATTAAACCAATTTTTTTATGGGATTACTAAAGGCGTTTTTAGCCAAAAATACCTTGAATAATCACTAACAAAATGTTATTAAAGGCAGTTTTGACCAAAATTACCTTTAATAATCCCTCATAAAAATTTATTAAAAGGATTATTGAAGGTGTTTTGGGCCAAAAACGCCTTTAAGAATTTGTTCCCAAATTTTTGTATTGATTATTGAAGGCGTTTTTGACCAAAACCACCTTCAATAATCCCTCATGAAAATTTATTGTGTGGATTATTAGAGGCGTTTTTGGCCAAAAACACCTTTAAGAATCTATTCTAAATTTTTTTTCTGGATTATTAAAGGCATTTTTTGCTAGAAAATGCCTTGAATAATACCTTACAAATAATCCCTTCAAAACCTCAAAAAATACTAAAGAGAGGGATCGAACCTACGACCTTATAGTTAACAACTGTATAATCCTTAAAATTTGTAAGATATTTATTGATGGCATTTTTTACCAACAACGCCTTCAATAATCCTTTGTAATTTTTTAGCAAAATTATTTAAGGCATTTCTTGTAGAAAATACCCTCAATAATCGCTTATATTTTTTTATGAGGGGATTATTTAAGGCATTGTTTGCCAAAATGCCTTTAGTAAAGGTATATACATTACCTAAGTGTACGAGCCAAGGTTAAGGCTGGAGTGCAAGAGTACACTAGAGGTGAGTTGAATGGTGGCATAGATAAGGACGACTCATTAGAATGCTTTAGAAAGCCCCAGGATGTGGTATAGGCAATTAGGCACAAAAAGGCCTAAAACTACTTGGAGACAGGCCATGCACGCAGGCATGGAAGCTTTTAAATCAACTTGGAAACAAGCCAAGCATGTTGACATGGAAGAATCTAAAAAAGCTTGGAGGCAAGCCAAGTACATGAGCACTAAAGTTTTTAAAAGAGCTAGGCATGGGCACAATGATAGGGACTATAGCACCTAGATGAAGAAGCCTTTAAAAGACCCTAGTTGCAGGTAAAGTGGCACCCAGATGAAGAAGGCTCTAGAACTTGCTAGTTACAGACGCTCAGCAAAAGTGCCTGACCTTTTTCAGACCCAGGGGCTTGATAGGGAACCTAAAACTAGCATATCTTTAGAAAGGCCTTAGTTGACCTTGTTAAAGCCAGGGCATTCTAGAACTATCTAGAAGTCCTTTAATGGCCATACACTTGGAATCATTGTAACCACAAGTATCAATGGGGCTCAAATATAAATAGGAGAGCCTTTCCCTCATTTGTACATAAACAATAACCAAGTGACAATATAAAGAAGTAAGAGTGTGAAGTAATAGGGACTTAGGCCTTGAAAGCCTTTATAGAGAACAATTAGGGACCATGTTCTAAGAGCAAGTGTACATACCCCACCAAGTAAATAAACTACTCTTGCTTTAACCATTTCCTTCCTAGCTTTTTTCTAAACTCCTAAAAAGTTAGTCAAGTTCTAACACAAGTGCATAGCACAGTTGATTAGTGCACAGCTTAAAGTTAGTTTAAAGGCTGACTTAGGCATACAGATGGTAGTTTTTTACCTAAGGTCACAGGTACCTAGGTTTAAGCTCCTGGCCTATGACACATGCTATCGATGCTGTCAAGACCCAAGGAATATGTCCTTGAATTAGGCAATATCCCCATAGGGTGGTGATAGTGGAGTTTAAGTGTACGGTCTTGGCCAAACTAAGCATCAGTTATGTCATGCCATTGTTGCCTATTGGATGGCTAGAGTAGTCTCGTGGCCCTTACTTATGTTTTTCCATGCCAAGCAATTATAATGTGGCCTCATACGTTATTTCCTCTGCTCACTTATCAAGTAATCAATTGAGTGGGTTTTGGACTAGTGTGTATGGATGCTGCCAATGAATGGTGCTATGATTGTGTGTGTTGGTAGACTTCATGCTTGATGCATCAAATTGTCAACCCTTCATCCTTTTCAATATCTTTCTATGTGGTCATCATACCCTAAAGGCGCAATTAAGATCCTGTGTTGCATAGCTAAATCGATGAAAACCAAATATCTTACCACCCCTCTTCCATCTTATGTCCTTAGAGGCTATGGGTCAAACCTCAATCGTGCCTCATATCCAAAGTGTGCCAACTAAACCTCTGTGGCTGCGTTGGTGCACTGGTGTTTGATTGCACTTTCAAATACAGAATGTTTTATGGGTGTAGTCTTTTAGCCCTTATTCATTTGATGCTATACATTTTACATGCTCGACACATACAATGCTTGTGCTTCGTGTTGGCTCTCTATGTTAAGGCCTATTGGTGCCAACATCCTGAAAGAATGCTACCTGTTTGATCCTGCTAGTAGTCATAAGCTTGTCTTAAAGATTAAGCCATGCATGTGTAAGTATAAACTAATTCAGACCATAAAACTATGAATGACTCATTAAATTAGCTATAGATTGTCTAATGGTATCTACTACTTGGATAACCATAGTAATTCTAGAGCTAATACATGCAACAAAACCTCAATTTTTAGAAAGGATGCATTTATTTGATAAGTGGTCAACGTGGGCTTTGCTCGTTGCTTTGATGATTCTTGATAACTCGATGGATTGCATAACCTTTGTGCTAACGATGTATCATTCAAATTTCTACCCTACCAACTTTCAATGGTAGGATAATGGCCTACTATAGTGGTGATAGGTGACGAAGAATTAGGATTTGATTATGGAGAGGAAGCTTAAGAAAGGGCTACCATTTCCAAGGTAGTAGGCATGCAAATTACTCAATTTTGACATGGGAAGGTAGTGATAATAAATAACAATACTGGGCTTTATGAGTCTAGTAATTGGAATGAGTACAATCTAAATCCCATAACAAAGATCCATTGAAGGGCAAGTCTAGTGCCAGCAACCATGGTAATTCTAGCTCTAATAGCATATATTTAAGTTGTTGTAGTTAAAAAGCTTATAGTTAGAACTAGGGTTGGGTCATCTAGTCCATCTCAAGGTAAGCATTAATTTACTATTCCTTACTGTCGGTGATGCGCTTTTGGCCTTAACTAGCTTGGTCATTCCTTTAACACTATTACTTTGAAGAAAATAGAATGCCTAAAGTAGGCCTATGCTTATATACATTAGCATAGGATATCATCATAGGATTTCAATCCTATTGTGTTACCTTCAAGATCAGAGTAATGATTAATAGAGATAGTCAGGGGCATTTGTATTTCATAGTTAGAAGTGAAATTCTTGGATTTATGAAAGACGAACAACTGTGAAAGCATTTGCCAAGTATGTTTTCATTAATCAAGAATGAAAGTTGGGGGCCTAAAAACAATTAGATACCATCCCATTCTTAACTTTAAACAATGCTAACCAGGGATAGATGAATGTTACTTTTAGGACTCCATTAGTTGGCACTTTATGAGAAATCAAAGCTTTTTGGGTCTAAGGGGAGTTTGGTCACAAGGTTGAAACTTAAAGGAATTGATAGAAGGGCACCATCAAAAGTGAAGCCTGCAATTTAATTTGGCTCAACATAAGGAAACTTACCAAGTCCAGACATAGTAAAGATTGACAGACTGAGAGCTCTTTCTTGATTCAAAGGGTGGTGGTGCATGACCGTTCTTAGTTGATGGAGTGATTTGTCTGGTTAATTTCATTAACGAATGAGAACTTAGCTTGCTAACTAGCTACATAGAGGTGATCTTTCATGGCTAGCTTCTTAGAGGGATTATGGCTGCTTAGGCTAAAAAAGTTTAAGGTAATAACAAGTATGTGATGCCTTTAGATGTTCTAGGTGACACATGCGCTACACTGATGTATTTAATGAATTTATAGCCTTGGCCGATAGGCCCAAGTAATATTTGAAATTTCATCATGATGGGGATGGATCATTGCAATTGTTCATCTTTAACAAGTAAAACCTAGTAAGTGTGAGACATCAGCTCACATTGACTATGTTTTCTACCCTTTGTACATATCGCTCATCACTCTTACTGTTTAAATGATCTGGTGAAATGTTCGGATCACATTGACATGGATGGTTTATTGCCCAAATATTGCAAGAAGTCCACTAAACCTTATCATTTAGAGGAAAGAGAAGTCATAACAAGGTTTTTGTAGGTGAACTTACAGGAGGATCATTGTTAAAACCCATTCAATGAATGACATGCGAATGTGTTAGTGAAACATTAAGGGGGTGAGGGTGTCTCTGTACCCCTATCTCTTTTCGACCTTGAGTGGGTACGATAGTCACTTCATTCTGCCTCCTAGATGAGCAAAACGATTCGTATTATCGCCCATGGCTGAATAACAAACCCTCGACACAAATTATGCTAAGAAAATAAAATAAAAAGAAGAAAGTGTGCCATCACTATCCAATTCATAATGCATGCATAGGTGCACTGCGACTTCTTTTTTCATGAAAAAGTAAAATGACTCTTGACAATACATATATTAGCTCTCGCATCGATGAAGAACATAACAACATGTAATACTTGGTGTGAATTAAAGAATACCATGAACCATTGAGTCTTTAAATGTGAGTTATGCCCTAAGCCATCAGGCTAAGGGCACGTCTACCTAGGTGTCATGGATCATTGCCCTTTATAACCCCTTACCCATCGAGCTCCAGGTAAGGGGGTAAAAGATGGCTTCTTATGATCTCATCGGTCATGGTTGGCCTAAAAGTGAGTCCTCAGCAAAGATAGCACTGTGATCATTAGTGGTAAAGCTCCAGTATGCCTCGTCTCTAGTGATGCATGCTCGTTATCCATCTTGACCCATACAGTGCTCGATCGATGCTCACATTATGACCTCAAGTTAGGCGAGATTACCCGCTGAGTTTAAACATATCAATAAGCAAAAGAAAAGAAACTTACCAGGATTCCCCCTAGTAAAGTGAGTGAATCAAGAAGAGCCAGGCTTGAGAATCTAGTGCCTCTAGCATTCGAATTATAGTTTGGAGAAGTAACTTTAGTGGCAAATTAGGCCCAAGTCCCTTAGAAAGGTTGCCAAAGAGGGTGAGAGCCCTATTATGCGTGGACCCTCTTGCACCATATGGTGCTATTTGTGAGTTGACTTGTTTGGGAATGCATCCCCAATCAGGCGATAAATTCTATCTAAGGTTAAATATGAATTAGAGACCGAGAGCAAATAAGTACAATAAGGGAAAGATGAAAAAAACTTTGAAAAAAGAGTCAAAAAGTGCTTGAAATTATGTCAAGAGAGAAGTGGATAGGGGCTGACGATACGTCTTGATTAGATGTGGAATGGCAAGAGCCAATTTGTCGATCAACTTAAGGCATGGATTGACGTGGGTCATGACAGTAGCCCAAGCCTGGGTGAAGATGCCCCAATTTGTCTGGGGTTGTAACTGTTTGTTTTTTAAATGTTAAAAAAATGAAAAAAATTAGGAAAGTTTGGGGTGGTTGAGTTTATTCAGGATTTATTTTGGCAATACAAAGTTAGGGTTAAAATCAAAGTCTAAAGTTTAAACTAAAATGAGGTTGAAACTCTTTTTGGTTTAGGGATCTCATAATTTAAACCCTATAAATATCCTATTAGATTCAACACAAAAGAATAATAAAAAAGAGCAAAGATATACACAACAAAAAAGCAGAAAGAAAGAGTAAACAAAAAAAATTAAGAGTTTTTTATAGTTTTTTCTAGTGTTTTGGGTTTAGATAATTAGGATTTTCTTTTGAGAGTTCTACGTTGGATAAAGGAGATGAGAGGAAACACAAAAGGAAAATATTCAACAACAAGTTTTCTTAGCAAAATTTTTGAGGGTTTCAGAGAAACAAGAAAGAAGACAAGGTAATTTCTATTTTTTCCTTCTTTATTTGTATATTTATGTATGTTACTTAGTTGTTTCTCTTTCTTCTTTATGTAAAATAAATTTTCATAATAAAATAAAAAGAACCTTACCAACATATTGGAGGGTTCAAATTTTCTAAAATGCCTTACCAACATATTGAAAGGCAATTGGATCTTTAAAATAAGGTTTTACCAACATATTGGAGAACCTTATTAATTTAAAAAAAATAAATTTTAAGAAAGAAATAGTTTTCAATAAAGCCCTACCAACATATTAGAAGGCAATTTGATTTTTAAGATAACGTTTTACCAACACATTGGAAAACCTTATGATTTTTAAATAAAAATTAATTTTTAGTGAAGAAAGAATTTTCATAAAATCTTACTAACATATTGGAGGATAATTTCTAGCAGAAAATCTTACCAATATATTGGAGGATATTTCTAAAAATAAAGATTTTTTTTAATTGGATTTTAAAAAAATTAAATGAGTTCAACGACAGAGCATCTTCAAAGCATGACAAATAGTCTTCTTGAATACTTTTGAGGTAAGGGAATGTTCTTGAATTATTACTAACATATTGGAGTAATTTAGGGATAATTGTTTATATTAAATTTCATGGTAAGTGTTTTAAGCTTTGGATAACATGAAATTAAACTAGTACCATCCTTTAGGTGGGCGATGTAGGGGTGCTATAACCTTTCTCACATGTAACCATACTCTCTAACCTAGTTATGGTTTTGTAGACATGAATGAATTAGGTGGTCAATCACACCTTAATAAAGGATTGGTGGTGACTCCTCTTATTAAGTCTAGCTATAGATTTTCATATCTATACATCATGACAATTTGGTGACTCCACTGGAGATGTCTAAGAGTCAGGCTAGTAAACTTGTGTTGTTGAAAGTCGAAGTTAAAATTAAGAAATTTTCTTTGAATGTTTTATCTGTTTCTAATTATCACATGTTTTGGCATTCACTTGCATTTATATAACATGAGCTCTACACCCGACCTCTATCTTTTATGAGAGAGTAAAATACCTATGCTCTCATGAGATTTCATGTCTTTGCTCAGGCTAGCAAAACACTCTTAATCAAATTGAACCATATACATTTATAAGCTGTAATGGGCGAGAATTGGGGTGTCTTACTAGTTTATGATGGACAATGACATAAAGAACAATTTGAGAACCTTTAGATTTAATTGAACCACATATAGTTAACCTTAGAACCCTAACCCATAAGTAGAGCCATGTTTCCCTTTACCTTTTAGAATTAACCCGGAGTTTAGGAATCATGCTATTTTATTTGCTTCCTATGTGCTAATTAATTTGTTTCTTTGGTTCCATAATATTGAAACTAACCAATTTCTTTCCTTGTTTCTTTTCTTTGCATATTCATAAATCATGCATAAAGATAGCATATAAAAACCTACCCTAAAGTTATTTTCAACAAAACTTTCACTGAGTCCATAGATCATTTGGTTTGTGCCTCATCCACCTTTGCTGAATGTGAATCACCCAATGATCTAAAGATTAAGTTAGAAAAGGTTCAACAAAAGGAGGGAGATTGCTTACCACTAGACTATATCTCTACTTTACCAAAGGAAGTTCATTAAACCAAATAACTTGGAAGAGTTGTCAAAGATATGGAAGAGTATGGGTTAGTCTAGACAATGAACTTTTTGGGAAAAGTAAGGTTATATTGCATATCTCCTTTTAGTAGTAGTTGAAAATTCCCTCATTAGAGCAGTTGTGCAATTCGAGATCCTTCATATAGGTGCTTCATTTTAATAAGGTAGACATGACATCGACTATAGAAGAGTACTCTACATTGATGGGTTTGCATCTTCAATTGCCAGATAAGATATATGTTAGAAGATAGAAACTAGCATTTCATAAGAAATTAGTTGATCTCATGGGAGTTAAAAAAGAAGATATGAATGTACAAGTTCAAGAACAAAATAGTCATATCTGTCTGTCTTGGGAGGTTTTTCATGATTTCATCACAAAACATCTGAATGATGACCAAGGATTGGATATATTTGTTTTGACGATCGGTATGGTGGTTTTTCCCAGGATCCTAGGTCATATTGAGATATAAATGATTAATTTCTTCTAGCATATAGAAAAAGGTTGTAACCCTTCATCTGCAATTTTAGCATAAACAATTAGATCTATGAATTATTATCATCAAAAGGGGAAAGGACATTTTCTTGGATGTGTACCATTGCTATATTTATGGATGAAGATTCATTTTGAGTGCAAGAAGAATGCATTCTCAAAGTTTTACCTAATAATCGAACCCTAATCAAGGAGTCCAATGAAAGTGAGTGGCCGAAACACAAATCTAAAGAAGGATGGATGGTTTTATTACAAAGTTTTACTTGTACCCAAGTAAAATGGATGGTTACATGGATAAATTGTGAATCGATGTTGTATTAGTGTGAAGATGAGATGGGGTCCTACTTTTGGGTTTATAAAGAGCAATAAGTTATGCACTGCTCATGGTACGAAGACAATTTGGGGTTAAGCAATTTGTCCCTATGACATACAAACTCACTTAATCAAATTTTTTACATACTGAGCCAAAGATGCTCCAAAGGGTGGATAAGATGATTAAGGCTTGGAAGAATCCCAAGAGGGTAAGTCTTGAGTTTTTCACTAATAGGGTCACCCTAGGATTTGTGGTATAGAGGCAAAAAAAATAGCAAAAAAGTTGTGTTCACTTCTAAAGATAATTGTCAGTTAATGGATTAGCATATTAAAAAGGTACCTTCAGAGTTGTAACTTACAAGAAAAGAGTTTGAGTATGAGAGAGACAAATTGAAACAAGAAATCCATAAACTCCAAGAAGAAAAAGAGAAAATGAAGGAAGAAGTAGTGAAGCAAGAGGCCAAGATGAAAAAGATCATCAAAGAATGAGAAACAACTATTAGTGACTTGTCAGAGCTACACCAAAAATGCAAGAAAATGACTACTAAGGTAGAAAATCAAGGGGCAAGGGCCTAAAAGATGGCTAAAAAACATGACACTACCTTGAATGAGTTGATGGAATCACATCGAGAACACAAAAGGTTACGCATCCAAGTAGCAGCCAAAAAGATAAAAATCATTGATTTGGGTTGTGAAAATGAAAGATTTAAGAGGGAATATTCTCATATGGAAGATGGCTACCCTGAAGCTTAAAAAAAGAATGAAGCATTCAAAGAATATATTTAGGTTTTGAAATAGAGATTGAATAAGCAAGGGAATCACATTGCCGCATTCATAAAGGAGCAAAATGAGTTATCATATCAAGTTTGGTGTGGCAAAAGGGAAAACTTAGGACGGCAAAGTTATATAAAACATCTTGTGATCTAGATAAGTATGGCACTGATCAATGTTGGGGACATGGCTGATGAGGTTAAAGTTCTTAAGGAAGTAATTGACCCAATAGGAAAGTATGGCCAACATTTGTTAAACTTCATTAAGGAGGCCAAAGACCAATAAGAACAAGTAAAATATCTTTTCAAATTAAGAATAATAGATTCTATGTAAACAAACTTTTGTGGAATAAATGAAAGTTTATTTTTTGTTAGAAATCCTTCAAGAGCAAATATCATCTTTCATCATATCTTATACATTGCATTCATAATAAGTTTTTATTTTTCACATTAAGTCATAAACAAGTCCCTTAATTAACAATTGTGGTACTTAAGGTTCAAGGATAGCTCTACCATCCAAAAATCTCATTCATCACCAATACAATATAAGAGCTCGAGCTAGACTAATGAAATAAAAAAATTCCAATATTTTGAGAAGATAGAGAGAGCTTAAAAGAAGCTTGAAGAAGAGTTGAGTAAGATTTTGGAGGCCTTGAATAAATTGAAGAAGGGAAAGAGTATAGGAAAAAATACTAGCCAATAGAACCATCTATCATAAGATGTTGTTGATCATCTTTATCCTCTTAGTTATGGGTCGCATCAAGCCCAGTTCACACAAGATGCACCTCTTTAGCAGTTCATATGCCTTATAAGGTATACATACCTTGAAATGCCATCAGCTTCAAATCCAAGGCATTACTAGAGTTATATAAATCCTATCTTTACTGGGAAGGTAGTAGAACCAATCTAGGTCCCTGATTTGGATGATCCAAAAAAAAAAGAGAAGTTTAAAGCAAAAGTGGTCATGTTGCTGAAGGACTTAATAGTTGATAAGAAGATGAATATGCTTGAAGACAAGTTATGAGCAGCTTAGAGTATTGGTTTTTATGGTTTGTGGATGCTGCTGGGCTTTGTTTAGCTCCAAATGCCATTATTCCTTTAAAGTTCAAACTACCAGAGTTTGAAAAATATAATGGTACAAAGTGTCCAAAGACCCACATCACTATGTATTATCAAAAAATGGCTACTTATACTAATAATAAAAAGCTACTAATGCAAGTATTTCAAGATAACTTTACTAGTTCTATTGCTAGATGGTATGTCCAGCTAGATAGGAATAGCATTCATTCTTAAAGTGAGATGCCTAGCAATTCCATTAGTTAGTATTGGCATATAACAGATTTAGCTCCTTATCACCTTTTCATTCAGAATATGAAAAAAAATGTGACTGAATCATTTAAGAAGTATACTTAAAGGTGAAGAGACATAGCTACTCAAGTTCAGCTACCTCTGACTAAGAAAGAGACCACATTATTGTTTGTGAACATTTTAAAATCTTCCTATTATGAAAAGATGAGAAGGAATGCAACAAAAAATTTTGCCAACATGGTGATCTCAAGTGAACTCATTGAAAATGCCATTAAGAATGGCAAGTTGGAATGAGGAGAAGTTTCCACAAAACAAGCATCGAGGAAAAAAAAGACTAAAGCTCAAGCTATAAGCTTTGAAAGACAACAGTTCAGGGGTTACCAACCCCATTCACCACAAGCCTACTCCACATACTACCTTGTTGTGAACCATACCTCACCTTACCCATACTAGCTAACCCTACAATCATCTTACCCACCAACATATCAACCTGCTTTTAGACCATAAGCTCCATACATAGTCCCAACACCTAACCTCTTACAAGACACTCAATTCATTTTACTAACCCAACAAGTGGTTCATGAGAGCCATAACATACCCAAGAAAAAATGTATTTAACCCAATCCCTATGACTTATACAAACTTATATCAAGAGCTCTATAACAACTATTTAATTACCTTTAATCGTCTAGAGCCATTTAAGCCCCTTTATACCAAATGGTATGATCCTACAACTCATTATGACTAACACTATGAAATTGTTGGTCATTACACTGAGAATTGCACCACCCTAAAGCATAAGGTGCAACAATTAATCAAAGCTGGAATGATAGCATAAAATGCAATGATTGATCAAATATGGAATGATAAATTTGGATACGGCATGGATGCCAAATGTTATCGGTAATCCATTACCCAATCATAATATAAATGCTCTGAATGAGAACTAGGCTCTAAGCTAGATGTTGACTAGCAATGAAGTTGTGCATTTGGGTTCTAAGCATGAGAGCTTACATATGATGTGGGTGGACATGGTGTTGGATTCTCACAAAGCCAGAATGAGATAATAACATGAGAATCGGGGCGTGCACCTTTATGAGCAAGGCAAGTTAGTGATTGAGACCTTGATGACTGTGGGTAGAGATAGGTGCTTGGGGCCAGCCTAAAAAATATGGAATGATGAGATGATGGGAGTTGCGTTTATCCCTATTGAGTTTGGGAATATTGTGTGTTACCCTACAGGGTCTGAACTAGGAAAAGCTCATGAGTATATACCTTGAAGGATTGATAATGATCTATTCATGGAAAAATGGACTCAAGAAAGGTTGACCTTGACTATGAGTGGTCTTGGTGCGACACAAATGTATGGTTTTGCTAAAGGAACGCATGGCTCATGACACTAGCCCAGGCCTAGAGGTTTTTTTTAAGTCAAAGAATAGCTCTAATTTTAGTAGAAAAGGGTCCAACTACCAGGAGGACCAAGACTTGAGGCCTATTAGAGGCCTAGGTCATAGGCACTAGCCTAAAACAATGGTATAGGCTGTGATCAAGACTCCAAAGGCTCAGGCACAGTGTACAAGTTTAGCAGAATTAACCCAGGCTCAAGTATAAGTGCTAGTGAATGATTTGTGGGCACACGGTCAAATGTAAGAGTGGTTACTGATGATTGAGGTGCCAATATACAATTAGACCTGGGTGCAATCATGCCTAAATGTAGTCCTAAGAAGATTAGATTTGTGGGCTTTTAAAAAGCCCGATACTATAGCATAATCTTTGACAAGCTAGAATTATGTTGAGCACTTGAGTTTTATAGGCTAACTTAGGTAAACAAAGTCAATTCCCTATCCTAGACCACACGGAGTATTGTTCAAGACCAAAGCCCATGAAACATGCATCATGCACCATTTGGTGTCGATGGTGATTAAAGGACAAATAAGTGCATTGGATAGGAGGGTCATGATACATATGCTGCACTTAGTGCCAACATCTACCAAAGAGGGGTTTGAGGCAATAACCTACATTAAAGGCTCGCTTATGCCAACAGTGGTTGAGATAGGTGCCTACTCTAAGTGCCAACATCTTGTGATGGTGTTAAAGGCAACATCCCAAACCAAAAGGCCAGCATCTGTTAAAAATGTTCAAGGCAACAATGGGCCAGCACTTATCGATGGTGTTGGATGCAATTGCCTACATGAACCAAGGGCTATAGGGAAAAAAATAAAATGAGAAGACTTCAATAGTTCTAGAAAGTAGGGACAAATTAAAGTAACAAAGGGCTGAATCTCTGTGGATCATGGCAGCAAGGCCTCTCTACCACTTACAATACCTTATCACATATTTAAGTCATCTACAAAGGATTTTACCCACCACTTAGTAGGAATTGAGCTCCAAAGAGGCCTGCATAGCTTGTTAGCCTCGGGAACTACACCTATGACATGTGCCCTTAAGGGTTATGGGCCTCTACTATAGGTTGGCAATTAAGTGACAAGTGTGTGCATTGCTTCTAGCCTAAATTCTGACTTATAGGTGTTTAGTCATAATCTAGCACACGATAGCTTCATGCCACTAGCTTTTCAACCAAACACATGACCAATTATGCGAATCAATTGTTCCTCTCGTACTAGGTTGAATTATTATTGCAATGCTACCATCAATAGGGTAAAACTAACTTATCTCATGATGGTCTAATCCCAGTTCATGTTCTTTATTGCTGGGTGAACAATCCGACACTTGGTGAATTCTATTTCACAATCATAAGAAGGCTAACATTGAAGAATAAAAAAGTAACATCACTATGAACGCTTGGTTACCATAAGCCACTTATCCTTATGGCAACTTTTCTGACACCTATAGCTTCAAATTTCAAAGGTCTAAATGATTACTAGGCCATGCTTTTATGGTTCATATTTGTACAAATTAGTATCAAATGAGCTTTTACCCTGTTGTTCCATACGAGATTTCTGTTTTTGTTGAGCTCATCTTTGGACACTTGTATTATCTTTTAATAAATATGTTGCCTTAGCCAAATTTCATACTTAACAATGTCTTCCACTTGGATTAATCGACTTAGGCCAACCTTGGGTCCAAAAGAAGGGGTCTTGCCCTGCCTTCAATTCACAGAATAAATAAAATAATGTTAAAAGTAATGGTATTTCAATTCTTCTTGAAGGCTCCCACTTATCATACAACTCTTAAGTCATTTCACAAAGTCACACTAGAGTCAAGCTTAACAGTGTCTTTTCCTCACTAATTCTGTGAAACCTATTCTTTTGGCTGTGGTTTGTCTGGATAGTAGACAAGGACAATGGGAATCTTTTTAATCCATTCATGCGCATCACTAATTATATGACAAAACTTTTGGCTACCTTAAGAAAGTCATAGTTACTCTTACCATTTACCCGCACTTGGTTGAATTTCTTCACTTTGACATTCAGAGCATTGGGCAAAAATCAAATTATATGAGCATCCATAGAGACCATTGCAATGCTTTGTTTTAATTAAATAGTCATATTCCCCTTGTCTGTACCAATTTTGAGTCGATTATTTGTTGTCTGGGAAGGCCCATAAGGGAGCTGTTCTGAGTCCATCCCTCAGCTAGCACATGATGACCCACTCTCATCGTGAGAATAGATCGAATAGTGCATCGATAGTTGATGGGTTTAGGACTAGGACCCCCATGCTTAACCCTCAAAGCCAATCTTTTTCCTGAGGTTACGAATCCATTTTGCCAACTTCATTTGCTTACATTATTCCATCAATCAGAGGCTATTCACCTTGGAGACTTAATGTAATTATAAATATAACTGGGAATGGATGGCACTCAGTCTTTTGACTTTTTAAAGGCCACCAGGGTTGCACTAGATACGACATGATGTGCGATGCTATTCCAATTGCTAGAACCTACATTCAGTTGAGCCATTTCCAGGGTAGGTGGGCCATTAAATAGAAAAGATAACTCTTTTCGAGGCCCCTATTGACATCTTTGGACTCCCTAATGTTGCCATCAACCATTGCATCCTAGTTCAAAAATTTTAACTTGATTCCCTTTTTATGCATGCATTGGATACATTATTAGATGGGCTTTCCCCATCTCTTAGGATTGACTAACCTATGTGTAGGTGTCATACATATGGAACTTTTCCCCTTTGGCCTTTAAAGTTCTCATTTGAATATTTACTACTATCACTAAGATCTATACCAATGGTTGCTCCACCCGAGCTCATGCCTTGGGCTTTATGACAATCATCATGCCCTCTTTCTCATCGAGGCCTAGACATTACCCTGACACTAGGTATGTGTAGCACGCTTAAGCACCATACATTTTTGGGACTAGTTGATTTGGTAGGTGAGTTGTTACACATTTTTTAGTAGATTTTGACTTCTATGACCACCATCCTACTATCTTAACAACCAACACCCTTTGAGGGTTTTAGGTTAGCATGCAGTTGGGCACCGTAACTTGATGTCCGATTTATGTTGTATCACCAGTTTTGGTTACCAAAAATGGCCCTCTTAGAGCTCTCTATTCTATGATGAGGCTTAATGAAGTAGCCATGCCATCTTACCTATTTAAAGTTTGAGGATAGGTCAAGGGCATTGCGCACTTGTTGCCTCTAATCATTGGCTTTACTCGATACAACTTACTAAGGGCTACAGCTATCTTGAGGAAAACTTCAGAGGGAACTTGCTACTAAATGATTCAATTAGTCTTTTACCCCAAATGATTTGCATGTTAGTATTGTTATGGGCCTCTATTAGAGTTTTTCCTAGCTTTGCTCTGCTCAAGCATAGTTTACCATTTTTGGGTCCTAATAGGCATGCTCACACTCAAACCCTTCTTAAAAGATCAAGGTCAGTCAGTGGTGCACCCATGAGGGATCCTGCCAATCAGCTTCCTTGCACTTTATGAGTTTTCTAGCCTATTGACTAATACACATGTTAGACTCTTTGGATTGTATTTCAAGACAGACCAAATGGGAAGCCCGTAGGTCAACATCAAGGTATGTCTCAACATTTAATGCTGCATTCTATGATCGTAGCAATGATGTTTCTGTAGGCCAATAAAAAGCCCAGCTTGGGTCACCACTATAACCTATTTCGATTCATGCCCTAAGTTGATCAATGGATAGGGTCTCCCTGTTCCACATCTAACTAGAGCACATAATTGGCCCCCATCTGCTTCTTTTCTGATAATTTCAAACACTTATTAATTCTCTTTTCAAAGTCATTTTCATCTTTCCCTCATAGTACTTGTTCACTATCGATCTCTTCCTCGTATTCAGCTTTGGATGGAATTTACCACCTGATTGGGGATTGCATTCCCAAACAACTTGGCTCACAAATAACATTTTTTGTTGTGATAGGGTCCAAGCACAATGGGGCTCTCATGCTCTATAGTGCCTTATTCCCAAGGACTTGGGTCCAGTTCACCACCAAGAATGCGTCTTTAAACTATAATTCAGACATTGGAGGTGCCCGATACTAGGCTATTCACGATTCACTTGCCATTACTAACGGAATCTTGGTAAGTTTTTTTTTATTCGCTTATTGATATGCTTAAACTTAGTGTGTAATCCCACCTAACCTTGCATCATGATAAAAGTAATGATTGAGTGATGTGGGGGGTCTGATGGGATTCAAATGGACAATGAGAGCACATCACTGGAGACGAAGCAAGCTGGAAGCTATGCCACTGAAGGCCACAACACTATCATTGTCGGGGACTCACTTTTGGGTGAACCACAACCAACAAGATCATGAGAGGCCATCTTCTAGCCCTTCACCTAGAGCCCAATGGGCAAGGGGTTGAAAGTGGTAATGGTGTATGACACCTAGGCTGGCGTACCCTAGGCCTAATGGCTTGGGGTGCAACTTGCGTAAAAAGAATCGATAGTTCATAAGATTCTACAACTTACACCAAGTATCGCATTTCGTTATGTTCTTCATTGATGCAAGAGCTGAGATATCCATTACCAACAGTCATTTTGGTTTTTCACAACAAAAGGCATTACGATGCCACCCATGCATGCATTATGAACATGATGCCGATGGCACATGCACTCTTTTTCATTCTGTTCCTTGGTATGATTTGCATCGAGGGTTCATTATTCAATTATAGGTGGTGATATCGATCATTTTGTCCACCAAGAAGGCATAGCAGAGTGACCGTTATAGTCGCCCAAAGCCAAAAGAGGCTCGAGGTGTAGAGGTACCCTCGCCTTATTGGTGTTTCATTAATGCGTCCATAGGTGTTCATTGAGTGGGTTTTGACAATGATCCTTCCACAGGTTAACCTATGGAAACATTGTTATGACTTTTCCTTCTTCTAAATGATAAGGTTTAGTAGACTTCTCATGATGTCATAGGCAACGAACCATTCATGTCACGATGATTCAAACACTTCATCGAACCATCAATTGGTAAGAGCGACGGGCGGTGTGTATAAAGGGTAAGGATATAGTTAACATGAGCTGATAACTCATGCTTAGTAGGAATTCTTCATTGAAGAGCAACAATTACAATGATCTATCCCTATCATGATGAAATTTTAAAGATTACTCAAGCCTATCGGCTAAGGCTATAGACTCATTAAATATAACCCAACATCTAAAAGTATCATAGACTTATTATTACCTCAAAATTTCTTAGCCTAGTAGCCATAGTCCCTCTAAGAAGCTAGCCATAAAGGATCACCTCATGTAGCTAGTTACAAGTTGAAGTCTCATTCGTTAATGGAATTAAGTAGACAAATCGCTCCATCAACTAAGAATGGTCATGCAATGCCACCCATAGAATAAAAAAATAGCTCTTAGTTTGTCAATCCTTACTATGTCTGGACTTGGTAAGTTTCCTTGTGTTTAGTCAAATTAAGTCACAGGCTACACTCTTGGTGGTGCCTTTCAATTAATTTCTTTAAGTTTTAGCCTTGCAACCGTCTCCTCTTGGAACCCAAAAACTTTAATTTATCATAAGGTGTTGACAGAGTCCTAAAAGTAACATCTGTCGATCCCTAGTCAACATCATTTATGGTTAAGACTAGGATGGTATCTGATCATCTTTGAGCCCTTAACTTTTGTTCTTGATTAAAGAAAACATCCTTGGAAAACACTTTCATAGTTGTTCATTTTTCATATATCCAATAATTTCACCTCTGAATATGAAATATGAATGCCCTTGACTGTTCTTGTTAATTATTACTTCGATCCTGATGGCTAACACAATAAAACTAAAATCCTATGATGTTATCCCATTCTAATGTATACAAGCGTAGGCTTACTTTAGGCATTCTAATTTCTTAAAGGTAATAGTGTCGGAGGAACAACCTAGCTAGTTAAGGCCAAAAGTGCATTATCGATAGTAAGGATGAGTAGACCATTGCTTACGATGAGGCAAACTGGATAACTTAACCCTAGTTCTAGCTACTAGCTTTTTAACTACAACAACTTAAATATACACTACTGGAGTAGGACTTACCATGGCTGTAGGCACCAGACTTGCCCTCTAATGGATCCTCATTAGGGGATTTAAATTGTACTCATTCTAATTACCATGTTCATATAGCCTAGTGTTGTTATTTATTGTCACTACTTTCTTATGTCAGGATTGGGTAATTTGGATGCCTACTACCTTCCTTGGATGTGGTAGCCATTTCTCAGGCTTTCTCTCTGAAAT
Organism: Durio zibethinus; assembly: GCF_002303985.1. The sequence continues at coordinate 13,688,911 of NW_019168470.1, read as the reverse complement.
TAAACCCTAATTCTCTATCACCCACCACCACCATAGTAGGTCATTATCTTACCATCGAAAATTAATAGGGTAAAAATTTGAATGATGTGTCACTGACATAAAAACTGTGAGATTTGTTGAGTTATCATAAATCATCAAAGCAATAGGCAAAGCACATGTCAACGTTTTATCTAATAGATGTATCATTTCCAAAAGTCAGGGTTTGTTACACGTATTAGCTCTAGAATTATTACGCTTATCTGAGTAGTTGATACCATCAAACAAACTACAATTGATTTAATGAGCCATTCATAGTTTCATAGTTTGATTAGTTCATACTTACATATACTTGGCTTTATGTTTGAGATAATCATATGACTATTGGTAGGATCAACCAGGTAGCATTCTTTCAGGATGTTAGCACTGTATGGGCCTTAATGCATCGACTAAGTAACAAAGAAAGCCAACATGGAGCACAAGCACCATGCTTGTGGAGCACGTAAAATGTATAAAATGAAACGAACAAGGGCTGAGAGCCCGTGCCCACAAAACATTCCATATCTAAGAGCAAGATCAAACACCAGTGCACCAATATGGCCATAGAGGTTTGGGTGGCATGCTTGGGACATAGTGCACGATTGAGGTTTGACTCATAGCCCTTAAAAACATAAGATGGATGAAAGTTTAGACCAGCTTGTAGATCGTGACACATGTGCATGCCTCAATAACCATTGGGACATGTTGGCCCTTGGTCTTCGCACATGTTTCGACCATTATCGACACATGCTAGCCTTTCGTATGAGTAGTTTCAAAAACCATTAGAACATGTTGGGCCATGCACCAAACACGGGTATCCTAGGCTTAGGCCATACACTAAGCACACCAATACCTGGCAGTAGGTGGGTTTAGGCACATCACATTTTTGCTATAACAATGTCATTTTTATGGCTTGTAAATTCATATATCACTCACAAACACCCACACTTATGCTTGGCTCAATTTTACCAAACTTGAACATTAGGCTTAAGCCTCTGGAGTCTTCATCACAACCTATACCACTATTCTAGGCTAGTTCCCCACAACTTGGAGTTTTAGTACACCTCAAGGCCTGGTCCCCCTAGTTGTCAAACTCTATCTCGCTAGAATTAGAATTGCTTCTTGACTCAAAAAGAATTTTTGGGCCTAGATCAACTTATCGACTATGACATATGCACATGCCTTAACCACCATCAGGACATGTTGGCCCTTGGTCTTGGTGCATGCTTTGACCACCATCGGTAAATGCTAGCCTTTGGTGCAGGTAGTTCCGTCAAACACTAATGGCACATACTGGATGTGCACCATATGCAAGTATCTTGGGCTTGGGTCATGTACCATGCACACCACGACTAGGTAGTTGGTGGGTTTAGGCACATCTTCATATTTTTGCCATGCCAATGCCATTTTTATGGCTTGTAAATTCATATAACGATCTCTTAAAACTTCGTGTGAAGTTTCATGGCAAGATGGCTCATTTTCTATTTTTCATAATTTTTAAAATTTTTTGTTATTTAAAATTTTTTAAGGAGTTTTTGCCCAAATTTGGTATAAGTGATCCTTGTATTTTTGTTGGCATCCACAAAAAAAAAAAATCAACTAAAAAATTGAAGTGTAGAAGATTTTATGCCCATTTGAAAAAATTATCCCTATTTTAGACACTTGAATGGCTACTAGCTATAAACCTCTAAAAGCTCTTATTCTTTTTAAATGGGTGTGAGTTGTTGAGGTTCTTTGGGGGATAGGGGGCTAATATAAGGGCCAAGGACTAGCACCCATTGCACATCATGTGTGCACACCCCCAGCCCCCTCTCATAATCATCGAAACCCCTAATGCTGTTGATTGTGTTATCTGGAGATGCTCCAATGATGGTGTCCTAGGCAAAAAAATGTAGCACCAGTACATGCTTGAGCCTAACATGTGCACTATATCCCAGAATTAAACTTTAGCCAAGGGCTTGACTATCATCGACACATGCTGGTGCATGGTGTAAATGTCACAGGCTCCGACCTTAGACTTAGAATTCGTGTGGCCTTAGGCTTGGAATCTCCTCCTTTATGCCTAAGTCAGCCTAAAACACAAACGTACGGGCACTAGAACAATGGGAAGGGCTGATTACGCAAGTTAAAGAGAAATAGGATAATAAGGTAGAATGCTAGAAATATGCTCTGTATTCATTGAAACAGAAGTGTTTGATGATGTACAAATAAGGGTGGAGCAGCCCTTTATTTATAGTTGAGGCTCTAGCTACACTTAATGGCAATATCCTTAGAATAAAGGCTAAAATTAAGGAATTACAAAGATTACAATCAATCAGGATTCTAACTCCTGAATTCTAGGGTCAACCAAATCTGCCAGGAGGCTCCTGCTGATCCTACAAGCTTCCAGAAGATTCACTTGCGTATCTCCCACCTTGGGCCGCTCTAGATGTGGTGCAGGTAGCTTGCAGGCCAGGCCTTGGCCTCACGAGCTGGCCTACAAGCTAGGTGGGCATTCTAGCCTTATCTCATAGGCCTTGCGCATAAATACCCGCCAGCGCGCCTGGTGTGCGGGCCTCAACCTCTAGCTCACGTGCTGGTGCATCTGATGTGCCTGGCACGCCCACCCAAGGCATGACATTCTCCCTCACCTGATTGTGCAACACCCTCGTTGCATCTTTTGCATGGTACTACCTGATCTAGTCCCCAAACTGCCATAAGTCCTCTACTGGTTCCCAGTTCGCCTCACTATCTGGAAGTCTCTTCCAGCACACCAAGTACTCTTGTCTTGGTTGGTAGTTTTTTTGTCTCACCTCTGGATCAGCTATGATGCTGTAGGCCTCCTTCTCATATGAGGCCCTTGCTCTCGATGGCACACGCTTTGACTCTACCCGTCATAGATCTCTTTCATCCTCATGAAATGGCTTGAGCATGTTTATATGGAACATCGGGTGTACCTTCAGCTTGGGTGGCATATCCATCTTGTAAGCAACCCTGCCTACCCTCTTAACTATTTGGAAAGGTCCCTTATACCTCTAGACTAGGCCTTTGTGCAGCCCCTTATGGCATACAATGGGATGTAGCTTTACCAATACCAAGTCTTCAACCTGAAACTGCATGTTTCGCCTTTTCTGGTCTGCCCACTTTTTTGATCTCTTTGCCGTCTTGTGTAGACAGACTCTAGCCAACTCAGTTTGCTCTTGCCATGCCTTGACAAACTTGTATGCTGCTAGATTTGGCCTTACATAACCTGCAGCAATTGAACTGGGTGTTAGTGGTTGTTGCCCTGTCACAACCTCAAATGGGCTCTGGTTTGTTACCTCGCTTCTTTGCAAGTTGTAGGAAAACTATGTAACATCTAGTAGCTTTGGCCAGTCCCTTTGTGTGGCATTCACATAGTGCCTGAGATAGACCTCCAATAGTCTATTCACATGCTCAGTCTGCCCATCGGTCTGTAGATGCATACTAATGGAAAAGTTTAAGTTTGACCCCAATAGCTTGAACAACTCAGTCCAAAACCTGCCCGTGAACGCTCATCCTGATCATTAACAATGGTCCTCAGCACTTCCCAGTACTTAACCATGTTTTTTAGGAACAATCAAGCTACCTCCTCAGTTGGGCACTTCTTGATTGTTGGAATGAAGATTCCATACTTGGAAAACCTGTCCACCATTACCATGATGCTTTCAAACCCCTCTGTCTTGGGTAGACCAACTATAAAGTCTAGAGAAACACTCTCCCATGGTCACTCTGGCATTAGTAATGGCTCCAAGAGACTGCCTAATTTCTTAAGCTCCACCTTGTCCTGTTGGCGCACAAGACAAGTCTTCACATAGGCCTCCACATCATCCTTCATGTGTGGCTAGTAGTACCGATCCTCTAGCAACGCTAAGGTACGGCTCACTCCTGGGTGTCCAACCCACCTTGAATCATGGCACTCTTGTAAAACTTTCTTATGGAGCTTCCTATGCTGCGACACAAATAGTCTATTGCCCTTGGTGTACAACAAACCATCCTGCACCCAAAATCGCCTAATTTTACCTTGCTAGTTGTATTCCATAAGAGCCTTGGCTGTAAGATCATATGCAAGTCCCTCATTGATGTACGGTACCAGTGACCCATCTGGTTGGCTAATGGCAGCAAGGTTAGCCTTCCTGCTCTGGGCGTCTGCCACTAGGTTCACCCGCCCTAGCTTGTACTCCATCTAGAAATCAAATTTCGTAAGAAAATCTTACCATCTTGCCTGCTTAGGGGATAACTTTTTTTGTGTCTGAAAGTAGCTGGTCGTTACATTGTCTGTCCTGACCACGAACATCGACCCCAACAAGTAATGATGCCAACTGCACAAGTAGTGCACCATTGTACTTGTGCGCAGTCTTGTTCAGCTTCCTGCTCTTGAATGTGACTGGATGTCTCTCTTGTATCAACACACCCCCTATGGTAAAGTCTGATGCATCTATATGCACCTCATACGGCTTGGCATGGTCTGGTAAGGCCAAGACTGGCTCCTCGATCACAGCCTACTTCAACCTGTCAAAGGCTTCACTCTCATGCTCTCCCTTTCTTAAGCAAGTCAGTCAATGGCATGGCTATTGTTCAGTGACCTTTGATGAAGCACTTGTAGTAGTTAAGCAGTCTAAAGAATGACCTCAAGTCAGTGACCTTGGCTGGCGGTTCCCACTTCAAGATGGTTTGCACCTTGCCTTCATCCATGTGTTTCCTGCCACCTCCCACTATGTGGCCTAGGAATAGGATCTCTTGCTGGGCAAATGAGCACTTCTCCCTCTTGACAAATAGCTTGTGCAACCATAACACCTCAAACACTTATCTTAAGTGGTCTACATGCTGTCTTAAAGTCTAGCTGTAGATCACAATGTCATCCAAATAAACCATAATAAATCAATCAAAGAACGATTGAAGTACCTTGTTCATAAGGGTGCAGAATGTTGCTGGGGCATTCGTGAGTCTGAACATACTGAGTGACACATGCTGTCTTGGGCTCATTTCCTTTCGCGATCTTGACTTGGTAGTAGCCCGACCTCAAATCCAACTTGGTGAACCACCGTGCGCTTCCAAGTTGGTCGAACAAGTCTGCAATTAGTAGGATAGGGTACTTGCTCTTGATGGTTAGCTTGTTCAAAGCTCGGTAGTCTATGCACAGTCGTAACGACCCATCATGCTTGCATTAGAATAGAATCGGTGCACCATATGGTGCCTTCAATGGCCTAATAAAACCAGCATCAACTAAGTCTTTGAGCTACTTCTTTAACTCTTCCAACTCTGGTGGGGACATTCGATAAGGGGCTTTAGCTGGTGGCTTGGCCTCGGACACCAGCTCAATCTTGTGGTCCACTTCCCTCTTAGGTGGTAGCTGACTAGGCAGCTTTACGGGCATCACATCACTAAAGGTCTTTAGCACCTTTAGCACCTCCAAGGGTGACTCAGTGTCCTTCTCCCTTGGCTCCTCATACTTCAGGACTGCCAAGAAGGTGTCTTCTTCTCTGGTTACCGCCTTGGCAAATTGGATGGTTGACACCACCCGCGACCCAACTCTAGACCTTCTCCTCAATGGTACTAGGCATTGGCAGTGTGCATCCAAGATACAAATGCAATTGGCAAAAGGCACAAGAAGGGCATTAATCCGAACAAGGAAATCCAACCCAATCACAAACTCATAGTTGTCAAGGGGTATTACCTTTATGGTCTCCTTGCCTTTCCAGTCTCCAAGCTATAACTCTACTCCCCGTGCTACTCCAATGGCTGAAACCTCCATGGAATTCATCGTTTTAATGGTACTAGTCTCTTTCTGCACATTTAGTTTGAGCTTTTAGGCTCTATCACCTGAAATAAAAAGATGTAAGGCATTTGTGTCCACCAGTGCGCTCACCGTCTGACCCGTAACCATTAGATCCACAAACATCAAGCCTTTTGGCTCGTGGCTCCCTTTACTCTGGACAGCATTGAGCACTAATGACCCAAGCTTTGCTGCCTTTGTCTTTGGCTCCTCGTCAGACTCCTTGTCTACAGTAGCCAGCTTGCCCTTTTATGGGTAATTACGCACTATGTGGCTCCCTCTATATAGGTAACATTTTAGTGACTCGCGATCCCCCTTTGCTTTTCACTTACTTGCTGGTGGCTTCCTCTCACCATCCTTGGTTGAATGATCTCGGTCCCCATCTTTGGATTTTTGGTCATGGTCCTTCCCCTTGGACTGTTTTTTCTGGTCCCTCTCGTCCCTGCCCTTACCCTTGGGCTTGAAAGAACCGAACTTGTTCAGAGGCTTAAACTCTATCAAGGACTTAGCAGTAGTCATGGCTTTAGCCAAGTCATGAACTTCCCTTCATTGTAGCTCATGCTTCACCCACAGCTGCAGCCCATTCATGAAAGCAAATAAGGCATCCTTCTCACCTAGATCTGAGATCTGTAGCATCAGTTCAAAGAATTTCTAGACATACTCCCTTATGTCCCCTTGCTGGTTCAGCCTACATAACTTTACCCGTACCTTATCATCGGTATACTCTGGGTAAAATTGCTCTCTGAACTCTTTTTGGAACTCTGCCTAGGTTCTAATCTTGGCGCTCTCATGCCTAACATCATCACACATGTGCCTCAACCATAACAAGGCTACATCAGTGAGATACATAGTAGCGGTGCTTACCTTTCTTGTCTCATCCTGCATGCCCATGGCTTGGAAATACTGCTTCATACCCCATAGGTAGTTGTCTACTTTCTTGGCCGCCCTAGTCCCCTTAAACTCCTTAGGCTTGGGGACGTTAATCCTAGACTTAGACACTCCAGCAAACATGCCATTCCCAATGGCAGTCTTGCATGCAACAAGCTCATTGGCAAGCTCCTCCATCCGCTGTGCATGGCCTCAATGCCATCATGCAAGGTCAGCACTTCAGCCTCCAAGGCCTCATTCCTTTGGGTGATCACGTCCATGCCTTTATTGAAAGTAGCTTGTAGCTCACCTTAGATCTCCTCCCCCATGGAGTCTAGCGATGCAATGCGAGTCTCCACTTTCTCAAGCTTCTCCCTTATGTCGCCCATGGTCACCTCGACCTTGGCCAGCCTACCGTCCATGGTAGACCATATATCTCTTGAACTGGCTTTCCTGCCTCTTCCACACCCCTGCTCTTAGGCCTATGGTTATTGGCTAACAACGTCATTTTGGGATGCCATCATCTCAATCATGATCTAACTTGCACAACATAAACACGCAGAATCGAACTTGCTCTGATACCAACTGTCACGGGCTCTGACCTTAGACTCAGAATTCATGTGGCTTTAGGCTTGGAATCTCCTCTTTTATGCCTAAGTCAGCCTAAAACACAAGTGTGCGGGCACTAGAACAATGGGAAGGGTTGATTATGCAAGTTAAAGAGAAATAGGATAACAAGGCATAATGCTGGAAATATGCTCTATATTCACTGAAACAGAAGTGTTTGATGATGTACAAATGAGGGTGGAGCAGCCCTCTATTTATAGTTAAGGCTCCAACTACACTTAATGGCAATATCCTTAGAATAAAGGCTAAAATCAAGGAATTACAAAGATTACAATCAATCAGAATTCTAACTCCTGAATTCTAGGGTCAACCAAATCTACCAGGAGGCTCCTCCTGATCCTGTAAGCTTCCAGAAGATTCACTTGTATATCTCCCACCTTGAGCCCCTCTGGATGTGGTGCGGGTAGCCTACAGGCCAGGCCTTGGCCTCACATGTTAGCCTGCAAGCTGGGCAGGCATTCTAGCCTTGTCTCCTAGGCCTTACGTGCAAATACCCGCTAGCGCGCCTAGTGTGTCGGCCTTAACCTCTGGCTCACATGTTGGTACGCCTGATGTGCCTGGCACGCCCGCCCAGGGCGTGACATAAGCACACCCTTGACCATCATTGCACATCATAGCTTTGGTACAAGAACTTGCCTTGACTGCCATTGGCACAAACTGGCCTTTGGTATCGCCACCTATCTTGTCCATCATCGATAGATGCTACTTTTAGTAAGAAGACATGCCTCAATTAGCATTGGCATAATTTGGACCTCGTACAAGCACATGCCTTAATCAACATTGGCAAAAGATGGCCTTTGGTGCAAGTAGTTGCCTCAAACACCATTGACATATGTTGGCCCATACTGTAGGCACTTGCCTCGAACACCATTGACACATGTTAGGCCTTAGTTTGGCATATGCCTTAACCATCATTTGTACCTACGAACCCTTGGTATAGGATTTGGTTATTTGAAAAAAGTGTCCCCATTAAGACACTTTAATGTCTACTATTAGCATATCCATAAAATCTTTTATGCTCTTTAAAGGGTTGTAGTTTAGCCCCCTTCATCCCCTATGAGGGAATAGGTGTACATGATGGGCTTGCCATTACGTACATCCACGATAATGTCCCTGGAGCAAAATCTAAGCTGTGCATGCCTTCCAATCATGTTGTCTATCAACTAATTACTCTAACGACCCGTAAGTGCCTATAGCCTCAATGTATTGGTGTGCATGCAGAGAAAAGGGCTTGGCTTTACTAAACTCAAACTTGTGCCTATGGCACCAAGTCCTTGAATTAGGTAATGGCTCCTTAGGGTGGTGCAAGTAGAAGCTATGGTCACGAGATTGGTCTAACCAAGTCTCTCGAGTATTTGGTAGTCTCGTAGTCTTTTCTTATCAACCACAAAAATGCATTGGCTTGGCCAAGCCTATGCATGTAGCCGATGTTGCACAAGACCTAGGAACAAGTACTTGAATTGAGCAAAGTCCCTATGAGGTAGTAACAACAAAGTTTACCTGCACGGTCATAGCCTAACCAAGCATTGGTGGTGTCTGTAGTTGTTTCCTATTAGATGGCAAGGGCAATCTCATGGCCCTTGCTTGTATTTTTCCCTTGCCAAGCGATTGTGGCATGGCTTCATATGTCTTTGCCTCCACTTATTAAGTAATCAATTGGGTGGGTTGTGGATCGATGTGTATAGATGCTGCGACTTGGATGCAATAGGCATATAAGTGTGCTATGGTTGTGCGTGTTGGTAGGCTCTATGCTAAATGCATCAAACTATCAACCTATCATCTTTTTTAATCTTTCCCTATATGGTCATCATACCTTAGGCGTGCCATTGGGATCCTATGTCACATGCCTAAATTGATGAAAATCGAATGTCTTGCCATCCCTCATTTATGTTGTATCTTTAGGGGCTATGGGTCAGACTTAGTTGGTAGAGTGATTTGTCTGGTTAATTCCATTAACGAATAAGACCTTAGCCTACTAACTAGCTAATGGAGGTGATCCTTCATGGCTAGTTTTTTACAAAGACTATAGCCACTATGCTAGGGAAGTTTAAGGCAATAATAGGTCTATATTGCCTTTAGATGCTCTGGGTTGCACATATGCTACACTAGTGTATTCAACAAGTCTATAGCCTTGGCTAATAGGCTTGAGTAATCTTTTAAATTTCATTATGATGGGGATAGATCATTGCAATTCTTAGTCTTCAATAAGGAATTCCTAGTAAGGGTAAGTCATCAGCTCACATTGACTATGTCTCTACCCTTTATATACACTACCAGTCACTCCTACTAGTTGAATGGTCTAATGAAGTGTTTGGATAATGGTGATGTAGATGGTTCACTGCCCGTAACATCATGAGAACTCCACTGAACCTTATCTTTTAGAGGAAGGAGAAATCATAATAAGGTTTTCATAGGTGAACTATAGAAGGATCATTGTCGAAACCCACTCAATGAATGACCTGTGAACTCGTTAACAAAACATTAAGGGGGTGAGGGTGCTTCTATGCTTCAAGCCTTTTCTGACCTTAGGTTGGCACAATAGTCGCTTCGTTCCACCTCTTGGGTGGGTGAAACAATTAGTATCATTACTTGCAATTAAATTACAATCCCTTAGTGTGAATCACGCCAAGGAACTGGAATGAAAAAGAGCACATGTGTTATTGCCATCCTATATATGGTGCATACACAAGTGGCACCAAGACACCTTTTGTTGTAAAAGACCAAAACAACTCTTAACAATAGATATCTCAACTCCTGCATTGATGAAGAACATAGCAAACTATGATAATTGGTGTGAATTGTAGAATTCCATGAACTATTGAGTCTTTGAATGGAAGTTCCACCCCAAAGCCATTAGGTTTAGGGCACACTTACTTAGGTGTCATGCATCATTACCCTCTCCAACCCTCTACCCATCAGGCTCCTAGTGAGGGGGCAAAAGATAGTCTCTCATGTTCTTATCAATCATGGTTGGGCCAAAAACAAGTTCTCGGTAATGACAGTGTCATGATCATCAGTGGTAAAGCTTTAACATGCCTCATCTTTGATGATGCGCACTTATTATCTATCTAGATCCCATTGGACCTCCCACATTGTTCAATTGATGCTCGCATCGAGACCCTAGGTCAAGTGAGATGATGCACTATGTTTAAGCTTATCAATAAGTGGAGGAAAAAAAAACTTACTAAGATTCCTCTAGTAATGATGAGTGAATCAAAAAGAGCCTATCTTGAGAATCGAGCACCTTCAGCATCTAAATTATAGTTTGGAAAAACATCTTTAGTGACGGACTAGGCCCAAGTCCTTTAGAAAGGGGCATCAGAGAGGGTGAGAGCAAATAGGAACCAAATGGGGGCTAGCAATAAGCCTTGTTCAGATATGGAATGGCAAGAGTTGATCATCGATTGGCTCAGGGAGTGAAGCGATGTGTGTCGTAGTGATAGCCCAGGTTAGACTTTTGATATGCCCATGGAGACATCATCATTGTGATCATGGAATGTGACATGCGCCATCTCGGTATGCCTTATCATCAGCATGCTGGTAGCATGTGCTTGTGGGCTTCCAATCTGACTTGTCTTGAAACATGTACTAAGAAGTTTGACATGTATACGAGTCAACAAGCTAGAAAACCCATAAGGCATAATGAAGCTTATTGGCAAGATCCTTCATAGGTGTACCTCTGACTGACCTTAACCTTTTGAAAAGGGTTTGAGTGTGAGCATACCTATTGAGATCCAAAACATGGTGAACTATTGTTGAGCAGGGCAAAGCTAGACGAAACTCTAGTGGAGGCCTGCAGTGATACTTATGTGCAAATCATTTGTCAGACTTAGGAATAGGGGCAAAAGTCTAATTGAACTATCTAATAGCTGGTTCTTTTCTAAGTATCCTTTAGGATAACTAGAGCCCTTAACGAGTTTTATTGGGTAAAGCCAATGATTAGAGGCATTGGAGGTGCAACGCCCTCAACCTATTTTCAAACTTTAAATAGGTAAGATGGAGCAACTGCTTCATTGAGTTGCACCGTGGAATTGAGAGCTCTAAGTGGGCCATTTTTGGTAAGCAAAATTAGCGATATGGGATGAATCAAAAGTTGGGTTAGAATGCCCAACTGTGCACTAACCTAAAACCCACAAAGGGTGTTGGTCAATTAAGACAGCAAGATAGTAGTCATCGAAGTCAAAATCCACTAAGGAGTATGTAACAACTCACCTGCCAAATCAACTAGCTTTGAAAATGGATGGCCTTTAAATGTGTGACCTATAACCAGTAGTCAAGGCAAGGGCTAGGCCCCAATGAGTAGAAAGGCACTGTGGTCACCATAAAACCCAAGGTGGAATGGCTATCGATGCAGATCTTGGTGGTAGTAGCAAATATTCAAATGAAAACTTTAAAGGTTGAAGAGGGGGAAGACTCCATGTGAATGGCACTAACACATAGATTAGAATATCCTAAAAGATGGGGAAAACCCATCCAATAGTGCATCCAGCATGAGCTTCAAAAGGGAATTAGGTTAAAATTCTTGAATTGAGATGCGACAGCTAATGGCAACATTAATAAGTCTGGAGACATTGATAAGGGCCTCGAGAAGAGTTATCTTTTCTATTTAATAGCTTGCCCACCCTAGAAACAACTTAGCTGGTGAAAGGGTCTAACAATCGAAAGAACACTGCACGTTCATAGTGTTTGATGTATCCCTAGTAGCCCTTGAAAATCTAAAGGATTGAGTACTATCTGCACCTAGTTGTACTCATAGTTGCATCAAGTCCCCAAGGTGAACAAGTTTTGGTTGATTGAACAATATAGGCAAGGGAAGTTGGAAAAATAGATTTATAACCTCGAGAAAAAGATTTGCTCTGAGGGCTAGGCATGAGGTCCCCAATCCTAAACCTATTGGCTACCATTACATTGCACATGCTATTCCCATAATGAAAATGGGTCACCATATGCTAATCAAGGGACAAACTGGGAATGACTCCCTTAGAGGCTTTCCCTAGGCTATATGAACAATTGGCTCAAAACTGGTATGGATAAAGGGATTTTGATTATTTAATTAAAACAAAGAATTACAATGGTTCCTGCAGATGCTCACACAATGTGATTTCTACCCAGTGCTTCGAATGTCAAAGTGAAAAAATTCAACCAAGTGTAGGTAAATAGCCGGAGTAACTATAACTCTCTTAAGGTAGCCAAATGCCTCATCATCTAATTAGTTACACATATGAATGAATTAATGAGATTCGTATTGTCCTTGTCAACTATCCAATGAAGCCACAGCCAAGGGAACAAGCTTGGCAAAATCAATGGGGAAAGAAGACCTTGTTAAGCTTAACACTAGTCTAACTTTGTGAAATAACTTGAGAGGAGTAGGATAAGTGGAACCCCTCAAGTGAAATTGAAATAACACTACTTTTAACATTATTTTACTTATTAAATGAATTGGAGGTGGGGCACGACCCCTTCTTTTGGACCTAAGGCTGGCTTCAGTCAATCAATCTGGGCAAAAGGCATTGTTAGGTGGAGAGTTTGCCTAGGCCAGCACATTTGTTAAAAGATAACGTAGGTGTCCTAAAATGAGCTTAACGAAAACATAAATCTTGTGCCGAACAAAAAGGTAAAAGCTCTTTTGATTTTGATTTCTAGTACGAATACAAATTGTGAAAGCATGACCAATCAATCCTTTAGACCTTCAAAATTTGAAGCTAGAGGTGTCAGAATAGTTGCCATAAGGATAACTAGCTTGTGGTAGCCAAGCATTCATAGTGATGTTGGTTTTTGATCCTTTAATGTTGGCTCTTCCTATCATTGCAAAGTAGAATTCACCATGTGTTGGATTGTTCACCCACCAGTAGGGAATGTAAGTTGGGTTTAAACTATCATGAGACAGGACCATACTAATGGTAACATCACAATAGTAATTCAACCTAGTACGAGAGGAACCATTGATTCCCATAATTGGTCATCGCATTTAGTTGAAAAGCTACTTGCATGAAACTACCATGCATTGGATTATGACTGAACACCTTTAACTTAGAATCTGGGCTAGAAGCAATGCATGCACCTGTCACTCGATTGTTGACCCATAGTATGGGCCCATGGCCCCCAAGGGCATATGTCATAGGTGCAACCTCACAGAGGACAAGCCTTACAAGCCTTTTTAGGGCTCAATTCCCATCGAGCTGTGGGTAAAATCCTTTGCAGTGGACTTAAAATATGTGATAGGGTATTGTAAGTGGTAGGGTGGCCTTCATGTCATGATCCATTGAGATCAACCCTTTGTTGCTTTGATTCATTCCTTTTCCCACCTATTAAAGTCCTTTCACTTCATTTTTTTACATTGCACCCCTTGAAGTTATGGATGAATGGTGTTTTCCATTGTAACCGTTTGGTCGGGCAATGACATCCTTCCCTTGAATGTCCAACTAAATGATAACCAAATGCCCTTGGTATTTGTTATAAGGCCAAGCTCACCCTTGGTATAGGCGCTTGCCTTGAACCCCATCAACGTATGTTAGTCCTTGGTGTGAGCTATTGTCTCAAATGCAATCAACAACATCTGGCTTTAGTTACTATAGGTAATCACATCTAACACCATTGGTAGATGCTGACAGAATGTTCCCTCATCAGTAGATCTGGCCCCTTAGTGCAAGATGTTACCTTGGACACCATCACTAGATGCTAGCACTTGGTGCAAGTGTCATGATTTACGAGAATGACCAAGCCTAAGGGTTCTTATCGAGATAGAGAGTGATTTTAAGGCAACTAAGACTAAGCCAAAATGCAGAGAAGACTAAGCCTAAAGGCATAAAGGTGGTCATAAGGGTAAGACCATGACCCGAATGGGTGCTCAGGGGCTAAAATGAGCTTAGAGAGCTCAGACCAATGGATCCAATTCAATAGCTTTCAAATTAATCTAGGTGCGAGCACGAGAGTGAGCCTAGGCATGGGTAAAACTGATCCAAGCATGGGCTCCAAGTGAGGCCCCACATGAGCACTACTAAAGAAAAAGTCCAAGCTGGTTCAAACTCCTTTCTTGATAGAATCAATGTAAAACTAGAACTCTCCTATGTAATTCTATTATAATCTCCTATTATATATTGGACTTTTTTTAAGCCCCAAAATAGGAACAAAGTTAGCCACTGATTCAAAAAGGCCTTAGCTATAAATAGGAGGTGCCTCTACCCTTATTGTACATACCACAACTTGAGTAATACAAGTTTACTCTTGCTTGTCTCTATTGTTCTCTTTAGCTTTCCATCAAATAGTTCATGCACAACATTGTCTAGCAGTAGCTTAGGGTGGTTGGCTATAGAGTTTCAAGTGTCCATAGACTAGTCCAGTTGAAAGCTAATTTGGGATGTTGAATGAGTTCATTCCTTGGTCTTATAGTCACACAAGTCAGAGCTTGAGTCTTAGCCTATGACAAGTGGTATCAGAGCAAGTTTGAAGCTAGTTTAGAGTTAACAAAAGCTGGTCTAGAGGAGGTTATAAGTGCTAGGTGCTACTAGAAATAGAGTTAACCTTGGTGAAGGTTTGGATACATTGTTGTGGGCATTTGATTATATGGTGTAGGCATCCTAGGTTGTTTTTCTACTTATGTGCTAGTGGTACACCCCCTAGTGTACATGGTACAGCTATGTAGGAGTGCAAACCAAGTGTTTGATTTATTGCTGCTATGGTGCTGTAAGAGTGTTAGGCATGCTGTGTAGGTGTGCAGACTAGTGCCTGACTGAGAGTGCAGGATGTGTTAAGCCAGTGTGTAGATTGGTGCCTGTAGTCTATGTGTGCTGATGTGTTGTACTGATGACAAGTCTGCTAGTTTGTGGAAACTAGGACGAGATCACTAGAGTGCATAAAAGGTTGAGGTAATCTCTTTGGTTTTGTGCATTCATGACTAATAGTGTGCTTTGGGGTTATGGCATGGCTAGGGATAACTAGACTAAGGCCACAACAAAGGCCTTGATGAGTGCCCACCTATAGACAAAGGAAAGAAGACTAGATCAAGAGACATAGTGATGTCCTTGGACACTTAACTGTAAAAGTACAAAGTGATCATTGCTAATTTGAGGGATAGGTTTGAGGACAGGGAATGATCCTTGAATGAGGCATTAAAGGTGCTTATAAAGTATAATAAAGCATTAGATGCCATGGTGTGAACCTTGCAAGAGGAGTTGATAAGGCTTAGGGTTGATCACGCTATGTTATAAGCTGTCGTAGTTACTAGCTTGGGCTTAGGACCTAATGTGGTAGTACCTAAGCATTTCTTAGATGGTTAAAAACTAAGAGTAAAAACTGTGCTACAACAAAGGGACATGTAGGAGTCAAGCCAAACCAATGTTGCTATGGAATCAAAGACTTAGGTCAAGTGCACCAAGTCTCCAAAGCCTAGGGAAATAGCCAGAGTAGGGGAGACATCGGTGTTTATTCCTCATGGGAGGAAGGGGCTATATGAAGCCTCGATTTTGCAAGGCTGATAGTGCTACCAGTAGGGGCAAGGATAAAAAGACCTTGAGTTGTTTTTTATGTGGTAGTTACCACAGAGTCAATGAGTGCCAAAGATGTGCAAAGTTTTCAACCATTAATAGGTAGAAGAGCTATCCATCGACAAGAGTAGTAGCGATGATGAACAGTAGGGGAGCCGAAGGTAATGTGACTCAGTGCTTTTCAATTCTATCGAGAGGGCAAAACTTCTCTAGGAGATGAGGGAAAAGTGATAATAGAGTGCCATAGCATGTGTCCTAAGGTGCAGCCAGATCCCTTTAAAAAAATGTGAAATGGGCAACTTAAAGGAAGTAGAGGAAACATCAGGCATGTAGGCAAAAAAGACCAATATAGCATGGGGTTGATGATACTCAAAAGAACAACTAGCAAAGTACTTGTTCAGATATGGGACTAACATATGGGAAATTGGGTTTGAGAGGCAGAAGATAAAGCTATCATGTATATAAGCATGCAATCTGGGCATAACATCCCCTTAGCAATGAGGCCATTGCTAGAATGAGTGGGGTAGAATGTCATGGTTAATGAAAAAGACTAGGCCTAGGGGTTCTCGCCAAGATAGGGAATGGTTCTAAGGTAACACAGACAAAGTCAAAATGCAATGGAGACCTAGCCTAGAGGTGCAATGGCAATCTTGGGGGCATGACCTTGACCCAAAATTGATGTGTGAATGGTAAAATGAACTCAGAGAGTAAGCCCAACCAATGGCGAAATCGATACAAGCACAACCTAAGGAGGGGTCCTATACAAGCACTACTGAAGAAGGAGTCCAAGCTAGTTCAAACTCTTTTCCTAATAGAGCCGATGTAAAATTTGAACTATCCAATGTAATCGTATTGTAATGTCTTATATATATATGACTATTTGTAAGCCCTAAGATAGGAACAAAGTTAGCCATTGATTCAAAGGGACCTTAGCTATAAACAGGAGGTGCCCATACTCTCATTGTACACACCATAACTTAAGTAATACAAGTTAACTTTTGCCTACCTTTATTGTTCTCTTTAGCTTTCCACCAAATACTTTATGTGCAGCCTAGACTAGCAATAGCTAGGGGCAGTTTCAGAGTTTTGAATGTCCATGCACGATCTAGTTGAAGGCTGATCTAGGATGCCAAATGAGTTCATTCTTTGGTCCTAGAGTTGAATGAGTCATAAATTCAGTCTCAATCCATGACATGGGCACTTGTCTTGACCACTATCGGCACAAGCCAACCCTTGGTCTAGGTTGTCAACTCAAACATCTCTTTGGCAGATGCTAGTGTCACGTCCTGGGTGGGTACGCTAGGCACATCAAGCACACCAACAGGCGAGCCAGAGGTTGAGGCCAGCAGACCAAACGTGCTGGCGGGTATGGATGCGCAAAGCCTAGCAAACGAGTTCAGAATGCCTGCCCAACTTGTAGGCCAGCCCATGAGACCAAGGTCTGGCATACAAGCTACCCGCACCATATCTAGAAGGGCCTAAGGTGCTGGACACGCAAGGGAAGCTTTTGGAAGCAGGCAGGATCAACAGGAGCATCCTGACAGATTTGGTTGACCTTGAAAATCAGGAGTTAGCATCCTGATTGATTGTAATCCGTATAATCCCTTGATTTTAGCCTTTATTCTAGGGATATTACCATTAAGTGTAGCTGGAGCCTCAACTATAAATAGAGGGCTGCTCCACCCTCATTTGTACACCATTAAACACTTTTGTTTCAGTGAATACAAGAGCATTTTCAGAATTCTACCTTCTTATCCTGTTTCTCTTTAACTTGCGTAATCAGCCTTTCTCGTTGTTCTAGTGCCCGCATACTTGTGTTTTAGATTGACTTAGGCACAAAGGAGGAGATTCCAAGCCTAAGGCCGCACAGTTTCTGAGTCTAAGGTCGGAGCCCGTGACAGTTGGTATCAGAGCAAGTTCGATTCTGCGTGTTTGTGTTGTGCAGGTTAGATCGTGATTAAGGAGATGGCATCCCAAAGTGACGCTGCTAACCAACAACCAGAGACCCAGAAGCATGGGTGTGGAAGAAGGAGAAAAACCAGTTCTAAAGATATCTGGTCTACCATGGACGGTAGGCTGGCCAAGTGGAGGTGACCATGGGTGACATGGGGGAGAAGCTTAAGGAAGTAGAGACTCACATTGCATCACTAGACTCTATGGGGGAGAAGATCCAAAGTGAGCTGAAAGTTGCTCTCAACAAAGGCTTGGACGTGTTCACCCAAAAGAATCAGACCTTGGAGGTTGAAGTGCTGACCTTGCACGATGGCATGGAGGCCATACACTAGCGGATAGAGGAGCTTACCAGTGAGCTCGTTGCTTGCAAGACTGCCATTGGGAATGGCATGTTTGCTGGACTGTCTAAATCCAAATTGGATGTCCCCAAGCCTAAGGAGTTCAAGGGGACTAGGGCGGCCAAGGAAGTAGATAACTACCTTTAGGGTATGAAGCAGTACTTTCAGGCCATGTGCATGCAAAACGAGGTGATAAAGGTAAGCACCGCTACTATGTATCTCATTGATGTAGCCTTATTGTGGTGGAAGCACATGTGTATTGATGTCAGGCGTGGGAGCGCCAAGATTGGAACCTGGGCAGAGTTCCAAAAACAATTCAGAGAACAATTTTACTCGGAGTATGCCGATGATGAGACGCATGCAAAGTTGCACAAGTTGAGCCAGTAAGGGGACATAAGGGAGTATGTTCAGAAATTCTTTGAACTGATGCTACAGATATCGGATCTAGGCGAGAAGGATGCCTTATTTGCTTTCATGGATGGGCTGAAGCCGTGGGTGAAGCATGAGTTACAAAGGAGAGGAATTCATGACTTGGCTAAAGCCATGACTACTACCGAGGCATTGATAGAGTTCAAGCCTCTAAACAAGTTCGAGTCTTCCAAGCCTAAGGGTAAGGGCAGGGACAATAGGGATCAAAAAAAGCAGTCCAAGAGGAAGGACCGTGATCGAGAGTCCAAGGATGGAGACCGAGACCGTTCAACCAAGGATGGCAAGAAGAAGCCACCAGCAGGCAAATGGAAAGTAAAGGGGCATCGAGAGCCACTAACATGCTACCTATGTAGAGGGAGCCACATAGCATGTAATTGCCCGCAGAAGGGCAAGCTGGCTGCTGGAGACAAGGAGTCTGATGAGGAGCCAGAGTCAGAGGCAGCAAGGCTTGGGTTGTTGGTGCTCAATGATGTCCAGAGTAAGGGGAACCACAAGCCAAAGGGCTTGATGTTTGCGGATCTAATGGTTACAGGTCAAAAGGTGAGCGCACTGATGGACACAAGTGCCTCACATCTTTTTATTTCAGGTGATGGAGCTCGAAAGCTCAGACTAAAAGTGTAGAAAGAGATTGGTACCATTAAAACGGTGAACTCTAAGGAAGTTCTAGCCATTGGAGTAGCACGAAGAGTGGAGTTACAGCTTGGAGACTGGAAAGGCAAGGAGACCATAGAGGTAATACCCCTTGACGACTATGAGTTTGTGATTGGGTTAGATTTCCTTGTTCGGATTAATGCCCTTTTTGTGCCTTTTGCCGATTATGTTTGCATCTTGGATGCACGGTGCCAATGCCTAGTGCCATTGAGAAAAGGGTCTGGAGTTAGGTCACGGGTAGTGTCAGCCATCCAATTTGCCAAGGCAGTAAGCAGATAAGAAGACACCTTCTTGGCAGCCCTGAAATATGATGAGCCAAGGGAGAAGGAGATCGAGTCACCCTTGGAGGTGCTAAAGGTGCTGAAGACCTTTAGTGATGTGATGCCTACAAAGCTGCCTAGCAAGCTACCACCTAAGAGGGAGGTAGACCACAAGATCAAGCTGGTGTCCGAGGCCAAGCCACCAGCTAGAGCCCCTTACCGAATGTCTCTACTAGAGTTGGAGGAGTTGAAGAAGCAGCTCAAAGAGTTAGTTGATGTTGGCTTCATCAGGCCATCGAAGGCACCTTATGGTGCACCGGTTCTATTCCAGCGCAAGCATGATGGGTCGTTACAGCTGTGCATAGACTACCGGGCTTTGAACAAGCTAACCATCAAGAATAAGTACCCCATCCCACTCATTGCAGACTTGTTCGATCAACTTGGGACTGCAAGGTGGTTCACCAAGCTGGATTTGAGGTCAGGCTACTATCAAGTCAGGATCGCAGAGGGAGATGAGCCAAAGACAGTATGTGTCACTCGGTATGGTTCATATAAGTTCTTGGTGATGCCTTTCGAACTCACGAATGCCCCAGCAACATTCTGCACCCTTATAAACAAGGTACTTTAGTCATTCCTTGATCGGTTTGTTGTGGTTTATTTGGATGACATTGTGATCTACAGCCAAACTTTGGAAGAGCATGTAGACCACTTGAGACAGGTGTTCGAGGTGTTACGGGCGCACAAGCTATTTATCAAGAGGGAGAAGTGCTCATTCGCCTATAGGAGATCCCGTTCCTTGGCCAAATAGTGGGAGGTGGCAGGATACGCATGGATGAAGGCAAGATACACGCCATCCTAGAGTGGTAATCACCAGCCAAGGTCATTGAGTTGAGATCGTTCCTTGGGTTGGTTAACTACTACATGTGCTTCATCAAAGGTCACTCAGCAATAGCCACGCCATTGACTGACTTGTTCAAGAAAGAGAGAGCATGGGAGTGGAGTATAGGGTGCTAGGAAGCCTTTGACAGGTTGAAGCAGACTGTGATCGAGGAGCCAGTCTTGGCCTTGCCAGACCATGCCAAGCCATATGAAGTGCATACAGATGCACTAGACTTTGCCATAGGGGGCATGTTGATGCAGGAAGGACGTCCAGTCATGTTTGAGAGCAAGAAGCTGAACGAGACTGAGCGTAAGTACATGGTCCAAGAGAAGGAGATGACTGCAGTGGTGCACTGCTTGCGCACTTGGTGCCATTACCTATTGGGGTCGAGGTTTGTGGTGAGAACGGACAATGTGATGACCAGCTACTTCCAAACGTAGAAGAAGTTGTCCCCCAAGCAGGCGAGATGGTAAGATTCTTGCAAATTTGATTTCCAGATGGAGTACAAGCCAGGACAGGTGAACCTAGTGGCAAATACCCTGAGCAAGAAGGCTAACCTTGCTGCCATTAGCCAACTAGAGGGGTCACTGGTGCCGTGCATTAAGGAGGGACTTACGCATGATCCTACAGCCAAGGTTTTGATGGAGTACGCCTAGCAAGGTAAGACTAGGCAGTTTTGGTTATAGGATGACTTGCTGTACACCAGGGGCAGTAGATTGTTTGTGCCGTAGCATGGGAAGCTTCGCAAGGAAGTTTTGCAAGAATGTCATGATTCAAGGTGGGCCGGACACCTCAGAGTGAGTCGTACCTTGGCACTGATCGAGGATCAGTACTACTAGCTGCACATGAGGGACGATGTGGAGGCCTATGTGAAGACTTATCTTGTGTGCCAACAGGACAAGGTAGAGCTCAAGAAACCAGGCAGTCTCTTGAAGCCATTGCCAGTGCCAGAGCGACCATGGGAGAGTGTTTCTCTGGACTTTATAGTTGGTCTACCCAAAGTAGAAGGGTTTGGAAGCATCATGGTAGTGGTGGACAGGTTTTCCAAGTATAAAATTTTCATTCCAGCAACCAAGGAGTGCCCAGCCGAAGAGGTAGCTCGATTGTTCCTGAAGAACATGGTTAAGTATTGGGGAGTGCCGAAGACCATTATTAGTGATCGGGACGGGCGTTTCACGGGCAGGTTCTGGACTGAGTTGTTTAAGCTGTTGGGGTCAGACTTGAACTTTTCCATCAGCATGCATCCGCAGACCGATGGGCAGACAGAACAAGTGAATGGACTATTGGAGGTCTACCTCAAGCACTATGTGAGTGCCACACAAAGAGACTGGCCAAAGCTGCTAGATATTGCGCAGTTTTCCTACAACTTACAAAGGAGCGAGGCAACGAACTAGAGTCCATTTGAGGTTATGACTGGACAACAATCACTAACACCTGGTTCAATTGCTACGGGTTATACAAGGCTGAATCCAGCAGCATACAAGTTTGCCAAGGCATGGCAGGAGCAAACTGACTTGGCCAGAGTTTGTCTACACAAGACGGCCAAGAGGTCGAAGAAGTGGGCAGACTAGAATAGGCGGGACGTGCAGTTCCAGGTTGGAGACTTGGTGTTGGTGAAGTTGCATCCCATTGTACGCCACAAGGGGCTGCATAAAGGCCTAGTCCGAAGGTATGAAGGACCTTTCTGAGTAGTCAAGAGGGTAGGCAAGGTTGCCTACAAGCTGGATATGCCACCCAAGCTGAAGGTACACCCAGTGTTCCATGTGAGCATGCTCAAGCCGTTCCATGAGGATGAGAGAGATCCAGGACGGGCAGAGTCAAAGCGTGTGCCATTGGGAGTAAGGGTCTTGTTGAGAAGGAAGTCCACAGCATCATAGCTGACCGGGAGGTGAGATGAAAGAACTATCAACCAAGAGAAGAGTACTTGGTGTACTGGAAGGGACTTTCAGATAGTGAGGCAAGCTGGGAACCAACAGATGACTTATGGCTGTTCAAGGACCAGATCAGGTAGTACCATGCAGAAGATGCAACGAGGGCATTACGTAATCAGGTGGGGGAGAATGTCATGCCCTGGGTGGGCATGCCAAGCACATCAGACACACCAACAGGCGAACCAGAGGTTGAGGCCCGTAGACCAGGTGTGCTGGCGGGTATCTGCGTGCAAAGCCTAGCAAACGAGTTCAGAACGCCCGCCCAACTTGCAGGCTAGCCCATGAGACCAAGGCCTGGCATACAAGCTACCCGCACCATATCCAGAAGGGCCCAAGGTGCTGGACACACAAAGGAAAGCTTCTGGAAGCAGGCAGGATCAGCAGGAGCATCCTGGCAGATTTGGTTGACCCTGAAAATCAAGAGTTAGCATCTTGATTGATTGTAATCTGTATAATCCCTTGATTTTAGCCTTTATTCTAGGGATATTGCCATTAAGTGTAGTTGGAGCCTCAACTATAAATAGAGGGCTGCTCCACCCTCATTTATACACCATCAAACACTTCTGTTTCAGTGAATAGAAGAGCATTTCTAGAATTTTGCCTTCTTATCCTATTTCTCTTTAACTTGCGTAATCAGCCCTTCCCGTTGTTCTAATACCCACACACTTGTTTTTTAGGCTGACTTAGGCACAAAAGAGGAGATTCCACGCCTAAAGTCGCACAGTTTCTGAGTCTAAGGTCGGAGCTCGTGACACTAGCACTTGGTGCAGGTTATTGCCTCAAACACCCCTTTGGTAGATACAGGTGTCATAGGCCTAAGACTTATGCCAATGCTCTATGTAGCCTTAGGCTAGACTCTTTCCTTGTATGCCTAAGTCAATCTAAAAACACTTTTAAAAAGTGAGCACTAAAAAAAACACTAAAAAGCACTCTAAAGCTAGAAAAGGCTAAAAACAAGAGATTCTTGGAAATTTGGTAACTTGTATTCACTCAAGTGTTTCTATACATCAAATAAGGGGAGGGAGGCCCTTTTATTTATAGTCGAAGCCCCCATGAATCAATTCTAGGATTAACTCAATCCAATGGCTATTATAGAGTCCAAGATTACAAAGAAAGCACATGAGATATACATCAAGAGTATAAATTGTACAAAGAACTATGCTATCCTTGGGAGTCTCTAAATCCTTCTAGAAAGTTTTATCTATTAGATCTACTTGGCCCTGGTATTCTATTAGGCTACAGTGGCTTGGTGTGCATATACTTAGGCTTGGTCAACCTACACCAAGGCTTGATTCATTAGGGCCTTTTTAAAAGTGTTAACCTCGATCTCTATTGTACTTGTGCAAGCCTTCACTCTTTCCCCCACTTGATTCCACGATGCCCTTAATGTGTGTTTTGAATATAACCAGTTGATCTAGTCCTCAAATTGCCAAAGATCTTTGGCTTGTTCCCAACTTGGCTTACTGTTGGAAAATCCTTTCCACTGTACAAAATATTCATGCATTGGCTTATAATTCTGCTGCCTTAGAGCCCTATCTGTAAAAATGCATTAGAGCTCTTTGAAATATGAGGCCTTATCCCCATGGGTGCACATTATAACTCTACCCATATTGGATCCTCCTGATCCTTATGAAATGGCTTTAACATTTTGACATGGAAAATTGGGGGTGCTTTAGGCTTCAATGGCATTCTACCTTGCCTAATCTCTTTAAAACACTAAAAGGTCCCTTATATCTCTAGACTAGGCCCTTTATGCACACCTTTATAATGCAAGACTGAGTGCAGCTTCACCATCACCGAGTCCTTAACCTGGTACTACAAATCTCTTTGATTGTGATCTACCCACTTTTTGCTCTTCTTGGTTGCTTTGTGTAGATAGATTCTTGCAAGGTCTACTTAGTCCTACCAAGCACTGCCAAACTTATAAGCCATTGGACTAGGTTCAGTGTAGCCTACTGTAATAGCTCCTAGAGTGAGTGGTTGCTACCCTGTCACTAACTTAAATGGACTCTAGTTTGTCACCTCACTCCATTGCAAGTTATAAGAAAACTGGGCAACATCCAACAACTTAGGCCAGTCTCGTTATATTGTACTAGCATATTGCTTGAGCTCCATTAAACCATTAACCCTTTTAGTCTATGCATCAATTTCTGGATGCATGTTAGTGGAAAAGTTCAAGTCTAACCCTAACAGCTTGAACAACTCTGTCTATAACTGCCTAGTAAAATGCCCATCCTAATCACTAATGATGGTTTGTGGTATGCTCCAATACTTCACCATATTTTTCAAGAATAAATGGGCTAACTCATTGGTTGGGTACTTTTTAGTTGCTAGAATAAATGTATCATACTTGGAAAATCTATCCACCATTACCATAATGCTCCCAAACCCTTCTGACTTAGGCAATCTAACTATAAAATCCAATGAAATGCTTTCCATAGGCACTTCAATATAGGCAATGGCTTCAATAGATCAGCTAGTAATTTTTGCTCCATCTTGTCCTACTGGTAGACAAGACAATTTCTGACATAAGCCTTAATGTCATCTTACATGTGAGGCCAATAATATCAATCCTGCACCAGTGCTAAGGTATGGGGCACTCCAAGGTGGGTAGCCCACCTTGAAATGTAGTATTCTTGCATAACTTCTTTATGAAGTTTCCCATGCTGAGGCATAAATATCTTATTCCTTTTGGTGAAAAGTAAGTCACCTTACAATAAAAAATGTTTAGTTTTACCTTGTTGGGCATACTCTATGAGCATCTTGGCTGTAAGATCATAAGACAGTCCCTTTTTAATGCATGACACCAGAGTACTATTAAGTAGGTTGATGGTAGCATGCATCTCCTTCCTACTGAGTGCATCAACCATTAGGTTAGCCTTCCCAAGTTTGTACTCTATGCTGGAATCAAACTTTACAAGAAAATCCTACCATGTAGCTTGCTTGGGATATAGCTTCTTCTAAGCTAGAAGTAGCTTGTCACAACATTATTGGTTCTAACCACAAATTTGGATCTCAGCAAGTACTATCTTCAGGTGCACAACTAGTGCACCACTACTGCCATCTTTTTTCTTAGACCATGTACCTACGCTCAGTCTTATTGAGCTTGTGGCTCTTAAAGGCAATTGGATGGTTCTCCTACATCAACACCTCTTTGATGGTAAAGTTTGATGCATCTATATGCACCTCATATGGTTTACTGTGATTCAGCAAAGCAATAATGGGCTTTTTAGTCATTGTACACTTCAGTTGATCAAAGGCTTGCTAGTACTCCTAACTCTAATCTTACACTTTCCCCTTTTTAAACATGTTTGTCAATGGTGTGGTGACGGTAGAATGGCTTTAGATGAAGCATTTTTAGTAGTTCACCAATCCAAGAATAATTTTAGCTATGTAACCTTGGTTGGTAGCTCCCAATCTAGTATTGCCTGGACTTTACTTCAATCCATCTAGATCTTACAACCTCTAACAATGTGGCCTAAGAATGGCACCTCCATCTGAACAAAGGAACATTTTTCTTTCTTCACAAGTAACTCATTTTCCTGTAATACTTGGAACACTTGTTTAAGGTGCTCCATATGCTCCACTAATAACTGATTGTAAATCAAAATATCATCAAGATAAACCATAACAAAATGATCTAAGAATAGCTATAGTACTTTGTTCATGAAGGTGCGAAAATGTTGCCAGCACATTGGTCGAGCCGAAAGGCATTACCAATAACTCATAAGATCCATAACAAGTAACACAAGCTATCTTGGGCTCATCCCCCTTAGCAATTCTGACTTGGTAGTACTATAACCACAAGTTAAGCTTGGTGAACTACCTAGCATTTCTAAGCTAGTCAAAGAAATATACAATGAGTGGGATTGGGTACTTATTCTTCACTGTTAGCTTGTTTAGTGCACTATAATCTATACATAATTGCAAGGACCCATCATGCTTTCATTGGAACAACATTGAGGCACCAAATGGGGCTTTTGATGGTCTAATATAGCCTGCATCAGTAAGTTCATTGAGCTATCTTTGCAACTCTTCTAACTCCAAAGATGGCATTCGATATAGGGCTTTGGCTAGTGGGATAGCATTTAACACCTACTCAATTTTGTGATCCTCCTCTCTCTTTGGTAGTAGTATCTTAGGCAATTTAACAGGCATCATGTCTTTGAATGACTATAGCAATTTTAATATTTTCAAAAGGGTGTCAACATTATTCTACCTGGACTCCATCTTTAAGGCTATAATGAAAGTGTCTTCATTTTTGCTCAGTCCCTTGGCTAATTGTATAGCAAATAGCATCTTGGTCTTTAAGCCCAATTCTCATCTCATCAGCATAATGCATGGGTATCGATGGTCCAGTATACAAAAACAATTGGCAAAAGACACGACAAGTGCACTAATACAGTCAAGGAATTCTAAACCAAAAACAAGATCATAATCATCTAGAGGAATTACCTTAACTGATTCCTTATCTTTCCACTCACTGGGTTGTAGCTCCACTCTATGTGCTTTGCCAATTGTTGGGACTTCTTTAGAGTTGACTATTTTGATCATACCAGCCCTTTTATGCACTTTCAGGTTTAGCTTTTAGGCTACATCTCTAGATATGAACAAGTGAGATGCTTTTATGTCCATAAGTGCATTCAGTTTTTTGCTTATAATCATCATATCTACAAACATCAATCCCTTTTGCTTGTAGCACCTTTTAGCCTAGACTGAATTCAACATAATCAAACCAAGCTTCATGGTCTCTTTTTTTGACCCCTTGCCATCCTCCTTGTTGATGACAAATAGCTTAGTTTTCTTAAGGCAGTCTCTCGACGGGTGTAGACCTTCACAAATGAAACAAGCCATTGGCTCATGATCCATGTTATTCCATTACCTTGGCTTTCACTTCCTCTATGGTGGTTTGCCTTGACCATTCTTGGTTTGTCAACCATTGTCCCTATTCTTGGACTGTCAGACTTTATTTCCCTCTTTAGACTATCATTCTTTTCCATTACCTTTTGGCTTGAATGACTCAAACTTCATTTATGGCTAGATCTCCACTAAAGATTCATTAACTATCATGGCTTTGGCCAAATCTTTGATGCCCCTTTGCTGTAACTCATTCTTGGCCTATGATTAGAGTCCATCCATGAAACAAAAGAGACCTTCCTCCTCTCCAAGGTTTGAAATCTAGAGCATCAGTTTTGAAAACTCATGAACATGCTCCCACACCTCTCCTCTTTGATTGAGTCTATAAATTTTTGCCCTTGCCTCATCATTAGCATACTCAGGGTAGAACTACTGCCTAAACTCTTTCTTGAACTTCTCCCAAGTGTAGATAGCAGCATCACTATGGCTTGCATTATTACACTTATGTCTCCACCATAATAGTGCAATGTCAACCAAATACATTATGGCTATGCTTACCTTGGTGGCAACCTAATTGATGCCCATGGCTTGGAAGTACTACTCAATTCCCTTCAAAAAGTTATCCACATCCTTTATGGACTAAGCTTTCTTGTACTCCATTAGCTTAAGAACTTCCACTCCGTAAGCTCCCTTTTGAGCTCATTCATCTCCTTGTGCATCACTTTAACCAAGGCCTTCAAGGCCTCATTCTTCTAGGTGAGTATGTCAGTGGTTTCATTAAGGGCACCATGGAATCCTTCCTTGATCTCTCTTCTGTCTCCTCAAACCTCTCTTTAAGGTATGGTACTATCACCTCCACCTAGGCTAAGTGGCCATCTAGGGTCAACATCATGTCTTTTTGAGGTAACCTTATTTCCCTTTACATAGGTTGGCTTTTATACCTCTGGCTGTCGACTACCAACATAATTTTGAGATGCCATTTTGTCAAATACTTTAAGTGCAAATGGAATATAACCTGGAAGTAGAACCTACTCTGATACCAGCTATCATGGGCCTAAGACTTATGCCAATGCTCTATTCGACCTTAGGTTGGACTCCTTCCGTATATGCCTAAGTTAGTTTGAAAACACTCTTGAAAAGTGATAACTCAAAAGAACATTAAAAGGCACTCTAAAGCTAGAAAAGGCTAGAAAATAAGAGATGCATGGAAATGTTGTACCTTGTATTCACTCAAGTGTTTCTATACATCAAATAAGGTTGGGGAGGCCCTCTATTTATATTTGAAGCCCCCATGAATCAATGGCTAGGATTGACTCAATCCAATGGCTATTACAGAGTCCAAGATTACGAAGAGATTATATGAGATATACATTAAGAGTTCAAATTGTACAGGGAACTAAACTATCATTGGGAGTCTTCAAATTCTTCTAAAAAGTTTTATCTAATGGGTCTACTTGGGCCTGGTTCTTTATTAGGTCTATTATGGCCTTGTGTACCCACACCTAGGCCTGGTTTGGCTGCACTAGGGCCTGGTCCATTTGGGGCCCTTCTAGAAGTGTTAACCTTTGTCTCGGTTATGCGCTATGGGCTGTGACACTAACACTTGGTGAGGCATGTGTATTGTGACCCTCCCACCCAAGGCACTTGTTTGCCTTTCTATCGCTATCAACACCAAATGACGCTCAGTGCATGTGTCATCGACTTTGATTTTAAGCCAAACTTCATATGGCCTTGGATAGGGAATTTACTTTGTCTGCCTAAGTTAGCCTACAAAACTCAAGTGCTTAGCATAATTTTAGCTTGTCAAAGATTGTGCTACAGTACTAGGCCTTCTAATAGCCCACAAATCTAATTTTCCTACGACTATGTTCAGGCATGCTTGCATTTAAGTCTAACCATGCACCCATGCCTTGATCATTAGTGCCTATACCTAGGCCTGACTATATGCCCGCACATTATTCACCAATGCTTGCAGTTGGGCCTAACTCAATTCTGTCAAACCTTAACTCCATGCTTGAGTCTCTAGAGTCTTGATCACTATCTATAACACTATTCTATGCTAGTTCCTTACAACCTGGGCCTCTAATAGGCCTCAAGGCCTGGTCCCCTTCGTCGTTAGACCCTGTCTTGCTAGAATTGGAATTGCTCCTCAACTTAGAGAGAACCACTAGGCCTAGACCAACTTGAGGATTGTGACTCATGCACATGCCTCGACCACAATAAAAAATGTTGGTCCTTGGTCTTGGCATATATTTTGACCACCATCAACACAAACTAGGCCATGCACCATGCGTAGGTATCCTGGGCTCAGGTTGTGCACCGCACGTACCACAACTGGGCAGTAGGTGGGTTCAAGCAAATCTTTATATTTTTGCTATGCAAATGCCATTTTTTATGGCTTGTAAATTCATATAATTGCTCACTAGCACATGTACTTGAGCTTGGCTTAATTTTGCTAAACCTAAACACAGTTCTTGAGCCCTAGAGTCTTGATCACTGCCCATATCACTGTTTTGGGCTAGTTCCTCATGATTTGGGCCTTTAATAGGCCTCAAGCCTGGTCCCCATGGCAATCGGACCGTGTCTTGCTAAAATTGGAATTGCTTCTTAACTCAGAGAGAACCCTTGAGCCTGGACCAGTTTGCAGACTATGACACATGCACATGCCTTAATCACCATTGAGACAAGTTGGTGCTTGGTCTTTGTACATGCTTCAACCACTATTGGCACATGCTGGACCACCCACCATGTGGTTATTTTAGGCTCGAGCCATGCATAATACACACCATGATCAAGCAATAAGTGGGTTTAGGCACATCTTGATATTTATGCCATGCCAATGCCATATTTTATCACTTGTAAATTCAAATAAGCACTCGCTAGTGCCTGTACCTAAGCCTAGCTTAATTCTACCAAACTTAAACATTGCGTCTGAGCCTTTGGAGTCTTGATCATTACCTATACCAATATTTTAGGCTAGTTCCTTATAGCTAGCACCTCTAGTATACCTCAAGTCATGGTCCCCTTGCCTATCAAATCCTATCCCACCAAAGCTAGAACTACTCTTCCACTTAAAGAGAACCCTTAAGCCTAGACTAGCTTGTGCACTATGACACATGCACATGCCTCAACCACCATTGGGACATGTTGGTCCTTAGTCTTGGCACATGCTTCGAGCACCATCGGCACATGAAGACCTTTTATGTGGGCAATTCTCTTGAACACCATTGGCACATGCTATGTTGCATACCATACGCACCATGATAGGGTAGTAGGTGGGTTTAAGCACATCTTTATATTATTGCTGTGCCAATGCCATTTTTATCGCATGTAAATTCATATAATGCTCACCAACACCTGCACTTAGGCCTATCTTAATTTTGTCAAACCTAAACACTATACTTGAGTTGCCAGAGTCTTGATCACTACCCCATACCACTATTCTAAGCTAGTTCCACGTGACCTAGACCTCCAGTATGCCTCAAAGCCTAGTCCCCCTAGTTATTAAACTCTATCCTGCTAGAATTGGAACTACTCCTTGACTTGAAAGAACATCTAGGCTTAGACCAACTTGCAGACTGTGGCATATGCACATGCTTTGATGACCATCGGGACAAGTTGGCCTTTGATCTTGACAAACGTTTTGACCACCATCAGCACATGCTAGGCCAAGCATCATGAATAGGTATTTTGGGCCTAGGCTACAAACAACGCACACCACTAGTATGTAAAAGGTGGGTTTAGGCACATATTCATATTTCTACTATGCCAATGCCATTTTTAGAGCTTGTATATTTGGAATGACATGCACATGCCTCGACCAATATTGAGACATGTTTGCCCTTGGTTGTGGCACATACTTTAACTATCATCGGCACATGATGACCCTTTATGCAGGCAATTCCTTTGAACACCATTAGCACATGCTAGGCTTTGCAACATGTGAACCACAATCAAGTAATAGGTAGGCTCAGGCACATATTCATATTTTTACTATGCCCATGCCATTTTTATGGCTTGTAAATTCATATAACTCTCACAAAGCCTACATCTGGGTTAGCTTAATTTTATGGAACCTGAACATCAGCTTGTGTCTTTGGAGCCTTGATCATTGCTCGCACCACTGCTTTAGGCTAGCTCTCTATGACCTGGACCTTAATTATGCCTCAAGACCTGGTCCTCTTAGCTATTGGACTCTGTCCTACTAAAACTAGAATTGCTCCTCGACTCAGAGAGAACCTTTAGGCTTGGGCCAACTTGTGGACCATGACACATGCATATGCTTGACTAGCAATGAGACATGTTAGCTCTTAGTGATGGCACTTATTTTGACTACTACTGGTACATGCTGGCTTTTAGTGTGAGTAATTCCATCAAACACCTCCAGCACATGCTACTCTATTCACCATGTGTGAATATCCTAGGCTCAAGCCATGCACTATGCGTACCATGATCGGGTAGTAGATAGGTTCAGGCATATCTTCACATTTCAGTCATGCCAGTGCCATTTTGAAGGCTTGTAAATCCATATAAAAGCTCACTAGCACACACACCTGGGCCTGGCTCAATTCTGCCAAACCTAAACACCATGCCTGAGCTTTAGGAATCATGATCATTGCCTATACCCATGTTTTGGGCTAGCTCCCCATGACCTGAGTAGCCAGTATGCCTCAAAGCTTAGTCCTTAAGGCTGTCAGACCCTATCCCACTAAAGCTAGAACTGTTTCTCGACTTGAAAAGTACTTCTATGCTTGGACTAACTTAAGAACCATGAAACATGCATATGCCTCAATCACTATCGGGACATGTTGGCCTTTGGTCTCAGTACATGCTTTAACCACCATTGGCACATGCTGTGTCTCACACCAAGAGTGGGTATCCTAGGCCTAGGCCCTACATCATGCATACCATGATCAGGTAGTAGGTTAGTTCAGACACATATTTAGATTTTTGCCATGCCAATGCCATTTTTATGGCTTGTAAATTCATATAACTCTAACCAATGTATGCACTTAGGCCTAGCTCAATTCTATCAAACATGAGCACTAGGCTTTGAGACTTTGGAGTCATGATCACTACCTGTACCATTATTTTAGGCTAGTTCCTCATGACCTGAACCTCTAGTATGCTTTAGGGCCTGGTCCTCCTAGTTGTCAAACTATATCCTATTAGAACTGGAACTGCTCCTTGATTAGGGAAAACACTTTGGCCTAGACTAGCTTGTAGGCTATGACACATGCACATGCCTCAACTACCATTTGTTGGCCCATAGTCTCGGCACATGTTTTGACCACCATCAACACATGCTGGCCCTTTATGTGGGTAGTTCCTTTGAACACCATTGGCACATGCTTGGTTATGCACCACATGTAGGTAATCTGGGCCCAAGCCACACATAATGCACACCATGATCAGGCAGTGGATGGGTTCAAGCACATCTTCATATTTTTACTATGCCAATCCATTTTTATGGCTTGTAAATTCATATCAGTGATCGCCAGGGCTCACACCTAGGCCTGGCTTAATTCTATCAAACCTAAACATCGTGCTTGAGCCTCTAGAGTCTTGGTCATTACCCATACCATTGTTCTGAGCTAGTTCCTCTTGACCTAGGCCTCCAATATGCCTTAAGCCTAGTCCCTTTGGTTGTTAGACCTAGTCTCGCTAGAGCTAGAATTACTTTTCAACTAAAAAAAAATCCTAGGCCTAGACCACCTTGTAGACCGTGACATATGCACATGCCTCGACTGCCATCAAACATGTTAGCCTTTCATCTCTACAAATGCTTTAACCATCATCAGCACATGTTGAGTCGTGCACAACTTGGCAGTTTCTTAGGCCTAGGCTATGCACCATGTGCACCAGACTAGGTAGTAGGTGGGTTTAGGCACATCTTTATATTTTTGCCTTGCTAAAGCCAATTTTATGGCTTGTAAATTCATATATTGATCCCTTAAGCCTTTATGTGAAATTTCATGGCAAGATGACTCATTTTCTATTTTTCATGATTTTTAAACTTTTTTGTAATTTGAGATTTTTTGAAATTTTTTAAGGAGTTTTGGCCCCAAATTTGGTATTCGTGATCCTTTTATTTTTGTTGGCATTCATAAAAAAATTAGCAAAAAACTTAAAGTGTGAAAGATTTTGTGGCCATTTAAAAAAGCATCCCTATTTGAAACACTTGAATGGCTACTGATTGTGAACTTGTAAAAGCTCTTGTGCTCCTTAAAGGGATGTGAGTTGTCGAAGTTCTTTGGGGGATAAGGGGCCAATATAAGGGCCAAGAACCAAGACCTATCACACATCATATACGCATACCCCCTCCTCTAATCGTTAGAACCCCTAATACCACCGGTCAAGTTCTTTAGCGATGGTGCCCTAGGTAAAAACTTATGGCACCAGCATGTGCATCATGGCCTAGAATAGAACTTTGGCCAAGGCCTCAACCATCATTGACACATGCCTTAATCATAATCAACACAAGTTGGCCTTTGGTAAAGGCATCTACCTTAACCACCATTGGCATAAGTTGGCCTTTGGTATAGGCACTTATCTTGACTGCCATCGGTATAAACTTGCCTTTTGGTATGGCCACCTGCCTTGACCACCATCAGCACATGCTAGCTTTTGGTGTGGGCACATGCCTCGATTAGCATCGATAGAAAATGACCCTTGCTGTGGGTAGTTACCTCAAACACCATCGACACATGATGATCCTTACTGTAGTCACTTACTTTGAACACCATCGACACATGCTGGGCCTTAGTGCAAGCATATACCTCGACCACTATAGGCACTTGTAGACCCTTGGTGCAAAATATGCTTGTTTGAAAAAAGTGTCTCCATTATAGACACTTTAATGTTTACTGCTAGCATATCTATAAAATCTCTTATGCTCTTTAAAGGGTGGTTGTCCAAGCACCAAGGTCGTGCATGCAATTGCTACTACCCAAGACCTTAGGAACAAGTCCTTGAATCAAGCAAGGTCCCTTTGGGGTAGTGATAGCATAGTTTACATCTACAGTCCCAACCAAAACAACTATTGGTGGTCTCATGCCATTATTGCCTATTAAATGGCATAGGCAGTCTAGTGACCTTTGATTGTGTTTATCCTATGCCAAGTGGTTATGGTGAGGTCTTGTATGTTGTTTCCTCCATTTGCTCATTGGGTAATTGATTGAGTGGGTTCTAGACTAGTGTGCATTGATGCTACCACTTGTATGAAATGGGCATATGAGTGGTGCTACGGTTATGTGTGTTAGCAGGTACCATGCTCGATGCATCGAATTGTCAACCCATTATCCTTTTTAGTCTTCTCCCATTTAGTCATTGTACCCTAGGGGCACAATTAGGATCCTATGCCACATACCTAAATTGATGGAAACTAGATGTCTTGCCATCCCTCATCTATCTTATATCTTTAGGTGCTATAGGTCAGAGTTTAATCGTGCCCTATATCCTAAGCGTGCCACACAAAGCTCTATGGCTTCATTGGTGCATTGGTGTTTAATCATGCTCTTGAATGTGGAATGTTTTGTGGGTGTAGGCTCTCAGCCCTTGTTCATTTTATGCTATGCATTTTACATGGTTGACACACATGCTACTTGTGCTCTGTGTTGGCTCTCTCTGTCGATTAGTTTGTGCATTGAGGCCCATGTGGTGCAAATGTCCTAAAGGAATAATGGGTTGATCTTGCCAGTAGTTATATGCTTATCTTAAAGATTAAGCCATGCATATGTAAGTATGAACTAATTCAGACTATGAAATTATGAATGGCTCATTAAATTAGTTACACTTGTTGGATGGTATCTACTATTTGGATAACCATAGTAATTCTAGAAGTAATACGTGTATCAAACCCTAAGTTTTGGAAATGATGCATTTAGTAAATAAAAGAATGATGCAAGCTTTGCCCATTGCTCTAATGATTCATGATAACTCGATGGATCATATGGCCTTTATGCTAATGACACATCATTCAAATTTCTACCCTATCAACTTTTGATGGTAGGATAGTGGCCTATTATGGTGGTAATAAGTAATAGAGAATTAGGGTTTGATTTTGGAGAGAGAGCCTCAGAAGTAGCTACGAGATCTAATGAAGGCAGTAGGCACTCAAATTACCCAATCCTAACATAGGGAGGTAGTGACAATAAATAACAATATCAGGCTCTATGAGTCTGGTAGTTAGAATGAGTCCAATAAATCCCTTAACAAGGATCCATTGGAGGGCAAGTTTGGTGCTAGCAACTGTAGTAATTCTAGCTCCAATAGCATATATTTAAGTTGTTGTAGTTAAAAAGCTTGTAGTAGGAACTAAGCTTAGGTTGTCTGGTCTTCCTCATGGTGAGCATTGGTCTACTCATTCCTATTATTGATGATGCACTCCTGGCCTTAACTGGCTAGGTTGTTCTTTTAACGCTATTACTTTGAAGAAATTAGAGTGCTCAAAGTAGGCCTATGCTTGTATACATTAGCATGGGATAAAATCATAGGATTTGGTCCTGTTGTGTTGGTCTTTGGGATTGGAGTAATAATTAATAGAGACATTTAGGGCATTCATATTTCAAAGTCAGAGGTGAAATTCTTGGATTTATGAAAGACAAACAATTGCAAAAGTCTTTGCCAAAGATGTTTTCATTAATCAAAGATGAAAAGTTAGGGGCTCAAAGATGATCAGATACCATTCTAGTCTTAAGCATAAATGATGCTGACCAAGGATTGATAGATGTTACTTTTAGGACTCCACTGACAACTTATGAGAAATCAAAGTCTTTGGGTTCCATGGGGAGTATGGTCACATGGCTAAAACTTAAAGGAATTGATAGAAGGGCACCATTAGGACTATAACTTGTAGCTTAATTTGACACAATAAGGAGAAACTAACCAAGTCCAGAAGTAGTAAAGATTGACAAACTGAGAGCTATTTCTTGATTCTATTTATACATGGTCATTCTTAGTTGATGGAGCAATTGTTTGGTTAATTCCATTAATGAAAGAGATCTTGGCCTACTAACTAGCTACACGGAGCTCATCCTTCATGACTACCTTTTTAGAGAGACTATGGTCACTTAGGTGAAGGAAGTTTGAGCCAATGATAGGTCTATGATGCCCTTAGATGTTCTAGGCTGCATGAGCTCTACACTAATGTGTTCATTGAGTCTATAGCCTTGGTGAACAAGCTCAAGTAATCTTTGAAATTTCATCATGATGGGGATAGATCATTGTAATTGTTGGTCTTCAACAAGGAAGTCCTAGTAAGTGTGAGTCATTTGCTCATGTTGACTACATCCCTACCCTTTGTACACATCGCCCATCGTTCCTACCAATCGAATGGTCCAATGAAGTGTTCAAAAAGTCTAATAAAGTGTTCAAAAAGTAGTGACATGGACATTTGCAGCCTATGATGTCATGAAAAGTCTACTAAACCTTATCGTTTAAAGGAAGGAGAAGTCATTAAAAGGTTTTCATAGGTGAAACTACAAAAGGATCATTGTCAAAATTCACTCAACAAATGACCCACGAATGTGTTAATGAAATACCAAAGGCACGAGGGTGCCTCCATGCCCAGAGCCCTTTTCTAACCCTAGACAGGTGTGATGGTCACTTTGTTTCACCTCTCAAGTGGGCAAAATAATCAATATCGTCACCCGTGGCCAAATAACGAATCCTTAGCATGAATCACACCAAAGAACAGGAATGAAAAAAAGCATGTGTATCATTGCCATCCTATTCACGGTATATGCACAAGCGGCACTATGACTTTTTGTCTTGAAAAACCAAAATGACTCTTTGTAATGAATATCACAGCTCTCGTATCGATGTAGAATGTTGCAAAATATGATACTTGATGTGAATTACAGAATCTGATGAATCATTGAGTCTTTAAATGCAAGTTGCAACATAAGTTATTAGGTTGAGGGCAAGCTTGCTTAGGTGTCATACATCATCTCCCCTTCTAACACCCCACCGATCAGGCTACAAGTGAAGGGGCAGAAGATGGCCTCTCATAATCTTATTGATTGTGGTTGGCCCAAAATTTAGTCCCCAACAACTATAGTGTTGTAACCATTGGTGTAAAGTTCCCATTGTGCCTCATCTCTGGTGATGCATGCTTATTGCCCATTCAGACCCCATTAAACCCCTCACATTGCTTGGTTAATGCTTACATCGTAACCCCAAGTCAGGTAGGACTACTTGTTAAGTTTAAGAATATCAATAAGTGAAGGAAAATAAACTTACCAAGATTTCCCTAGTAATGGTAAGTGAATCAAGAAAAGCCCAACTGGAGAATCAAGTGCCATTGTTGTTTGAATTATAGTTTGAAAAAATACCATCAGCAGTAAATCAAGCCCATGTCCTTTAGAAAAAGGTGCCAAAGAAGGTGAAAACCCTACTGTGCTTGGACCTTATCATACCATAAAAGTGCTGTTTATGAGTCAAATTGTTTGTGAATGCACCCAATCGGGTGGAAAATTCCATCCAAGGATGAATACGGGTGAGAGAGTGATAGCAAACAAGTATCATAAGAGAAAGATGGCAAGGACTTTGAAAAGAGAGTCAAAGAGTGCTTTAAATTGTCATAAGGGAAGTGGTTGGTGGCCAACGATGTGCCTCGGTTAAATGTGGAACGATGAGAATTGGTTTGTTGATCACCTTAGGGTGTGGACTAATGCGGGTTATGACGGTGGCCTTAGCTTGGGCTTTTGATATGCCTATGCAAACATTATCAGTACAATCATAGAATGTAGCACACACCATCTTGACTTGCCTCAACACCAACATGCTTCCAACGTCAGCCTATGAGCATCCTATATTACCCGTTTTGAAACACAAACCAAGGAGTCTAACATATGTATGAGTCAATGGGCTAGAAAACTCATAAGAAGTAAGGAAGCTAATTTGTAAGATCCCTCATAGGTGCACTATAAATTAACCTTGATCTTTAAGAAGGGTTTGAGTGTAAGTATGCCTATCAGGACTCGAAAGATGGTGAACTATGCCTAAGCAAGGTAAACCTAGGGGAAACTCTCGTGAAGGCCCATAGCAATACTGACGTGCTAATCATTCGTCTGACTTGGGTATAGGGTTGAAAGGCTAATCGAACCATCTAGTAACTTGTTCCCTTTGAAGCTTCCCTCAGGACAGCTAGAGCCTTTAGTGAGTTTTATTGGGTAAAGCCAATGATTAGAGGCATCAGGGGTGTAATGCCCTTGACCTATTCTCAAACTTTAAATAGGTAGGATGGCATGGCTACTTTGTTGAGCCAGCTATGAAATCTAGAGCTCCAAGAGGACCATCTTTTGTAAATGAAATTGATGATGCAAGATGAACATAAGTCAGGTTATAGTGCCCAATTACATGCTAACCTAGAACCCACAAAGGGTATTGGTCAATTAAGATAGCGGGACAATGGTCATGGAAGTTGAAATATGCTAAAGAGTATTTAACAACTCACTTGCTAAATCAACTGGTCTAAAAAATGGATGTCGCCTAAGAGTGTGACTTATACCAAGCAATCGAGGTAAGAGCTAGTTCCAAATGAGTAAGAGGGCATAACAGTCACCATAAAACTTAAGGTGTGAACTTGAGCAGAGTGACCATCGATGTAGATCTTAGTGATAGTAGCAAATATTCAAATGAGAACTTTGAAGGCCAAAGAAAGGATAGGCTCTATGTGAACAACACTTGCACATGGGTTAGTTGATCCTAAGAGATGGGGGAAGCTTATTTGATGTGCATCTAGCATGAGCTTCAAAAAAAAATTGGGTTAAAATTCTTGAATCAGGACATGACAACTAATGGTAATGTTAGGGAGTCCAGAGACGTTGGCAAGGGCCTCAAGAAGAGTTATCTTTTCTATTTAATTAGCTTGCCTACCTTGGAAATGGCTTAGATGAAGGTAAAGTCCAGTAGTCAGAAAAGCATCA
The DNA here is from genome assembly GCF_002303985.1 of Durio zibethinus. The sequence continues at coordinate 13,649,917 of NW_019168470.1, read as the reverse complement.
TATGTCGTGTGGTGTTTGGTGCACCCTAAGTAGCCCTTGAAAATTTAGAGGACTGAGTGCTTTCCATGCCTAGTCATGCTCATAACTGCATGAGGTCTCCAAGTTGAATAGCCTTTAGTCAATGGAATAATGTAGGTAAGGGAAGTCAGCAAAATGGAACTGTGACCTCAAGAAAAGGATTGGCTTTAAGGGTTAGGCATGGGGGTCCTAGTCCTAAACCCATCAGCTACCAATGCACTACTCGTCTATTCCCACAACAAGAGTGGGTCATCATATGCTGACTGAGGGATAGACTAAGAACAGTTCCTTCAGGGGCCTTCCCTAAGTGACAAACATTTGACTAAAGAAACAATATGAACAAGGGGAATCTGACTATTTAATTAAAACAAGCATTGTGATGGTTCCAGTGGATGCTCACATAATGTGATTTCTGCCCAATGCTCTGAATGTCAAAGTGAAGAAATTCAATCAAGCACGGGTAAATGACAGGAGTAACTATGACTCTCTTAAGGTAATTTAATGCCTATTCATCTAATTAGTGACGTACATGAATGGATTAATGAGATTCTCATTGTCCCTATCTATTATCCAGTGAAACCATAGCCAAAAGAATGGGCTTAGCAAAATCAGTAGGGAAAAAGACCTTGTTGAGCTTAACTATAGTTTGACATTGTGGAATGAGTGGGAGCCCGAGGGTAAAATTGAAATACCACTACTTTTAACATTATTTTACTTATTTCATGAATTAGAGGAAAGCACGAGCCTTTTTTTTTTAGACCTAAGGTCAACCTTGGTCAGTCAATCCAGGTAGAAAACATTACTAGGTGAGAAGTTTGGCTAAGGTAGCACATCAGTTAAAAGATAATGCAAGTGTCCTAAGATGAGCTCAATGAGAATAGAAATCTCATGTGGAACAAAAGGGATAAAGCTTGCTTGATTCTAATTTATAGTACAAATACAAACCATGAGAGCGTGGCCTATCGATCTTTTAGACCTTTGAAATTTGAAATTAGAGGTGCCAGAAAAGTTACCACAATAATAACTAGATTGTGGTAGCCAAGCATTCAAAGCGACATTGCTCTTTGATCCTTCAATGTTGGCTTTTCCATATCATTATGAAGTAGAGTTCACAAAGTGTTAGATTTTTTCCCACCAATAGGGAATGTGAGTTAGGTTTAAACCATCATGAAACAAGTTAGTTTTACCTTACTGATGGCAGCGCTGTAATAGTAATTCAACCTAGTACGAGAGGAATCATTAATTCACATAACTAGTCATTGCACTTGGTTGAAAAGCCTATGGGTAATGCACACCTCTAAGTTAGAATCCAAGCTAGAAACAATGGAAGTACCCACCACCCAATTGTCAACCCATAGTAGAGGCACATAGGCCCTAAGGGCATATGTCATAGGTGCAGCCCTCGTGGTAGACAAGCCATGTAGGCCTTCTTGGAGCTCAATTCCCATTAAGTAATAGGTAAATTCCTTTGTAGATAACTTGAATACACGATAGGGTATTGTAAGTGGTAGAGTGGCCTTATTGCCTTGATCCACTGAGATTTAACCCTTTGTTGCTCTGATTCATCCCTGCCTTCCGTACCTATAAAAGTCCTTTTCATTATTTTACACTACGCCTTCTAGGCATTAAGGATGAATGGTGTTTTCCATTGCAATTGGTTCGACAGAGGATGACATCCCTCCTTCGAGCATCTAAATAAATGACAAGTAAATACCTTTAATATTTGTTATAGGAATATGTTTGCCCTTGGTATGGATACTTGCCTAGAACCCCATTGACATACATTGGCCTTTTGAGTGGGCTATTGCCTCAAACACCATCGACAACATCTGGCCCTTGGTTGGTGCAGGCAATTAGATCCAACACCATTGGCAGATGTTGGCTTGTTGTTACCTTGAACACAATCAGTAGATGTTGGCCTTTTTATGTAAGATGTTACCTTGGACACTATCACCAAATGCTAGTACATGGTGTGAACACTTGCCTCCACCATCGTCGACATAAGAGAACCCTTGGTATGGGTTATTACATCATATAGCTCTTTGGTAAATGCTGGCACTTGGTGCAAGTTGTTACCTCAAACACCTCTTTGGTAGATATTGGTGTCATAGGCTTTAGTCTTAAGCTTTACAATTGTGAGGTCTTAGGTGGGAAACTACCTCTTACATATGTTTGAGTTAGCCTTTAACCAGGTTAAGTGAGTGTGCCACCCACCAAGAACTAGTCAGACCCTAGAAACAATCAAACACTATCGCACACTAAAAAGACATTAGTGAAAGAATACAAGATCCTTTCAATTGCTAGAACAATTGGTCTATGTACAAATGCGCTTGAGTAGCTTGTTCATTCACACGTTCATAAGTTGGTCCTATAAGAGAGGAGGCACCCTTATTTATACTTGAGCTCCCATAGCCTATGTGGTCACTAAAGTGCCAAGTGTGTGGCTCTTATATACATTCTATAAGGTTCTAAGACCTCTAGACATGTACAAGGTTGGTTAAGGAATTTCTAGAAATGAGTTGATTCCAAACACTCTGTGGCGCATCAGGTCCAGAAAGTTCTAGGCTCTTTCATAGAGTGCCCATGCCTTGGGCCTTCCAAAAGCTTCCTTACCTAGGCACTATAGTCCCCATGCCTATTTTTTTATTTGGCTTTTCTAAAAGGTTCTACGTCTATGCACTGGCTTATGTCTAGGCTTATCTAAAGCCTTCACACATACAGTGCCCATACCACCTTTTTGGGGCTTTCCATAAGCTTATCCTAAATGGTCCTTAGGCTCAACATCAGGTAACTCTTACAGGGATTTGTTCTCATGGCTTGGTGCTTAAGCAAGCATTTGGCTTCTATGCACTAGCACTCAAGCCTTGGACTCAATGATGCTCACACAAGGTTAGACATTCTCCCTCACCTGTTCTATTGATGCCCTTGTCGCGTCTTCTTCATGGAACTTATCAATCTGAGCTTGAAACTGCCATAACACCTCAGCTGGCTCCTAACTTATCTCACTATTTGATTAGCCTTTCCATTGTACCAGTACTTATGCCTTGGCATGTGTTGTCTCTATCTTACCATGTAGTCGGCTATGATGCACTCAACCTCTCGATCATAAGAGGCCTTAATGCCCATGGTACTGTGTTTGATTAACTTTAAAAGGGATCATCTGAGTCTTTGTGGTAGAGTTTAGGCATACTTACATGGAAAACCAGATGTACCTTAAGCCTTTAGGGTAGTTCAAGCTTGCATGAACCTTGCCTACTCATTTAAGAACTTTAAAAAGACTTTTGTACCTATAAGTAAGCTGCTTGTGCATCCTTAGATACTATAGCACCAAGTGTAGCTTGATTAGTACCAAGTCCCCTACTTGATATTGTATATCCCACCACTTTCGATTAGCCCACTTTTTTTATCACTTCACTACCTTGTGTAGACATACTCAAGCTAGATCGGCTTATTCTTGCCATGCCTTAGTAAATTTGTAAGCAGTTAGGTTTCGTCTTGTGTACCCTGAGGCAATAGCATTGGGTGTATATGGCTATTGCTCGATCACAATCTCAAAGGGACTTTGATTCATAGCCTTGCTTCATTAAAGGTTTTATGAGAATTAAGCTACATCCAATGGCTATCTCATTAGAAGGCACTAGTATAGTGCTAAAGGTACACCTCTAATATAGCATCCACCCTATCGGTCTACCCATCTATTTGATGGTACATAATGGTGGAATGCCTCAAGTCTGACCCTAAGAGCCTAAATAGTTCCTACCATTTCAATCGCTAATGATAGATTAAGGAACAACCCAGTACTTCACGATGTTCTTGAGGAATAATCAAGCTGCTTCTTTCACTGGGCATTCTTTAGTTGCCATAATAAAGGTTTCATTCTTGGAGAACTGGTCCACCACTACGAATATATTGCCATACCCATCCACCTTGGGCAATCTAATAATGAAGTCGATAGAGACACTCTCTCATGGGCACTCAGGAATCGATAGTGGTTCTAAGAGATTGATCGGGGACTTTTGCTCTGTGTTGTCTTGTTGGCACATAAAACAAGTCTAAAATAGGCTTCCACATCATCCCTTATCCTAGGCAATAATATCGATCTTTAATAAGGGTTATGGTGTGGTGCTTACCTAGATGGCCTACCCATTGTGAGTTATGATACTCTTTCATGACTTCTTTTTGTAGCTTGCTAAACTATGGGACAAAGAGTCAGTTTCCCTTGGTGTAAATAGATAACCTTTGAGCCAGAATCATCTAGTCTTCCCATGCTTCATGCACTTTATCAAGGTTTTGGCTATGGGATCTTGGATCATCCCTTCTTTGATACATACAACTAGAGAATCATTTGGCCTATTGATCGCTGTTAGCTAGACCTTGCAATTAAGTGCATCTACCATGACATTGGCCCTTCTTGGCTTATATTGTATGGTAAGATCAAACTCGGCTAGGAAGTCTTACCAATGGGCTTGCTTGGGAGTAAGCTTATTTTAACTTTGGCAGTAGTCGGTTTGCATGCTGTCGATCATCACCAAAAATTTATTTCCTAACAAGTAATGGCTCCACGTGCACAAGTAATGCACCAAAGAGATCATCTCTTTCTCTAAGACCATATATCGATGATCAATCTCATTGAGCTTTTTGCTCTTAAAGATAATTGGATGCTAGTCTTACATCAATACACTGCTAATTGCAAAGATGGATGCATTAGTGTGTACCTCATATGGCTTGGTATAGTCAGGGAAAGCTAGGATTGGCTCTATTGTGACAACTTGCTTTAGGTAATCGAAGGCCTCTTGGCTTTAGTGTGTACCTCATATGGCTTGGTATAGTCAGGGAAAGCTAGGATTGGCTCTATTGTGACAACTTGCTTTAGGTAATCGAAGGCCTCTTGGCTTTCGAGACTCCATTCCCTAACTCATCTTTTCTTAAGCATGTTGGTTAAGGGAGCTATAATGGCTAAGTACCTTTTATGAAGATCAATAATAGTTTGCCCAGGTAAGGAACAACCATAACACTGTGACTTTAGTTAGTAGTTCCCACTCTTGGATTGCATGGACCTTGTCACCATTCATCCAGATCCGACCATTCCCCACAATATGGCCTAAGAATGAGACCTTATGCTGGGCGAATGAACACTTCTCCTTCTTTATGTATAGTTCACTTTCTTTTAGTGCTTGGAACACTTACCGTAAGTGATCCACATGTTCCTCAAGTGTTTGACAATAGATAACAATATCATCAAGGTACACTATAACAAATCGGTCAAGGAAAGGTTATAATACCTTATTCATCAACATACAAAATGTTAGGGGTGTGTTCATCAGACTGAAAGGCATGACTAAGAACTCATACACCTTATAGCGAGTCACACATGTTGTCTGTAGTTCACCACCTTCGACTATCCTTACTTGATAGTATCTCGATCTTCAATCCAGCTTGATGAAGCACCATGCTCCTTTAAGCTAGTCAAACAAGTTGGCAATGAGGGGAATAGGATACTTGTTCTTCACTGTAAGCTTGTTTAGCACTCAGTAGTTGACACATATCTATAAGGACCCATCATGCTTTCATTGAAATAGGACCGATGCACCATATGGAGCTTTAGAGGGCCTAACGAACCTTACATCCAAAAGCTCATTGAGCTACCTCTTTAGCTCCTCTAGCTTTGGAGGTGACATCCTATATGGGGCTCGAGCTGGTGGCTTGGCATTAGACACTAGCTCAATTTTATGGTTTACCTCCCTTTTAGGTGGTAGTCTCTTAGATAGTTCTACTGGCACTACATCCTTGAAGGACTCCAACACCTTTAGCACCTCCAAGAGGGTGTTATCTTTCAGTTTCTAAGGCTCATCCTTTTTTAGGGCCCCTAAGATGGTAGGCTCTTCCTTTCGCACACCCTTGGTGAGTTAAATGGTGGATAGTGCCTTGGTTCCAATCCCTTACTCTCATTTCACAAGACAATATGTTAGCATTGATGGTCCAAGATGCAAATGTAATTTGCGAAGGGAACAAAGAGTGCAATGATTCTATTGAGGAAATTTAAACTGATAGCAAAGTCATAGTCATCGAGAGGGATTACTTAGATGGATTCTTTCATTTTCCATGCTTCGAGTTGTAACTCGACTCCTTGTGTCATGCCCATGATTGGAACCTTTTTAGAGTTGATGATCTTGATCCATCCAACCCCTTTTCTTGACCTTAACCCTAGTCTTTTAGCCACTCCTTCAGACATGAAGAGATCAGATGCACCTGTGTCCACTAGGGCGTTTAAGTGCTTACCGAAAACTATAATTTCAATGAATATAAGCCCTTTTCTTTTACTTTTTTTCTTTGCTAAGACAAAATTTAGCATGATTAAACAAAGCTTCAATTCTTCCTTCTCGAGTTACTTCTCATACCCCTTGACAATGATCGTGAGCTTAGCTCTATTAGGACAATCCCTGGCTCAGTGTTGACCTTCACATAAAAAATAAGGCATAGGTCCATCGCTAGTCACTAGCCATTTGTCATTCTTCTTGTCTTCCTCATTGGAGGGCTTCCATTTATACATTGATGTCCTACCACTACTACTCTTGTCCTTGTCTCCCCTATTTTTGCCCTTGCCCTTAGGATTGGAAAACACGAACTTGTCTTGTTTCTTGAATTCCACTAAGGATTCAGCAAGGGTCATGGCTCGGGTGAGGTATTGGACACCCATTCTTCTTAACTCTTGCTTAGCCCATGGTTTAACCCTGTCCATAAATGAGAAAAAGGCCTCATCCTACCTAAGTTTGGAAATTTGGAACATGAGTTCTGAGAACTCCTAAACATAGTCCCACACCTCTCTATGTTGGGTGAGCCACCATAGTTTGGCACATGCCCTCTACAGTGTACTATAGGTAAAATTGTTATCAAAACTTCCTTTGGAATTCCTCTCATGTTCCAATGGTAGCAACCTGATGCCTGGCCTTCTTGAACCTATGATGCCACCATAGAAGTGCGATGTCTAAAAGATATATAGAGGTGGTGCTTACCTTAGTGGCATCCTCATTGATGCCCATTGCATGAAAATACTACTTTATACCCTATAAGAAGTTATCTACATCCTTTGTAGACCATGTCCCTTTGAACTCCTTTGGCTTGGGAACCTTCACCTTAGTCCTAGGATTAGTTGCAAGTATGCCTCATCTTATGGTTGCCTTACATGCAAAGCACCAATCTTGAGCTATTCCATCTCATCCCTTATGGCCTCTACTAGGGCTTCTAGGGTAGAATTCTTATGGGTAAAGCTTTTAATCTCTTTGAAAAGAGTTTGCTTTAACTCTTCCATGATCTCTTTACCAACCAAGACCAATTCTTCCATTTGGTCTTTATACTTGTCCAACATTTTAGCTATGGCCAACTCCACCTTGGCCGATTGGGCATCAAAGGCCAAGATCATGTCCCTACTGGTGCCTTTCTTACCCTTTCCAGTAGTGCGTGTCTCACGAGCCTCTTACCTCTCAACATGCTAGTGGCTCATTTCGAAAATAGACATTGTCTTAGATAGGGATCACACACTAAACCATGCTCTGATACCAATTGTGATGGGCTTCAGTCTTAAGCCTTGCAACTATGCGGCCTTAGGTGAGAAACTACCTCTACGTATGCCTAAGTTAGCCTTTAGCCAGGTTGAGTGAGTGTGACACTCACCAAGGACTAGTTGAACCTTAAAAACAATCAAACACTATAGCACACTAAGAAGGCATTGGTGAAAGAGTACAAGATCCTTTCTATTGCTGGAATAATGTGGTTATGTACAAATGTGCTTGAGTAGCTTTTTGGTTCACAAGTTCACTAGTTCATGAGTTGGTCCTATGGGGGAAGGGGCACCCATAATTATACTTGAGCTCCCATGGCATATGTGGTAACTAAAGAGCCAAGTGTATGGCACTTATACACATTCTAGAGGGAACCAAGGGCCCTAAACACATATATGGTCGGTTAGGGAATTTTTAGAAATGAGCTAGTTCCAAACACTCTATGGTGCATTGGGTCCAAAAAGTTCCAAGCCCTTTTGTACAGTGCCTACACCTCAGGCCTTTTAGAAGCTTCCATACCTAGGTGCTATAGTAACCATGCCCATTTCATATCTAGCTCTTCTAAAAGGTTCTATGCCCATGCCCTTGGCTTATGCCCAAGCTTATCTAGAGCCTTCGCGCCTATAGTGCCCACGCCACCTTTCTAAGGCTTTCTAGAAGCTTCTTCCAAATGGTTCTTAGGCTCAGCATTAGGTAACTCTTACAAGGACTTGTTCTTATGATCTGGTGCTTAAGAGAGCATTTGGTCTCTAAGCTTTGGCACTCGGGCCATAGCTTCAATGGTGCTCACGTGAGGTGTGACATTGGCACTTGATACGACATTTATACTATGACCCTCCCACCCAAGGCACTTGTTTGCCTCTCAATCTCCATCAGTACCAAATGATGCTCAATGCATATGTCACGGTCTCCAGTCTTAAGCCAAACTCCATGTGGCCATGGATAGGGAATTGACTCTGTCTGCCTAAGTCGGCCTATGAAACTTAAGTGCTTAGCATAATTCCAACTTGTCAAAGATTGTGTTACAGTACTAGGCCTTCTAGAAGCCCACAAATTCGATCTTTCAAGAACTGTATTTAGGCATGCCTACACCTAGGCTGACCATGCACCAATAGCTCAATCATTAGTGCTCACACCTAGGTCTGACTATATGCCCACACATCGCTCACCAGCACTACCGTACGAACCTGGACCTGGCTCAATTCTATCAAACCTGAACACCATGCCTATGTTTTTAGAGTCTTGATCACTACCTATACCACTATTCTAGGCTAGTTTCCCACATCTTGGGCATCTAGTAGCCCTTAAGGCCTAGTCCCTATAGCTATCAAACCATGTCTTACTAGAACTAGAACTACACCTTGACTTAAAGAGAACCCTTGGGCTTGGTCTAGCTTACAGATTGTAACACATGCACATGCCTCGACCACCATCAAGATATGTTGGCCTCTAGTCTCAGCACATGCTTTAAATACCATCAACACATGTTAGTCCATTCTGTAATTAGTTCCCTCAAACACCATTGGCACATACTAGAACGTACACCACATGAGGGTATCTTAGGCCTGGGCCATGCACCATGCACACTACAACTAGGTAGTAGGTGAGTTCAAGCACATCTTTACATTTCTGCTATGCCAATGCCATTATTGTGTCTTTTAAATTCATATAACCACTCACTAGTGCCTGCACCAAAGCTTGGCTCAATTTTGCCAAACATGAACATTGTGCTTGAGCCTCTAGAGTTTTGATCATTGCCCATAGCATTGTTCTAGGCTAGTTACGCCATGACCTAGGCCTTTAATAGGCCTTAAGGCCTGGTCCCCCTAGCAGTTGGACCCTATTTTTCTAGAGCTAGAATTGCTCCTTAACTTAAAGAGAACCTCTAGCTTCGACTAGCTTGTTGACTGTTATACAAGTTGGCAAAATGGATCTATAACCTCGAGAAAACGATTGGCTCTAAGGGCTTGGCACATGGGTTTGAGTTCTAAACCTGTCAGTTGTCAATCGATGGCTTAAGCTACTCTTATGGCGAGAGCAAGTCATTAAGTGCCAGCAGAGGGATGGACTAGGAATAACTCCCTTAAGGGTCTTTCTCGAGCAATGAATAGTCAACTTAGAATTGGTACAGACAAGGGGAATTCAACTGTCTAATTAAAATAAAGCATTGCGATGGCCCTAGTGGATGCTCACGCATTGTGATTTCTACCAAGTGCTTTAAATGTCAAAGTGAAGAAATTCAACTAAGCACGGGTTAATGGCAATAGTAACTATGACTCTCTTAAGGTAGCCAAATCTTTGTCATCTAATTAGTGATGTGCATAAATGGATTAATGAGATTCCCATTGTCCTTGTCTACTATCTAGCAAAACCACAGCCAAGGGAATGGGCTTGGCAAAAGCAATGGGGAAAGAAGACCCTGTTGAGCTTGACTCTAGTTCAACTTTGTGAAATGAATTGAAAAGTGTAGGATAAGTGGGAACCTTCTAGTGAAATTGAAATTCCACTACTTTTAGCATTATTTTACTTATTTTATGAATCAAAGGCAAGGCATAACCCCTTCTTTTGGACCCAACGTCGGCCTTGGTCAATCAATCTAGGTGCAAGACATTGTCAAGTGGAGAGTTTTGCTAGGGCAGTGCATTTGTTAAAGATAGCACAGGTGTCTTACGATGAGCTTAACGAGAAAAGAAATCTTGTGTGAAATAAAAGGGAAAAAGCTCATTTGATTTTGATTTCCAATACAAATATGAACCATGAAAATATGGCCTATCGATCTTTTAAACCTTTAAAATTTAAAGCTAGAGGTGTAAGAAAAGTTACCACAGAGACAACCTCGTGGCAGCCAAGCACTCATAGCGATGTTGCTTTTTGATCCTTTGATATTGGCTATTCCTATCATTGTGAAGTAGAATTCACCAAGTGTTGGATCATTCACCCATCAATAAGAAACGTGAGCTGGGTTTAGACCATCATGAGATAAGTTAGTTTTACCCTATTGATGGTAGTGTCACAATAGTAATTCAACCTTATACGAAAGGAACCATTGATTAGCACAATTGGCCATTGCACTTGGTTAAGAAGTCAATGGTGCAAAGCTACTGCATATTGGATTATGATTGAATGCCACTGGATTATGACTGAATGCCTCTAAGTCAGAATCTAAGCTAGAAGTGACACACGTGCTCGTTAGCTAGATAGTCGACCCGTAGTAGGGGCCTATAGCCCCCAAGGGCACAAGTCATAGGTGTAGCCGCCACTGTAGATAAGCAATGCAGGCCTCCTTGAAGCTCAATTCCTATAGAGTGGTACATAAAATCCTTTGTAGATGACTTAAATACGTGATGGGATATTGTAAATGGTAGAGTGGCCTTACTACCACAATCCATTGAGACTCAACCCTTTGTCACCACTAGCCCCTGATGCAGGCTATTGCCTCGAATGCCATTTACAACATCTAGCCCTTGGTTGGTGCAGGCAATCACATCCAACACCATCGGTATATGTTGGCCTATTATTACTCAAACATTATCAGTAGTTGCTAGCCCATCGGTGTGGGATGTTGGCTCAGACACCATTGCTAGATACTGGCACTTGGTGCAGGCACTTGCCTTAATCATAATTAGTACAAGCTAGCTCTTGGTGCAAGTTGTTGCCTCGTACACCTCTTTGGTTAATGCTAGCACTTGGTGTAGGTTGTTGCGTTGGACACCTCTTTGGTGGATGTTAGAGCATAGTACGACATGTGTACCATGATTCTCCCACCTAAGGTACTTGTCTACCACTTGATCACCATCAGCACCAAATGATGCTCAGTGCATATGTCATGGGCTCTAGTCTTAAGCCAAAGTTTGTACAGCCGTGCATAAGGAATCAACTTCATTCGACTAAGTCAGCCTATGAAACTCAAGTGCTCAGCATAATTCTATTTTGTTAAAGATTGTGCTACAGTACTAGGCCTTCTAGAAGCCCATAAATCTAATCCTCCTGGGACTATGTTCAAGCATGCCTGCACTAACGTCTGGCAATGTGCACACATCTTGATCATTAGTGCCTGCACCTAGGTCTAATTATGTGCCAATGCATCACTCACCAGCGCTCACTATTGGACTTGGCTTAATTTGCCTGGCTTAATTCTACTGAACTTGAACACATGATTGAGTCTCTAGAGTCATGACCACTACCCATACCATTATTTTAGGCAAGTTCATCGTGACTTAGGCCTTCTATAGGCCTCAAGGCCTGGTCCCCCTAGTTGTTAAACCCTATCCTATTGGAACTAGAATTGCTCTTTGACTCAGAGAAAATGCTGGGCTTGGACCAACTTGCAGACCATGACATATGCATAAGCCTTGACCACTATTGGGACATGTTGGCCCTTCATCTTGGCAAATGTTTCAACCACCATTGGCACATACTGGCCCATTGTGTGGGCGATTCCCTTGAATACCATCAGCACATGTTGGGCTGTGCACCATGTATAGGTATCCTAGGCTCAAGTTACACACCATGTACACCATGACTTGGCAGTAGGTGGGTTCAAACACATCTTCATATTTTTGCCATCCAATGCCATTTTTATGGCTTGAAAATCCATATAAGCACTCACCAATGCTTGCACTTAAGGCTGGCACAATTCTGTTGAACTTGAACATTGTGCCTGAGCCTTGGGAGTGTTGATCACTACCCATACCACTGCTTTGGGGTAATTCCCCATGACTTTGACTTCCAATAAGCCTCTAGTAGTTAAACCCTATCTTGCTAGAATTGGAACTACTCCTTAACTCAGAGAGAACCCCTAGGGCTAGACTGTGACATATGCACATGTTTCAACCACCATTAAGACATGTTGGCCTTTGGTCTCAGCACATGCTTCAAACACCATCGGAACATATTGGCCATCTTACGAGTAATTTCCCAAACATGATCGACACATGCTGGGCCACATACCTTGCATTGGTAATCTAGGCTTGAGCCATGCACAATGCATACCATGACTAGGTAGTAGGTGGGTTTAGGCACATCTTCATATATCTACCATGCTAATGACATTTTTATGGCTTGTAAATCCATATAAGCGCTCAGCAGTGCCCACACCTAGGCTTTGCTCAGTTCTAGTGAACCTAAACACCATGCCAAAACCTCTAGAGTCTTGATAACTACCCATACCACTATTTTGGGCTATTTCATCATGACTTGGACCTCTGGTGCACCTCAGGGCCTGGTCCCTTTGGCTATCAGACACTGTTCCACTAGAGCTAGAACTACTTTTGTACTCAAAGAAAATTCCTAGGCCTAGACTAGGTTATAGATTGTGACACTTGCACATGCCTTGACTACCATTGGGACACATTAGCCCTTGGTCTTAACACATGCTTTGACCACCATTGGCACATGATGGCTCTTTCTATGGGTAGTTCCCTCAAACACCATCTGCACATGCTAAGCCACACCAGGTAGTAGGTGGGTTCAGGCACATCTTAATATTTCTACCATGCTAATGCCATTTTTATGGCTTGTAAATTCAAATAATGCTCACCAGCGCCCGCACATAGACCTGGCTTAATTTTGCTAAACTTGAACACCATGCCTATGCCACTAGAGTCTTGATCATTGCCCAAATGTTTTGGGCTAGTTCCCTAGAACTTGGACCTCTAGTATGCCTTAAGGCCTTGTCCCTCTAGTTATCAAACATTGTCCTACTAGAACTGGAATTGGTCCTCGATTTGGGGAGAGCCCTTAGGTTTGGACCAGCTTGCTAACTATGACACAAGTTGACAAAATAGATCCTTAACCTTGGGAAAAGATTTGGCTCTAATGGCTAGGCATAGGGGTCCTAGTCCCAAACCCATTAGCTGCTAATACACTACTCAAGCTGCTTCCGTAAAGGAAGTGGGTCACTGCATGCCTACTAGGGGATGGACCGTGAATGGCTCCCCTAGGGGCCATCCCCAGACGATAAATAATTGACTTAGAACTAGTACTAACAAGGGGAATCTGACTGTTTAATTTAAACAAAGCATTGTGATGGTCCTTGTGGATACTCACATAATGTGATTTATGCCAGTGCTTTAAATGTCAAAGAAGAGAAATTCAACCAAGCATAGGTAAATGATGGAAGTAACTATGACTCTCTTAAGGTAGCCAAATGCCTCATCATCTAATTAATGATGCACATGAATGGATTAATGAGATCTAACTATTAATGTCTACTATCCAACAAAACCACAGCCAAGGAATTAGGGAGGAAAGAAAACCTATTGAGCTTGATTCTAGTATGACTTTGTTAAATGACTTGAGAGGCGTAGGATAAGAGGGAGCCCTCGAGCGAAATTGAAATACCACTACTTTTAACATTATGTTACTTATTCCATCAATCAAAAGCAAGGCACGACCCTTTCTTTTAAACCAAGGCTAGGCTCGATTAGTCAATCTAGGTAAAAAACATTGTCAGGTGGGGAGTTTTATTGGGGCAACACATTTGATAAAAGATAATAGAGTGTCCCAAGATGACCTCATCAAGAATAAAAATCTCATATGAAATAAAAGGGTAAAAGCTCATTTGATTCTAATTTCTAGTATGAATATGAACCATGAAAACAGGGTCTATCAATCTTTTAGACCTTCAAAAATTGAAGCTAAGGTGTCAGAAAAGCTACCATAAGGATAACTAGCATATGGCAACTAAGCGTTCATAGCGACATTGCTTTTTGATTATTGAATGTAGGCTCTTCTTATCATTATGAAGCATAATTCATCAAGTGTTAAATTGTTCACCCACCGTAAAAGAGCATGAACTGGGTTTAGACCATCGTGAGACAGATTAGCTTTACCTTACTAATTACAGTGTCGTAATAGTAATTCAACCTAATGCGAGAGAAACCATTGATTGCCATAATTAGTCATCGTGCTTGGTTAAAATGCTAGTGGCATAAAGCTACCATGTGCTAGATTATGACTAAATGTCTCTAAGTTAGAATCTGAGCTAGAAGTGACACACACACTCATCACTTGATTGTTGACCCACAGTAGAGGCCCATGGCCCCCAAAGGCACATGTCGTAGGTGCAACCTCATTGCAGACAAACCATGCAGGCCTCTTTAAAGCTCAATTCCTATCGAGTAGTGGGTAGAATCCTTTACAGATGACTTAAATATGTGATAGGGTATTGTAAGTGGCAAAGTGGCCTTGCTGCCATGATCCACTAAGATTCAACACTTTGTTGCTTTGATTTGTCCCTCCTCTCACACCCATCAAAGTCTTTTCACTTCATTCATTTACATCACACTCTTTGAGGGTTAGGGTCAATGGTGTTCTCTATTACAACTGATTTGTTTGAGTGATGACATCACTCAAACATGTCTAACTAAATGACAATGAAGTGCCCATGTTATTTGTTATATAGACAAGCTTGTCCTTGGTGTAAGCATTTACCTCAAACCCCATCGGCACACGTTGGCCCCTATTGTGGGCTATTGGCTCAAACATCATCGATAGCTTTTGACCCTTGGTTGGTATGGGTAACACATCCAACACCATTAGTAGATCGTGGCTTATTGTTGCCTTAGACACCATAAGCAGATGCTGGCCCCTTGGTGTGGGATGTATCCTTAGACACTATCGCCAGATGTTGACACTTGGTATGAGCATTTGCCTCAACCACTATTGGCACAAGCATGCCCTTGGTGCAGGTTGTTGCCTTGGACACCTCTTTGGCAAAAGTTAGTGTCATGGGTTGAAACTCAAGCTCTGACATGTATAGCTCTATAACTTAGAAATGGATGCATCAACATCCTAGTCAGCCTTCAACTACACCAGTGCATGGACACTCAAAACTCTAAGGCCAGCCATCCCAAGCTACTGCTAGACAAGGCTACACATAAATTATTTGATGGAAAGCCAAAGAGAGCATCAAAGATAGGCAAAAGTAAACTTGTATCACTCAAGTTATGGTATGTGTACAATAAAGGTGGGAGCACCTCTATTTATCACTAAGGCCCTCTTAAATCAATGGCTGACATTGTTCCTATCCTAAAGCTCATAAAAATTATAATAGGATTACATTAGAGAGTTCTAATTTTGCATGGACTCTATCAAGAAAAGAGTTTAAACCAGGTTGGACTCCTTCATTAGCATTACCTATGTTGGGCCCTTCCTTAGGCCTACACTTAGGCTTACTCTTTTACCTATGCCTACGTCGATCTAAACGCTACTAAACTAAATCCCTTAACTTGAGTTCTATGATCTTATCTCAGTGCCTACGCATCCATTCTAGATCATGGTTCTACCCTCAGGACCTCCATTGCACCTTTGGGCCTGTTCTCTCTTGCATTTTAACTTGGTCCCAATTACCTTAGAATCGCTCCCTATGTTGATGAAAACCCTTAGGCTTGGTCCTTCCCACAGACCATGACATTTTCCCCCATTCATTCTATAAATGCCTTAATTGTTAGGGGTTACTACGCCCTAATTGCTAGGGGGTTGCTGCACCCTAATTACATGCCTCTGCGCATGTCGATTTCATCTTCTACTCTTCAAACTAGATGTCCCATATTAGTTCCATACCCAAACAAGTACTTTACTGGTTGTTCTCCCGAGTATCATTAACCACATATTGCATGGTCCATTTTGCCTACACACCCAATGTTTCATCCACTTCCTTTGAGTTGCCCATGGCATACTTTTTTTTAAGGGATCTGGCTGTACTTTGGGACTTATGTTATGGCACTTCATTGCCACTTTGCCCTCACTCCTAGAGAGGTTCTGCCCTCTTGATAGAATAAAAAGCACTGAGCCATATCACTTTGGGCTCCTCTTGGTGCTCATCACTGCTACTACTCTTACCTACAAATAGCACATCTACTTGGTTGATGGTAAAAAGCCTTGCATGCCTTGGGCACTCTTTGACCTTATGATGACTGCCACACAAAAAGTAACTCAAGGGCTTGTTCTCCTTACCCAATCTAGTGGCACTATCGACCTTGCAAAATTAGAGTTTTCCTATAGTCCTTTCATCTCCTGAGGAACAAACACCTATGTCTCCCCCCTTTTGGTTGTTTCCCCTAGGCCATGGAGACTTGGTGCACTCAACTTAAGTCGTTGATTACGCATAACATTGGCTTGACTTGACTCATTCATGTTATTCTATTATAGCACTATATATACTCCCAGCTTCTAACCATTTAAAAAATGCTTAGGCACCGCTACCTTGGGTCCTAAGCCCACACCAGTAACTATGGTGACTCACAACTCAGTGTGATCAACCCTAAGCCTTGCCAGCTCCTCTTGCAAGGTTGACACCATGGCCTCAAATGCCTCATTCTACTGTGTGAATACCTTAAATTCCAATTTCAAGGATCATTCCCTATCCTTGAACCTCTATCTCAAATTAAAATTGTCACCTCGCACTTTTTACAATTAGGTGTCTAGGGATATCACAATGTCTCTTGATCTAGCTTCCTTTCTTTGTTTGTAGGTGAGAACTCAACAAGGTCCTTGATTTGGCCTTTGATCGAGTTATCCCTAGCGATGCCATAGCCCTAAAACACACTATTAGTCACGAATTAACAAAACCAAAGAGATTACCTCAACCTTTTATACACTCCAGTGATCCAGTCTTGGTCTCCATGAACTAGCAAAACTATCTGTAGGCATAACACACCAGTACACACACATTATCAGCCACCAATCTACACACTATCTCAGTATGCCCTACACTCTTAGTCAGGCACCAATCTACACACCTACATAGTATTCCTAACACTCTCACAACACCATAGTAGCAATTGGTTAAACACTTGATTTACACTCCTAGACACCTACACCTTGTGCACCTAGGGGGCATATCACCAGCACACAAGCATAGAAACAACATAGGATGCCCACACCATATAATCAAATGCCTACACCAACACATCTAAAGCCTCCCCTAAGGCTAACTTTGGTTTTAGCAACACCTAGCATTGATCACCTCTTTAGGATATCCTAACTCTGAGCTAGCTTTGAACCTTCTTTGATACCACTTGTCATAGGCTGAGACTTAAGCTCTAACTCTTAGCTCCATGACCCAAGAATGGACTCATCTAGCATCCTAGGTAGGCCTTCAACAAGATCAATGCACAAACACTTGAAACTCGAAGCCAGCCACCCTAAGCTACTGGTAGACAATGCGTGAACACTTGGACGAACTTACGTATTATGACACAAGCACATGCCTCGACTACCATTGGGACATGTTGGCCCTTGGTCTTGACAAATGCTTTGACCACCATCGATACATGTTGGCCTTTTGTGCGGGTAGTTCCTTTTGATCACCATTGGCATATGTTGGGATATGCACCAAGCATGGGTATCCTAGGCCCCAGTCATGCACCATTTGTACCACGACTGGGTAGTAGGTGGATTTAGGCACATCTTCATATTTTTGCCATGCCAATGCCATTTTTATGGCTTTTAAATTCATATAACACTCAACAGCACCTACACTTAGACCTAGATCAATTCTATTGAACCTATTGGGTTTAGGCCTTTAGAGTCTTGATTACTGCTCGTACCACTATTCTAGGCTTGTTCCCCATGACTTGGACCTCCAATATGCTTGGCCCCTTTAGCTATCAAACTCTGTTTTGCTAGAATTGGAATTGTTGCTCAACTCAGAAAGAACCCTTGGGCCTTAACTAGCTTACAAACCGTGACACATGTGTCATGCCCTAGGCGGGCACACTAAGAGCTGAGCCTCTAGCACCTACGACCAAGGCTTGAGCACCGGAGATAGTTGTAGGGGTTGGTGTAATAAGCATGGGAAAAATGTCCAGACCACACACACAAAACTCAAGCCTATTCACATAGTAAAGGCCAGGCTTGTAACATGCTTGTACCATACTTAAGTAGACCCAAGAGAGCTTGGCTGATCTTGAATCTTTAGAGGTATCCAAGATCATCAGCATTCAATATAAGATATGGTCAACCCTAAGAATCAGGACGACGATCCTTAAAATTAGGGTGTAATATGTGTATTGATGTATAATCCCTTATTTTTAAGAATCATGTAAATCCCTTAATTTTAGGAAGCAACCATAATTAGTCCTAGGGCTTTAACTATAAATAGAAGGTTGGCCGACCCTCAGTTGTACATCATCAAACACACTTTATCTTTAGTAATATATAGCATATTCCAGCATTCTTTGTGTTCTCTCTTAGCTTGTATATTTTGCCTTTCTAGTTGGTCTAGTGCACAAACGATTGGTTCATAGGTTGGCCTAGACATAAAGAGCTCAATCCTAGTCTAAGGCTATATGGATTCAAGCTTAAAATCAAAGCTTATGATAGTTGTATCAGAGTAGGTTCTATATAGGTTCTATTCGGTAGTGTTCAGATCGTACTCAAGGTAATTACAAAAATAGCATCCCAGAATGATGTTGCTAGCCAACAACCAGAGGCCCAAGAGTAAGGCCATGGAAGGAAAAAGAAAGGTAGTTCGAGGAACATTTTGTCTACCATGGATGGCAGGCTATCCAAGGTGGATGTGACAATGGGCGATATGAAGGAAAAGCTTGAAGAGGTAAAGACTCATATTGAGGCATTGGACTCCATGGAGGAGGATCTCAAAGGTGAGTTGCAAGCAATTCTGAATGAGGCTATCAACATTATCATCCAATGGATTAAAGCCTTAGAGGCTTGGGTAGAGACCATGCATAAAGAGATGAAAGAGCTCAAGGGGGAGCTCATTGCTTGTAAGATAGCCATTAAGAATGGTGTGATTGCTAAAGTGCATAAGACACAAATGGAGATTCTAAGTCTAAAGAGTTCAAAGGGACTAGGGCTACCAAAGAAGTAGATAACTATTTATGAGAGATAGAGTAGTACTTTTAAGCTATAAGCATGCAAGATAATGATACTAAGGTAAACACCACTTCAATGTATCTTATTGATGTTACCTTATTATAGTGGAGGCACAGGTGTGATGATGTGAGGTGTAGAGGTTCTTTGATTAAAACCTGAAAGGAGTTTTAAAAAGAGCTTAGAGAGCAGTTTTACCTAGAGTACACCAATGATGAGATGCAGGCAAAGTTACATCGACTTACTTAATAATAGGACATAAAAAAAAAAAAGAGTATGTCCAAAAGTTCTCTGAATTGATGCTTTAGATTTCAGATCTAAGTGAGACTGAAGGTCTGTTACCTTCATGGATGGGCTTAAGCCATCGATGAAGCATGAGCTATAAAGAAGGGGAGTTCATGAACTAGCCAGGGTTATGATCACCAATAAGTCCTTGGTAGAGTTTAAGTCGTAAAACAAGTTAAAGTCTACCAAGCCTAAAAGGAAAAGTATGGACAAGAGGGATAAAGAATGATAGTCTACGGGTAAAGAGCATGATCGATAGTCTAAAGAGGGAGACAAAGATCATTCAGACAAAGGCATCTAAGTCAAGCCATTAGTAAGGAAGTGGAAGGCTAAGGGAGATTGAGAGCTAGTCTCATGCTATATATGTGGAGAACCACATTTAACCTAAAATTGCCCAAAAAAGAGGAAGTTGATTTCCATAGACAAGGAGTTAGATAAAGAGCTAGAGGTTGGAATAGCAAAGCTTAGATTGATAATGCTTAATGCTATCTAAGGTAAGGGAAGCCACAAGCTAAAAGGATTAATTTATACAGATTTGATGGTTACGGGTAAGAAAATAAATGCACTGGTGGATTAGGTGCCTCGTATTTGTTTATTTTAGGTGATGGAGGCTAAAAACTCAAACTGAAAGTGCACAAAGGGATTATTACCATCAAGATAGTGAAATTTAAAGAGGTTTCAACCATTGGAGTGGCACGAGGAGTGGAGATATAGCTTGAAGACTAAAGGGGTAAGGAAACCATCAAGGTAATACCCTTGAATGATATGAGTTTGTGATTAGGTTAGATTTTCTTGTTTGAATTAACACCTTCCTTGTCTTTTTCGCAAACTGTATATGCATTTTGGATGCATGGTGCCAATGCCTTGTACCATTAAAGCACAAGTTTGGGATTGGGTCCAAGGTGCTATCAGCCATACAATTGGCCAAGGCAGTGAACAAGGATGAAGACACCTTTTTGGCTAGCGAAAGTATGAGAAATCAAGGAAAAAAGGGATCGACACCCCCTTAAAGGTGTTAAAGTTACTGGAGACCTTTAACAATGTGATGCCTGCAAAGTTGCCTAACAAGTTACCACCCAGGAGAGAGGTGGACCATAAGATCAAGCTGATGCTAAAGGCCAAACCACTAGCCAAGGCCTCTTATCTAATGTTGCCCCTAAAGTTGGACGAGTTAAGGAAGCAACTTAGGGAGCTGATTGATGCTAGCTATATCAGGCCATCTAAGCCTTTGTATGGTGCCCTAGTTTTGTTCCAATGCAAGCATAATGGGTCTTTGTGATTGTATGTTGACTACCAGGCTTTGAAAAAGCTAACCATTAAGAACAAGTATCCTATCCCACTCATTGCAGACTTGTTTGACCAACTTGGAAATGTGAGATGGTTCACTAGATTTAATGTTAGGTTATTACTAGGTCAAGATCATGCAGGGAGATGAGCCCAAGACTATGTGTGTCACCCACTATGGCTCTTATGAGTTCTTGGTTATGCCATTTAGACTCACTAATCCTCCAGCAACATTTTGCAAGCTTATGAACAAGGTACCACAATCATTCCTTAATCATTTTGTTGTGGTTTATCTTAATGATATTGTGATCTATCACCAGACATTGAGAAAGTAGGTAAACCACTTAAGGTAGGTGTTTAAGGTGTTGTGGGTACATGAATTGTATGACAATAAGGAGAAGTGCTCATTTGCCTAGCGAAATGTACTATTTTTAGGCCATATAGTGGGAGATGCAAGATACGAATGGATACAAGCAAGGTGCATGCTATTCTGGATTGGGAACCACCAGCCAAGGTAACTAAGTTTAGGTCATTCCTTGGATTGGTCAACTATTACCGATGCTTCATCAAAGGCCACTCAGTTATAGCCACTCCATTGACTAATTTGCTCAAGAAAGGGAAAGTGTGGGAGTAAAGCATCGACTGCCAGTAAACCTTTGATTAGTTGTAGTGGGTAGTGATCAAGGAGACAGTGTTGGCCTTGTTAGACCATGCTAAGCCATACGAAGTGCATACAGACACATCAGACTTTATGATAAGGGAGTGCTAATGTAAGAGAACCATCCAGTTGTATTTAAGAGCTGAAAGCTCAATGAGACTGAGCATAGATACATGATCTAAGAAAAAGATATGACAGTAGTGGTGTACTACTTACGCATTTTGAGGCATTACCTGTTGGGGTTGAGGTTCGTGGTCAAAATGGATAATGTAGCAACCAGCTACTTCAAGACGCAAATGAAGCTATCCCTAAACAGGCATGTTGGTAGGATTTTGTTATAGACTTTGATTACAAGTTGGAGTATAAGCTTGGGCAGGCAAACACAATAGTTGATACCTTGAGCAAAAAGTGAGCCTAGCTGCCATTAGCCAACCAGAGGGGTTTTAAGTACCGTACATCAAAAAAGGCTTTCATATAATCCTATAACCAAGGCTCTTATTGAGCATGCCAAGCAATGTAAAACTAGATAATTTTGGTTGTAAGATGATTTGTTGTACACCAAAGGTAGTAGGTTGTTTGTGCTATAGCATGGAAAGCTTCATAAGGAAGTTTTACAAGAGTGCCATGATTTCAAGTGGACTGGTCACCCTAGGGTGAGCTGTACCTTTGACTTGCTAGAGGATCGTTGCTATTGGCCACACATGTAAGATGATGTTGAAGCCTATGTGAAGACTAGTCTTGTGTGCCAATAGGACATAGTAGAGCTCGAGCCACCAGGCAGTCTCTTAGAGCCTTTGCCCACACCAACACGACCATGGGAGAGCATCCCTCTAGATTCCATAGTTAGTCTACCCAAGGTAGAAGCGTTTGGGAGCATTATGGCAGTGTTGGACAATTTTTCCAAGTATAGAATTTTCATTCCAGCAACCGAGTGCTTAGCTGAAGAGGTAGCCCATTTGTTCCTAAAAAACATGGTAAAATATTGAGAAGTACCGAAGACCATTGTTAGTGATTAAGATAGGCATTTCATATGGTAGTTCTAGACTGAGTTATTCAAACTATTAGGGTCAAACTTGAACTTTTCCACTAATATGCATCTATAAACCATTAGGCAAACTAAACAAGTGAATAAGTTGTTGGAGGTCTACCTCAAGTACTATATGAGTGCCATGTAAAGGGACTGGCCAAAGCTATTAGAAGTCACCCAGTTCTTATACAACCTGTAGAAGAGTGAAGTAACAAACCAAAGTCCTTTTGAGATTATGATAGGTCAACAACTGCTAACACCCAGTTTGATTGCTACAAGTTATACAGGGCCTAATTTAGTAGCATACAAGTTTGCCAAGGCTTGGTTAGAGCAATCCAACTTGGCTAGAGTCTATCTATACAAAGCTACGAAGAGGTTAAAGAAGTGGATAGACCAAAAGAGGAGGGGCATGCAGTTTCAAGTAGAGGACTTGGTCATGGTGAAGCTGTACCTTATTATACACCACAAAGGCTTGCACAAAGGCTTAGTCTAGAGGTATGAGGCACTTTTCAGAGTTCTTAAGAGGGTAGGTAAGGTTGCCTATAAGCTAGACATGCCATCCAAGCTGAGGGTACACTTAATGTTTCATGTTACATACTCAAGCCATTCCATGAGGACAAGAGGAATCCAAGATGGGCAGAGTCAAGCCGTGCACCATTAAAAGCCAAGACCTCATATGAGAAGAAGGTCCAAAGCATCATTGCTAATTGAGAGGTAAGGCAAAAGAACTGCCAACCAACATAGGAGTACTAGGTGTATTGGAAGGGACTTCCAGATAGTGAAGTGAGTTAGGAACCAGTGGAGGACTTATGGTAGTTCTAGGACCAAATTAAGCAATTCCACATAAAGTACACAATGAAGGCATCATGCAATTAGGTAGGGAAAAATGTCACACCTTGGGTAAGCACACTAGGAGCTGAGGCTTGAGCATCTGCGACCAAGGCTCAAGCATTAGGGATACTTATGGGGGTTGGCACAATAAGTATGGGAAGAGTGTCCAAACCACCCGTATAGCCAAGGCTAGGCCTACAACATGCCTACATCGCATATAGGTGGACCCAAGAGAGCTTTATTGATCTAGAATCCTTTAGAAGCATCCATAATCGATAGCATTTAGTAGGAAGATCTAGTCAACCTTAAGAATCAAGAAAAAGATCTTTAGAATTAGGGTGTAACCTAGTATTGATGTGTAATCCCTTATTTTTTAGAATCATGTAAATCTCTTATTTTAAGAAGTAGCCATAATTAGTCTTACGGCCTTAACTATAAATAGTGGGTCACCCTACCCTTAGTTGTACATCTTTAGACACATTTTATCTTCAGTATTTATAGCATATTCTAGCATTCTTTGTGTTCTCTCTTAGCTTGCATATTCTACTTTTCTAGTTTGTCTAGTGCTTGAATGCTTGGTTTATAGGCTGACTTAGACATAAAGACCTCAATCCTAGTTTAAGGCCACATGGATCCAGGCTTAAGATCGAAACCTGTGACACATGCACATGATTGGACTTTGTCCTACTAGAACTAAAACTGCTCCTCGAGAGAAAACCCCTAGGACTGGACCAACTTGCAAACTATGACACATGCACATGCCTTGACCGCTATCGAGACATGTTGGCTTTTGGTTTCAACACATGTTTTGAACACTATCAGCACATGCTAACCCTTGGTATGGGCAGTTCCCTTAAACACCATTAGCACATGTTGGGTAGCACACCACGTGAGGGTATCTTGGGCTCAAGCTACGCATAATGTGTACCACGATAATGTAGTAGGTGAGGCACATCTTCATATTTTTGCCATTTCAATGCCATTTTTATGGCTTGTAAATTCATATAATAATCCCCTAAGCCTTCATGTGAAGTTTGAAGCAAGATGACTTGCTTTCTATTTTTCACAATTTTTAAAATTTTTTTACGTTCAAGATTTTTTAAAAATTTTTAAAAGTTTTGGTCAAAACATTGCTATACGTGATCCTTGCATTTTTTGTTGACATCCATAAAAAATTCAACTAAAAAATTAAAGTGTAGAAGAGTTTATGGCCATTTAAAAAAAGTATCCACATTTCAGACACTTGAATGGCTACTAGCTGTGAACCAATAAAAGCTTTTATGCTCTTTAAAGAGGTGTGAGTTGTTAAGGTCCCTTAGGGATAGGGGGCCAATATATGGGACAAAAGCTATCACCCATCGCACATCATGTTCACACACCCTTCAGCATCCTTCTTACAATCATTGGAACCTCCAATGCAATTGGTCAAGTTCTCTAGTGATGCTCTAGTGATGGTACCCTAGGTAAAAAAATGCAGCACTAACACATGCCCAGGCTTAATGTCATGGTCGTTCCCTGGTCTACCATGGTCCTACCATGATTGAACTTGAGCTGAGTTGTAGTCGAGGCCTTACGGTCAAAATAGTGTTCCTACAGCTATGCACAGGCATTATAAGTCGAGAATCATGATGCTGATAAAGTGTGCGGGCAGTATGTTCCCCAGTCTTAAGATAGACAATCAAGTGTAGACCAATGTATGGTCAACTTGGTAGCTAGTTAGGTGCTATTGATCGAAGCCATGCATGTGCACTCTCGAGTTGGTTGGTGGGACAACAAGTAGAATCTGAAAATCATGGTGACAAAGATGAAGGTCGCTAGGCCTTGAGTTGGCTGAAGAAAAAGCTTGAGATTGTTGGGGAGAAAAGTGTCTCTATTTTAGATAGTCTTACAATTCTTGGTAAGATGGCTAGAAAATCTGTTACATTCTTTATAGGGGGACAACTAGTGTTAGCTCTCTATCACCCCCTTGGCTAGCAGGCAAATGAGGCCTTGCTAGTCTAAAGTGAGCAACTTCTAGGCACATGTGTTGTCTAAGTGGGCGGGCATCATTAGGTCATAAAAGCGGCATGATGTCTCCTCAGGTCATGATAAACCCAAAGATGGTTAGGGTTAGTGGCCCTTGTATCATGTCATTGTGTTAAACTATAAGGTTAGACACTAGCATTCACTATGCCCCTTGGTTTCCCCTCATTGACCATGTTTCATCAATAACCAATGTTCATGGGATGGTGTTTGCATAGGAGGGGCACCATTGAGCTTGTGGGATGAATGGGCTAGCAAGTAGGTATACTGCTAGACCTTTGTGGTAATTTGATAGAGGTATGCTGCAACTAGGGAAGCACACTTGAGTTTCATGAGGTGGGATAGGCATGACGGAAGGTATCCATCATACATGTAGTTATCCTAAAATAAGGCTAAGGTTTGAGGGCCTAAGATATGAGTTTCATGGGATAAGACGACCCTAGTTTGGCTTTGGGCTGGTTGTGTACAAGCATTTATGTTGTGCCTTCAGGTTCTAGGCACATGAGCTTGTTGAAGATCTGAGCAAGCATGGTGTTGGGTTCTAACCATGCCAAAATGAGATAATATCATGAGAACTAGGGCTATGCACCCTTATTAGCCAGGCAAGTCAATGTTTAAGACCTTGATGCTTCTGAGCAGAGATGGGTGCTCAAGGCTACCTTAAGATTCATAGGTTGATTATGATGATAGGAGTTAGGTTCTTCCCTATTAGGTTTAAGAATGTTGTGTGTGACCCCTATGGGCTTCAAGCCAAGAAGGGCTCACAAGTATGTGGATTGAAGAATAAAAAATGACCTGTCTATGGAGAAATGGACTCGAAAAAGGCTGACCTCAACTAAGAAAGTCTTGGTGCCACACAGATGTGTGGTTTTGATCTAAGGAATGCATGGCCCATGACACATGGTATCAGAGCCTAGTTTGGCTTAGTGGTGGGACTAATGTGGCCAAAGGTATGGGCACGATGTTGAGAAATTAAGGCAGTGCTAAGCTTAAAGAGAGCTATAAGGACTAGAAAGCGATATAGTGGTTTTATGCGTAAAGAGAATGAGACATCAAGGTGATACATGGTAAAAATTGGCCTAGGTAGATAACCTTCGAATTGACTCTTAGATGCCAACTAAAAGGGCATAAGAGTCTAGCCTCACCTAGCAAAAGGTGTTGGTACGTGTAGGCATGCGATGCACTTATGGTGTAAAAAATCATGTGGAGACCATGACATGAAAGGGGCATACACCATGAAATGATGTTGTGTGAGGCTATGTGGGCCAAAAAAGTCTTGTCCTAAAGGACTTGAGTTGAGTTTATTAGGATCAGTTACTAACATGTGCACTTTTTGTGAGGTATAGGTGTCCTAACGGGGGTACGAGCTAAGTATTTACGGTCTAAGTGTGGAGCCATTCTACAGAGGTGAACGAGTTTGAGTTGGCTAAGGATTAAAGCCTTAAGTTTGTAATGGTTCAAAGAACCATGAGTTTTGGTGATTAGAAGATCATGAGATTGTGCCAGTCAATAGATTGTGCTTGTGTTGGTTGAGAAAGAAAGCCTTATGAGATGTGGCAGTCAGTAGACCATGACAGTGTGCAGTTTAATGAAACAAGCAAGCGAGAATTGACTAGTTGACATGGCCTTCAGTTATGTGGGTCAAAGGACTAATTAAGTTGAGTAAGCTGATGGTATTGGCATTTGAGTGGATCTGGTCAATGGACTAGATAAGTTTGAGCAAGGAAAAATTGAGATGATTGGGATTGCAAAACTTTTTGGGTACATATAAGCCAATGGGATGGCTTTGAGTCCAAGTGGGTTAGTGGACCTTGAGTATCGAGTGGGTTAGTGAACACTAGAGTCGAGCAAGTCAGTAGATAGTGTGATTGATAGGATTGGTAGATCTTAGAGCATTGTGTGGGCTTTGAGTTGCTTTTTAGAGATATGCTAGAGTCTAGGTAGATGAGTTGTGGAACCATCGTAGAGACATGGTTGCTTGCAATGCTAAGCTAAGTTTGAGTAAAAGTGAGGGAGACTTGTGATTTCTTGTGTAACTAAGCCAAGGCTATGGAGCCTATGAACTTGTTAAGCATGAGTTGAGTCCATGATAGTGAGCCTTAAGATGCCATCATAAGGGCAATTGGTTAAAGGGCCACACAGAGAGGTGACTTTGGAAGAGCTAAAAGGACCCAAGTTGTGAGATGGCCGAAGTGTTTCAATACTACCATGTTAAGGTCTATTATGGGTGGTGTCACTTGAATGCAGTTGACCTAAGCACCAAGTCTAGAGGGGTGCATCAAAGAGTCAATGCCATAGGCATGTGGTTGGTGTGATAGGTCACGTCTAGCGAGGTGCTCCATTGTGTGGGAAAGTAGGTGGTCATTCACTCGATTGAGGGTCATGATCAACAAGGGTACCTCGAGGTCATAACATTATGTGATCATGGGTGAAGCAGTGTAGTGGCACTTATCAAACAATAGTTTGAGTCTGATAATCATATGTGGAGATAGCACGGAGGTGAAATAGAGCTAGTCTGAGATCTATCGACATCGACAATGAACAAGCACTATGGGTAATGCCTTATGTGATAAGAGCTCGACCCAATCCTTAAGGGAACAAGTGAAGTTCATATAAGAAAATGTCAACTGTATGCAATAAGAGACTTGGATATGGTCTTAGCTTCCATGAAGGCATAGACATAGTAAGTGGGAAAGAGTGTCATGGTTAGGCCTTGGTGTGCCTTGATGCTACCATGATTGACCCTAAGCTAAGCAGCAGTCTTGGCCTTATGGTAGAGATAGTAGTTCTAGAGCTATGCACAGTAGTATAAGCTAAGAAACATGATGCTAATAGAGTGTGCAAGCAATGTATGCCCTAGTCTAAAGATGGGTGGACAAGTGTAGGCCAATATGCGGGCACCTTGAAGCTTGATAGCCAGTGAGGTGCTGTTAGTTAAAGTCCAGTGCGTGCACCCTTGAATTGCTTAGTGAAACAAAAAGCAAAATTTGAGAATCATGTGACCAAGAAGAAGGTCACTAGGCCCTAAGTTAGTTGAAGAAAGGCCATGAGATTTGAATTTCATGGGATGAGACGAGTCTAGTGTTGCTTTGGGTTGGCTGTAGACTAGCATTTATGTTATGCCTTTGGGTTCTAGGCATAAGAGGTTGCGGATGATCTAAGTGGACAAGATGTTGGGTTCTCACCATGCTAGAATGAGATAATATCATGAGAATTAGAGTTGTGTAACCTTATGAGCCAGGTAGGTTGGTGCTTAAGACCTCAATACTTGTAGGCAGAGATGGGTGCTTAGGGCCACCCTAAAAATCATGGGTTGATTATGATGATGGGAGTAAGGTTTCTCCCTACCAGGTTTGAGAATGCTACATGTGACCCTATAGGGTTCAAGCCAAGAAGGGCTCATGAATATATGGTTTGAGGTATCAGAAATGACCCGTCCATGGAGAAATGGACTCAAGAAAGGCTAACCTTAACAAAGAGTAGTCTAGGTGCTACATGGACGTGTGGTTTTGATCTAAGGAATGTATGGCCCATGACACCCAACATGCACACCATGGCCTAAAATCAAACTTCGACCAAAGCATCAAACATCATCAATACATGCTAGCACATGGTGCGGGCACATGCCTCGACCATCATTATCACAAGCTGGCCTTTGGTATGGCCACCTGCCTTGACCACCATCAGTAAAAGTTGGCCTTTGGTATTGCCACTTGTCTCAACCACCATTGGCATATATTGGCCCTTAATGTGGGCACATGCCTCAATCAGCATTGGCTTAGTTTGGAACTAGTGTAAGCATATACCTTGATCAGCATTGGTAGAAGATGGCCCTTTGAGTAAGCACTTGCCTTGAACACTTTTAGCACTTGCTGGCCTTTGCAGTAGGCACTTATCTAGAACACCATTGGCACATGCTGGGCTTTGGTGTAGGCACATGTCTCAACCACCATCAACTCCGATTGACCCTTGGTGTAGGATATGCTTGTTTTAAAATATTATCCCCATTATAGACACTTTATTGTCTATTGCTAGCATATTTGTTAAATCTTTGCCCCGCTAGAACTAAAATTACCCCTCGACTTGGAGAGAACCTCTAGGCCTAAACTAACTTGCAAACCATGATACATGCATATGCCTTTACCACCATTAAGACCTATTGGCCTTTGGTCTCAGCACATGCTTCGACCACCATTAGCATATGCTAGCCCTTGGTGTGGGTAGTTCCCTTTAACACCATCAGCACATTTTGGGTCATGCACCACGTGTAGGTATCCTAGGCTCGGGCCATGCACTACGCATACCATGATTGGGTAGCAGGTGGCTTTAGGTACATCTTCATATTTCTACTATGCCAATGCCATTTTTATGTCTTGTAAATTCATATAACAATCCCCTAAGCCTTCATGTGAAGTTTCATGGAAAGATGACTCATTTTTTATTTTTCATGATTTTCAAAATTTTTCATGGTTTGGATTTTTTTGAAATTTTTTTAAGAGTTTTGTCCACAAAATTGGTATGCGTGATCTTCGCATTTTTGTTT
Source organism: Durio zibethinus (assembly GCF_002303985.1). Next base: position 13,619,852 of record NW_019168470.1, on the reverse strand, counting down.
ACATCCTCAAAAATTAATTAAAGAATCAAAGTGTAGAAGATTTTGTGGCCATTTGAAAAAAATGACCCAATTTCATACACTTGAATGGGTACTGACTGCAAACTTGTAAAGCTCTTATGCTCTTTAAGGTCGTGTGAGTTGTTAAGGTTTCTTGGGGGATAGGGGGTAATATAAGGGCCAAGGACTAGCACCCATCCATATAATGTGCGTATACCACTAGCCCTCTTCCACCAATCAGTGAAACCCTAATGCTACTAGTTAGGTTTTTTGGTGATGCTCCAATGATGGTATCCTAGGCAAAAAATTATGGCACCAGCACATGCCTGAGCCCAGCATATGCACTGTAACCCAAAATCAAACTTCAACGAAGGTTTCAACTATCATTGGCATAAGCTAGCCTTTGGTCCAGTGTCACACCCTGGGTAGATATACCAAACTTATAGGCCCGAACACTAGGGACATTGGCGAGGTTTGCACACTAGGCCTTGGAAAGTTGTCCAGACCGTTCGCACAGCATGCAGGCCTGATCGCACAACCAGGGCCAGGCTCGCAAGATGCCTGCACCACACCTAGGAGGGCGTAGGGGAGTAAATGCAGTTTGGGATCTTCTAGAATCAACTAAGATCGACAAGAGCCTTCAGCAAGATTTGGTTAACCCTAAAATCAAAAGGAGCTTTTTGTATTAATGTGTAATCTATGTAATCCCTAATTTTTAAGAGATATAATAATCCCTTGATTTTAGGAACTAGCCATATGTAGAGTTGGGGTCTCAACTATAAATAAAAGGTCACCCCAGCCTTCTTTGTACATCATCAGACACTTTGCTTTAGTAATATGCAATACATATTCTAGTAATTCTCTTGTTCTCTCAAACTTGTGCATTCTATCCTTCTAGTTATTCAAGTGCCTGCATGCATATTAAGCTAACTTAGGCTAGAAAGAGGTGATTCCAAGCCTAAGGCCACACGAATTTTATGTTTTAGGTCAGAGCCCATGACAGTTGGTATCAAAGTAGGTTCGGTTTAGGTTCTGCTTGTGTTTGTGTGCAAGTTAGATTACAGTTAAAGAGATGGCATTTTGAAGTGATGTTGCTAGCCAACAACTAGAAGCCTAAGAGCAAGGCTACGAAAAGGGCAAAAAGGCCAGTTTGAGAGACATCTAGTCTACAGTGGATGGGAGACTATCCAAGATGGAGGTGACCATAGGTGATGTGAAAAAAAAGCTTGACGATGTAGAGACTCACGTTGAAGTGCTAGAGTCTATGGAAGGAAGAGCTCAAGGGTGAGTTACAAGCTACTCTCAATGAAGGCCTCGACATGATCACCTAGAGGAACGAAGTCTTGGAAGCCCAGGTGGAGACCATGCACAATGGAATGGAGGCCATACATAAAGAGATGGAAGAGCTCAGAGGGGAGCTTACTGCTTGCAAGGCTACCATTAGGAATGGTATGTTCGCTTGAATGTTTAAGACACGTGTGGAGATTCCCAAGCGCAATGAGTTCAAAGGGACTAAGGCAGCCGAGGAAGTAAACAACTACTTATGAGGGATAGAGCAATACTTCTGGGCCATAGGCATGTAAGACAATGCTACCAAGTTAAGCACCTCTTCAATGTATCTTATTGATGTTGCCTTATTATGGTGGAGGCACAAGTACAATGATGTAAGGCACGAAGGTGCCATGATTAGAACCTGGGCAGAGTTCCAAAATGAGTTCAGAGAGCAGTTTTATTTGGAGTATGCCAATGATAAGGCATGGGCAAAGTTGCATAGGCTTAGCTACTAAGAAGACATAAGGGAGTATGTCCAAAAATTCTATAAATTAATGCTTCAGATTTTAGATCTGAGTGAGATTGAAGGTCTATTTGCCATCATAGATGGGCTGAAGCCATGGGTGAAGCACGAGCTACAAAGGCAACGAGTTTGTGACTTGGCTAAAGCCATGACTACTGTTAAGTCCTTTGGTGGAGTTCAAACCATAAAATAAGTTTGAGTCATCCAAGCCCAGGGGAAAGGATAAGGACAAGAAGGATCGAGAAAGATAGTCTAAGGGAAAGGAGCATGACCGATAGTCCAAGGATGGAGATCATGATCATTTAGACAAAGGTGTCTAAGGCAAACCACCAGCAGGGAAATGGAAGGCTAAGGGTGACCAAGAACCGATCTCATGCTACCTATGTGGAAGAGACCACATAGTACGAAATTGCCTATAGCAGGGCAAGTTGGCTACTATAGACAAGGAGTCAGATGAGAAGCCAAAGGCTAAGATAGCAAAGCTTGGGTCTTGGTGCTCAATGCTATCTAGAGTAAAGGGAGTCGTAAGTAAAAGGGCTTGATGTTTGTAGATTTGATGGTTGCAGGCAAGAAAGTGAGCACACTAGTGGACACAAGTGCCTCACATTTGTTTATTTTATGTGATGGTGCCTAAAAACTCAGATTGAAGGTGCAGAAAAGGACTAGTACCATCAAGCTAGTGAATTTCAAGGAAGTTCCAACCATTAGGGTAGCATAGGGAATGGACTTATAGCTTGGAGATTGAAAGGGAAAGAAAACCATTGAGGTAATACTCTTGGATGATTATGAGCTTGTGATTGTGTTAGATTTCCTTGTTTAGATTAATGCCTTTTTTATGCCTTTTGCCTATTGTATATGCATTCTGGATGCATGGTGCCAATGCCTTATACCATTAAGGTGCGAGTCCAAGATTCAATCCAAGGTGTTGTTGGCCATTCAATTTGCCAAGGCAGTGACCAGTGATGAAGACACCTTCTTGGCAACTTTAAAGTATGAGGAACCAAGAGAGAAGGAGATCGACACCCTCTTGAAAGTGCTAAATGTGTTAGAGACCTTTAGCAATGTCATGCCTAGAAAGTTGCTGAGCAAGTTACCACCCAAGAGAGTGGTGGACCATAAGATCAAGTTGGTGCCTAAGGTCAAGCCACCAGCTAGAGCCCCTTACCAAATGTCCCACCAGAGTTAAAAGAGTTGAGGAAGTACCTCAATGAGTTGATTGATGCTAGCTTCATCAAGCCATCTAAAGTGCCATATGGTGCCTCGGTTCTGTTCCAATGCAAGCATAATGGGTCCTTGTAGTTGTGTATTGATTACTAGGTTTTGAACAAGTTGACTATCAAGAACAAGTATCCTATCCCACTCATTGCAGACTTGTTCGACCAACTTGGAGTTGCAAGGTGTTTCACAAAGCTAGATTTGAGGTCAAGTTATTACCAAGTCAAGATCATGGAGGTAGATGAGCCCAAGACAGCGTGTGTCTCCCAATATGGCTTGTATGACTTCTTGGTCATGCCATTCGAACTCACCAATGCCCTAGCAACGTTCTACATACTAAAGTGCAAGGTACTTCAGTCGTTCCTTAATTGTTTTGTTATGGTTTGCGTTGATGATATTCTAATCTATAGCCAGACATTGGGAGAGCATGTAGACCACTTAAGATAGGTGTTTGAGGTGTTACGGGCACATAAACTATATGTCAAGAGGGAGAATTACTTATTTGCCTAGCAAAAGATCCTATTTTTAGGCCACATAGTAGGAGGTGGCAAGATATGCATGGATGAAGGCAAGGTGTACGCCATCTTAGAGTGGGAACTGCCAACCAAGGTCACTAACTTGAGGTCATTTATTGGGCTGGTCAATTACTACAGGCATTTCATCAAAGGCCACTTAGCTATAGCCATGCCATTGACTAACTTGCTTAAAAAAGGGAGAGTATGAGTATGGAATGTAGAGTGCCAAGAAGCTTTTGATCAGTTAAAGTAGGCTATGATCGAAGAACCAATCTTGGCCTTACCAAACCATGCCAAGCCATATGCGGTGCATACGGACACATCAGACTTTGCAATAGGGGGAATGCTGGTGCAGGAGAACCATTCAGTCCCATTTGAGAGCTAAGGCTCAATGAGACCAAGTAAGGTACATAATCTAGGAGAAAGAGATGACAGTAGTGGTGCACTACTTGTGCACTTGGCGGTATTACCTGTTGGGGTCAAGGTTTGTGTTTAGAATGGATAATGTGGCAATCAGCTACTTTCAATCACAGAATAAGCTATCCCCCAAACAAGCCCATTGGTAGGATTTTCTTATGGAATTCAATTTTAGGTTGGACTACAAGCCAAGGTAGGCAAACATAATGGTTGATGCCTTGAGTAAGAAAGCGAACCTTGCTACCATTAGCCAACCGAAGGGTCTTTAATGCTGTACATCAAGGAAAGGCTCACACATGATCCTAAAGCCAAGACTCTCATCGAGTACGCCCTGCTAGGTATGACTAGGCAGTTTTGGTTGCAAGATGGCTTGTTATACATGAATGGTAATAGGCTATTTATGCCACAGCATGGGAAACTCTACAGGGAAGTTTTGCAAGAGTGCCATGGTTCGAGGTGGGCTAGACACCTAGGGGTGAGCCATACCTTAGCCTTGCTAGAGGATCGATACTATTGGCCACACATGAAGGATGATGTGAAAGCCTATGTGAAGACTTGTCTTGTGTGGTAATAGGAAAAGGTGGAGCTCAAGAAAGCAAGCGATCTCTTAGAGCCATTACCAATGCCAGAGCAACCATAGGAGAGCATCACTCTGGACTTTATAATTAGTCTACATAAGGCAAAAGGGTTTGGAAGCATCATGGTCATGGTGGATAGGTTTTCCAAGTTTGGGATTTACATTCTAGCAACGAGGAGTGCCAGTCGATCAGGTAGCCTAATTGTTTCTGAAGAATTTGGTGAAGTACTGAGGAGTACTAAGGACCATTTTTAATGATCGGGATAGGCTTTTTTACGGGTAAGTTCTAGACTGAGTTGTTCAAGCTATTAGGGTCAGACTTAAACTTTTCCACCAGTATGCATCCATAGACTAACGAGCAAACTGAGCATGTGAATGAACTATTAGAGGTCTACCTCAGACACTATGTGAGTGCCATGCAAAGGGACTGGCCAAAGCTATTAAAATGTTGCCTAATTTTCTTGCAACTTATAGAGGAGTAAAGCGATGAACCAGAGTCCATTTTAGATTGTGATAGGTTAGCAGCCGCTAACACCCGATTCGATTGTTGCAACTTATACATGGTCGAATCCAATAGCATATAGGTTTGCCAAGGCTTGGTAGAAGCAAGCTAACTTGGCCAGAGTCTGTCTACACAAAGTCGTGAAAAGGTTGAATAAGTGGGCAGACCAAAATAGGAGAAACGTACAATTCCAAGTAGGAGACTTGGTGTTGGTGAAGCTGCATCCCATTGTGCACCACAGAGGGCTACACGAAGGCCTAGTCCAGAGGTATAAGGGACCTTTCAGAGTTCTCAAAAGGGTAGGCAAGGTTGCCTACAAGCTGGATATGCCACCCAAGTCGAGCATACACCCAGTGTTCCATGTTAGCAAGCTCAAGCCATTCCATAAGGATGAGGGAGATCCAGGTTGGGTAAAGTCGAAACATCCACCATTGAGAGTCAGGGCCTCATATAAGAATAAGGTCCACAACAATTATTACTAATCAGGAAGTGAGGTAAAAGAACTATCAACCAAGGTAAGAATATTTGGTACGTTAGAAAGGACTTCTAGATAATAAGGTGAGCTGCAAGCGAGTAAAAGACTTATGACAGTTTTAAGACCAGATCATGCAGTTTCATGCAGAGGATGCGATAAAGGCATTGTGTAATCAAGTGGGGGAGAATGTCATGCCTCAGGCTGGCGCACCAAGTATACTGGCTCGAGCATAGGGGTTAAGGCTTAAGCACTAGGGACATTGGCAAGGGTTTGCGTACTAGGCCTTGGAGAAGAGTCCAGACTACCCGTACAGCTAGGGCTAGGCCTGTAAGATGCCCATACCAAACATGGGAGGGCCCAGGTAAGTAAATACAATCAAAGATCTTTAAAAATCACCCAAGATCGGTAGAAGCCTTCAATAGGATTTAGTTGACAATAAAAATCAGGAGAAGCCTTTATATTATTGTGTAATCTGTGTAATCCCTAAATTTTAACAGATATTGTAATCCTTTAATTTTAGAAACTAGCCATAGGTAGAGCTAGGAGCTTCAACTATAAATAGAAGGTCACCCACCCTCCTTTGTACATCATTAGACACTTTTTTTTAGTAATATACAGTGCATATTTCAGTAATTCTCTTGTTCTCTCAAACATGCGCATTCTGTTCTTCTAGTTATTTTAGTGCCTGCAAGCTTGCATATTAGGTGACTTAGGCTAAAAAGAGGTGATTCCAATCCTAAAGCCACATGGATTCTAAGTCTTTGGTCAAAGCCTGTGACACGAGCACCTACCTTTACCACCATTGACATAAGCTAGCCTTTGGTATGGGCACGTACCTTGACCACCGTTAGCACAAACTAGCCTTCTATGGTACCATCCTGTTACAGCATATGCTGGCCTTGTGAGTGTAATACTTGATCAACATTGGCAGAAGATGGCCTTTAGTATGGGCAATTAACTTGAACACCATTGGCATATGTTATTCCTTGCTGTAGGCACTTACCTCAAACACTATTGACGTATGCTGGGCCTTGGTGTGGGCACATACCTTGACCAGCTCAACACCTATGAACCTTTAGTGTGGGATATGCTTATTTGAAAAAAGTGTCCCTATTATAAACACTTTAATATCTACTGCTAGTATATTTAAAATCTCTTATGTTCTTTAAAGGGTAGCTATTCAAGTCTTTTTTTCCACCTACAAGGGGAGTAAGGTACACAATGGGCCGATCATTACGTACATCCATGGCAACATCCTTAGAACAAAATCTAGGTCATGCATGCCTTCTAGTTGTGTTGTCTGGCAATTAGTTCCTTTGATAACCCGCAAACATCTATAGCCTTGATTGGTTGGTGTGCATGCTGAAAAAAGGGCTCGTTCAAGCTCAAGCATTGTGTCATGGTATGGTCAGGCTATAGTGTGCCTCGATCCCACCATGCCTGGCCATGAGTTAAATAGTGATCGAGGCCTTGTTGGTGGGACAGTGGTTCTAAAGTAGTTAGTGTGCAGTATAAGCCTAGGAACATATTGATGATTGGTACGAAAGTAAGTATGAGCCAGTGGATGGGTGCCTTGGAGCCTGCTAGCCAATCAACACAATCAGTAAAAGCTATGCATGGGCATCCTTATGTGGGTTAGTGGAGCAACGAGTGGAATGTTAAAATTATGATGGCCAAGAGATAGGTCACTAAGCCCTCAGTTGGTTGAAGAAAGGCCCTAAGGTAACTATAGAGAAAAGTGTCCCCATTTCAAACATTCTTACAATTCCTAGTAAGGTGGCTAGGAAAGCTCTTATGCTTTTTATAGAGGATGATTGGTGTCAACTCTTCATCACCCCTTGGCTAGCAGGTAGGCAGGGGCCTGGTTAGCAGGTAGGCAGGGTCCTGGCTAAGAGGTAGGTAGGGTCCTAGCTAGTCTAAAGTGAGCTACTCCTCAGCACTTGTGTTGTCTAAGTAGGTGGCCATTATCAAGTCATGAATATGGCATGGTGTCTTCTCAGATCATGAAAATTTTAGGGATGGTTAGGGTTGACAGGCCTCATATCATGCCTTTGCATTGAACCATGGGGTTAGATGATAGCATTTGCTATGCCCATGAATTTCCTTCCTTGAGCTAATTTTACCAATAACTAAGGGTCATGGGATGGTGTTTGCATAAGAGGGAAACCATTGAGCTTGAGGGATGAGCAAACTACCAAGCAGGCACATTGCTAGACCTTTGTGTCCAACTAACATAGATGTGCTATGGTTGGGGTAGCACACCTAAGATCCTTGAGGTTGGAAGAGCATGATGTTAGGTGTCCGTCATGCGTACGGGTAGCCTAGAGTGGGGCTAAGGGCTAAGGCCCTGAGATATTAGTTTCATGGGATGAGATGAGCTAGTGTGGCTCTAGACTAGCTACTAATTAGCATTTGTGTTATGCCTTTAGGTTTTAGGCATGAAAGCTTATGGATGTTTTAAATAGGCATAGTGTTGGGTTCCCACCATGCCAAAATGGTATAATATTATGATAATAGGGGTCGTGCAACCATATGAGCAAGGTAGGTCGATGTTTGGGACCTTGATGCCTACGGACGAAGATAGGTGCTTGGGACCACCTTGAAAATCATGGGCTAATGAGATTATGGGAGCTGGGTTTCTCCCTATTGAGTTTCAAAATGTTGTGTGTGACCTTATAGGGTCAGAGCCAGAAAAGGCTCTTGAGTATGGGGCTTAAAGGATCAGAAATGATCTATCCATAGAGAAATGGATTCGAGAAAGGCAAACCTAAAAAAGAGTGGTCTTGGTCCCGCATTAACATGTGGTTTTAGAATAAGGAACACAAGGCCCATGACATTTTGGTATTAGAGCTTGGTTTGGCTTAGTGATGGGATTAATGAGGCCCAAGTGTGGGCATGATATCAATAAATTAAGGCAATGCTAAGCTTAAAATGAACTATAGAGGCTGAAAAGTGATATAGTGGCTATGTGGGCTTGAGAATGAGCCATCAAGGTGATACATGGTAAAAATTGACCTAGGTAGAAAGCCTTCGAGTAGACTTTTGGATGCCAAGTGAAAGGGCATGAGAGTCTAGCCACACCTAGTGGAAGGTGTTGGCACGTGCGAGCATGTGATACCTTATGGTGGGTAAATCCATCTGGAGACCATGATGAGAAAGAGGCATACACCAAGAAACAATTTTTTATGAGGCCATGTAGATTAAAAAAGTCTTATCTTAGGGGACTTAAAGTAAGCCTATTGAGATCAGTTACTAACGTGTGCACTTGTTGTGTGGTGCAAGTGCTTTAGTGGGGTATGAGCTGAGCATTTGGCATCCAAGCATGTAGCCATTCTACAGAGACAAATGAGTTTGACTTGGCTGAGGATTGAAGCCTTAAGTTTGTGATGGTCGACTGACCATGAGTTTTGGCTATCAAAAGATCATGAGATTATGCCGATCAATGGACCATGCTTGTGTTGGTCGAGAGGAAAGGCCTTATGAGATGTGGTGGTTAAGACAATGTACAATTTAGTGAAACGAGCAAGAATAAATTTGCCAGTTGATAAGGCCTTGAATTGTATAGGTTAGAAGACTAATTGAGTTGACTAAGCTGATGGCATTGGCGTTTGAGTTGTGCATTTGGTCAAAAAACTGGATAAGTTTGAGTAAGCAAAAATTAAGCCAATTGGGATTGAGCAAGATGCTAGCCAATAGGATGGCCCTGAGTCTGAGTGGGTTAGTAAACCCTAAGATTAAGTAGGTTAGAAAACCTAAGTTGACCTAGTATGGGCACATGCCTCAATCAACATTGGCAGAAGATGGCCCTTAAAGTACGTAATTACCTCAAACACTATCGACACATGCTGGCCCTTACTACATGCACATGCTTAAACACCATTAACACAAGCTAGGTCTTGGTACAAGCACATACCTCGACCACTATTAAGACCTACAGATCCTTGGTGCAAGATATGCTTGTTTGGAAAAGGTGTCCCCATTATAGACACTTTAATGCCTACTACTAGAATATCTATAAAATCTCTTATGCTCTCTACGAGGTGGTTGTCTGGCCCTAGGTGGTTGTTCAGCCCCCTTCTCTCCCCCATAGGGGAGTAGGTGTGCATACATCCATAGCAATGTCCTTGAGCAAAATCTAGGCCATGCATCCCTTTTGGCCATGTTGTCTGATGACTGGTTGCTTTGATGACCTACAGAGGCCCAACGCCTCAATCTATTGGTGTGCATGCAAAAAAAGGGCTTCGCTTCACTAAGCTCAAGCTCGTGCCTAAGGCTAATGCTACCCTAAACCCTAAACCAGGTCCTTGAATTAGGCAATAGCTCTCTGGGGTGGTGTAAGTTAAAGCTATGGTCGCAGGCTTAGTCTAGCCAAGTCTTTGGGTTTCTGGAAGTCTCGTGGTCCCTTTTCATCAACCATAAAAATGCCTTGGCCTTGCCAAGCCCATCCATGCAGCCAATGCTACCAAAGACCCCCAAGAACAAGTCTTTGAATCGAGCATCATCCCCTTGGGGTGGTGATAGTAGAGTTTGCATGCACAGTCCTAGCCAGATCAAGCATTGGTGGTGTCATGCCATTGTTGCTTTTTGGATGGCAAAGGTAGTCTTATGGCCTTTGCTTATTTTTTTCCCATGACAATTAGTTATGGCATCGCCTCATACGTCGTTTCCTTCATTCGCTCATTGAGTAATCAATTGGGTGGATTGTGGACTGATATGTATAGATGTTGCCACTTTACATAATAGGCATATGAGTTGTGCTATGGTTGTGCATGTTGGCAGGCTCAATGCTCAATACATCAAAGTATCAACCTATGATCCTCTTCATTCTCCCCTCATGTGGTTGTCATACCCTAGGGGTGCAATTAAGATCCTGTGCTGCATACCTAAATTGATGGAAATCAAATGTCTAGCCATCCCTTATCCATCTTGAGTCCTTACAGGCTATGGGTTAGACCTTAATCATGCCCTATGTCCTATGTGTGCCACCTAAACCTCTATGGCTACGTCGATGCACTGGTGTTTAATCGTGCTCTTGGATGCAAAACATTTTGTGGGCACAGGCCCTTAGCCATTGTTCATCCAATGCAATGCATTTTATGTACTCAACATGCACGATGCTTGCAATCCTTGTTGGCTCTCTTCACCACTCAATCAGTGCGTTAAGGTCCATCCGATGCCAACATTTTGAAGGAATGCTACTTGCTTGATCCTACTAGTAGTCATATGCTTGTCTCAAATATTGAACCATGCATGTGCAACTATGAACTAATTTAGACTATGAAACTACAAATGGCTCATTAAATTAGTTATAGTTTGTTTCATGGTATCTACTATTTAGATAACTGTACTAATTCTAGAGCAATACATGCAAGAAACCCTGTTTTTGGAAAAGATGCATTTATTAGATAAAAGGTTAATGTTGGCTTTGCCTATTACATTGATGATTCATGATAACTTGACAGATTGCATGACTTTTATGCCAGTGACGCATCATTCAAATTTCTACCTTATCAACTTTCGATGGTAGGGTAGTGGCATACTATGGTGATGATGAGTGATAGAGAATTAGGGTTCGATTCCAGAGAGGGAGCTTGAAAAATGGCTACCACATTCAAGGAAGTCATCAAGCACATAAATTACCCAATCTTGACATAGGGAGGTAGTGACAATAAATAACAATAGCGAACTTTATGAATTTCATAATTAGAATGAGTATAATCTAACTCCCCTAATGAAGATCCATTAGAGGTCAAGTTTGGTGCTAGTTGATGCAATAATTCTAGCTCTAATAGCATATATTTAGTTGTTGCAGTTAAAAAGCTCGTAGTTGGAACCAAGGTTGGGTTGCCCAGTTTGCTTCATAGTGAGCACTGGTTTACTTGACCTTAGTACCGATGATGTGCTCCTAGCCTTATTGGTTGGGTCATTCCTCCTGTGCTATTACTTGGAAGAAATTAAAGTGCTCAAAGCTGGCCTACATTTTTATACATTAGCATGGGATAACACCATAGGATTTTGGTCCTATTGTGTTGGCCTTTGGGATCAAAGTAATGATTAATAGGGACAGTCAAGGGCATTCATATTTCACAGTCAGAGGTGAAATTCTTGGATTTATGGAAGATGAACAATTGTGAAAGCATTTGCCAAGGATGTTTTCATTAATCAATAATAAAAGTTTAGGGCTCAAAGATAATCAGATACCATCCTAATCTTAACCATAAACAATGTTGATCAGGGTTTGGTAGATGTTACTTTTAGGACACTACTGGCACCTTATGAGAAATCTAAGTCTTTTAGTTCTAGAAGGAGTATGGTCGTAAAGTTAAAACTTAAAGGAATTGACAAAAAGGCACCACTAGGAATGGAACCTATGGCTTAATTTGACTCAACATGGGGAAACTTATGAAGTCCAAATATAGTAAGGATTGATAGATTGAGAGCTCTTTCTTCAATTTGTGGGTGGTGGAGTGTGGCCATTCTTAGTTGTCAAAGTGATTTATCTAGTTAATTCCATCAATGAATGAAACCTCAGCCTACTAACTAGCTACACAAATGTGATTCTTCATGGCTAGCATCTTAGGGACTATGGTCGCTTAAGCCAAGGAAGTGTAAGGCAATAAAAGGTCTGTGATGCCTTTACATGTTTTGGGCTACATGTGCACTACACTTATGTATTCAACGAGTCTATAGCCTTGGCCAACAGGCCTGGGTAATCTTTGAAATTTCATAGAAATAAGGATAGATCATTATAATTGTTGGTCTGCAATGAGGAATTCCTTGTAAGCATGAGTCATCAACTCACGTTAGCTATATGCTTGCCCTTTGTACACTTCGCTCATCACTCTTACCTATTGAATGGTCTGGTGAAGTGTTCGAACCGTAATGACATGGATGGTTTACTTGCTGCAACATTATGAGAAGTCCACTAAACCTTAGCATTTAGAGGATGGAAAAGTTGTAGCAATGTTTTCGAAGGTGAACCTGTGGATGGATCATTGTTGAAACCCGCTCAACAAATGACCCATGAATGCATTCATGAAACACAAAGTGGACGAGGGTTCCTCTGTGCTCCAAGCTCTTTTAGGTTATAGACATGCATGGCGGTCACTTCATTCTACCTCCTAAGTAGGCGAAATGATCGCTATCATCACCCTGGCCAAATAACAAACCCCCAATGCAAATTACGCCAAAGTATAGGAATGAAAAAGAGCATATGTACCATCACTATCCCATTCGTAGTTCATGCGTGGATGACACTGTGATTCTTTTTGCAGTGAAAAACCAAATTGACTCTCAAGAACAGATATCTTTGCACTCACATCGATGAAAAACACAGTAAAATAAGATGCTTGGAGTGAATTGAAGAATCTCGTGAACCTTCAAGTCTTTGAATGCTAGTTGTGCCCCAAGCCATTAGGCGAAAGGCATGCCTGCCTGGATGTCATACATTGTTACCCCCTCCAAACCCTTACCCATTGGGCTCTAGGTAAGGGGGTTAAAAATGGTTTCTTATGATCTCTCAGATCATGGTTGGCCTAAAAGTGAGTCTCACCAACAATAGCACCATGACCATTAGTGGTAAAGCTCTTAGTGACATGTGCTTATTGTCCATCCAGACCCCATCGAACCTTTCAAATTGCTCGATTGATGTTGGCATCATTACCCCAAGTTAGGCAGGATCAACCCACTAAGTGAAGTGTTCAGATCACAACGACGTGGATGGTTTGCTTCTCGCAATGTTGGGAGAAGTCCACTAAACCTTAGAATTTAAAGGAAGGAAAAGTCGTAGCAAGGTTTTCATAGGGGAACCTGTGGATGGATCATTGTCAAAACATACTCAACAAACAACCTGTAAATGCATTCATGAAACACTAAGTGGGCTAGGGTGCTTCTATGGCCTGAGCCCTTTCAGGCCCTAAACATGCACGATGGTCACTTTGTTCTGCCTCTTAAATGGGTGAAATGATCGCTATCATCACCCTGGCCAATTAACAAACCCCTAGCATGAATCATGCCAAGGTATAGGAAGGAAAAAGAATACATGTGCCATTACCGTCCCATTTTTAGTGCATGCATGGGTAGCACTATGACTCTTTTTGTGGTGAAAAACCAAAATGACTCTCGACAATAAATATCTTTGCACTCGCATCAATGAAGAACATAGTGAATGCAATACTTGGTGTGAATTGAAAAATCTCGTGAATCTTCAAGTCTTTGAATGTGAGTTGTGCCCCAAGCCAATAAGCGAAAGGCATGCCTGTTTGGATGTCATGCATCATCACCCTTTCTAAACCCTTACCTATTGGGCTCCAAGTGTGGGGGTTAAAAATGGTTTCCCATGATCTCACTGGTTGTGGTTAGCCCAAAAGTGAGTCCCACTAATGATAGCACTGTGGCCATTGGTGGTAAAGCTCTCAGACGTGTGCTCATTGTCCATCCAAACCCCATCAAACCACCAATTACTTGGTTGATGTTGGCATCACAACCCCAACTCAAGTGGGATCACTCACTAAGTTTGAGCTTATCAATAAGTGGAGGAAAAGAAACTTACTAGAATTCTCTTAGTAATAGCAACTGAACCAAGAATAGCCCAGCTTGAGAATCAAGCACCCTTGGCATCTAAATTGTAGTCTAGAGAAACATCCTAAATGGCACATTGAGCCCAAGTCCCCTTGAAAGGGGTGCCAAAGAGGGTGAGAGCCCTATTGTGCTTGGACCTTATCACATCTTGAGGCATTGTCTATGAGTTAGGTTGGTTGGGAATGCAACCCCAATTGGGTGATAAATTCTGTCTAAGGCTGAATATGGGTGAAAGATCAATAGTGAACATGTACGATGAGGGAAAATGAAAAGGACTTTGAAAAGAAGGTCAAATAATGCTTGAAATTGTCAGAAGAGAAGTGGATGGGGGTTGATGATGTGCCCTAGTCAGATGTGGAATGCCAAGAGCTGGTTCACCAATCTGCTTAGGGCATTGATTGACATGGGTAACAATGATAGCCCAAGGCTATGCTTATGATATGCCCATGGACATCACCATAATTGTGGAATGTAGCACGTGCCATCTCAGTGTGCCTTAGCACCAGTGTGCTCCTAGTGTTGGCCTACGAGCTCCTTATTCAGCCTATCTTGAAACACAAACTAAGGAGTTTGACATGTGTGCAAGTTAATGGGCTAGAAAACTCATAAGGTGCAAGGAAGCTGATTGGTAGGATCCTTCGCGGGTGCACCACCAACTGACCTTGATCTTCTTGGAAGGGTTCGAGTGTGAGCGTGCCTATTAGGACCCGAAAGATGGTGAACTATGCCTAAGCAAGGCATAGCCAGAGAAAACTCTGGTGGAGGCTTGCAATGATACTAACATGCAAATCATTCATCTGACTTAGGTATAGGGGCAAAAGACTAATGGAACTATCTAGTAGCTAGCTTTTTTTTAAGTTTCCCTTTAAAAAATTGGAGCCCTTAGCGATTTCTATTAGGTAAAGCCAATGATTAGAGGCATCAGGGGTGCAATGCCCTTGACCTATTCTCAAACTTTAAATAGGTAGGATGTCATGACTACTTTGTTGAGCTACATCACAAAATTGAGAGCTCTAAGTGGACCATTTTTTATAAGCAAAATTGGTGATGTAGGATGAACCAGATGCTAGACTACGGTGCCCAACTACGTGCTAACTTAGAACCATGAAGGGTGTTGGTCGATTAAGATAGTAGGACAGTGGTCATGGAAGTTGAAATCCACTAAGGGGTGTGCAACAACTTACCTACCAAATCAACTAGCCTTAAAAATGGATGGTATTTAAGTACCTAACCTATACTTGGTTATTGGGGCATAAGCTAGGCCCTGATGAGTAGGAAGGCACAACAGTCACCATAAAACCTAAGGCATGAGCTTGGGTGGAGTGGCCATTGGTGCAAATCTTGGCGGTAGAAGCAAATATTTAAATGAGAACTTTAAAGGTTGAAGAGGGGAAAAATTCTATGTGAATAGCACTTACACATGGGTTAGTGATCCTAAGAGATGGGGAAAGCCCATCCGATAGCACATCTAGCATGGGCTTCAAAGGTAATCGAGTCAAAATTCCTGAACCGAGATGCGATAGCTGATGGCAACATTAGGGAGTCTAGAGACATCGATGGGGGCCTTGAAAGGAGTTATCTTTTCTATTTAATGGCTTGCCCACCCTAAAAATGGCTCCATTAAAGGTATGATCTAGCTAGCTAAAAGGGCATCGCCTTTCACATGGTGTTTGGTATGCCCCGATAGCCCTTGAAAATCCACAGGACTGAGTGTTGTCCGCACCTAGTCATACTCATAACTATATCGGGTCTCCAAGGTGAATAGCCTCTGGTTAATGGAAAATGTTGGAACCTTGGGAAAAAGATTGGCTTTGAAGGCTAGGCATAGGGATCCTCATCTCGAACCCATTGACTACTGATGCATTACTCAAATTGCTCCCTCGATGAGAGCAGGTCATCGTATGCTGGCTAGGGGATGAACTGGGAATGGCTCCCTCAGGGGCCTTCCCTAAGTGATAAACAGTCGACTCAAAACTAGTACAAATAAGGGAAATCCAATTGTTTAATTAAAACAAAGCATTGTGATGGTCCTTGTGGATGCTTATGCAATGTGATTTCTGCCCAATGGTCTAACTATTAATGTGAAGAAATTCAACCATGCATGCGTAAATGGCGATAGGACATGACCACAACTTTTAGCATTATTTTTCTTATTCCTTGAATTTGAGGCAAGGCATGACCTCTTTTTTTGGACCTAATGTCAGCCTTGGTCAGTTGATTTAAGCAAAAGACATTATCAGGTGAGGAGTTTGGCTGGGGCAGCACATCTATTAAAAGATGATGCAAATGTCCCAAGATGAGCTTAATGAAAGCAGTAATCGCGTGTGGAACGAAAGGGTAAAAGCTCGTTTGATTCTGATTTCCAATACAAATATGAATCATGAAAGCATGGCCTATAAATCCTTTAGACCTTCAAAATTTGAAGCTAAAGGTGTCAAAAAAGTTACCATAAGGATAACTAGCTTGTGGTAGCCAAGCATTCATAGCAATATTACTTTTCGATCCTTTGATGTCGGCTCTTCCTATCATTGTGAAGTAGAATTCACCAAGTCTTGGATTGTTCACCCACCAATAGGGAACGTGAGCTAGGTTTAGACCATCATGAGAAAAGTTAGTTTTACCCTACTGATCGTAGTGTCATAATAAAAATTCAACCTAGTACGAGAGGAACTGTTGATTCACATAATTGGTCATTGCACTTGGTTGAAAAGCCAATGGCATGAAGCTACCATGCATTGAATTATGGTTGAATGCCTCTAAGTAGGAATCTAGGCTAGAAGTGAAACACACACCCATCACCCAATTGTCAACCCACCATAGGGGCCTATGGCCCCTTGGGGTACATGTCATAGGCATAGCCCCTATGGTGGAAAAGCTGATCAAGCTTTTTTGGAGCTTAAACCCACTGAACGATAGGTAAAATCCTTTACAGATGACTTAAATACTCGACAGGGTATTATAAGTGATAGAGTGGCCTTGTTGCAATGATCCACTGAGATTTAGCCCTTTGTTACATTGATTCATCTCTCCCCCTCACCCACCAAAGTCCTTTCACTTCATTTTTTTACATCATAGCCCCTAGGATTGGGGACGAATGGTGTTCTCCATTGCAACTGATTCAACCAGGAAATGATATCCCTCCCTCAAGTGTCCAACTAAATGACAACCAAATGACTTCAAACCCTATTGGCACACACTAGCCCCTAGTATAGGCTATTGGCTCGAATGCCATTGATAGCATCTAGCCTTGGTTGGTGCAAGCAATCGCATCAAACACTATTTGCAGATGCTAGCCCATTGTTGCCTCAAACACCATTAGTAGATAATGGCACCTTGGTGTGGGATGTTGCCTCAGACACCATTGCCAGATGCTAGCACTTAATGCGGGCACTTGCATCGATCACCGTAGGCACAAGCAGGCTTTTGGTGTAGGTTGTTGCCTTGGACACTTCTTTGGCAGATGCTAGCATTTGGTATGGGTTGCTACCTCAGACACCTTTTTGGTAGATGCTAGCATTCTATGTGGCATGTGTGTCGTGACTTCCCACTTAAGGCATTTTTTTGTCTCTCGATCGCTATTGACAACAAATGATGCTCGGTGCATGTGTCAAATGCTTCAATCTTATACGAAACTTCATGCGACCTTGATAAGGAATTGACTTTGTTTGCCTAAGTTAGCCTATGAAACTCAAGTGCTCAACATAATCCCAGCTTGTTAAAGATTATGCTGCAATAATAGGCCTTCAAAAGCCCACAAATCTAATCCTCCTAGGATTATGTTCAGGCATGCATGCATCTGGGTCTGACCGTGCACCTACACCTTAATCATTAGTACCAACACCATGGTCTAACTATATGCCCAGGCATCGCTCACCAGCACTCGTACCTGGGCTTAGCTCAATTTTGTCGAACCTGAATACCACGCTTGAGTGTCTGGGGTCTTGATCACTAGCCATGCCACTATTTTAGGCTAGTTCCCTGTGACCTTGGCCTTCAGTAGGCCTCAAGGCCTGGTCCTTCTAGCTATCAAACCCTATCTTTCTAGAACTAGAATAGCTTATCAACTCAGAGAGAACCTCAAGGCTTGGACTAGCATGCAAATTGTGACACATGCACAAGCTTCGACCACCATCAAGACATGTTGGCCTTTGGTCTTGCCACATGCTTCAACCACCATTAGTACATGTTAGCCCATTATACAGGTAGTTCTTTTAAACATCCTTGGCACATACTGGGCCATGCACCATGCATCGGTATCCTATGCCTAAACCATACACCATGCGCACCTTGATCAAGCAGTAGATGGGTTCAAGCACATCTTCATACTTTTGCTGTGCCAATGCCATTTTTATGGCTTGTAAATTCATATAAGCACTCAATGGCGCCCACACCTGGGCTTGGCTTAATTCTGCCAAACCTGAACACCATGTATAAACCTCTACAGTCTTGATCACTGTCCATACTATTGTTTTAGGCTAGGTCCCCATGAACTAGGCCACTAGTAGGCCTCAAAGCCTGGTCCCCCTAATAGTTGAACCCTACCCCACTAGAACTAGAACTACTCTTTAACTCAGTGAGAACCCTTAAGCCTGGACCAACTTATGGACTGTGACACATGCACATGCCTCGACCACCATAGGGACATGTTGGCCATTGGTCTCAACACATATTTTAACCACCATTGGCACATGCTGGCCCTTTGCGTAGGTAGTTCCCTCGAACACCATTGGTACATGCTAGGCTGCACATCATGCACGAGTATCTTGGGCCTGATCCATGCACAATGCGTACCACAAATGGGTAATAGGTGGGTTCAGGCACATCTTCATATTTTTGCAGTGCTAATGCCATTCTTTTGGCTTGTAAACTCATATAAGCGCTCACCAACACTTACACTTGGGCCTAGCTCAATTTTGTTGAACCTGAACATCATGCTAGAGCCTTTAGAGTCTCGATCACTACTCGTAACATTGTTCTAGGCTAGATCCTTATGACTTGGGCCTTTAATAGGCCTTAAGACCTAGTCTTTCTAGCTGTTAAGCCCAATCCCGCTAGAACTAGAACTGCTCCTTGACTCAGAGAGAACCCTTAGGCCTGGACTAGCTTACGAACTATGACACATGAACATGCCTTGACCATCATCAAGATATGTTGGCCCTTGGCTTGGGCACATTCTTCAACCACCATTAGCATAGGCTAGACCATTGTGTGGGCAATTCCCTTAAACACCATCGGTATATATGTTAAGTCGCTCACGCATATGCGTATCATTGGCCGCAGCCATGACACATGCACACCAACTGATTGGGTAATAGGTGTGTTAGCACATTCATTTTGCCTACACATGTAAGTTTTTATGACCTTGTAAATTCTAGAATGCTCACTACACTGCATCTGGCTTGGCTCAATTCTGGCCAAACTAACACCACACCAAAGGCTTTGGAGTCTTGATCACTGCCAATACCAATATTATGGTCTAGTTCCTTATGGCTTCGACCTCCAATACACCTCATGGCTTGGTCCTCCTAGCTATTAGACCCTACCCCAATAGAGCTAGAACAACACCTCAACTCAGAGAGAACCCCTAGGCCTAGACTAGCTTGCAGACCGTTAACATGCACATGCCTCAACTGCAATCGAGACATGTTGGCCCTCGGTGTTGGTACATGCTTCAACTACCATCGACACATGCTAGCCCATTATGCAAGCAATTCCCTCGAACGCCACTATCATATGCTAGGCCATGCACCAAACATGGGTATTGTAGGCTCAGGTCATGCACCATGCACACCATAATTGGGTAGCAGGTGGGTTCATGCACATCTTTATATTTTTGCCATGCCAATGCCATTTTTATGGCTTGTAAATTCATATAATGCTGACAAACACCTGGACTTGTGCCTGGCTCAATTCTATCGAACTTGAACAACATGCCTGAGCCATTGGAGACTTGATCATTGCTCGAACCATTATTCTAGGCTATTTTCTCATGACCCAAACCTTCAGTACACCTTAAGGTTTGATCCTTTAGCTGTCAGACTCTATTCTATTAGAATTGGAACTGCTCATTGACCCAAAGAGAACCTGCCATAGGCCTTGCATTCTTTATATTGAAACCATGTGTTTTTGCCACACCGAGAATACTCATAGTTGAGGTTAGCCTTTCACAAATCCATTTTCCTATGGATAACTAGATATTGATCCTTCAAGTCACATACTCGTGAGCCTTTCTTGGCTTTGACCCCGTATGGTTGCACATTCTAAAATTCAATAGGGAGGAACCTAACTCCCATCAACTCATCATCCTATGATTCTCAAGGTGGCCCTAACCACCCATTTCTATTCGCAAACATCAAGGTCTTAAGCACCGATTTGTCTTGCTCAAATGGGCACTTAACCCTGGTTCTTATGATATTATCTTATCCTGGCATGGTGAGAACCCAACACCATGCTTGCCCAAAACATTCGCAAGCTCTCATGCCTAGAACTTGAAGGCATAACACATATGCTAGTCAGCAACCAACTCAGAGCCACACTAGGCTCATCTCATCCCATAAAACTCATATATTAGGGCCTTAGCTCTAGGGCACTCATCCATTGGCTTGCACTTACCCGTGCATCTTGGGTCCTAGGATTCACACCACTACACACATTATCAACAACATGTTCTCAGGCATACACTACCTGTGCATAGCTCCTGGACCATTATCCCAACCATAAGACCTCATCTGTTACTTAGCTCAAGGTCAGTCATGGTAGAACTAAGGCACACCAAGGCCTACCATGATAAAACCCTTCGGCTTAGAGTAACTTGTAGATTATGACACATGCATATGCCTTAACTACCATCGAGGCATGTTAGCCCTTTGTCTCAAGACATGCTTTGACCATCATCGGCACATGTTAGCCCTTTGTGTGGGCAATTCCCTCGAACAACATCATCACATGCTGGCCCATGCACTAAGCACATGTATCTTGGGCTCAAGCTGTGCACCATGTGCTCCACAATTGGGTAGTAGGTGGGTTCAAGTATATCTTTATATTTTTGTCATGCCAATGCCATTTTTATGGCATGTAAATTCGTATAACTCTCACTAGTGCCGAACCTAGGCTTGGCTCAATTCTACCAAACCTAAACACTGGGGCCAAGCCTCTAGAATATTGATCATTGCATGTACTATTATTTTAGGCTAGTTCCTTATGACCTGGACCTCTAGTATGCCTCAAGGCCTGGTCTTCCTTATTGTCAAACTTTGTACCGCTAGAATTGGAACTACTCTTTGACTCAAAGAGAACCCTTGGGCTTAGACCAGCTTACAGATTGTGACACATAGACATGCCTCAACCATTATCAGGATAGGTTAGGCCTTGGTCTCAGCACATGCCTAAACCACCATTGACACATGTTGACCTTTGGTGCAAGTTGTTCCCTTGAACACCATTGGCACATGTTACACTATGCACCATACATAAGTATCCTAGGCTCGAGCTAAGCACCATGTCTACCAAGACTAGGTAGTGGGTGGGTTCAATCACATCTTCATATTTCTATAGTGCTAATGCCATTTTTATAGCACATAAATTCATATAGTGATCCTATAAGCCTTTATGTAAAGTTTCATGGCAAGATGACTTTTTTTTTTATTTTTTAAGATTTTTAAAATTTTTTGTAGTTTAGGATTTTTTGAAAAGTTTTTAGGAGTTTTGGCCCAAATTTGGTATACATGACCCTTGTATTTTTTTTTGGCATCCACAAAAAAATTTAGAAAAATAATCAAAGTGTAGAAGATTTTATGGCCATTTGAAAAAAAGTCCCTATTTACGACACTTGAATGGCTGCTGGCTATGAACATGTAAAAACTCTTATGCTCTATAAGCGAGTATGAGTTGTTGAGGTTCCTTGGGGGATAGAGGGCCAATATAAAGGCCACGGACCAACACCCATCGCATATCATGTGTGCACACCCCTTGCCCCTCCCCCAATCATCAAAACCCCTAATGTGACCAGTCAGGCTCTGTAGTGATGCTCTGATGATGGTGCCTTAGGTAAATAAATGAGACACCAACATATATCTGAGCTCAGTATGTGCACTATGGCCCAAAATCAAACTTCAACAAAGGCCTCGACCATTATTGACACATGTTGGCACATGGTGCAGACACATGCCTCGACCATCATCGACATTACCTAGCCTTTGGTATGGCACCTGCCTCAACCACCATTGGCACAAGTTGGCTTTGGTATGGCCATTTACCTTAACCACCATTAGCATATGCTAGCCTTTGGTGGAGGCACATGCCTCGATCAGCATTGGCATAATTTGGACCTGGTGCAGGCATATGCCTTAATTAGTATTGGTAGAAGATGGCCTTTGGTGAGGGCAATTGCCTTGAACACCATTGAAACATATTGGCCTTTATTGCAGGCACTTGCCTTGAACACCATCAGCAAATGTTGGCCCTTAGTATGGGTATATGCATTGACCACCATCAACATCTATGGACCTTTGGTGCGAGATATGCTTGTCTAAAAAAAGTGTCCCCATTATAAACATTTTAATGTTTACTACTAGCATATCTATAAAATCTTTTATGCTATTTAGAGGGTCGTTATTTGAGCCCCTCTTCCCCATACGAGGGGAGTAGGTGCTCGTGATGGGCCTATCATTACGTATATCCATGATAATATCCCTGGAGTAAAATCCATGCCATATGTCATGGTTAAGCCCTAGTGTGCTTCGGTCCTACCTTGACTAACCCTATGTTGAGCATCAGACAAGGCATTATGTTTGGGAAAATGGTCTTGGAGCTATGCATAGACATGTAAGCCTCAAAACATGCTGTTGATAGGTGTGCATGTAGTGTGAGCCCTAGGCTCCAAGATGCACAAGCTAGTGTGAGCTAGTGGGCGGGCACCCCAGAGTTGAGTGGCCAGTTGGGTGCTATCAATCAAAGCTATGCTCGGGCACCCTCGAGTGGGTTAGTAGAGCAAAAAGTGGAATGCCAAAATTATGGTGGCCAAGAGAT
This sequence comes from Durio zibethinus, assembly GCF_002303985.1. The sequence continues at coordinate 13,596,752 of NW_019168470.1, read as the reverse complement.
AGGTCACTAGGCCCTAAGTTGGTTGAAGGAAGGCCTTAAGGTGGCTAGGGAGAATAATGTACCCATTTCAAACATTCATATAGATCCTGGTATGATGGCTAGGAAAGCTTTTATGCTCTTTATAGGGGGACGACTAGTGTCAACTCTCTACCACCCCTTTTGCTAGAGGGTAAGCGAGGGCCTGGCTAGTTTGAGGTGAGCTACTCCTAGGCATTTATGGTGTCTAAGTAGGTGGGCATCATCGGGTCATGAGTGTGGCATGGTGAATCATTGGGTAATGGTAAACCTGGGCACTGTTGGGGCCAATGTGCCTTGGATTGCACATGCATTTTGGGCTTGGTTCAATTTTGTCAAACTTGAACATCGTGCTTGAGTCTCTAGAGTCTTGATCACTATCTATACCACTATTTTAGGCTAGTTACCCATGACCTAGGCCTCTAGTAGGCTTTAAGGCCTAGTCCCCTGACTATTAGACCCCGTCTCAGTAGAACTAGAATTGCTCTTCGACTTAAAAAAAGCTTCTGGGCCTAGACCAGCTTATGGACCATGACACGTACACACACCTTAACCACCATCAAGACATGTTCACCTTTTTTCTTGGCACATGATTCGATCACCATCGACACATGTTGGCCTATTATGTCAGTAGTTCCCTCAAACATTATCAACACATGCTAGGTCATGCACCACGCACTGATATCCTTAGTGCGAGTAGTGCACCATGCACACCATAATAGGTAGGTGGGTTTATGCACATCTTCATATTTCTACCATTTCAATACCATTTTTATGGCTTGTATATTTATATAAGTGCTCACTAGCAACCACACCTGGGCCTGGCTCAATTTTACCAAAATTGATCATTGTGCTTGAGCCACTAAAGTCTTGCTCACTGTTTGTACTATTGTTTTGTGCTAGTTCCCTATAACCTAGACCTCTAGTATGCCTCAAGGCATGATCCCTTTACCTATCAAACTTTGTCCCATTAAAACTGGAGCTATTCCTTAACTTAGAGAGAACCCTTAGGCTTGGACTAGCTTGCAAACCTTGACACATGTATATGCCTCTACCTCCATCAAGACATGTTGGCCCTTCATCTTGGCACATGCTTCGACAACCATCGGCACATGTTGGCCCTTTGTATGAGTAGTTTCCTTGAACACCATCAGCACATGCTAGGCTACGCATAAAGTATGGGTATCCTGGGCTTGGGTTACACACCATGTGCACCATGACTGTGCAGTAGGTAGGTTTAGGTACATCTTCGTATTTCTGTCATGCCAATGCCATTTTTATGGCTTTTAAATTCTTATAATGCTTTCCAATACCTACACTTAGGTTTGGCTCGATTCTATCAAACCTGAACATCAAGCCGGAGCCTCTGGAGTCTTGATCACTAATCATACCATTATTTTGTACTAGTTTTCCATGACTTGGACCTCTAGTATGCCTTAAGGCCTAGTTCCCTTAGTTGTCAAGCTCTATCTTACAAGAACTGTAGCTGGAACTACTTTTTGACTCAAAGAGAAACCTTGGGCCTAGACCAGCTTGTGGATCATGACACATGCACATGCCTTCACTCTATCCCCTTAGAACTTGAACTGCACCTTGATTTAGGGAGAACCCCTAGGTCCAGACTAGCTTATGGATTATGACACATACACATACCTTGATTAGCATCGAGATATGTTGGCTCTTGGTCTCAGCACATGCTTCGACCACCATTGGCATATGCTGGCCCTTGGTGTAGGTAGTTGCCTCAAACACTATCGAAACAAGCTAAGCCATGCACCACATACGAGTATCCTGGGCTCTGGCCGTGCACTAAACACACCACGACTAGGTAGTAAGTGAGTTCAAGCACATCTTCATATTTTTGTTATGCCAATGCCATTTTTATAGCTTGTAAATTCATATAATAGTCCCCTAAGCCTTCATGTGAAGTTTCATGGCAAGATGACTAATTTTCTATTTTTCATGATTTTTAAAATTTTTTACCATTCATGTTTTTTTTTTTTTAGAAAGAGTTTTGGCCCTAAATTTGGCGTGTGTGATCCTTGTATTTTTTTGGCTTTCGTAAAAAAATTTAGCCAAAAAATCAAAGTGTAGAAGATTTTGTGGCCATTTGAAAAAAGCATCCCCATTTTAGACATTTGAATGGCTACTAGCTATGAACCTATAAAAGCTCTTATGCTCTTTAAGGGGGTGTGAGTTGTTGAGGCTCTTTGGGGGATAGAAGGCCAATATAAGGACCAAGGACTAGCACCCATCACACATTATGTGCGCACACCCCCTGGCTCGATTAAATTCTTCGACAATGTTGCCCTAGGTAAAAAAATATGGCACCACCACATGCCCGTGCCTAACATATGCATCGTGGCCCAAAATTAAACTTTAGCCAAGGCCTTGACCATCATTAGTACTTGTTGGTGCATGGTTCAGGCACATGCATTGACCATTATTGGCTAATGCTAGCCTTTCGTATGTGCACTACCTCGACCACCATCGACACAAGCTTACCTTTGGTATGGCCACCTATCATGATCACTATCGACACATGTTGGCCCTTGATGCAGGCATATGCCTTAATCAGGATTCATATAATATGGACCTGATGTAGACACATACCTCGATTAGAATCAGTAAAACATGGCCCTTGGTGTAGGCAATTACCTCGAACACCATTAGCACATATTGAGCCTTACTACAAGCACTTGCCTTGAACACCATCGACACATGCTGGACTTTGGTGTGGGCACATGCCCCAACCACTATCGGCATTTTCAGACCCTTGGTGTAAGATATGCTTATTTGAAAAAAGTGTCCCTATTATAGAAACTTTAATGTCTACTACTGGTATATCTATAAAATCTCATATGCTCTTTGGTGGTAATTGTTTGGGCCTCCTTCTCTCCTCATAAGGGTTAGGTGTATGTGATGGGCTTGTCATTGTGTACATCCATGATAATGTCCCCAAATTAAAATCAAAGACATGCATGTCTTTTGGCCATATTATCAGGTGATTAGTTGTGCCAGTGACCCATAGGCACCCATGGCCTCTATTTGTTGGCATGCATATGGAAAAGGGGCTCGACTTTACTGAGCTCAAGCCTATACCTATGGCTAATACTGACCTGAACCCCAGACCAAGTCCCTGAATCGAGTAATGACTCCTTATGGTGGTGCAAGTGTCATGGCATAAGCAAAGGCCAAGGCACCAGTGATGAGGGCTTAGGCCTTAGGCTTGAAATAGGGGCACAAAGTGTATATGCAAGCATCGAAACTGTTGAACTGCCTGTGCAAGCTCCCCAGACCAAGCTTAACACTTCTAGAAGGACCCCAAATAGACTAGGCCCTTATGTAGGTAGGCTAGGCCCTAATAAATCCATCAAAGCCTAGGCCTAAGTATACCTAATAGATAGAACCTTCTGGAAAGATTTGGAGACTCCCAAGGATAGTCTAGTTCCTTATATAATTTGAACTTTTGATATATATCTTAAGTAATCTCTTTGAGTCTTAGACTCTTTAATAGCCTTTGGATTAAGTCATTCTTGGCCATTGATTCATGAGGGCTTTTGCTATAAATAGAAGGCCTCTCCACCCCTATTTGATGTGCAAAAACACTTGAGTGAATACAAGTTATAGCATTCCCAAGCATCTATTGCTTTCTAGCCTTTTCTAACTTTAGAGTGTCTTTTAGTGTTTTTTTTAGTGCTCACTCTTTGAGAGTGTTTTTAGGCTAACTTAGGTATACAAGAAAGGAGTCTAACCTAAGGCCGCATGAGCATTTGCATAAGCCCTATGCCTTTGACACAAGCAGAAGTTATGGTCACAAGCTTGGTTTGGTTAAGTCTCTTAGGTATTTAGTAGTCTCGTGGTCCCTTCTCATCGATCACAAAAATGCCTTGGCCTGGTCAAGCCCATGCATGTATCATAGGCAAGGGGCTTAAGCTTAGCACCAATACAGCTTTAGGTGGGAAACTATTGTCCATATTCCTCAGTAAGCCTTTAACTAGCTTAGTGATGTGCACTAATCAACTGTGTCATGCACTGGTGTTGGAACTTGACTAACCTTTTAAGAGTTTAAGAGAAAGGTAGGAAGAAAATGGTTAAGGCAAGAGTAGTTTATTTACTTGATGGGATATGTACACTTGCTCTTAGAACATAGTCCTTTCATGTTCTTTACAAAGGCTCTCAAGGCCTAAGTCTCTAATGCTTCACACTCTTGCATCTCTTATTGTCACTTGGTTATGGCTTTTTTTCAAATAAGGGGAGGGCTCTCTTATTTATACTTAGGCCCCCTTGGTACTTATGGTTACAATGAATCCAAGTGTATGGCCATTAAGGGCCTTCTAGATAGCTTTAGGGCACCAAGGCTCCAACAAGGATGGATAAGGCCTTTTTAGATTTTTGCTGGTTTTAAGCTCCTTACCAAGCATTAAGTTTGGAAGTGTTTGGGCACTTTTACTGAGTGCCCGTACTTAATGAGGTCTAGAGCCTTCTCTATCTAAGCATCATTCTACCTACAGCTAGGGCCTTCTAAAGAATCCTTATCTAGGTGACATATAAAGTCGATGCTACCTAAGACCCCAAGAACAAGTCCCTGAATTAGGCAACATCCTCTTGTGTTGGTGACAACAAAGTTTACGTGTGTGGTCCTGACCAAACCAACCATTGGTGGTTTCATGCTGTTGTTGCCCATTGGATGGCAAGGTAGTCTTGTGCCCTTACTTATGTTTTTCCCATGACAAGCATTGTGGCCTAGCCTCGTACATCATTTCCTTCACTCGGTCATCAAGTGGTCGATTAGATGAGTTATGGACTAGTGTGCATGGATGCTGCCACTTGTATGCAATAGGCATGTAATTGGTGCTATGGTTGTGCTTATTGGCAGGCTCTATGTGTGATGCATCAAACTGTTGACCCATCATCCTTTTCAATCTCCCTCCATGTGGTCATCATACCTTAAGGGTGTAATCGAGATCCTATGTTGTATACCTAAATTGATGAAAATAGTATGTCTTGCCGTCCTTCACCCATCTTATGTCTTAAAGGCTATGGGCCAAACTCAATCGTTCTTCATATCCTAAGTGTGCCACCTAAACCTTCATGGTCGCATTGGTGCATTGGTGTTTGATCGTGCTCTTGGATGCGGAACATTTTGTAGGCACAGGCTCTTAGCCCTTCTTTATCTAATGCTATGCATTTTACATGCTCAACACACATAATACTTGTGCTTTATGTTGGTTTTCTCCACTGCTTAGTCGATACATTGAGGCCCTTGTAGTGCCAACGTCATGAAAGAATGTTACCTAGTTAATCTTACCAATAGTCATATACTTGTCTCTAAGATTAAGCTATGCATGTGTAAGTGTGAACTAATTCAAACTATGAAACTATGAATGTCTCATTAAATCAGTTATAGTCTGTTTAATGGTATCTACTAATCAAATAACCATAGTAATTCTAGAGGTAATACATACAACAAACCTTGACTTTTGGAAGGGATGCATTTATTAGATAAAAGGTTGACACGGGCTTTGCCTATTGCTTTGATGACTAATGATAACTCGACGGATCACATGACTTTTATGTTGGTGGTGCATCATTCAAATTTCTATCTTATCAACTTTCGATGATAGGATAATGGCCTACTATGGTGGTAACAGATGATGGAGAATTAGGCTTTAATTCCAGAGAGAAAGCTTAAGAAACGATTACCACATCAAAAGAAGGTAGGCACACAATTTACCTAATCTTGACACAAGGAGATAGTGGCAATAAATAACAATACTAGGCTCCATGAGTCTGAAAATTAGAATGAGTATAATCTAAATCCTTTAAAGAGGATCCATTAGAGGGTAAGTCTAGGGCCAACAACTACGGTAATTCCAACTCCAATATCATATATTTAAGTTATTGCAGTTAAAAAGCTCATAGTTGGAACTAGGGTTAGGTCGTCCAGTCTACTTCATGATGAGCACTGGTCAAGTTATCCCTACCATCGATGATATGTTCTTGGCCTTAGCTAGGTAGGTTAATCCTTTGGCACTGTTATTTTAAAGAAATTAGAGTGCTTAAAGTAGGTCTATGCTTGTATACATAGCATGGGATAACATCATAGGATTTTGATTCTTTTGTGTTGGCCTTCGGGATCGAAGCAATGATTAATAGGGACAGTTGAGGGCATTTATATTTCATAGTCAAAGGTGAATTTCTTGGATTTTTGAAAGATGAACAATTGTGAAAATATTTGCCAAGGTTGTTTTCATTAATCAAGATTGAAAGGTAAGGGCTAAAAGACAATTAGATACTATCCTAGTCTCAACCATAAACGGTACCGACCAGGGATCAACAGATGTTACTTTTAGAACTCTACTAGCACCTTATGAGAAATCAAAGCCTTTGGGTTTCGAGGGGTGTATGGTTGCAAGTCTGAAACTTAAAGGAATTGACAAAAGGGCACCACTAAGAGTGGAGCCTATGGCTAAATTTCACTCAACATGAGAAAACTTACTAGCTCCAAACATAGTAAGGATTGACAAACTGGGAGCTCTTTCTTGATTCTATGAGTGGTGGTGCATGGTTGTTCTTAGTTGGTGGAGCAATTTGTTTGGTTAATTCCATTAACGAGCAAGACCTAAGGCTACTAACTAGGTGATCCTTCGTGGCTAGCTTCTTAGAGGGACTATGGCCACTTAGGCCAAGGAAGTTTGAGGTAATAACAAGTCTGTGATGCCCTTAGATATTCTTAGCTAGATGCAAGCTACACTGATATATTCAATGAGTTTATAGACTTGGCTGATAGGCCCAGGTAATCTTTGAAATTTTTTCATGATGGAGAGAGATCATTGTAATTATTGGTCTTCAATGAGGAATTCCTCATAAGTGTGAGTCATCAACTAATGTTGACTACCGATTGAATGGTCCGATGAAGTGTTCAAATCACGATGACTTAGATGGTTTGCTGCCCGCGACACTATTAGAAGTTCTTTAAATCTTAACATGTAGAGGAAGAAAAAGTCATAACAAGGTTTTCATTGGTGAACTTGTGGAAGAATCATTATGAAAACTCTCTTATTGAACAACCTACAACTCATTAATGAAACACTAAAAGGGTGAGGTACCTACGAGCCTTGAGCCCATTTCGACCCTAGATGAGTTTGCTTTGCTCCTAAACAAGTGAAACAATCAGTATCTTCACCTGCGACTGAATAACGAACCTTTGGTGTGAATCAACCAAGGAATCAAAATGAAAAAAAGCACATGGGCTATCATTATCCTATTCACAGTGCAAGTGTAGGTGGCACCATGACTCCTTTTGTCATGAAAAACCAAAACAACTCTTGGCAATGGATATCTTAGCTCTCATATCAATGAAAAACATAATGAAATGAGATACTTGGTGTGAATTGCAAAATCTCATAAGCCATTGAGTCTTTGAATGTAAGTTGAGCCTCATGCCATTGGGTTGAAGGCATGCCTACCTTATGTGTCATGCCTCATCACCCCTTCCAACCCCTTGCCCAATAGACTCCAAGTAAAGGGGCAGAAGATGGCCTTCTGTGATCTCATCAGTCATGGTTAGCCTAAAATGAGTCCTTGACAATGATAGCACCATGGTCATTGGTAATAAAGCTCTTCATGATGCACATTCATAGTCCATTCATAACCCATTTGTCCTCACCTACTAAGTTTAAGCTTATCAATATGTGGAGGAAAAGAAACTTACTAGGATTCCCCTAGTAATAGCAAGTGAACCAGGAAAAGTTTAGCTAGAGAATTGAGCATCGTTGGCATCTAAATTATAGTTTAGATAAGCATCTTTAATGGTGCACTAGGACCAACTCCTTTGGAAAAAGACATTGGAAAGGGTGGGAGCCGCATTATGCCTAGGCCCTATCACATCATAAAGCACTATCTATGAGTCAGGTTGTTTAGGAATGCAGCTCTAATCAAGCTATAAATTTTGTCCAAGGCTGAATACGGGTGAGAGATCGATAGCAAATAAGTACCATAAAGGAGAGATGAAAAGGACTTTGAGAAGAGAATCAAAAAGTGCTTGAAATTGTTAGGAGGGAAGTGGATGGGAGCCAACAATATGTGCCTATTGCATGTGGAATAGCAAGAGCTGGTCTGCCAATCGACTAGGGGTATGGATCGATGCAAGCCACCATGGCGGCCCAAGCTCAAGCTTTTGATATGCCCTCAAAGATGTCATTGCCATGATCGTGAAATGTAGCATGCATCATCTTGGCATGCCTTCGCACTAGCATGCTCCCGGCATCAGCTTGTAGGCTCCCCATTCGACCTATCTTGACACATAAACCAAAGAGTTTGACATGTATTCAAGTTAATGGGATAGAAAACACATAAGGTGTAAGGAAGCTGATTGGCAGGATCCCTCATGGTTGCACCTCCAAGCTATTTTAATCTTCTAAGAAGGGTTTGAGTGTAAGCATGCCTATTAGGATATGAAAGATGTTGAACTATGCCTAAGTAGGGTAAAGCTAAAGGAAACTCTAGTAGAGGCCCATAATAATAGTAATGTTCAAATCATTCATCTGAATTGCGTGTAAGGGTAAAAGACTAATCGAACCATCTAGTAGCTAGTTCCCTCTGATGTTTACTTTAGAATAGTTACAACACTTAGTGAGTACTATCAGGTAAAGCCAATGATTAGAGGCATCAAAGGTGCAATGCCCTTGACTTATTCTCAAACTTTAAATAGGTAGGATGGCATGGCTGCTTCATTGAGAAACATCACAAAATTGAGAGCTTTAAGTGGGCCATTTTTGGTAAGCAAAATTACTGGTGTGGTATGAACCAAAATCCAGGTTACGGTGCCTAACTATGTGCTAACCTAGAAACCCATAAAAGGGTGTTGGTCAATTAAGATAGTAGGCCAGTGGCATGGAAGTCAAAATTCACTAAGAAGTGTGTAACAACTCACTTGCCAAATCAACTAGCCTTAAAAATGGATGGTGCTTAAGCATGTGAATTATACTCGATAGTCAGAGCAAGGGCTAGGGCCTGATGAATAGGAGGCATGATAGTCATTGCAAAACTTAAGAGACAAGCCTAGGTAGAGTGACCGTTAATGCGGATCTTGGTGGTAGTAGCAGATATTCAAATAAGAAGTTTAAAGGTCGAAGAGGGGAAATGTTCCATGGGAATGGCACTCGCATATGGGTTAGTTGATCTTAAGAGATGGGAAAGCTTGTCTGATCACACATCTAGCGTGAGCTTCAAAAGGGAATTGGGTTAAAATTCTTTAATTGGGATGCAACAAAAAATGGCAACATTAAGGAGTTCAAAGACTTTGGCAGGGGCTTTAGGAAAAGTTATCTTTTATGTTTAATGGCCTACCCACCCAAGAAACAACTTAAATAAAGGTAGGATCTAGTGTTTGAAAGAGCACACATCATGTGGTGTAAGGTACGCCTTCAGTGGCCCTGGAAAATTTAGAGAATCGAGTGCCATCTATGCCCAATTGTATTCATAATGGCATTAGGTCTACAAGGTGAATAGCTTTTTGTTGATGGAACAATGAAGGTAAGGGATGTCAGCAAAATGGATCTATAAACCCAAGAAAAGGATTGTATCTAATGGCTAGTTATGGGGGTCCCAATCTTAAACCCATCAGTTATTGGTACACTACTTGAGTTGCTTCCATAGTGAGAATGGGTCACCATGTGCCGATCGATGGATAGATTAGGAATGGCTTCCTCAGGGGCTATACCTAGGTGATGGACAATTGATTCAAAACTAGTGCAGACAAGGGGAATCTTACTGTTTCATTAAAATAAAGCATTGCGATGGTCCCTATGGATACTCACGCAATGTGATTTTTTGTCCAGTGCTTTGAATGTCAAAGTAAAGAAATTCAACCAAGTGTGGGTAAACAACAAGAGTAACTATAACTCTTTTAAGGTAGCCAAATGCCTCATCATCTAATTGGTGATGTGCATTAATGGATTAACAAGATTTCCATTGTCTTTTTCTACTATCCAGTGAAACTATAGCTAAGGGAATGGGCTTGGCAGAATCAGTGGGGAAAGAAGACCTTATTGAGCTTGGCTCTAGTCTAATTTTGTGAAATGACTTGAGAGGTGTCGGATTGTGAAATACCACTACTATTAACATTATTTTACTTATTCCATGAATTAGAGGCAGGGCATGACCCTTTCTTTTGGACCAAGGCTGGCCTATATCAGTCGATCCAACCAAAAGACATTATCAGGAGAGAAGTTTTGCTAGGGCAACACATTTATTAAAAGGTAATATAGGTGTCCAATGAGAACAAAAATCTTGTATAGAATAAAAGGGTAAATGCTCATTTGATTTTGATTTCTAGTATGAATACAAACTATGAAGGCATGGCCTATCAATCCTTTAAACCTTTTAAACTTGAAGCTAGAGGTGTCAAAAAAGTTACCACAAGGATAACTACTTGTGGCAACCAAGCATTCATAGCGACATTGCTTTTTGATCTTTCAATGTTAGCTCTTCCTATCATTATGAAGTAGAATTCACCAAGTGTTGTATTGTTTACCCACCAATAGGGAACGTGAGCTAGGTTTAGATCGTCATGAGACATGTTAGTTTTACCTTACTGATGGTAGTGTTGCAATAGTAATTCAACCTAGTATGAGAGGAACCATTGATTCGCACAATTGGTCATCACATTTGGTTGAAAAATGCCATTGTCACAATCTGTGGGAAAGACCAGGCCCATGGGTTCTTATCAAGACAAGGAGCGATTTTAAAGCAACTAGGACCAAGTTAGAATGCAAAGAAGACCAGGCCCAAAGGTGCAATGGTGGTCGTGCGGGTAGGACCATGACCTAAAATAGGTGTGTGGGCATTAAAACGAGCTTAGGGAGCTTAAGCCAAGGGCTTTGGTTTGGTAGCTTTCAGATAGACCCAAGCGTAGGCACGAGAGCAAGCCTAGGTATGGGTAGAACCAATCTAGGAGCGGGCTTAAAAAGAGGCCCCATGTGGGCATTACTGAAGAAAAAGCCTAAGCTAGTTCAAACTCATTTCTTAATAGAGTCCATGTAAAATTAAAACTTTCTAATGTAATCCTATTGTAATCCCCTGTATATATTAGACTCTTTGTAAGCTCTAAGATAGGAACAAAGTTAACCTTTGATTCAATGTGGCTTTAGCTACAAATAAGAGGTGTCAACCCCCTCATTGTGCACACCACAACTTGTGTAATACAAGTTTACTTTTACCTATCTTTATTGTTCTATTTAGCTTTCTATCAAACAGCTTATACAGCCTTGTCTAGTAGCAGGTTAGGGAAGTTGGCTTTAGAGTTTTGAGTGTCTATGCATTGGTCTGATTTAAGGTTGATCTAGGACATCGAATAAGTCCATTCTCAGGTCTTAGAGCCACATGAGTTAGAGTTTAAGTCTCAGCCTATGACAAGTGGTGTCAAAGTAGGTTTAGAGTTGGTTTAGTGTCGATAAAAGCTAGTATAGAGGATATGATCAGTGCTAGGTGCTATTGGAACCAGGGTTAGCCTTGAAAGAGATTTCAGACATGTTGCTATGAGCAATCAATTTTTTGATGCAGGTATCCAAGTTTGTTTTTATACTCGTATGCTAGTGATATGCCTCATAGTGAATGAGGTAGGGCATGCAGGAGTGTAAACTAGGTGTTCAATCAATTGCTACTATGGTGTTGTGAGAGTGTTGGATGTGCTACGTAGGTGTGTAGATTGGTGTTTGATCAAGAGTGCAAGGCATGCTAAGCAAGTGTACTGATTGGTGCTTGACAGTGTGTGTGTACTAGTGTATTGTGTTGATAGACAGGTGTGCTAGTTCATGTAGACCAAGACTGGATCACTAGAGTGTGCAAAAGGTTGAGGTAATCTCTCTAGTTTTGTGCCTTCATGATTGATAATGTACTTTGGGGCTGTGGCATGGCTTGGAATAACCAGACTGAGGGCTTAATAAGTGCCCACCTACAAATAAAGAAAGCAAGGCTAGATCAAAAGACATTGTGATGTCCCTAGACACCTGACTACAAAAAGTATGAGGTGACCATTGTTAATTTGAGGGGCAGGTTTGAGGCCAGTGAAGGATCTTTAAACCAAGCATTGAAAGAGTTCATGCAGTGGAATGAGGCATTAGAGGCCATGTGTCAACCTTGCAAAAGGAACTAGCAAGGCTTAAGGTTGATCACGATATGTTGCAAGCTACTGTAATTGGTGTAAGCTCAAAAACCTAGGGTGGTGGTGCCTAAGCATTTTTTAGATGGTCAAAAGCTAAGAGTAAAGACCATGTTGCAATAAAGAGGCATGTAGGAGTCAACTTAGGCCAGTGTTACTACGAAATCAAAAACTTAAGTTGAGTGCACCAAGCCTCCAAGGCCTAAGAGAAACTGCCAGAGTGAGGGAGACACTAGTGTTTATTCCACAGGAGATGAAGGGGCTACGAGAAAGCCCAAATTTGCAAGGCTAACAATGCCACCAACAAGGGCAAGGAGAAGGAGCCCTTGAGTTACTTTTTATGTGGTAGTCACCATAGGGTCAAGGAGTGCCTAAGGCATGCAAGGCTTTCAACCATTAACTGGGTAAATGAGCTATCCGTGTGTGAGAGTAGTAGCGGTGATGAGCACCAAAAAGAGCCTAAGGTGATGCAGCTCATAGCTTTTCAATTCTGTCAAAAGGACAAAACCTCTCTAAGAGATAAGGGCAAAATGGCAGTGAGCTGCCATAGCATGAGTCCTAAGGTACAACCAAATCCCTCTAAAAAGAATGTGCAGTGGGTAACTCAGAGGAAACATCAAGCATGTAGGCGAAAGGGACCAATGTAGCATAGGGCTAATGATACTAAGGAGAACAACTAGTAGAGTACTTGTTCAAGTATGGAACCAACATATGAGAAATCTGGTTTGAAGGGTAGAAGATAAAGCTGATGTGCATAGGGATATGCAATCCAGTTGCAACATCCTTATAACAATGAGGGTGTTGCTAGAATAAGTGGGGGAAAATGTCATGGTCCATAGGAAAGACCAAGCCTTGGGGTTCTCACTAAGATAGGAAGTGGTTCTAAGGCAACAGAAACCAAGTCAAAATGCAAGAGAGACTAAGCCTAGAGCACAACAACGATCTTAGGGGTAGGACCATAACCCAAAATAGGTGTGCAAGTGCTAAAACAAGCTTAGGGAGCTCAAGCCAAGGGATCTTGTTCAATAGCTTTTAGACAGACCTAAATAGGGGCATGGGAGTAAGCCCAAGCATAGGTGGAATCGATCCAAGCACGAGCCCAAAAAAGGGTCCCATGTGAGCACTACTGAAGAAGGAGTCCAAACTGGTTCAAACTCTTTTCCAAATAGAGTTAATGTAAAATTAGAACTCTCTAATGTAATTTTATTGTAACCTCATGTATATATTAGACTCTTTGTAGGCCATAAGATAGGAAAAAGTCAGCTATTGATTCAAGGGTGCCTTAGCTATAAATAGGAGGTGCCTCCACCTTCATTATACATGCCATAACTTAGTAGTACAAGTTTACTCATGCCTATCTCTATTGTTCTATTTAGCTTTCCATCAAATAGTTTATATACAGCCTTATTTAGCAGTAGCTTAGGGTAGCTGGCCCTGGAGTTTTTAGTGTCTATGCACTGGTCCAGTTGCATTAGATGAGTCCATTCTCAAGTCTAGAGTTGCATAAGTCAAAGCTTGAGTTTTAGCCCATGACAAGTGGTATTAGAGCAAGTTCAAAGCTGGTTCCCTATCTACGATCCAATAAAATGATAACTAAGGGAATAGGCTTGGTAGAATCAAAAGAGAAAGAAGACCTTGTTGAGCATGACTCTACTCTGACTTTGTGAAATAACTTGAAGGGTGTAAGATAAGTGGGGAGCCTTTAGGCAAAATCAAAATACCACTACTTTTAACATTATTTCACTTATTCCATGAATCAAAGACAAGCCATGACCCCTTTTTTTGGACCTAAGGCTATCCTTAATCGGTCAATCGAGGAGTTTGGCTAGTGTGGCTTGTTTGTTAAAAGATAACACCAGTGTCCTAAAATGAGCTCAACGAGAACAGAAATCTCATGTGGAACAAAAAGGTAAAAGCTCATTTGATTTTGATTGCTAGTGCAAATATAAATCATGAAAACATAGCCTATCAATCCTTTAAACCTTCAAAAGTTGAAGCTAGAGGCGTTAGAAAAGTTACCACAAAGATAATTGGCTTATGGTAGCCAAGCATTCATAGTGATACTACTTTTTGATCCTTTGAAGTCAGCTCTTCATATCATTATGAAGCAGAATTTACCAAGTATTGGATTGTTCACCCACCAATAGAAAACTTGAGCTAAGTTTAGACTGTCGTGAGACAAGTTAGTTTTACCCTACTGGTGGCAACACCATAATGTAACTCAACATGGTATGAGAGGAATAGTTGATTAGCAAAATTGGTCATCATGCTTCGTTGAAAAGCCAATGTCATGAAGCTACTATATGCTTGATTATGATTGAATGCCTCTAAGTCAAAGGGCTAGATGTGATGCATGCGCCTGTCACTCGATTGCCAACCCATAGTAAGGGCCTATAGCCCCGAAAGACATATATCGTAGATATAGCCTTTATGGCAGACAATCCTTATGGGCCTCTTTGGAGCTCAATTCCCACTAAGCAGTGGGGCAGAATTCTTTGCATACGACTTAAATACCCAATAGGGTATTGTAAGTGGCAAAGTGGCCTTGCTGTCATGATCTGCTAAGATTCAACACATTGTCACTTTAATTCATCCCTCCTCACCTCACCCATCATGCCTTGCCTATTTAGAACCTTCAGTGCCCATGCACTTGGCCTACCTCTAGGCTTCTCCAAATTCTTTTACACTTGCATGCCTAGCCTTTCACTAGGCTTGCTTAGAAGTTTCTAATCTTGAGCACCTAGCCTATCTCTAGGTGGTTCTAGGCCTTTCTATGCCTAACTACCTGCACCACATCTTGAGGTGTTCTAGAACCTTCCAATGAGCAATTCTTATCCCTGGCACTGTGTAGCTCACTTTGAGTGTACTCTTTCACTCTGGCCTTGGCCTGTATACTTAGGTAAAGTAGTGCTTTTAGGGTCATAGTTTTGATGTTTCTTAGTTTGTTGCCTGTACCATTTTGAGCAAGTATTGTCACACAACACTTTTGGTCTTAGACTCATGCAAGGTCCAACACTCTAGCAATGAGTAGTAACACTCTTATTGCTAGGGGAATGCCAATCCTTCATCACACATGCACACTAGATTAATATCCATCCCTTATCTCGATAGTCATTAGCATGCCTTCATGATCACCCCTTTCTCTTGCCTTAACATTGATGTGTTTACTGTTGAACTGACTTTCTCCTAAGAGTCAACCATTAGGCACACTGATCAGAGGGATATGGTTGATCTTTTTAGTTTGATAGGTGGCTCTCTTCGACCACACTCTACTGATCCTATTAGCTCATCCTTATTGGAAGCTTAAGAGATCTCTTTCTCTTGGCTCAATTGAATAGCACCAAGCCTCAATGTTCTTGTAAAGTCCTCAAGGTGCTAATGACTACCATTATTCTCGCCATTAGACTACTCATAAGTCTTCACAATGGCTATGAGTGTTTTCTGTTGTGGGCAATCTTTAGGCTTATGTGATCCCAAATACAAGAAGCAGCTAAAGGTAATGGCCTTCTTACCTTTGTTTTTATCAAGGTCATTGACCTTTGCCTGCAATGTCAAGGCTTCTTCTCAACCTTATCCTCTGAAAAAAAGTGGTTACTCTTGTCTCCCCACCAAAACGTAGTTGTCACACCCTAGGCGGGCGCACCACGCACTCAAGCCTGAGCATCAAGAACCTAGGCTTAAGCACCAAGGATAATTGTAGGGATTTATGCAATGAGCTTGGTAGAACAGTCCAAATTGCCTGCCCATCACTCAGGCCTACTTACAGAACCAGGGCCAAGCTTACACCACACCTAGGTGGACCTAAGAGAGTTGGACTGATCCAAAATCTTCTAGGAGCACCTAGGATTGGCAACACTCAATGTAGGATCTGGTTGACCCTTCGAATCAGGAAGAGCTTTATGTAATCTATGTATTAATGTGTAATCCCTAATTTTTAAGGTTCTTATAATCACCTTGATTTTAGGAGTAACAATACGATGCTGGGGTTATAAATAAAAGGCTACCCTTCCTTTCTTTGTACATCATCATCAAACACTTGTCCTCAGTAATATACAGAGTATATTCTAGCATTCTGTTGTGTTCTCTTCTAACTTGCATATTCTACCTTTCTTTGTTGTTGCTTGCATGCACGTTTTTTTAATAGGTTAAATTTAGGCTAAGCAGTTCATTTCCAAGATTAAGGCCACACGAATTTAGGCTTAAGACCAAAGCCCATGATAGTTGGTATCAAAGCAGGTTCTACTTATTTACGTGCAGGTTGCATCCAAAACATTACGAAGATGGCATCCTAAAGTGATGTTGCTAGCCAACAACCAGAGGCTCAGGAGCAAGGCCATGGAAAAGGTAAGAAATCTAGTTCGAGGAACATCTGGTCTACCATAGATAGGCATTTGGCCAAAGTGAAGGTGATAGTGGGCAATGTGAAGAAGAAGCTTGACAAAGTACTTTAAGGAATTGGACTTTCGGGAGGAGGAGCTCAAAGGTTAGGTATAGGGTACTCAAAATGAAACTATCGACATGCTTGCCCAATGGAATAAAACCTTGGAGGCCTTGATGGAATCCATGCGTAAGGAGATCAAATAGCTCAAAGGGGAGCTCATTGCTTGCAAGACAGCCATTAGGAATGGCATGATAGCTAAAGTGCCAAAGTATCATGTTGAGATCCCTAAGCCTAAAAGTTTAAGGGGATTAGGGCTACCAAGGAAGTTTACAACTTTCTATAGGGGATGGAGTAGTATTTCTGAGCCATTAGCATGCATGATGATGCCACTAAGGTAAACACTACTTCCATGTATCTTACTGATGTTGCCTTGTTATGTTGGATGCGTAGGTGTGATGATGTCGGGTGTGGTGATGCCTTGATTGGGACTTAGGTGGAGTTCCAAAAAGAATTTAGGGAGCAATTCTACCTCGAGTACACCAATGATGAGGCATGAGCAAAGTTATGCTAGCTTATTCAATAGGAAGACATAAGGGAGTATGTCTAGAAATTATTTGAATTAATGCTTCATATTTTTTATCTGAGTGAGACTGAAGGTCTATTTGCCTTCATGGATAGGCTTAAGATAGGTGAAGCACAAGCTACAAATAAGAAGAGTTCATGAGTTGGCCAAGGCTATAACCACAGTCGAGTCTTTGGTGGAGTTGAAGCCACAGAACAAGTTCGAGTGTTTCATGCCTAAGGGGAAGGGCAAAGGCAAAAGAGACAAAGATCAATAGTCCAAGAGAAGAGACCATGACCAGCAGTCCAAGGATGGAGACTGAGACCATTCAGACAAGGATGGCCAAAGGAAGCCACTAGTAGAAAAGAGAAAGGTAAAGAAGAAGTGAGAGTTGCTCTCTTGTTACCTATGTAGAGAGTTGTATAGGATCCAAGATTACCTAAAGAGAGGCAAGCTGGCTACCATAGACAATGAGTTGGGTAAGGTGCCAAAAAGGGAGACAACAAAGCTTAGGTTGATCGTGCTTAATGTTGTCTAAGGTAAGGGAAGTTGAAAGCCAAAAGGACAGATGTTCGTAGATCTGTTGCTTGCAGGCAAAAAGGTGAGCACCCTGGTGGACACAGAGGCCTTACACTTATTCTTTTTAGGTGAAAGAGCCTAGAAACTCTGTCTAAAGGTGTAAAAAGAGGCTAGAACCATCACGACAATAAACTCTAAAGAGGTTCCAACCATTAGAGTGGCACATGGAGTAGAGCTATAGCTTGGAGATTAGAAGGGTAAGGAGACTATCGAGGTAATACCCTTGGATGATTATAAGTTTGTGATTGGTTTAGATTTCCTTGTTCAGATTAACACCTTCCTTATACCTTTTGCCAATTATTTATGAATTTTGGATGTATGTTGCTAATGCCTTGTACCCTTGAGGTTTGGAGCGGGGCTTGGAACCAAGGTGCTATTAGGTGCTATTAGCCATTTAGTTTGCCAAGGCAATGAGTAGGGATGAAAACACCTTCTTGGCTACCCTAAAATATTATAAACTGAGAGAGACCCCTTCAAAGGTGCTAGAGGTGCTGAAGGCCTTTAAAGATGTGAAACGCACATAGTTACCTAGAATGCATCCATATGATCGAGTTGGTGCTCGAGGTTAAGCTACTAGCTAAAGCCCCTTATGGAATGTCAGCTCTAAAATTAGAGGGGCTGAAAAAGTAGCTCAGAAAGCTGATTAATGCTAGTTACATCAAGCCATCAAAGGCTGAGCCATATGAACATACGAAGGTATCAGACTTTACGATAGGGGGAATGTTCATGCAGAAGAACCATCTAGTTACATTTGAAAGCTAGAAGCTGAATGAGACTGAGCATAGGTCCATGGTCCAGGAGAAGAATATGATAGCAGTGGTGCATTGTTTATGCACTTGGTGGCATTACTTATTAGGGATGAGGTTTGTGGTTAGAACCAACATTGTGGCAACCAGCTACTTCCAAACGTAAAAGAAGTTGACCCCCAAATGGGTTCACTGGCAAAACTTTCTTATAAAACTTGACTACAGGTTAGAGTACAAGCTTAGGTAGGCAAACATGATGGTTGATGCCTTAAGCCAAATGGTGAGCCTTGCTACCATTAGCTAACTAGAAGGGTCCTTGATGTAGTGCATTAAAGAAGGGCTTGCACATGATCCTATAGCCAAGGCTCTCATCGAGCTTGCCAGGTATGGTAAAACTAGGTGGCTTTGTTTGCTAGGTGATTTGTTGTACACAAAGGGTAGCAAAATGTTTATGCTATAGCATGGAAAGCTTCGCAGGAAGGTGATGCAAGAGTGCCATGACTCAAAATGGGCCGGTCACCCAATCATGCACCGCACCTTAACACTATTAGAGGATTGGTACTACTGGCTGCACTTGAGGGATGATGTGGAGGCCTATGTTAAAACCTATCTTGTGTGCCAATAAGATAAGGTAAAGCTTATGCCACCAAGTGGTCTTTTTAAGCCTTTGCTGATACCAAACGACCATGGTAAGTGTCATTCTAGACTTTATAGTAAATTTACCTAAGGTAGATGGGTTTGGGAGCATAATGGTAGTGATGGATAGGTTTTGCAAGTATGAGATTTCATTCTAGCAACCATGGAGTGCCCAGTCGATGAGGTAACCTATTTGTTCTTAAAGAACATGGTGAAGTACTAGGGTGTACTAAGGACCATTATTAGTGATTGGGATGGGTGATTCACAGGGCAGTTCTGGACTAAGTTGTTTAAGCTATTAAGGTCAAACTTGAACTTTTCCATTAGCATGCATCTATAGACTGATGGGCAAACTGAAATGAATGGACTATTGGAGGTCTACCTTAAGCACTATATGAGTGCCATGCAATAGGGCTGCCCAAAGCTATTAGATGTCACCCAGTTCTCATACAACCTATAAAGAAGTGAAGTAACAAACCTTTTGAGATTGTGATAGGTTAGTGCTAACACCCAGTTCAATTGCTATAGGTTATACATGGCCTAATCCAATAGCATACAAGTTTGCCAAGGCTTGGTAAGAGCAAGCCAACTTGGCCAAAGGCTATCTACACCAAGCTATGAAGAGGTCAAAAATGTGAGTAGACCAAAAGAGGAAAGATGTACAGTTCCAAGTGGGGGACTTGGTTTTGGTGAAGCTGCACCCCATTGTGCACTAAAAAAGGCTACACAAAGGCTTAGTCCAAAGGTTTAAAAGACCTTTCAGAGTTCTAAAAATGGTAGGCAAGGTTATCAACAAGCTGGATATGCCATCCAAGTTGAGGGTACACTTGATGTTCCATGTTGGCATGCTCAAACCGTTTAATAAGGACAAGGGAGATCCAGGATGAGTAGAGTCAAAAGGTGCACCATTGGGAGCCAAGGCCTCATATAAAAGGGAGGACCATAGCATTCTTATTGATCGAGAAGTGAGGCAGAAGAATTATCAACCAAGATAGGAGTGTTTCGTGTAATGAAAGGGGTTTCTAGACATGAAGTGAGCTAGGAACTAGTAGAAGACCTATGGCAATTTTAGGACCAGATCAAATAGTTCAATATAGATGATACAATGAGGGCATCATGAGATCAGGTGAGGAAAAATATCACACCCTAGGTGGGCATACTAGGCACTTAGGCCTGAGCATCAGGAACCAAAGCTCTAGCACTAGGGGCAATTATTGGGGTTTGTGCAATATGCTTAGCAGAAGAGTCTAAATTGCTCACACATCACTCAGGCCTACCCATATAACTAGGGTTAGGCTTGTATGCCACCAAGGTGGACCTAAGAGATTAGGGTCGATCTTTAACCTTTCAGAAGCGCCCAAGATCAGCAGCACTTAATGTAAGATCTAGTTGACCCTTAGAATCAGAAGGAGCCATATAGTGCTAGGGCTATAAATAGAGGGCTACCCCTCCTTTCTTTGTACATCATCATCAAACACTTGTTTTCAGTAATATACAAAGCATATTTTAGCATTTTGTTGTGTTCTCTTTTAACATGTGTATTTTGCCTTTCCTTGTTGTTGCTTGCACACATGCTTTTTTAGGAGGCTGAACTTAGGCTAAGGAGTTCATGTCCAAGCTTAAAGCTGCACAGATTTAGGCTTAAGACTAGAGCCCATGACATAGTCCCTAGGCTTAGGAGACTTGGTGCGCTCAAACTTGACCAACAATTTTGTAACTGCAATTGCCTTACTCAAGTCTTAGACTCTATGCTACTTTAACTTAATTCTTGCCCATGGCTTTATCCCATTGAGGAAGTAGAATAAGGCTTCTTGCTCACCCATGCTAGGAACCATAAGTGATAGTTTTGAGAACTTTCAACAATAGTCTTGCACTCTTTCCTTTGAATGAGTTGATAAAGCTTCATCCGAGCTTCTTTTTCTACATGCTTTAGCTTAAACTACCTTGTTAGTTCCCTCACAATCTGATCCCATGTGGTGATTGTAGTTTTCTTTCATTACATGCTATCGTACCTTTGACGCCACTCCAACAAGGCCACATCAGTTAAGTATATACTAGTGGTGCTTACCTTAGCTTCATTTGCTATGCTAGCCACTCAAAAGTACTGCTCCATGCCCCACACAAAGTTTTGACTTCTTTGGCCAAGCAACTTCCCTTGAATGCGTTTGTTTAAGTAGCTTTACCCTAGGTCCCAAACCTTTATTTACAATTATGGTAGCTTGAAACACAGCAAACTTCCACCTAAGTTGCTATAGCTCTTCTTACAAGGCTATTACCTAAGCTTTTAAAGCTTCATTATGGTACGTGAGCACTTTCATCTCTCAGATCAAGGTACCATATAACTATTTTTTGAGCTCTTCCTGTGTTGAGTTCAACTCTTGTATGTGATCCTCGGTGTCTTGTAATCGATCTCTCAAATCTCTCATGGCTAACTCGTATTTGGCCAATCAAAAATCAGTGGATGATAATAAATCCTTCAAACTAGCCCTTTTTCCTTTGCCTGTGGGTGTTTGACCCTCTTGCACATCACTTATGCACTCTGCCTATGGGTTAAGGCCATGCATTTGCATATGCACCATAATTGCAAAGCTTATACTAAAGATTTCCCATAATTTCTTAAGGAGCACTCAAGCATCTTTGTGCCCCACTTTCAGCATAAGAACCAACGATTGTCTGCACAACACTTCCCAGTGCAAGTTAATAGCCCAACTAGCATACTAGCATACAAGCTACTTGCACAATGGAACTAACACTAACTCTAATCATAATGAAAGTTTTGATCCCACCTCAGTTAGAACCTACTCTAATACCAACTCTGGTTGGAACTAGCTTTGATACCAACTGTCATGAGCCAAGAGATTAAGCCTAGCTATCATATGGCCTTAGAAGGGAAACTACCACCTATATGCCTGTGTCATATGCTAACCAACTGTGCCATACACTTATGTTAGAACTTGACTAACCTCCTAAGAGTTTATGAGAAAGCTAGAAAAAAAATGGTTAAGGTAAAAGTAGTTTATTTACTTGATGGGATATGTACACTTGCCCTTGGAATACAGTCCCTATGTGTTCTTTACAAAGGCTTTCAAGGCCTAAGTCCCTAATGCTTTACACTCTTGCTTCTCTATGTTGTCACCTATTGCTTATGGCTTATGTACAAATAAGAGGGAAGGCTCTCTTATTTATACTTGAGTCTCTTTAGTACTTGTGGTTGTAATGAATCCATGTCTATGGCCATTATGGGCCTTTTGGATAGTTCTAGGATGCCTAAGCTCAAATAGGTTCGACTAAGACCTCTTTAGATTTTTATTAGTTTTAGGTTTTCTACTGAGCTCTACGTCTAGAAGTGTTCGAGTACTCTTGCTGAATGCCCATGCCTAGTGGCTTTCAGAGCCTTCTCCATTTACGCACCATTTTGTCTATAGCTATGGCTTTCTAAAGACTTCCTTGTCTAGGCACTATAGTGCCTGGCACTATGCCCACACCTAGCCATAGAGGTAGGCTAGATGCCTATGCATCTAGCCTACCTCTAGGCTTTTTTAGACTCTTTTATACCTGTGGGCCTAGCTTATCTCCAAGCTTATCTAAAAGATTCCATGCCTGTTCACTTAGCTTATCTCTCCAAGTGGTTTTGGGCCATTTTATGCCTAACTACCCACACCACATCCTAGGATATTCTAGAACTTTCCAATGAGCAATCCTTATTTTTGACACCATTCAGCTCACTTCAAGTGTACTTTTACACTACGACCTTACCCTTAGCCTACACATTTGCATAAAGTATGCACCTTTATAGCCTCAGTTCTGATCCTTCTTGGTCCATTGCCCATACCATCTCTAGCAAGTCTTGTCACATGACCCTCTTGGTCCTAAACTCAATACGGTCTGTGACACTTGTAGACCGTGACACATGCACATGCCTTGACCATCATCGAGAATTATTGGCCCCTTGGTTTGGTATATGGTTTGACCACCATCGACACATGTTGGCCCAATATATAGGCAGTTCCCATGAACACCATCAGTACATGTTGGGCCAAGCACCATACAATGGTATCCTTGGCTTGGCCACACACCATGCATACCATGATCGAGCAATAGATGGGTTTAGGCACATTTTCATAGTTTTGCCATGCCAATGCCATTTTTATGGCTTGTAAATTCATATAAGTGCTCACCAATGCCTACACCTAGGCTTGGCTCAATTCTGCCAAGCTTGAACACTATGTCTAAGCCTCTAGAGTCTTATCATTGCTATACCATTATTCTAGGCTAGTTTCCCACAACCTAATCCTTCAGTAGGCTTTAATGCTTGGTGCCCCTGGCAATGTCCCATTAGAATTAGAACTGCTCATTAACGCAAAGAAAACCCATGGGCTTAGACTAGTTTGTAGACTATGACACATGCACATGCCTCAAACACCATCGGGACATGTTGTCTTGGCACATGCTTCAACCACTATTGGCACATGTTGGCCTTTTTGCATACAGTTCCCTTGAACACCATTAGCATTTGCTGGGCCACATGGTAGGCCTAGGAAATGTACAATGCACACCACAATCGGGTAGTAGATGGGTTCAAGCACATCTTCATATTTTTACCATGCCAATACCATTTTTATGGCTTGTAAATTCATATAAGAGCTCATTGGCGCTTGCATTTGGGCTTGGCTCAATTTTACAGAACTTAAACATAGTGTTTGAGCCTTTAGAGTCTTGAACACTACCCATACTACTGTTCTAAGCTAGTTCCCCATCACTTAGGCCTCTAATACTCCTCAAGGCTTGGTCTTCTTGGTGTTAGACCTTATCTCGCTAGAGCTAAAACTACTTCTTGACTTGAAAAAAACCCTTGGGCCTAGACTAGCTTGTAAACCATGACACATGCACTTGCCATGATCACCATTTGAACATGTTGGCCCTTGGTCTTGGCATGCTTTGACCAC
This sequence comes from Durio zibethinus, assembly GCF_002303985.1. The sequence goes on along the minus strand of NW_019168470.1, from coordinate 13,572,721 downwards.
CATCAACACATGTTGGACTTTTATGTGGGTAGTTCCTTTGAACACCATTGGCACATCTTAGGCTATGCACCAAGAGTGAGGATCTTGGGCGTAAGCCACACACCATGTGTACCACAACCGAGCAGTAAGTGGGTTCAAGCACATCTTCATATTTTTATTATGCCAATGCCATTTCTATGGCTTGTAAATTCATAAAACACTCACCACGCTTGTACCTAGGCCTAGCTCAATTTTATTGAACTAGAACTTCATGCATGAGTCGTTAGAGTCTTGATCATTCATCATACCACTGTTTTGGGCTAGTTCCCATAACCTAGACCTTTAGTGCCCCTCAAGGCATGGTCCCTCTAGTTTTCAAACTTTGTCTTGCTAAAATTGGAACTACCCTTTAACTTAGAGAGAACCCCTACGCTTGGACCAGCTTGTGGACCATGACACATTCACATACCTCATACCACTGTTGGGACATGTTGGCCCTTAGTCTTAGTACTTGCTTAGATCACCATCAGCACATCTTAGCCTTTTGTCTCGACAGTTCCCTTGAACACCATTGGCACATGTTGGGCTACGCACCAAGCATAGGTATCTTGGGCCTAGGCCATGCACCATGCATACCACTACCAGACAGCAGGGGGTTCAAGAACATCCTTATATTTTTGCTATGCCAATGCCATTTTTATGGTTTGTAAATTCATATAACACTCACCAGTACCCATACCTAGGCTTGGCTTAATTCTACCAAACTTAAACATCAAGCTTAAGCCTTTGGAGTCTTAATCACTGCTCATACCATTATTCTAGGCTAGTTCCCTATGACCTAGACCTTTAGCATGCCTCAAGGCCTAGTCTTGTTGGCTGTCAACTCTATCTTGCTTGAATTAGAACTACTCTTCAACTTAGAGAAAACTCTTAGGTCTGGACCAGCTTGTAGATCGTGACATATGCACATGTCTTAACCACCATTGAGACATGTTGGCCCTTGGTCTCTATACATGCTTTGGCCACCATCAGCACATGTTAGCCCTTTGTACAGGTAGTTTCTCAAAACAGCATCGACACTTGCTGGGTTACGCACCATGTATGCAATGATAGGGGAAGTAAGTAGGTTTAGGTATATCTTCACATTTTTGCAATGCCAATGCCATTTTTATAGCTTGTAAATTCATATAACTGTCCCCTAAGCCTTCTTATGAAGTTTCACGATAAGATGACCTATTTTTTATTTTTCATAATTTTTAAAATTTTTTACTGTTCAGGAGTTTTTGAAATTTTGTAGAAGGTGTTTTGGCCCAAATTTTGGTATATGTGATCCTTGTATTTTTGTTGGCATCCATAAAAAAATTTAGCTAAAAAATTGAAGTGTAAAAGATTTTGCGGCCATTTGAAAAAAGCATCCCCATTCAAACATTTGAATGGCTACTAGCTATGAACTTGTAAAAGCTTTTTGCTTTTTAAGGGGGTGTGAGTTGCCAAGGTTCCTTGAGGGATAAAGGGACAATATAAGGGCTAAGGTCTAGCAACCATCACACATCATGTGCGTGCACTTCCTGGCCCTCCTCCCCTAATCTTCAAAACCCGAATGCTACCGATCAGGTTCTCTAACCATGCTTCAGCGATGGTGCCCTAGGCAAACAATACAACACCAATATATGCCTAAGCCCAACATGTGCACCGTGGCCCAGAATCAAACTTTGGCTAAGACGTCGACCATCATTGGCACATGCTGGTGTTATAGGCTTGGGACTTATGCCACTGCTCTATGTGGCCTTAGGCCAAACTCCTTCCTTGCATGCCTAAGTTAGGCTAAAAACACTTTCGAAGAGTGAGCACTCTAAAGCTAGAAAAGGCTAGAAAGCAAGAGATGCTTAAAAATGGTATAACTTATGTTCATTTAAATTTTTTATACATCAAATGAAGGTGGGGAGCCCTCTATTTATAGTTGAAGCCCTTATGAATCAATAGCAGGATTGACTTAATCCAATGGCTATTATAGAGTCTAAGATTTTCAAAAAGATTACATGAGATATACATTAAGAGTTCAAATTGTATAGGGAACTATATTATCCTTAAGAGTCTCTAGATCCTTCTAAAAAGTTCTCTCAGTTAGGTTTGCTTGGGCCTAGTGATTTGTTGGGACTACTATGGCCAATGCGCCTACACGGTGGCTTTAGTCTACCTACACTAGGGCCTGGTCTATCTTGGGCCTTTTCAGATGTGCCAACCTGGGTCTAGGTTAAGTTTGCATGAGCAGTGACACTCTTCCCAACCTGATTCCATGTTGCCCTCGTTGCATCCTTTCAATGAAATTGGTTGATCTAGTCCTCTAATTACCAAAGATCTTTAACTGCTTTCCATCTTGCCTTTTTATTAGGAACTCCCTTCCATTGCACAAAATACTCATGACTTGGCCTGTAATTCTATCACCTTAAAACATTGTCAGCTAAAATGCACTAGACCCTTTTGTGATATGAGGCCTTTATCCCCTGAGGTGCACACTACGACTCTACTTGTACTAGATCTTCTTGATCATCATGAAATGGTTTTAACATGTAGACATGGAAAATTGGATGTACCTTAGGCTTTGGTGGTATTTTCAGCTTGTAAGCTACCTTACCTATTCTCTTCAGAACACTAAAGGTCCATCATATCTCTAGACTAGGCCCTTATGCATGTCTTTATGTCATAAGACTTAGTGCAGCTTTACCATTACCAAGTCCCCAACCTAGTATTGCATATCTTATCGATTGCAATCTACCCACTTCTTTTTTTTCTTTGGTTACTTTGTGTAGATAGATTCTTATAAAGTTTGCTTGCTCTTGCCTAGCCTTGGTAAACCTATAAGCCATTGGATTTGTTCCAGTGTAACTTGCTATAATAGCTCCTAGAATGAGTGGTTGCTGGTCTATCACTAACTCAAATGGACTATAGTTTGTTACCTGACTCCACTACAAGTTATAAGAAAATTGGGCAATTTCCAGCAACTTGGGCCAGTCTCATTATGTTACACTAATATAGTGTTAGATGTAGACCTTACATAAACCTTTAACTCACTTGGTTTGCCCATCTGTTTGTGGATTCACGCTGGTGGAAAAGTTTAAGTTTGACCCTAATAGCTTGAATAACTCTATCCAGAATCACCCAGTAAAATGCCCATCTCGATCACTAATGATGTAGTAAGCCCTAATACCTCACCACATTCTTTAGGAATAAGTGGGCTACCTCTTTGGTTAGGCACTCCTTGGTTGCTTGAATGAATGTTCCATACTTGGAAAATCGATCCACCACTACCATGATGATCCCAAGCCCATCTGACTTGGGTAGTCTAACTATAAAATCCAATGAAATGCTTTCCCACCAGTGCTCCAATATAGACAATGGCTCTAATAAACTTGTTGGTAACTTCTACTCCACCTTGTCTAGTTGGTAAACAAGACAAGTTTTGACATAAACCTCAATGTCATCTTGTATCTGAAGCTAGTAGTATTGGTCTTGCACCAAGTCTAAGGTGTGGTGTACTCTAGGGTGGCCAGCCCACCTTAAGTCATGGCATTCTTGCATAACTTCCCTATAGAGTTTTCCATGTTGCAACATAAATATCATGTTCCCTTTGGTGAAAAGTAAGTCATCCTACAACTAAAAAATCTAGTTTTATCTTTTTAGGCATTCTTCATGAGCATCTTAGCTATAGGATCATGGGCCAATCCCTCTTTAGTGTATAGCTCTAAAGAACTATTAGGTTGATTGATGGTAGCAAGCATCACCTTCCTACTAAGTGCATCAGCCACTAAGTTAGCCTTTCTAGGCTTATACTCATGTTAAAATCAAACTTTACAAGGAAATCCTGCCATCTAACTTGCTTGAGAGACAATTTCTTTTGAGTCTAGAAATAGTATGTCGCAACATTATTAGTTCTAACCATAAATCTAGATCCTAATAGGTAATGTCTCTATGTGCATAAATAGTGTACCATCGCTGTCATTTTTTTTTCTTGGACCATGTACCTATGCTCTATCTTATTGAGCTCCTAGTCTCAAAAGCAATCGGATAGTTCTTTTGCAACAGCACCCATCCAATGGTAAAGTCTAATGCAATTGTATGCACATCATATGGCTTAGTGTGATCAAACAAAGCAAGAATAGGCTCTTCAATCACTATATGCTTCAATCGATCAAAGGCTTGCTAGCACTTTTGACTCCAATCCCACACTTTCCCCTTCTTAAGCATGTCTGTCAAAGGTCTGGTGATGGTAGAATGGCCTTTGATGAAGCACTTATAATAGTTTACCAATCTAAGGAATGATCTTAGCTTTGTGACCTTTGTTGGCAGCTCCCAATCTAGTATGGCCTGGACTATGCTTCCATCCATTTGGATCTTACCATCACCAATAATATGGCCTAAGAATGGCATCTTTTTCTAAGCAAAGGAACATTTCTCATTTTTCATGAACAACTTATTTTCCCATAGTACCTAGAACATTTGCCAAAGGTGCTCCGCGTACTTTATTAATGACCGACTATAATCACAATATCATTAAGATAAACTATAATAAAATGATCTAGGAATGGCTACAATACCTTGTTCATTAAGATGCAAAATGTTGCTAACAAATTAGTCAAGGTCAAAAGCATCACCAAGAGCTCATAAGATCCATAACAAGTAACACAAGTTATCTTAGGCTTATCCCCTTCAGTAATTTTGACTTGGTAGTACCTTGACCGTAAGTCTAGCTTGGTGAACCACCTAGCATTTCCAAGTTGGTCAAACAAATCTATAATGAGTAGGATTGGGTACTTGTTTTGACTTATCAGTTTGTTCAGTGCCTTGTAATCTATACATAGTCACAAGGACATATTATGTTTCTGCTGGAACATCATCGGGGCACCAAATGGGGCTTTTGATGGTCTAATGTAGGTTGCGTCAATAAGCTCCTTGAGCTATTATTGTAACTCCTCCAACATTCGAGGTGACATTCAATATAGGGCTCTGGTTGGTGGGGCAACATTTGACACCAGCTTAATTTTATGATCCATCTCTTTCTTTGGTGGTAGCCTCATAAGCAATTAATTAGGCATCACATCGCTAAATGATTCTAGCACCTCTAGTTCTTCCAAAGAGGTGTCAACACCATTTTGCTTGGACTCTTCCATCTTTATGGCTACAATGAAAGTGTCTTCATTTTTGCTCTCTCCCTTGGCCAGCTATATAGCAAATAGCATCTTGGTCCCTGACCCTAATTCTCGTCTCACTAGCATAATACAGGGGTATCAATAGTCTAATATGCAAATATATTGGCAAAAGACATCACAAGTGCACTAATACAGTCAAGGAATTTTAAACCAACAACAAGGCCATAATCATCTAGAAGAATTTCTTCAATTGATTCCTTGCCTTTCCACTCACAAAGTTGTAGTTCCATTCCATATGCTATTCTAATTATTGGCACCTCCTTGGAGTTGATTGTTTTAATCATACCAACCCTTTTCTACACCTTTAGGTTTAGCTTCTGGGCTATATCTCTAGATATGAACAAGTGAGATGCTCTTATGAACATCATGTCTACAAACATCAATTCTTTCTACTTGCAACATCTTTTTGCTTATACTAAATTCAGCACAATCAAGCCAAGCTTCATGGTCTCCTTCTCTGGCCCCTCATAATCCTCTTTGTTGATGGCAGATAGCTTGGTTTTCTTAGGGTAGTTGCTTAACATGTGTGGACCTTCATAAATGAAATAAATGAGTGGCTCACGATCTTTGTTGTTCCTCTACCTTGGTTTCTACTTCCTCGATGGTGACTTACGTTGACAATTCTTGGTTTGTCAACCTTTGTTCCCATCCTTTAACTGTCGATCTTTGTCTCCTTACTTAGACTATTGGTCTCTGCCATTACCTTTTGGTTTGAATGACTTAGATTTCTTCTATGGCTAGATCTCTACCAAGGACTCAATAGCTATCATGGCTTTGGCTAGATCTTTGACAACCTTTCACTCCAACTCATTCTTGGCCCATAGTTTGAATCTATCCATGAAACAAAAGAGACCTTCCTCCTCTCTAAGATTTGAAATTTAGAGCATTAGTTTTAAAAACTCATAAACATACTCTCACACCATACCTTTTTGATTAAGTCTATGGATCTTTGCCCTTGCCACATCATTAGCATACACAAGGTAGAACTGTTGCTTACACTCTATCTTGAACTTTTTACAAGTCCAAACAATAGAATCTCCAAGGCTTGTATCATTACACATGTGCCTCCACCATAATAATGTAATGGCAACCAAATACATTGAGGTTGTGCTTACCTTAGTGGCATTCTCATTGTGCCTATGGCTTAGAAGTACTGCTCCATTCCCCATAAAAAGTTATCCATATCCTTTGTAGACTGAGTTCCCTTGTACTTCTTTGGTTAAGAACTTCCACTCAAGCCTAAGCTAATATAGCTAATACACCATTCAAAATGGCTACCTTGCATGCTGTGACCTCTCTTTTAAGCTCATTCATCTTCTTGCTCATCATCTCAACCTAGGCCTCCAAGGCCTTATTCTTTTAGGTGAACATGTCAATGGTTTCGTTAAGGGCATCATGGAATCCTTCCTTGATCTCCTCTTTGGTCTCCTCAAACATCTCCCTAAAGTCTAACATTATCACCCCTACCTTGGCTAAGTGGCCATCCAAAGTCAACATCATGTCCCTTGAAGTAGCCTTCTTTCCCCTTTCATGGGCTCACTCCTAGACCTTTGGATGTTGGCTACCAACATCACTTTGAGATGCCATTTCCTTGAACACCTTGAGTGCAAAATGGAATGACCTTGAAACAGAACCTGCTCTAATACCAACTATCATAGGCCTAAAACTTATGCCAATGCTCTATGTAGCATTAGCTGGACTCCCTCCTTGTATGCCTAAGTCAACCTGAAAACACTTTCAAAGAGTAAGCACTCAAAAGAACACTGAAAGGCATTCTAAAGCTAGAAAAGGCTAGAAAGCAAGACATGCTTGGAAATGCTATTACTTGTATTCACTCAAATGTTTCTATACATCAAATGAGGTTGAAGAGGCCTTATATTTATAGTTGAAGCCCCCATGAATCAATGGCTGAGATTCACTCAATCTAATTGTTATTATAGAGTCTAAGATTACAAAGAGATTACATGAGATATACATCAAGAGTTTAAATTGTATAGGGAACTATACTATCTTTAAGAATTTCTAGATCTTTGTAAAAAGTTTTATTTATTAGGTTGCTGTGGCTTGGTATGCCTACACCTAGGCTTAGTCTACCTACACCAAGGCCTAGTCCATTTAGGGCCTTTTTAAAAGTATTAACCTTAGTTTGGTTTATACTTTTGCAGGCTGTGACACTGGCACATGGTGTAGGCACAAGCCTCGAGCATCATTAGCATAAGTTAGCCTTTAGTACAAGCACCTATCTCGACCACCATTGGCAAAATCTAGTCTTAGGTATGGGCACCTATCTTAACCACCATCGGTATAAGCTGGCCATTGGTATGACCACCTACCTCTACCATCATTGGCATATGCTAGCCTTCGGTGTGGGTACATGCCTCGATTAGCATTAGCATAATCTAGACCTAGTGTTGGCATATGCCTTCATCAGCATTGGTAGAAGATGGCCCTTGGTTCGAGCAGTTACCTCAAATACCATTGGCACATGCTAGCCCTTACTATAGCACTTGTCTTGAACATCATCGACACATGCTAGGCCTTGTTATATGCACATGCCTCGACCACTATTGGCACTTGCAAACCCTTGGTGTGAGATATACTTGTTTGAAAAAAGTGTCCCCATTATAGATACTTTATTGTCTATAGCTAGCATATCTATAAAATCTCTTATGCTTTTAGGGGATGGTTGTTCAGGAACCCTTTCTTCCCTCATAAATGGAGAAAGTGTGCATGATAGGACTGTCATTACGTACATCCATAGCAATATCCCTGAAGCAAAATCCAGGCTGTGTATGCCTTTTGGTCATGTTGTCTAATGACTAGTTCCTTTGATGACTAGTAAATGCCCATGGCCTTGACTTGTTGGTATGCATGCAGAAAAAAGGCTTGGCTTTGCTAAGCTCAAGCCCATGCTTATGGCTGATGCTGCCTCAGAAACCAAACCAAGTCTCTAAATCAGGCAACGACTCTTTGAGGTAGTAAAAGTAGAAGCTACAGTCGCAAGCTTGGTCTTGCCAACTCTCTCGGGTATTTGGTAATCTCTTAGTCCTTTCTCATTGACCACAAAAATGCCTTAGCCTGGCTAAGCCCATGCATGCAATCACTATTGCCTAAGATTGTAAGAACATGTCTCTAAATCGGGCAACATCCCCTTAGAGTGGTGACAACAAGGTTTACGTGTGTAGCCCCAGCTAGACCAAGCATTAATGGTGTTATACTATTGTTGCCTATTGGATAGTAGAGGCAGTCTCATGACCCTTGCTTACATTTTTCCCATGCTAAGTAGTTGTGGCATGGCCTTGTACATTGTTTCTTTCACTCACTTATCGAGTAATCAATTGGGTGGGTTATGGACCAGTGTGCATGGATGCTACCACTTGTATGCAATAGACGTATGAGTGGTGCTATAATTGTGTGTGCTGGCAGGCTCTATACTCTATGCATCAAACTGTCGACCCATCATCCTCTTCAATCTCTACCATATGGTCATCGTACCCTAAGGGCATAATTGAGATCTTATGCTACATATCTAAATCGATGGAAACTAAATGTCTTGCAATCCCTTATCCGTCGTGTGTCCTTATGGGTTATGGGTCAAACTTAATCATTCCTTGTGTCCTAAGTGTGCCACCCAAACCTCTATGGCCACACTAATGCACTAGTGTTTGATCGAGCGCTTGGAAGTAGAACATTTTGTAGGCATAGGCTCTCAGCCCTTGTTCATCTGATGCTATACATTTTACGTGCTTGACATGCATGATGCTTATACTCCCTATTGGCTCTCTCTGTCATGCAGTCAATGTGTTAAGTCCTATGCAGTGCCAACATCCTGAACGAATGCTACTTGGTTGATCTTGCCAGTAGTCATATGCTTGTCTCAAAGATTAAGCCATGCATGTGTAAGTGTGAACTAATTCAAACTGTGAAATTATGAATGGCTCGTTACATTAGTTATAGTTTGTTTAATGGTATCTACTACTTGGATAATTGTAGTAATTCTAGAGCTAATATATACAATAAACTCTAACTTCTGGATAAAAAGTCAATGTAGGCTTTGCCCTTTGCTTTGATGCTTCATGATAACTTAATAGATCACACAGCCTTTATACTAGTGACACATCATTCAAATTTTTACCCATTCAACTTTCAATGGTAGGATAATGGCCTACTATGGTGGTGATGGGTGACAGAAAATTAGGGTTTGATTTTGGAGAAAGAGCTTGAGAAATGGCTACCACATCCAAGGAAGGCAACAAGCATGCAAATTACCTAATCTTGAAATGGGGGGGTAATGACAATAAATAACAATGCCAAAAGCTATAAGTATTGTAATTGGAAAGAGTACAATCTAAATCTCTTAACGAGAATCCATTTAAGGGTAAGTTTGGTGCCAGTAGCCATGGTAATTCCAACTCCAGTAGCATATATTTAAATTGTTGCAGTTAAAAAGCTTGTAGTTAGAACTAGGGTTAGGTCATCTAGTCTACCTCACGGTAAGCATCGATCTACTCATCCATACTACTGGTGATGTGCTCCTAGCCTTAATTGGCCAAGTTGCTCCTCTGGTGCTATTACTTTGAAGAAATTAAAGTGCTCAAAGTAGGCTTATGCTTGTATACATTAGCATAAGATGACATCATAAGATTTTGGTCCTATTGTGTTAGCGTTCAAGATCAGAGTAATGATTAATAGGGATAGTTATGGGCATTCATATTTCATAGTTAAAAGTGAAATTCTTGGATTTATGAAAGATGAACAACTATGAAAGCATTTGCCAGGGATGTTTTCATTAATCAAGAGTGAAAGTTGAAGGCTCAAAGATGATCAGATACCATCTTAGTCTCAACCATAAATGATGCTAGCTAGGGATCAATGGATGTTACTTTTAGGACTTCGTTGGCACATTATGACAAAATCAAAGTCTTTCGATTCTAGGGGGAGTATGGTTGAAAGGCTAAAACTTAAAAGAATTGATGGAAAGGCACCATCAGGAGTGGAGCCTGTGGCTTAATTTGACTCAACACTGAGAAACTTACCAAGTCTAGACATAGTAAAGATTCATAGACTGAGAACTCTTTCTTAATTCTATGGGTGGTAATGCATGGTTGTTCTTAATTGGCAGAGCAATTTGTCTGGTTAATTCCATTAATGAACAAGACTTTAACCTGTTAACTAGCTACATGGAGGTGATCATTCATGACTGGCTTTTTAGAGGGACTATGGTCGCTTAGGCCAAGGAAGTTTGAGGCAATAACAAGTTTGTGATACCCTTAGATGTTTTAAGCCACACGTCCACTACACTAATGTATTCAATAAGTCTATAGCCTTGGCTGATAGGCTCGGGTATTTGAAATTTCATCATGATAAAAATAGTTATTGCAATTATTGGTCCTCAACAAGGATTTCCTAATAAGTGCAAGTCATCAGCTCGTATTGACTATGTCCATACCCTTTGAACACACCACCCATTTCTCCTACTAATTGAATAGTTCGATGAAGTGTTCAGATCATGGTGACATGGACAATTCATTACCCATGACATCGCAAGAAGTCCACTAAACCTTATCATTTAAAGGAAGGAAAAGTCATAACAAGGATTTCGTAGGTGAAACTATAGAAGGATCATTGACAAAACTAGCTTAATGATTGACTCACAAACATGTTAATGAAATGCTAAGGGGGTGATGGTGCCTCTATGCCCCGAACCCTTTTTGGCCCCGAATAGGTGTAACAGCATTTTGTTCCACCTTAACAGAAAGTGAAACAATCGGTATTGTCATCCATAGTCGAATAATGAACCAACAGCATGAATTATGCCAAGGAACTAGAATGAAAAAGAGTTCATGTGCCGTTGCCATCCCTTTCATTGGTGTGCACAGGTAGCATTGTGACTCCTTTTGTCATGAAAAACCAAAACGACCCTCGACAATGAATATCTCATCTCTCACATTGATGAAGAATGTAGCGAAATGCAATACTTGGTGTGTATTGTTGAATCCTATGAACCATCATGTCTTTGAGTGCAAGTTGCACTCCAAGCCATTAGGTCAAGGGCATATTTGCCTGGGTGTCATGCATCGTCACCCCCTCCAATTGCCGTCCATCATGCTACGAGTGATAGGGGTAAAAGATGGCCTTTTGTGATCTTGTTTGTCATGGTCAGCCCAAAAGCCAGTCTCTGGCAATGATAGTGCTATGACCATCGATGGCAATGCTCCTGGCATGCCTCATCTCCAGTGACGTGCACTTATTGTCCATTCAAACCCCATCAGACCCTTGCATTGCTTGATTGATGCTTGCATCATGAGCTTAAGTCAAGTGGGATCACCAACTGAGTTTAAGCATATGAATAAGTGAAGGAAAAGAAACTTACCAAGATTCCATAGTAATGGTGAGTGAACCAAAAAGAGCCTAGCTTGACAATCAAATGTTCTTGGCATCCGAATTATAGTTTAAAGAAGCATCCTCAATGATGGACCAAGCCTAAGTCCCATGCAAAATGGCACCAGAAAGGGTGAGAATGTCATTGTGACTTGACCATGTCACACATTTAGGCACTATTTACATGTTAGGTTATTTGGGAATGTAGCCCCATTCAAGCGATAAATTCCATCCAAGGCTAAATAAGGGCGAGAGACCAATAGTGAACAAGTACTGTAATTGTGACTGGACCATGTCACATATTTAGGCACTATTTACATATTAGGTTATTTGGGAATGTAGCCCCATTCAGGCAATAAATTCCATCCAAGACTGAATAAGGGCGAGAGACTAATAGTGAACAAGTACTGTAAGGGAAAAATGAAAAGGACTTTGAAAAAAAAGTCAAAAAGTGCTTGATATTGTTGGAAGGGAAGTGGATGGGGGCTAATGATATGGCTCGATCAAATGTGGAATAGTAAGTGCCTGTCTGTTGATCAACTTAAGGTGAGGATCTATATAGGTCACGGTGATGGCCTAAGCCCAGGCTTTTGATATACCCATAGAGATATTGTTGTCGTCATCATGGAATGTAGCATGTGATATCTTGACGTGCCTCAGCATCGACATGCTCCTAATATCGACTTGTGGGCTCCCCATCTGACTCATCTTGAAATATGAACTAAGGAGTTTGACATATGTTCTAGTCAATGGGATAGAAAACCCATAATGTGCAAAGAAGTTGATTAGCAAGATCCTTCATGGTTGCACCATCGACCAACCTTAATCTTTTAAGAAAGGTTCAAGTGTAAGCATGCTTGTTAAGACCCGAAATATGGTGAACTATCCTTGAGTAGTGTGAAGCCAAAGGAAACTCCAGTGAAGGCCCACAGCGATACTGATGTGTAAATTATTCATCTAACTAGGGTATGGGAGAGAAAGACTAATCAAACCATCTAGTAGTGGTTCTCTTTAAAATTTCCTTCAGGATAGTTAGAGCCTTTAGTAAGTTTTGAGGGCCATTTCAAATGGTTGAGCCTAATGATTAGAGACATCAAGGGCACAATGCCCTCGACCTATCTCAAACTTTAAATAGGTAGGATGGCATAGCTACTTCATTAGGCTGCACCATGTAATCAAGAGCTCCAAGTGGGCCATTTTTTATAAGTAGAATTGGCAATGTAGGATGAACTAGAAGCCAAGTTATCGTGGCCAACTACATGCTAACCTAGAACCCACAAAGGGTGTCGATCGATTAAGTTAGTAGGATAGTGGTCATGGAAGTTGAAATTTGCTAAGGAGTGTGTAACAATTCACTTGCCAAATCTACTAGCCCCAAAAATGGATGGTGCTTAAGTGCATGACATATACCCGATTGTCGAGGTAAGGGTCAGGCCCTAATAAGTATGAGGGCATGGTGGTTGTCATAAAACCTGGGGCATAAGCCTAGATGGAGTGATCGTTGGTGTAAATCTTGGTGGTACTAGCAAATATTCAAATGAGAACTATGAAGGATAAAAAGTGAAAAGTTTCCATGTGAGTGGCACTTACACACGGGTTAGTCGATCCTAAGAAATAGAGGAATTCCATTCGATAGTGCATCTAGTGCGAGCTTTGAAGGGGAATCAAGTTAGAATTCCTGAACTAGGATGCAGCAGCTAACAGCAAAGTTAGAAAGTCTAGAAATGTCGATAAGGGCCTCAAAAAGAGTTATCTTTTCTATTTAACAGCCTACCCACCCTAGAAACCCTTTAGCCAGTGCTAGGCTCTAATAATCAAAAGAGCACCACATATGGGGTGGTGTTTGGTGTGCCCTTGGTAGGCCTTAAAAATTTAGTGGACTAAGTGACATCCACACTCGATCGTACTCATGATTGCATCAGGTCTCCAAGGTGAGCAACCTTAGTTCAATGGAATAATATAGGCAAGGGAAGTCAGCAAAATGGATTTGTAACCTTAACAAAGGGATTGGCTATGAGGGCTTTGCATGGGGGTCCTAGTCTCAAACTTGTCAGGTACTGATGCATTGCTCGAGTTGCTCTCATGATGAGAGTGGGTTACTCTATGTTGACCGGAGGATGGACTAAGAATCATTCCCTCAAGGGCCTTCCCCAAGTGATGAACAGTCAACTCATAACTAGTACGAACAAAGGGAATCTAATTGTTTAATTAAAACAAAGCATTGCAATGGTCCATGGGGTTTCTCACGTAATGTGATTTCTACCCAGTGCTCTAAATGTCAAAGTGAATAAATTAAACTAAGTGTAGGTAAACAACATGAGTAACTATGACTGTCTTAAGTTAGCCAAGTGTCTTATCATCTAATTAGTGATGCACATGAATGGATTAATGAGATACCCACTATTTTTGTCTATTATCTAGCAAAACCATAGCTAAGGGAAAGGGCTTGGCAGAATCAATGGGGAAAGAAGACCCTATTGAAGTTGACTTTAGATTGACTTAGTGAAATGACTTAAGAGGTGTAGGATAAGTGGGAGCCCTCGAGAAATTGAAATACCACTACTTTTAACATTATTTTACTTATTTCGTCAACCTTCGTTGGTTGATCTAGGTGACTGTCAGGTGAAGAATTTGGCTGGGGTAGCATGACTATTAAAATTTAACATAGATATCTTAAAATGAGCTGAACTAGAAAAGAAATCTCATGTTGAACAAAAGGTGAAAGCTCATTTGATTCTGATTTCTAGTACAAATATGAACCGTGAAAATGTGGTCAATCGATCCTTTAGACATTTGGCATTTGAAGCTAAAGGTGTCAAAAAAGTTACCGTAGGGATAACTGGCTTGTGGTAGCCAAGCGTTCATAGCGACATTGCTTTTTGATCCTTCGATGTCTACTCTTCCTTTATTGAAAAGCAAAATTCACCAAGTGTTGGATTGTTCACCCACCAATAAGGAATGTGCCTGGGTTTAGACCATCATAAGACAAGTTAGTTTTACCCTACTAATGTTTGCATCATAATAGTAATTCAACCTAGTACAAGAGGAACCGTTGATTTACACAATTGGTTATTGCACTTAATTGAAAAGCCAATGGCATGAAGTTACTGTGTGCTACATTATGATTGAACACCTTTAAGTCAGAATTTGGGCTAGAAGCAACACAATCACCCACCGCCTAACTACCAATCGATAGTAAGGGCCTATGGCCCTCAAGGCCACATGTTATAGGCATAGTCCCTGAGGTAGACAAGTTGCACAGGCATCCTTAGAGCTCAATTCCCATCGAGTGGTAGGTAGAATCCTTTGCATACAACTTAAATGTGTGACAAGGTATTGTAAGTTGCAAAGTGGCCTTGCTACCATAATCCACTGAGATTCAGTCTTTTGTCACTTTAATTCATCTTTCCTACCCCTCATACTCACCAAAGTCCTTTCACTTCATTTTTTTACACTGCACCCCAAGTTTAGGGATGAATGGTGTTCTCCATTGCAACCAATTTAGCTGGGCAATGACATCCCTCCCTCTAGCATTCAACTAAATGACAACCAAATGGCCTTGGTATTTGTTACAAGGATGGGCTCATTTTTAGTAAGGACACTTGCCTTGAACCCTTTCGGCATACATTGGCCCCTAGTGTGGGCTGTTGCCTTAAATGCTATTGATAGCATCTACCCCTTAGATGGTGTGGGCAATCACATCCAAAACCATCGACAAATGTTGGCCCATTGTTGCCTTGGACACCAACACTAATGCTAGCTCCTTGGTGCAAGATGTTGCCTCGAACACCATTGCTAGATACTGGCACTTTATATGGGCACTTGCCTTGACAATCGTTAGCATAAATGACCCTTAGTGTAGGTTGTTACCTCAAACACCTCTTTGGTAGATGCTGGCACTTGGTGCGATTTTGCCTCTCAATCACCATCGATAACAAATGATGCTTGATGCATCTGTCATGAGCTCCAGTTTTAAGCTAAACTCTATATGGCCTTAGATAGGGATTTGACACCTTTGCCTAGGTCAATGAATGAAACTCAAGTGCCCAATAAAATTCTAGCATGTCAAAGATTGTAATGTAGTATTGGGCCTTCTAAAAGTCCATAAATTTGATTCTCTTAGGGCTGTGTTCAGGCATGCTCTCACCTGAGTCTAAACATGTGCCTATACCTCGATCATCAATGCCCGTACCAGGGTCTAACTATTAGCCCACACATCACTCACTAGTGCCTACACTTGGGCCTAACTCAATTCTACTGAACTTGAACACTATGCCGAGTCTCTAGAGTCTTGATCACTACTCATACCACTGTTTAAGGCTAGTTTCCCATGACCTGGGCCTCTAATAGGGCTCAAGGCTTGGTCTCCCTAGTTGTTAGATCCTATCTTACTAGAATTGAACTACTCATAGACTCGAAAAGAACCCTTGGGTTGAGACTAGCTTGTGGATTGTGATGCATGCACATGCCTCAACCACCATCGAGACATGTTGGCCTTGGTCTTGGCACATGCTTTGACCACCATCGGCACATGTTGGCCTATTGTATGGGTAGTTCCCTTAAGCACCAATGGCACATGCTACACCATGCACCATATACGGGTATCTTGGGCTCGAACTATACGTTGTGTGCACCACAAATGGGTAGTAGGTGGGTTCAGGCATATCTCTATATTTTTGTTGTGCCAATGCCATTTTTATGGCTTCTAAATTAATCAAAGCACTCACTAGCACTTGCACCTGGGCCTAGCTCATTTCTACTAGATTGAAACATCGTGCCTAAGCCTCTAGAGTCTTAATCACTGCCCATACCACTATTTTGGGTTAGTTCCCCATAACCTTTACCTCCAATAAGCCTCAAGGCTTGGTCTCCCTAATGGTTGGACCTTATCCCTCTAGAACTAGAACTACTCTCTAACTCAAAGAAAACCCTTGGGTCTGGACCAGCTTCTAAACAAAGACACATGCACATGCCTAGACCACTATCGAGACATGTTGGCCCTTGGTCTCAGTACATGCTAGCCCTTTGTGTAGGTAGTTCCCTCTAACACCATCAGTACATATTGGGCCGCACACCATGCATGGGTATCTTAGGCCTAGGCCATACACAATGCACTTGATGATTGAGTAGTAAATGGGTTCAAGCACATCCTCACATATCTACCAACCCAATGGCATTTTTATGACTTATAAATTCATATAAGTGCTCACAGGGCCTGTACCTGGGCTTGACTCAATTTTGCCAAACCTAAACACTATGCTTGAGCCTTTAGAGTCTTGATCACTGCCCATACCATTGTTCTGGGCTAGTTCAACATGACTTGGGCCGCCAGGATGCCTTAAGGCTTAGTCCACCTAGCATTGACCCTATCTTGCTGGAGCTGAACTGTTCATCGACTTAGAGAGAGCCCATGGGCTTAGACTAGCTTGTGGATCATGACACATGCACATTGGGACATCTTAGCCCTTGGTCTCAACACATGCTTTAACCATCATTAGCACATGCTAGCCCTTGGTGTAGGCAATTCCTTTGATCACCAACAACACAATGTTGGCTATACACCATGCGCAGGCATCTAGGCCCAAGCTACACACCATGCGTACCATGACCAGACAGTAGGTGGGTTTAGGCACATCTTCATATTTTTGCCATGTTAATGCCATTTTTATGGCTTATAAATTCATATAATGATCCCCTAAGCCTCCATGCGAAGTTTCGTGGCAAGATGACACATTTTTATTGTTTAAGATTTTCAAAAATTTTACGGTTTAGGATTTGAAATATTTTTAGGAGTTTTTAGCCCCAAATTTGGTATACATGATCCTTGTATTTTTGTTGGCATCCATAAAAAATTTTAGCTAAAAAATCATTCTGTAGAAGATTTTATGGCCATTTGAAAAAAATATCCCTATTTTAGACACTTGATTGGCTACTAGCAATGAACCTGTAAAAGCTCTTATGCTGTTTAAAGGGGTTTGAGTTGTCAAGGTTCCTTGAAGGATAGGGGGCTAGTATAAGGGCCAAGGATTGACACCCAATGCACATCATGTGTGCACAACCCTAGCCCCATCCATCAATCATTGGAATCTCTAATGCCACTAGTCAGGTTTTCTGGCAATGCTTTGATGATGGTACCCTAGGCAAAAAAAATGTACTAGCACATGCCTGAGCCCAGCATGTGAATCGTGGCCTAGAATCAAACTTCAATCAAGGCCTCAACAATCATTAGCACATGCTAGCATTTGGTACAACCACCTTCTTTGACCACCATCAACACAAGTTAGCCTTTGGTACAACCATCTACCTTAACCATCATTAACACATGCTGGCCCTTGGTGCAGGCACACACCTTAATTAGCATTGGTAGAAGATGACCTTTGGTGTGGGCAGTTGCCTTGAGCACCATCAGCACATGCTAGCCCTTGCTACAGGAACTTGCCTTAAACACCATTGGCACATGCTAGGCCTTGGTATAGGCACATGCCTCGACTACTATTGGCACCTATAGACCCTTAGAATAGGATATGCTTTTTTGAAAAAAGTATCCCCATTATAGACACTTTAATGTCTACTACTAGCATATCTGTAAAATCTCTAATGCTCTTTAGCGGGTGGTTGTCTAGACCTCTTCTTGCCTTCATGAAGGGATTAGGTGTGCATGATGGGCTTGTCATTGTGTACATCCATGACAACATCCCTAGAGCAAAATCTAGGCTGCGCATGCGTTCTGAACATGATGTCTACCAACTGGTTACTTCAGTAACTTGTAAGCACCCATGGCCTCAACTAGTTGGTGTGCATAAAGAAAAATGGCTTGATTTTGTCAAGCTCATGCCTGTGCCTATGGTTGATGCTATCGCAGACCCTAAACCAAGTCCCTGAATCAAGTAATAGCTCCCTAGGATGGTGCAAGCAAAAGCTATGATCGTGAGCTTGGTTTGGCCAAGTTTCTTGGGTATTTGGTAGTCTCATGCTTCTTTCTCATCGACCACAAAAATGTCATGGCTTGGCCAAGCATGTACATGTAGCTTATGCAACCTAAGACCCCAAGAACAAGTCTTTGAATCGGGCAATGTCCCCCTCGGATGGTGATAGCAGAGTTTATATGTTCAGTCCCAGTTAGACCAAGTAATTGTGGTGTCATGCTCTTATTCCCTTTTAGACGGCAAAGGCAGTCTTGTGGCCCTTACTTGTGTTTTTCTTGTGCCAAGCAATTATGGCATGGCCTCATACCTTATTCCCTTGGCTAGCTCATCAAGTAATCAATTGGATGGGTTGTGGATTGGTGCACATGGATGCTACCACTTATATGCAGTGGGCATATGAGTGGTGCTATGGTTATGCGTGTTGGCAAGCTCTATGCTTGATACATCCAACTGTCAACTCGTCATCCTCTTTAATCTCCCCTCTATGTGGTCATCATACCTTAGGGAACAATCGAAAACCTATGCTGCATACCTAAATTGATGAAAATCGGATGTCTCGCCATCTTTCATTCGTCTTGTGTCCTTATGGGCTATGGGTTGGACCTTAGTCATGCCCGTGCCCTAAGTGTGCTACCCAAAACTTTGTGGCCACATTTGTGAACTAGTGTTAGATTGGTATTGTTGCTTACAGCCAAATAATGAACCCTCAGTGTGAATCGTGCCAAAGAACCAGAATGAAAAAAAGAACAAGTGTAATCACCAACCCATTTGTGTTGCATACGTAGGTGGCACTATCATTCCTTTTGTCATGAAAAACCAAAATGACTCTTGGCAACAGATATCTCAGCTCTCACATTGATGAAGAATATAGTGAAATGCATTACTTAGTGTGAATTGCAAAATCCCATGAACCATCGAGTCTTTGAATACAAGTTGTACCCTAAGCCATTAGGCCGAAGGCACACCTACTTGGGTGTCATGCATTGTCACCCTCTCTAACCCCCTACCCATCGAGCTTTGGATGAGGGGGTGAAAGATGGCCTTTAATGATCTCATCAGTCCTAGTTGGTCTAAAAGTGAGTTTGGCAATGATACTTCCATGACAATTAATGGTAAAGCTCTTTACGTGCCTTGTCTCTAGCAATGCGCACTCATTGTCCATCTAGACCCCTTGCATCTCTTGGTTGGTGCTCGCATCATGAAACCAGGTTAGGTGGGAGCACCCACTAAGTTTAAGCATATTAATAAGCTAAGGAAAACAAACTTATTAGGATTCCTCTAGTAAAAGTAAGGGAACCAAGAAGAGCCTAGCTTGAGAATTGGGCACTCTTGACATCTGAATTGTAGTCTATAGAAACACCCTCAATGGTGGACTAGGCCTAAGTCCCCTAAAAAAGGGCACCAAAGAGTGTACAAGCCTCGTTTTGTTTGGACCTTATCGTACCATGAGGTGCTATCTGCTAGTTGAGTTGTTTATGAATACAGCCTCAATCGAGCAGTAAATTCCATCAAAGGCTAAATACGAGTGAAAGATCGATAATGAACAAGTATCGCAAGGGAAAGATGAAAAGAACTTTGAAAATAGAGTCAAAGAGTGCTTGAAATTGTCAACAAAGAAGTGACTGGGGGTCAATGATGCACCCCAGTCAGATGTGGAATGGCGAGAGTCGATCCACTAATCGACTCAGGGTGTGAACTGATGTGGGTTATGCAGTGGCCTATGCTTGAGCTTCTGATATGCCTTCTAAGACTTCATTGCCATGATCATGGAATGTAGCATGCACCATCTTGACATGCCTCGACACCAGTATGCTCCTAGCATTAACTTGCAGGCTCTCCATCTAGCCCACCATGAAACACAGACCAAGAGTTTGACATGTGTGCAAGTCAATGGGCTAAAAAATCCATAAGGCGTAAGGAAGCTGATTGGCAAGATCCCTTGTGGGTGCACCACTAATCGACCTTAATCTTTTGAAAAGGGTTTGAGTGTGAGCATGCTTATCAGGACTTGAAAGATAGTGAACTATGCCTAAACAAGATAAAATAAGAGGAAACTTTGGTGGAGGCTTGCAGTAATACTAACATGCAAATTATTCATTTAACTTGGGTATAGGGGCAAAAGACTAATCAAATTGGCTAGTAGGTAGTTCTTTCTGAAGTTTCCTTTAGGATAGCTAGAGCCCTTAGAGAGTTCTATTAGGTAAAGCCAATGATTAAAGGCATCAGGGGTGTAATGCCCTTGACCTATTATCAAACTTTATGTAAGTAGGATGGCAAAGTTGGTTCATTGAGCCATGCCACATAATCAAGAGCTCCAAGTTTGCCATTTTTTATAAGTAGAACGAACGATGAGGGATGAATTGAAAGTCAAGTTATGGTACCCAATTGCACGTTATCCTAAAATCCATAAAGGGTGTTGGTTGATTAAGATAGCAAGACAGTGGTCATGAAAATCAAAATCCACTAAAGAGTATGTAACAACTCACCTGCCAAATCAACTAGCCCTAAAAATGGATAGTGCTTAAGCAAATAACCAATACCTAACCATTAGGGCAAGGGCCAAACCCCAATGAGTAGGAGGGCATGGCAGTCACCACTAAACCCAAGGCGTGAGCCTAGGCAAAAAGGCCATCTGAGCAAATCATGGTGGTTGTAGCAAATATTCAAATGAGAACTTTGAAAGCCAAAGAAAGGAAAGGTTCCATGTGAATAACATTTACAAATGGTTTAGTTGATCCTAAGAGACGGGAGAAACCCATCCGATAGGTGTCTAGCATGAGCTTCAAAAGAAAATTAGGTGAAAATTCCTAAACTGAGACACAGTGCCTGATAGCAATGTTAAGGAGTCCAAAGACATTAGCGAGGGCATCAAGAAGAGTTATTTTTTCTATTTAATGTCTTGCCTACCTAGAAATGGCTCAGTTGAAGGTAGGGTCTAGTGGCTAGAAGAGCACCACACGTTGCATGGTGTCTAGTGTGCCCTAGGTGGCCTTTAAAAACCCAGAGGATTAAGTGCTATCCACACCCAATCGTACTTGTATTCGTATTAGTTCTCTAAGTTGAATAGCCTTTGGTCAACGGAATAATGTAGGTAAAGAAAATTGGTAAAATAGATCTATAACCTCAAGGAAAGGATTGGCTCTGAGGGCTAGGCACGAGGGTCCTAACCTCAAACCTATCGACTATCGATCCACTACTCGAGCTGCTCCTGTGATGATAGTAGGTTGTCACATGCCAACCAAGGGACATACTAAGAATGGCTCCCTCAGGGGCCTTCCCCAGGTGATAAATAGTTAACTTAGAACTAGTACGATCAAAGGGAATCTGACTATTTAATTAAAACAAAACATTGCGATGGTCCCTATAGATGCTCACACAATGTGATTTCTGCCTAGTGCTCTAAATGTTAAAGTGAAGAAATTCAACCAAGCACAAGTAAATGGCGAGAGTAACTATGACTCTATTATGGTAGCCAAATGGCTTGTCATCTAGTTAGTGACACACATGAATGGATTAATGAGATTCCCACTATCCCAATCTACTATCCAACAAACCACAGCCAAGGGAATGGGCTTAGTAGAATTAGCGGGGAAAGAAGACCCTATTAAGCTTGACTCTAGTTCGACATTGTGAAATGACTTGAAAGGTATAGGATAAGTTGAAGCCCTCTAGCATAATTGAACTACCACTGCTTTTAACATTATTTTACTTATTTCATGAATCAAAGGTAAGCAACAACCTTTTTTTTTTTACCCAAGGCTGGCCTTGGTCAATTAATCCAGGTGAAAGACAACCTCAGGTGGAGAGTTTGGCTAGGGTAGCACATCTGTTAAAAGATAACACAAGTGTCCAAAGATGAGCTCTATGAGAATAAAAATCTCATGTGGAATGAAAAGATAAAAGCTCATTTGAATCTGATTTCTAGTATGAATACGAATCATGAAAGCATGGCCTATTGATTCTTTGGACCTTTAAAATTTGAAGCTAGAGGTGTAAGAAAAGTTAACACAGGGATAACTAGCTTGTGGTAACCAAGCATTCATAGCGATGTTGCTTTTTGATCCTTCAATGTTAGCTCTTTCTAACATTATGAAGCACGATTCACCAAGTGCTGGTGTTCACCCACCAATAGGGAACATAAGTTGGGTTTAGACCATCATGAGGCAAGTTAGCTTTACACTACTAATGGCAACGTTGTAATAGTAATTCAACCTATTATGAAAGGAACTGTTGATTCACACAATTGGTCATTGTGCTTGGTTGAAAAGCCAGTGGCATGACACATGCCTCTATATTAAAATCCAAGCTAGAAGTGGTGTTTATGTGCATCGCTTGATTGCTGACTTGTAGTAAGAGCCTATGGCCCTTAAGGGCATGTGTCATAGGTGCACTTCCATGGTGGACAAGCCATATAGGCCTTATTACAGCTCAAATCCCATCGAGGGATGGGTGGAATCCTTTGCAAATGACTTAAATATGTGACGAGGTATTGCAAGTGGCAAAGTGACCTTACTACCACTATCCACTAAGATTTAGCAATTGTCACTTTGATTCGTCCATTTCCCTATACCCATCAAAGTTCTTTCGCTTCATTTTTTGCCACCACAATCCTTGGGGTTAGGGATGAATAGTGTTTTTTATTGCAACTAGTTTGGCTAGGTGATGACATCCCTCCCTTTAGCATCTAACTAAACAACAACCAAATGCCCTTGGTATTTGTTATAGGGACGGGCTCGCCCATGATGCAAGCACTAGCCTTAAATCCCATTAAGACACACTGGCCCCCGGTGTGGACTGTTGCCTTGAATACCATCAATAGCATTTGGCATTTGGTTAGTGTGGCCAATCACATCCAACACCATCATTAAATGCTAGCCTATTGTTACCTTAGACACCATCAGTAGATGCTAGCCCCTTGGTGCAGGATGTTACCTTAGACACCATCACCAAATATTGGCACTTGGTGTGACCACTTGCCTTGAACACTATTGATAGAAGTGGGCCCTTGGTATGGTTTGTCACCTCAGAAACCATTTTGGTAGGTACTGGCACTTGGTATGGGTTATTGTCTCGAACATCTCTTTAGTAGATGCTGGTGTGATGGATTCAGCCTTAAGCCTTACAACCATACAGCCTTAGGTGGGAAACTACCTCTCATGTATGCTTAAGTCAGCCTTTAACCGAGTTGAGTAAGTATACCATTAACCAAGGATTAGTCAAACCCTATAAATAATAAAACACAATAGCACACTAAGAAGATACAGGTGAAAGAATACAAGATCCTTTCTATTGCTGGATCAATATGGCTATGTACAAATTCTCTTTAGTAGCTTGTTGGTTCATATGTTCACATGTTCATAAGTTGGTCCTATGGGGGAGGGGGCATCCTTATTTATGCTTGAGCCCTCGTGGCTTATGTGCTCACTAAAGAGCCAAGTGTATGGCTCTTATATATATTTTAGAGGCTTACAAGGCTCCTAGACACATATAAGGTAAGTTAGGGAATATCTAGAAAGGAGCTAGTTCCAAACACTAGGCTCCCTTACAAAGTGCCTGCACCTTAAGCCTTCTAGAAGCTTTCTTCCCTAGGTGCTATAGTACCCATGTCCATTTTCATATTTGCCTCTTCTAGAAGGTTTTATGCCCATGTGATTAGCTTGTGTCCATGTTTATCTAAAGCTTTCACACCTACAGTGCCCTAGGTTTAGTATTAGGTAACTTTTGTAGTGACTTGTTCTCATAAGCTAGTGCTTGAGCAAGCATCTGGCCTCCGTGCACTGGTGCTTAGGTCTTGGCCTCGATGGTGCTCAAATAAGGTGACATTCTCCCCCACCTATTCCCTTGACGCCTTTGTCACATCTTCTTCATGGAACCTATTGATTTGATCATGCAATTGCCACAATGCCTCATTGGTTCCCAGCTTATCTCATTATCTAATTGACCTTTCCATCGTACCAAGTACTTGTGCCTAAGCATGTGTTGCCTCTATTGCACTAGGCGGTCCACTAAGATGCACTCAACCTCTTGATCATAAAAGGCCTTAATGTGCACTGGTGTTATCTTTGATTGGCTTCGAGGAAGATCATCCAAGTCTTTGTGGTAGGGTTTAAGCATACTTACATGGAAGATCAGATGTACCTTGAGCCTTTAGGGTAGCTTAAGCTTGTATAGAACCTTACTTACTTATGTAAAAACTCTAAAAGGACCTTCATACCTATGAATGGGCTATTTATGCCTCTTTGAATATTGTAGCACCAAGTGTACCTTGATTAGTACCAAGTCCCCTACTTGATACTACACGTCCCACCATTTTTTATTAGCCCACTTATTCGATCACTTCATTACCTTATGTAGACACACTCGAGCTAGATTGACTTATTTTTTCATGCCTTGGCAAATTTGTAAGCAGTTGGGTTAGGTCATGTGTACCTTGATGTAATAGCACTTGGTGTACATGGCTACTACTTAATCACAATCTCAGAGGGACTTTGATTCATAGCTTCACTTCACTGAAGGTTGTATGAAAACTGAGCTATGTCCAATAGCTTAGGCCAATCTTGTGTGGAGGCATTAACAGTGTTAGAGGTACACCTTAAAGAAGGCATTCACCCTCTCGATCTACCTATCTGTCTAAGGGTGCATGGTGGTGGAGAGCCTTAAGTACAACCCTAAGAACTTGAACTGTTCACTCCAAAACTTGCCTGTAAACTTGCCATCTCAATCACTAATGATGGATTAAGGAACACCCTAGTACTTCACCACATTATTGAGGAACAATCGGGCTACTTCTTTCATTGGGCATTCCTTAGTTGTCAAAAAGAAAGTTCCATAATTGGAGAATCAATTCACCACTTTAAAGATACTACCATACCTATTCACCTTGGGTAGTCTAACAATGAAGTCCATGGAGACACTCTCTCATGGCCGCTCAAGAACTAACTATGGTTCTAAGAGGTCAACTGAGGACTTTTGCTCTACCTTGTCTTGTTGGCACATAAGACAAGTGCTGACAAAGGTCTCTATATTTCCCTCATCCTAGGCCAATAATATCAGTCTTTAATAAGGGCTAAAGTGCAATTCACAGTTGGATGGCTTACCTATTATGAGTCATGACACTCTTTCATGACTTCCTTTCATAGCTTGTCAAACTATGGGACAAAGAGTTAGTTTCCTTTGGTGTAGAGTAGATCACCTTTGAGTAAGAACCATCTAGTCTTCCTTCTCGATCAAGGTTTTGGCTGTAGGGTCTTGGATCAACCCCTTTTTGATACGTGCAACTAAAGAACCTTTTGGCCTACTAATTGTTGCTAGTTTGGCCTTGTAGCTGAGTGCATCTACCATGATGTTGGCCCTTCCTAGCTTGTACTCTATGGAAAAATCAAACACAACTAGGAAGTCTTGCCAATAGGCTTTTTTTTAGGAGTAAATTTCTTCTAACTTTAGAAGTAGCTGTCACCACATTGTTGATCATCACCATAAACTTACTTCCCAACAAGTAATCCCTCCATGTGTATAGGCAATGCATTGCAATAGTCATCCCTTTCTCTTCAGCCATCTTTTTGCTCTTAAAAGCAATTAGATGCCAGTCTGGCATTAACACACCACTTATAGTAAAGTTGGATGCATCAATATGTATGTTATATGGCTTGGGGTAGTTAGTGAGAGCTAAGACTAGCTCTTTTATGATAACTTGCTTTAGGTGATTGAAGGCCTTCTCCATTCCCAAACTTGTCCCTTTTTGAGCATGTCGATTGATGGTGCTGTAATAGCTAAGTATCGAACTAAGGAACAATCTCAACTCTATGACCTTGGTTGGTGGTTACCACTTTTAGATTGCATGGACTTTGTCTCCATTCATCCAGATCTAATCATTTCCCATAATATGGCCTAAGAATGAGACCTCGTGCTAGGCAAATGAACATTTTTCCTTCTTTACATATAGTTCACTTTCCTTTAGTACTTGGAACACTTGCCATAAATGATCCACATGTTCTTTAAGCATTCAGCTATAAAAAAACAATATCATTAAGGTATACTACAATAAATCAGTCAATGAAGGTTGTAGTACCTTGTTCATCAGTGCGTAGAATGTCACAAGCACAAGCACATCAGTGCGTAGAATCTTTATCAAGGTTGGGAACTTGGAGTATGAGTTCTAAAAACTCATAAACATAGTCTCACACCTCTCCACATTGGGTAAGTTACCATAGCTTGGCCCGTGTCTCCTCTATGGCATAATGTGGGTAAAACTATGACTTAAACTCTTTTTGGAACTCCTCCCATGTTCCAATGGTAGCATCCCCTTGCCTAACCTCTTTTGACTTGTGATGCCACCATAGAAGTGTGATGTCTACAAGATACATAAAGGTGGTGCTTTACCTTAGTAGCGTCCTCTTTAATGCCCATTACATGGAAATACTGCTCTATGCCCCATAAAAAGTTATCTATTTCTTTTGTAAACCATGTCCCCTTGAACTCATTTAGCTTGGGAACCTCCACCCTATTTCTAGAAGTGATTGCAAGTATGCCTCCCTCTATGACTACCTCACATACAGAGAGCCTCCTCTTGAGCTGCTCCTTCTCCTCCTTTATGGGCTCCACAAAGGCCTCTAAGGTAGAGTTCTTATGGGTAAGGCTTTCCATCTTTTCAGAAAGAGTTTGCCCTAACTTTTTCATGATTTCTTTTCCTGCCAAGACTAATTCCTCCATTTGGTCTTCTTACTTGTCTTGCATTTCATCCATAACCAATTCCACCTTGGCCAACCAAGTATCAAAGGTCAATATCATGTCCCTACCGATGCCTTTCTTGCCCTTTCTAGTAGTGCATGCCTTATGAGCCTCTTGCCCCTTAGTGTGCTGGTGGCTCATTTTGAAAGTAGTCATTATCTTAGATCGGGTTCATACACTAAAACGTGCTTTGATACCAATTGTCACAAGCTTCAGTTTAAGCCTTGCAACCGTGTAGCCTTAGGTGGGAAACTACCTCACACATATGCCTAAATTAGCCTTTAATAGGGTTGAGTGAGTGTGCCACTCACCAAGGACTAGTTAGACCATAAAAATAATAAACACTATAACACAAACTAAGAAGTCACTGGTGAAAGAATACAAGATCATTTCTACTGCTGGAACAATGTGGCTATGTATAAATGTGCTTGAGTAATTTGTTAGTTCACATGTTCATAGGTTCATAGGTTCATAAGTTGGCCCTATGAAGGAGGGAGCACCCTTATTTTTACTTGAGCCCCATGGCCTATGTGGTCACTAAAGAGCCAAACGTGTGGCTCTTATATACATTCTAGAGGGTTTCAAGGCCCCTAAACACATACAAGGTTAGTTAGGAGAGCTAGTTCCTAATGTTCTATGGTGCATTGAGTCCAAAAGGTTCCAAGCTCTCTCGTAGAGTGTCCATGCCTTGGGCCTTCTAGAATCTTCCTTACCTGGGTGCTATAATACCTATGCCCATTTTCATATTTGGTTCTTCTAAAAGGCTCTATACTTGTGTACTGGGCTTGTGTCTTGGCTTATCTAGAGCCTTCACACTTATAGTGCCTACACCACCTTTCTTGAGCTTTCTAAAAGGTTTCCCCAAATGGTCCTTAAGCTCTGCATTAGGTAACTCTTGTAGGGACTCATTCTCATAACTTGGTGCTTAAGCAAGGGTTTGGCCTCCATGTGATGGTGCTCGAGCCTTAGCCTCAATAATGCTCATGTGGGTTTGACACTGGCACTTGGTGTGGCATGTGTATTGTGACCTTTCCACCCAAGGCACTTGTCTGCCCCTTGATTGCCATCAACACCAAATGATGCTAGATGCATGTGTCATGGGCTCTAATCTTAAGCCAAACTCGATGTGGCCTTGGATAGGGAATTGACTTCATTTGCCTGAGTCAGCCTATGAAACTCAAGTGCTCAATATAATTCCAGCTTGTCAAAGATTGTACTATAGTATTAGGCCTTTTAGAAGCCCATAAATTTGATCATCCCATGACTATGTTCAAGTGTGCTCGCACCTAGGTCTAACTATGCACCCATACCTCAATCATTAGTGCCCACACTTAGGTTTGACCGTGTGCTTATGCATTGCTCACCAGTGCCCGTACCTGGTTCTAGCTTAATTCTGCCACCTAAACATCATGTTTGAGTCTCTGGAGTCTTGATCATTGCTCATACTACTATTTGGTCTACTTCCCCACAACTTGGGCCTCCAGTAAGTCTTAAGGCCTAGTTCCCTTGGCTGTCAGACCTTATCCTGCTAGAACTATAATTGTGCCTTGACTCAAAGAGAACCCCTAGGGTTAAACTAGCTTACAAACCATGACACATGCACATGCCTTACCACCATCAAGACATGTTGGCCATTGATCTTGGCACATGTTTCGAACACCATCGGCACATGCTAGGCCACACACCACGTGGGCCACATGCCATGCACTCCACAATAAGGCACTAGGTGGTTTCAAGCACATCTTCATATTTTTACCATACCAATGCCATTTTTATGGCGAGTAAATTCATATAATCATTCACTAGCGCCTGCACCTAGGCCTGACTCAATTTTGCCAAACCTAAACATCGTGCCTGAGCCTTTGGGTCTTGATCATTACCCATACCACTGTTCTGGTCTAGTTCCCCATGACCTACACCTCTAGTAGGCCTCAACGCCTGGTCCCTCTAGTAGTCAGACCTTATCCTACTAGAACTAGAACTACTTCTCGACTCAGAGAGAACCACTAGGCCTAGGCTAGCTTGTTGACCATTTGCCCTTAGTCTCAGCACATGCCTTGACCACTATTGGGACATGTTTTCCCTTGGTCTCAGCACATGCTTCAACC
Organism: Durio zibethinus; assembly: GCF_002303985.1. Next base: position 13,543,393 of record NW_019168470.1, on the reverse strand, counting down.
ACCATAAGCACATGCTGGCCCTTTGTAGTCAGACCTTATCCTACTAGAACTAGAACTACTTCTCGACTCAGAGAGAACCACTAGGCCTAGGCCAGCTTGTTGACCATTTGCCCTTGGTCGCAACACATGCCTTGGGCATTATTAGGACATGTTTTCCCTTGGTCTTAGCACATGCTTCAACCACCATCAGCACATGCTGGCCCTTTGTGTGGTCAGTTCCCTCAAACACCGTCGATACATGCTAGGCCATGCACCATGAACAGGTACCCTAGGCTTAGGTTGCACATAATGCACACCATGATCAGGGCAGTATGTAGGTTCAAGCACATCTTTATATTTATATAGTACCAATGCCATTTTTAAGGCTTGTAGATTCATATAAGTGCTCACCAATGCCCACACCTAGGCCTGGCATAATTGTACTAGATTGAACACTACACCTAAGTTGCTAAAGTCTTGATCACTGCCTATACCATTATTCTAGGCTAGTTTCCCATGACCTACACCTCTAGTATGCCTTAAGGCTTGATCCCCCTAGCTATCAGACTTTGTCATGCTAGAGCTAAAACTACTCTTTCACTCAGAGAGAACCCTTAGACCTAGACCAATTTATGGATCGTGACACATAGACATGCCTCATCTGCCATCGGGACATGTTGGCCCTTGGTCTTGGTACATGCTTCAATCACCATCAACACACATTGGCCTTTGTGCAAGTAGTTCCCTCAAACACCATTACCATATGCTTGGTCGCACACCAAGCGTGGGTATCTTAGGCCTAGCTATACACCATGTGCACCACAACTTGGTAGTAAGTGCGTTTAGGCACATCCTCATATTTCTACCATGCTAATGCCATTTTTATGGCTTGTGAATTCATATAACGCTCACTAGTTCTTGCACCTAGGCCTGGCTCAATTTTGCCAAACCTGAACACCGTGCCTAAGTCACTAGAGTCTTGATCATTGCCTATACCACAATCTTAGGCTAGTTTCCCATGACCTGGACCTCTAATATGCCTCAAGGCTTAGTCCCCCTAGTTGTTAGACTCTATCGCGCTAGAGTTAGAACTGTTCCTTGACTCGAAGAGAACCCTTGAACCTAGACCAAATTATGGACCATGACACATGCATATGCCTCAACTGCCATTGAGACATGTTAGCTTGGTCTCGGCACATGCTTCGATCACTATCAACACACATTGGCCCTTTGTGTTGCAAATTCCCCTAAACACCATCAACATATGCTGGGTCGCGCACCAAGCATACATATCTTGGGCTTGGGCCATGCACCATGCGCACCACGACCAGGTAGTGGGTGGGCTCAGGCACACCTTGATATTTCTACCATGCCAATGCCATTTTTATGGCTTGTAAATTCATACAATGCTCAGCAATGCTTGTACCTAGGCCTAGCTTAATTCTGTCAAACCTAAACACTAGGCCTAAGCCTCTAGATTCTTGATTAGTGCCCATACCACTATTTTATACTAGTTCCCTATGACTTGAGCCTTTAGTAGGCCTCAAGGCTTGATCCCCCTAGCAGTCAAACCTAATCCCGCTACAACTAGAATACTTGACTTAGAGAGAACCCTTAGGCCTAGACCTAGTGTCATGGTTAGGCCCTAGTGTGCCTCGATCCTACCATTTTTTACCCTAAACTGAGCAACGATCGAGGCCTTGTTCCTAAGACAATGGTCCTAGAGTAGCTAGCATGCAGTATAAGCCTAGGAACATGTTGTTAATAGTGTGTACAGGTGGTGTGAGCCCTAGGCCCCAAGATGTGTGAGTAAGTGTGAGCCAATGGGTGGGTGCCCTAGAGCTGAGTAGCTAGTTAGGTGCTGTTAATCAAAGCTATGCACAGGTACCTTTGAGTGGGTTGCTCGAGCAATGAATGTAATGCTAGAATTATGGTGGCCAAGAGACATGTTAGTAGGCTATGAGTTGGTTGAAGAAAGGCCCTGAGGTGGCTGAAGAGAAAAGTGTCTCCATTTTAAACATTCTTACAGTTCCTAATAGGATGACTAGGAGTGCTCTTACACTCATCATAAGGGGATGACTGGTGTCAACTCTCTAACACCCCCTTGGCTAACAGTAGGCTAGGCCTCGCTAGTCTGAAGTGAGCTTCTCTTATTCACATATGGTGTCTAGATGGGTAGGCATCATCGAGTCACAACTATGGCATGATATCTCTTTGGGTCATGGTAAACCTAAGGATGGTAGGGGCTAGTAGGCCTCATATCACACCAGTGCATTAAAACCATGGGGTTAGATGCTAGTGTTTGCTATGCCTTCAATTTCTTTTTATTAAAATAATTCAATGAGTAACCAAGGATCATGAGATGGTGTTTGCATAGGAAGGGCACCATTAAGCCTGAGGGATGAGTGGGCTAGCAAGCAGGCACATTACTAAACCCTTGTGTCAAATTGATAGAGGTATACGATGGCTGGGGTAGCACACTTGAGTCCCTTGAGGTAGGATGGGCATGTTGTAAGGTGTCTATCATGCATATGGCTTGCCTTTAATAAGGCTAAGGGTTAAAGGCTTGAGTTATGAGTTTCATGGAAAGAAAACATGCCTATGTGGCTTTGGGCTGGCGGTTGACCAGCCCTTAGAGTTCAAGGCATGAAAGATTATTGATGCACGAGTAGGCATGGTGTCAGGTTCTTACTATGCCAAAAAGAAATAATATTATGAGAATCGGGGTGGTGTGCCCTTATGAGAAGATAAGTTAATGCTTGGGACCATGATGTTTGTAGGCAAAGAAGGGCGCTTAAGGCCACCCTAGAATCATTGGTTGATGAGTTTATGGGAGTTGGGTTCCTCCCTACCGAGTTTGGCAATGTTAAATACGACCCTACAATGTTCGAGCCAGAAAAAGCTCATGAGTATGTGGCTTGAAAGATCAATATCAAGTTGTCTATGGGAAAATGGACTCGAGAAAGGCTAACCTTAACTATGAGCAATCTTGATGCCACACAGATGTGTGGTTTAGGTCTAGGGAATGCACGACTCATGATAGTTGGTATCAGAGCCATGGTTGGCTTAGCAGAGGAACTAAAATGGCCTTAGGTGTGGCATGAAATTTAGAAATCGAGGCTAGGCTATGCTTAAGAAGAGCTATCGAGGTGTGACTGTGATAAAGTGGCTATGTGGGCTTGAGAATGAGCCATTGATGCATGCTATGGAAAAAATTGGCTGAGGTGGAAGGCTTTTGAGTGGACTCTTGGATCCCAAGTGAAAGGGCATGGGAGTTAATCTCAACTTGGCTCTACACGCAACTATGTCTCCATGATGGTTCCATAACTCATCTACCTTGACTTTGGCATATCTCAAAAGGCAACTCAAAGCCCACCCAAACCTCAAGCATCCACCAATCCACTCAATCACACTATTCACTGATTGCTCAATTTCAAGGTTCAACTACCTACTCAATACTCAAGGTCCACTAACCTAGTTGAACTCAGGGTCATCCCATTGGTTGGCATCTTGCTTAAATCCCAATCTACTCAATTTTAGCATGCTTAAACTTGTCCAGTCTATTGACCAGATGCCACTCAAATGCCTATACCATCGACTTACTCAACTCAATTGGTCCTCTGATCCACATAACTCAAGGCCTTGTCAACTGACCAATTCCTACTTACTTGTTTCACTGAACTACACACTATCGTGGTCTACTGACCACAACTTCTCATAAGGCTTTCTCTCTTAGCCAACACAAGCATAGTCCATTGATCAGCACACTCTATGATCTTCTAACCACAAGAACTCATGGTTCGTCGACCAATATCAACTCTTGGCTTCAATCATAAGCCAACTCAAACATGTCTACCTTTGTAGAATTGCTCCACACTTAGACCCTAAATACTCAACTTGTACCTTCACTGGGGACCTACACCATATAACAAGTGCACACATTAGTAACTGATCTTAATAAACTCAATTTAATTCCCTTGAGACAAGATCCTTTTAGCCTACATGGCCTCACCCAATACCATTTCATCATGTATGCTCCTTTCGTATCATGATCTCTGCATGGTTTTTCCCATCGTAAGGGCATCGCATGCTTGCACAATCCAATGCCTTCTGCTAAGTGAGGCTAGACTTTTATGCCTTTTCACTTGGCATCCAAGTGTTGACTCAAAGGCATTCCACCTAGGCCAATTTTTTTTACCACGTATCACCTTGATAGCTCATTCTTGAGCCCACAAAGCCACTTTATTGCTTTCTAGTCTTTCTAGTCTCTCTAGCTCTCTTTGAACGTAGCACCACCTTAATTTCTCTTTAATGTGCCCACACCTACAGCTGATTTAGTCCTACAGCTGTGCCAAACATGGCACTAATACTAAAATGTCATGGGCCGTGTGTTCCTTAAACTAAAATCACATGTTTATGTGGTACCAAGACTATTTTTAGTTAAAGTCAGCTTTTTTTAAGTCCATTTCACCATGGATAGATTATTTTCAATCCTTCGAGCCATATACTTATGAGCATTTGTTGGCTCTGAACCTGTAGGGTTGCACGTAACATTCTGAAACTCGATAGGGAGGAACCTAACTCCCCTTATCATAATCAACCCATGATTCTCAAGGTGGCCTCAAGCACCCATCTCTGCTTGGAGGCATCAATGTACTGAGCACTAACCTACTTGCCTCATAAGGGTGCAAAGCCTTGATTTTTATGACATTAGCTCATTTTGGCATGGTGAGAACCTAACACCACGCCCACTCACATCCTATGCATGCTCTTATGCCTAAAACTTGAAGGCACAACATGAATGCTAGTCAATAGGTGGCCCAAAGCCATACTAGGCTCATCTCATCCCATGAATCTTATATCTTAGGGCCTTAGTCCTTAGCCCCATTCTAGGGTACTCACACGCATGATGAACACTCAACATCATACCCATCCTACCTCGAGGAACTCAAGTGTCCTATTCGAGCTATAGCACACCTCTACTGATTGGTCACAAGGGTTTAGCAGCATGCTTGCCTGCTAGCTTGTTCATCCCTTAAGCCTGATGGTGCCCCTTCTACTCAAACACCATCTCATGATCCTTGGTTACTCATCATTTAGCTTAGAGAGGGAAACTAAGGGGCATAGCAAATGCTATTATCTAACCCATGGTTTAATGCAATAGCACAATATGAGGCCTGTGGATACAAGGCCTACTGACTCCAATCATCCTCGGGTTAACAGTGACTCAAGGAGACACTGTGCCACACTCATAACTTGTCGATGTCTGCCTACTTAGACACCATATGTGCTTAAGAGTAGCTCACTGTAAACTAGCCAAGCCCTTACCTACCCACTAGCCAAAGGGATGGTGAAGAGCTAACACCAATCATCCCTCTAAAAAGAGCATAAAAGCTTTCCCATCTATCATACCAGGAATTGTAAGCACGTCTAAAATGGCGGCACTTTTCTCCCTAACCAACTCAGGGCCTTTTTTTAGCCAACTTAAGGCCTTTCTTCAGCCAACTTAAGGCTCAGTGACCTTTTTCTTGGTCATTATGATTCTCAAATTTTGCTCGTTACTTTACCAACTTAATCGAGGGTGCACGCACACATCTTTGACTAATAACATCGGGCTTCAAGGTGCTTGCACACTAGCCGTACTTTGGCCCACACTTGTCAACCCATCCGGGTACTAAGGCACATACTCTCTGTACACTCTATCAGCACCATAGCCCCACACTTATTCTACATGCCCGCTATGCTAGGACCACTGTTCCTCCAACATAGCCTTAATCGTTCTCAGATAAGGGTCAGTCATGGTAAGACTGAGGAACACTAGGGCCTGACCATGGCAACCAACTTATGTACCATGACAACCAACTCATGGACCATGACACATGCACATGTCTTGGCCACTATCAAGACATGTTGGCCCTTGGTCTCAGTTTACCACCATTGGCACATGCTAGCCATTGTTCAGACAATTCCCTCAAACACCATTAGCACATTCTGGGTCACCCACCATGTGCACCACGATCGGGTAGTAGATGGGCTCAGGACATCTTTATATTTTTGCCATGCCAATACCATTTTTATGGCTAGTAAATTGACATAAGCATTCATTAGTGCCTATACCAAGGCCTGGCTCAATTCTACCAAACTTGAACACTATGCCTAAGCCTCTAAAGTCTTGATCACTACCCATACCACTATTCTGGGCTAGTTCCCCATGAACTAGACTTCTAGTAGGCCAAGACCTGGTCCCCCTAGTAGTCAGACCCTATCCCACTAGAACTGGAATTACTTCTTGACTCGAAGAGAACCCTGAGCCTGGACTAGCTTACAGACCATGACACATACACATGCCTCAACCATCATTGGGACATGTTGGCCCTTGGTCTCGACACATGCTTCAACCACCATTAGTACATGCTAGCCATTTGTACGGATAGTTTCCTCTACCACCAATGGCACATGCTAGCCATTTGTGTGTGTAGTTCCCTCGACACCATTGGCACATATTGGGTCGTACACCACAATTGGGCGAAAAGTGGGTTCAGGCACATCATCATTTTTCTATCACGCTAAAGCCAATTTTATGGCTTGTAAATTCATATAAGCATTCACCAACACGTGGACTTGGGCCTAGTTTAATTCTTCCAAACTTAAACATCATGCTTGAGCCTCTAGAGTCTTGATCACTGCCCATACCATTATTCTGGGCTAGTTTTCTACAACTTAGGCCTCTAAAATGCCTCAAGGCCTAGTGCCTTTGGCTATCAAACCCTGTCCCACTAGAGTTGAAACCATTGGTCGACTTGAAAAGAACCATTAGGCCTGGACCAACTTATGGATTGTGACACATGTACATGCCTCAAACACCATTGCCATCAACTGTCATGTCCTAGTTTAGGAATTTTAACCCGATTCCCTTTCGAAGCTTGAGCTGGATGCAATATCGAATGGGCTTCCCTCATTTGTAAGTGTCATTCAAATTGGACCTTTCCACTCTTAGGCTTAAGCCTCGACCCATGACACATGCATAAGCTTGGCTAGACAAAGGCATTTTTATGGAGAAAGGGCCATGAGACTACTAAATACCTAAAAGACTTGGTTAAACCAAGCCTATGATCGTAGCTTCTGCTTACACCACCCTAGGGAGCCATTGCTCGATTCAGGGACTTGGTCAGAGGTCAGGGGTTTGGGGTAGCATCAATAGTAGGTGTCATAGGTTGAGGGTTTAAGCCTAGCACCTATGTGGCCTTAGGCTAGAAACTACTATGCATATGCCTAAGATAGCCTCTTTTCTGACTCTATGCTAAACGCTTGTGCTATAGACTCCATTAGCTTCTTAAGAGCCTGAAGAAAGCTAGGAAAAAGAGTTAAAGGAATTGTATTTCTATTTACTTGATGCTATGTACAATTGCTTTTACATTGACTCTTATGTCTATCCCCAAGTCTTTAATATGACAAAGTCTATGACTTGGTTCCTCTTACTTTTCTCTTATTGCTTCTCCTATGAATTACAAATGAGAGAGAAGGCTTCTATTTATACCTGAGCCTTCCTAACAAATATGGCTTTTATTGATCTAAGTGTGTGGCTCTTGTAAACCTTTTAGACCTTTCTATGGCCTCTAGACACGTCTTAGTTTAGCTAAGGCCTTTGTAGAATCTAGCTTGTTCTAGGTTTCCCGTTGAGCCTCAAATCTAAAAGAGTCTGGGCACTCTTGCTAAATGCCCATACCTAATGAGTTCTAGAACCTTCCCTGTCCAGTCACTACTTTACCCATAACTAGGGCCTTTTTTAGCCTTCCTTATATGGGCACTACAATACCTACTATTGTTCCTACTCTAAGCTATTCTAGAACCTTTAGTGCTTGCACACTAGGCTAGCCTCCAAGCTTCTCCAAACACTTTTATGCCAATGCACCTAGCCTATCTCCTGGCTAATCTAGAGCCATCTTTCTAATGAGTTGTCCCATTCTTAACACTAGGTTGCTCACCTTGCCATGCTCTCGAACCTTAGCCTAAGCCTTAGTCTGCACACTCAGGCCTCATATGTGCCTTTAAGACCTTGGTCTTGATCCTTCTTGGTCCTTCGACTGCACCAACTTAAACAAGCTATGTCTCATAATCCTTTAAACTTAGGACTTGTGCATGGATCATGACATTATCCCTCACTTGTTTTAGCAACACCCCTATTGCTAGGGGATGTAATTCCTTCACTACACGTGCACACTAGATTGATGTCCTATCTTATCCCAATGGTCCTTAGCATATGATGGTTTTTAGTACATGATAGTACTCAGTACACCTTCATAGTCATCCCTTACTTCGGTCACGATCACAATGCGATTCCCACAAAACCATGCTTTTTAAAGCATGTAGTGCCTTAGTTGATGATGTGCCATTACCTTCTCTCTTCACATAATGGGATCTTTGAGGCATGCAGCACTCACATCACATAGGCTTCAATGAATCTTGGCTTGTCAAAGTGTTCAACACCTCTATATCTGATATGCCATTACCCTGTCCTCTACACCATGCATTCTTTAACCTTTTCCCACGTTTAATGGGCCTTTTGAGGTGTACATTACACACAGGAGCAAGGCATGTAGCACTCACATCTAGTCATTACCTTTTCTTTGACAAACCCTTCATCTATAGGGCCAATGGCTTTTTGCAGCTAACTCATCTTGCCTTCATTAATAGCCTAAGAGATCCTCTCTTTTTGGCTTAACCACCATCGTTACTCTTGCCATTAAACTTTCTCTAAATCTTTTCAATGGCTCCAGGTTTCTTCTACTATGGGTGTTCTCTAGCCTCATGTAGTCTTAAGTGTAAGAAGTAGTTAAAAGACATAGTCATCGTGCTTATCCTAGATCAAACCCTTGTTCTATGCCTTCCAATACTGTATCTCTCTATTGGCTTTTCTTCCTCTGAAAAATTGCTACTCTTATCTCTCTCACTCAAGCCCATACCCCTAGGCTTAGGTGTTACCCTTGGGCTATGGAGACTTAGTGCACTCAGCCTCAACCACTGACTTAGCAATGGCAATACTCCTACTTTAAGTCTCGTACACTATCGCTTCACTCGACTCTTTCCATGGCCTTTACCCTTTTATACACTCTTCTAACATAGAGTTTAGCTACCCCTAGGCTTAGGTGTTACCCTTGGGCTATGGAGACTTAGTGCACTCAGCCTCAACCACTGACTTAGCAATAGCAATACTCCTACTTTAAGTCTCGTACACTATCGCTTCACTCGACTCTTTCCATGGCCTTTACCCTTTTATACACTCTTCTAACATAGAGTTTAGCACTCATATATGATCCTTGGTGTCCTCAAACTAACTTTCATGGATGACAACCACTCATTTGAACTAGCTTTCCTCCCCTTACACATGGGTGGGTAGCCATCATGCACATCACCCGTGCACCCAACCATAAATGTGAAGCTCAAACTATGGCTCTCCCACACATCCTTATGAGCACTCAAGCATCCTAGTGCCTTACTCTCAGCACCAACAATGCCCATACCATACAATGCCACATGCAAGCTATCATCACAAGTGGCATACTTGCATTCAAGCTACCCGCACAACTCAAACTAACATCAACACTGTTCATAATGAAGGTTCTAATCCCCCTTAATTGAAACTTGATTTGATACCAATTATCATAAGCTAGGGGCTTACACCTAGTATCCATGTGATCTTAGGCTAAAAACTACCATCCATGTGCCTAAGTTAGCCTTTTTTCTAACTCTGTGCTAAACACTTATGCCGTGCATTCCACTGGCTCTCAAAAAGCTTAAGAGAAAGCTAGGAAGAAGAGTTAAAGCAATTATAATTTTTATTTACTTGATGCTATGTATAATTGCTCAATGACCTTATAGTGACTCTTATGTCTATCTTCAAGTCTTTAATATGGCCAAGTCTATGCCTTAGTTCCTCTTACTTTTCTCTTGTTGGTTATTTTGTTAACTATAAATAAAGGGGAAGCCTTTATTTATACTTAGGCCTCCCCAGCATATATAGCCTTTATTGATCTAAGTGTGTTACCTTTATAGGCTTTCTAGAGCCTTTCATGACCTCTAAACACTTCTTAGGTTAGCTAAGGCCTTTGTAGAATCAAGCTTACTCCAAGCTCCCTGCTAAGCCTTGGGTTTGGAAGAGTCCAAACACTCTCACTGAGTGTCCTGCTTAGTGGGTTCCAGAACTTTCCCCCTCTGGTCACTACTCTACCCATAGATAGGACCTTCTAGAGCCTTCCACGTCTGGGCTACAATACTCGTAACTATTCCCATGCTAGGTTATTTTGGAACCCTTGGTGCCCGTGCAGTTGGCTGGCTTCTAGGCTTCTCCAAGCTCTTTTGTCTCATGAACATGGCTTGTCTCTAAGCTAATCTAGAGCCTGTTGTGCCTGGTTACCAGTGCCACCTTCTGGGCCATTTTAGATCATTCCAATGAGAAATCCCTATTCTTGGCACTAGGCTACTCACCTTGCCATGCTCTTGTACCTTAGCTTAGGCCCTGGTCCACACACTCAGGCCTCATATGTGCCTTAAAGACCTTGGTCTTGATCCTTATCAATTTTTCACCCATACCAACTTAAACAAGCTACATCTCTTAACCTTTTTAGCTTAGGACTTGCATACAAACCATGCCATTCTCTCTTACTCATTCTAGCAATGCCTTCATTACTAAGGGATTTTAGTCCTTCACTGTATGTGCATGCTGGATTGATGTCCCACTCTTATTCTGATGGTCTTTGGCATATTATGGTTATTGCTATATGATGGTTCTCAGTACACCTTTACAGTTATCCCTTGCTCTGATCATGATCCCAATGTGGTTCCTATGAAACCATACTTGTCAAAGCATGCAATGCCTTAGCTATTGACATGCCATAACTAAGAACTCATAAAAACCATAACAGGTGACACATCATGGGTAGGTTACCTTGGTTTGCAACATACTTTAGCTTTACTAAAATAAGGCTATTATAGGCCTCACATGTGATAAGATATGTTAGACTATATGAAAACTTGCTTCATTTGCCAATAAAACAAAGTTGAAAAAAAAGAAACTAGTAGGCATGCTTGAACCATTACTATGCCTACAAAACCATGGGAAAATATCTCCATTGACTTGCCTTTCTGAAGTTGTTGATCTTGGGTCTATCCTAGTGGTGATTGACTGTTTCTCAAAATATGCTATGTTCATTCCCACCCAAAAGTATTACATCACGAAAGATATTGCTCGGTTAATATTTAAACATGTAATCAAGATTTAGGGCCTCTATTAAACCATTGTTAGTGATAGGGATCTAACATTCACTAGGCCATTCTAGAGAAAGCTTTACAAGATCTTGAGATCTTAGCTCAACATCTTTTAAAGTTATCACCCTCAAACTAATGGTCAAACCAAACAATTTAATGTGTTGTCAGAAGAGACTTAAGACACTTTGTTCAAGCTAATAAGAAAAATTACCCTTCATTGTTGGATGTAGCTCAACTTTATTTTAATTTCAATAAGTGTTCTTTTGCAAATAAAAGTCCATTTGAAGTGGTCACTAGACAACTACCAGGACTGTCGCATATATCTCTTGAGCCATATTGATGGAAAAATCCAGGAGCCTTCAACCTTAGCAAATAATGGAGACAAAACACAAAAATTACACAAGCATACTTAGAGAAAACATTGAAGTGCATGAAGAAGTGGGTAGATAAGGGTAGAAGGGCACAATAATTCAAAGTTGGTGATCTTGTTCTTGTTAGACTAGTTCTCTAAGAAACCAAGTTTCTAAGGAAATAAGATCGTAGATTGGTGTATAAATATGATGGTTTATTTAAGATTCTTTCCAAAGTGGGGAATGCCTCTAACAAAATCAACCCACAAAAATGGGTGAAAGTGTATCCAGTGTTCCATGTGAGCAACTTAAAGCCCTAACATATAAACCCCATAGATGCAAGTCATGGTGAATCAACCAAGGCTGTCATTACCATGAAACCACCATCAAAACATCGAGTTGAAGAGATTTTAGCTAACAGGGTACCCCGAGTATCTCAAAGAATAGTTCATAAATATTTAGTGAAGTGGGAGGACTTAGGACCAAAAAAAACTAGTTAAAAGAGATACCATGACCTCTAAGCATTATAGCTAAAGATTGAAGAATTTTAAGTGAACAAGTCAATAAAGGCATTGATAGAATAGGTGGGGAAAGATGTCATGAGCCAACCTTGTATAGGGCTACGACTGGGCATAGGATGTCATTAGCCATCCATGTATAGGGCCATGATTGAGTAAAGGTGCTAAGAGGGATGATAGATCTCATATGCTAGGAAATAGTGTCCCCATTTCAAACATTGTAATGGCTTTAGGTAGCATAGCTATAAATTCTCTTAAGCTCTTTAGAGGGAGTGAGCAATCCGTGTATTGTTAGGCTGCTACACTAGCTAAGATATCAAACTAAGCTAACTTATGTGAAAGTGTCCATCCAAGTGCCACACAGTCTATTGCTTCATTTTGGCTCTCTCTATCACTCAATTAGTGTGTTGAGGCCCATGCGGTGCCAATGTCCCAAAGGAATATGACTTGGTTGATCATGCTAGTAGTCATATGCTTGTCTCAAAGATTAAGCCATGCATGTCTAAGTATGAAATAACTTAGGCTGTGTAATTGTGAATAGCTCATTAAATCAATCATAGTTTGTTTGATAGATCTACTACTCGAATAACCATAGTAATTCTAGAGCTAATATGTGTAACAAACCCTAACTTCTAGAGGGATGCATTTATTAGATAAAAGATCGATGAGGGCTTTACCCATTGCTCTGATGATTCATGATAACTCAACAAATTGCATGGCCTTTGCGCCAGCGATGCATCATTCAAAATTTTGCCCTATCAATTTTTGCCTATATGGTGGTGATGGGTGATGGAAAATTAGGGTTCAATTCTATAAAGAGAGCTTAAGAAATAGCTACCACATTCGAGGAAAGTAGTAGGTGCACAAATTACCCAATCCTAACATGAGGAGGTAGTGACAATAAATAACAATACTAGGTTCTATGAATCTGGTAATTGAAATGAGTATAATCTATATCCCTTAATAAGGATCCATATGAGGGCAAGTCTTATGCCAATAGCTATAGTAATTCTAGCTCTAATAGCGTATATTTTAGTTGTTGTAGTAAAAAAGCTCATAGTTGAAACTAAAGTAGGTCATCGATCCATCTCACATTGAGCACCAATCTACTTGTCCCTACTACAGATGATGCCCTCATGGCCTTAACTGGCCAGATCATTCCTCTAGTGTTATTCCTTTAAAAAAATTAGAGTGCTTAAAGCAAGCTTACACTTGTATACATTAGCATGGGATAACATTATAGCATTTTGGTCCTATTATGTTGGCCTTCGGGATCAAAGTAATGATTAACATGGACAATTAGGGGCATTCATTTTTCATAGTAAGAGGTGGAATTCTTGGATTTATGAAAGATGAACAACTATGAAAGCATTTACCAAGGATGTTTTCATTAATCAAGAATGAATGTTAGGGGCTTGAAGACGATCAGATGCCATTCTAGTCTCTACCATAAATGATGCTGACCAAGGATCGGAGGATGTTATTTTTAGGATTTCGCTAGCACCTTATGAGAAATCAAAGTCTTTAGGTTTCGAGGGGAGTATGATCCTAAGGTTAAAACTTAAAGAAATTGACTAAAGGGCACCACCAAGAGTGAAGCAAGTAGCTTGATTTGACTCAAAATGAAGAAACCTACTAGGTCCAAATATAATAAATATTGACTGATTGAGAGTTCTTTCTTGATTTTATGGGTGGTGGTGCATGGCCATTCTTAATTGGTGGAGTGATTTGTCTAGTTAATTCTGTTAATGAACAAGACCGTAGCCTGCTAACTAGCTATAAGAAGGTGATCCTTCATGGATAACTTCTTAGAGGGACTATGGCCACTTAGGCCAAGGAAGTTTGAGGCAATAACAGGTCTATTATGCCCTTAGATGTTCTAGGCCACAAGCATGCTACACTAATGTATTAACTAGTCTATATCCTTGGCTGACATGCCTAGTTAATCTTTGAAATTTCATTGTGATGGGGATAGATCATTCCAATTGTTGGTCTTCAACAAGGAATTCCCAACAAGTGCAAGTCATTAGCTTATGTTGACTAAGTCCCTGCCCTTTGTACACACTGCTTGTCACTTCTACTGATTGAATGGTCTAATGAAGTGTTTGGATCATAATGATGTGGATAGTTTGCTGCTTGCGACATCATAAAAAGTCCACTAAACCTTATCATTTAGAAGAAGGAGAAGTTATAACAAGGTTTCTACAAATGACCCTAAAGAAGGATCATTATCGAAACCTGTTTAATGAACAACTTGTGAATGCATTAATGAAACATCAAGGGGGTGAAGGTGTCTCTATGTTCGGAGTCTCTTTTAGCCCTAGACGTGCATGACGGTCAATTTGTTTTACCTCTTGGGTAGATGAAATGATCGATATCATTTTTCATGACTAAATAACGAACCGTCGGCATGGATCGTGCAAAGGAACCAGAATGAAAAAAAACGTATGTGCCATGACCATCCTATTTACAGTGCATTCATAAGCGTTACGATGACTCTTTTTGTTGTAAAAAACCAAAATAACTCTCGACAAATGATATCTTGGCTCTTGGATCAATGAAGAACATAGCAAAATGTGATACTTTGAGTGAATTTTAGAATGTCATGAACCATTGCATCTTTGAATAGAAGTTGCACCCCAAGCCATTAAATCGAGGGCATGCCTGCCTAGGTGTCATGCATCATCGCCCCCTCCAACCCTCCACCCATCAGGCTTTGGGTGAAAAGGCAAAAGATGGCCTCCCATGATCTTATCGATTGTGGTTGGCCCAAAAGTGAGTCCCCGACAATGATAATGCCATGATCATTGGTGGTAAAGCTTTTGACGTGCCTCATCTCTAGTGATGCACACTCGTCATCCATCTAGACCCCATCGACCCTCTGCATCGCTTGGTTGATGCTTGCATCATGACCCTAGTCAGGTGGGATTACCTATTGAGTTTAAGCACATTGATAAGCAGAGAAAAAAAAACTTACCAGGAGTCCCTTAGTAACGATAAGCGAACTGAGTAGAGCCTAGCTTGAGAATCGAGCACCCACAACATCTGAATTGTAGTTTGGAAAAGCATCTTTAGTAGTAGACTAAGTCGAACTCCTTTAGAAAGGGGCACCAAGAGGTTGAGAGCCCCATTATGCCAAAACCTTATCACATCATGAGGCATTGTTTATGAGTTAGGTTGTTTAAAAATACAGCCCCAATTGGGTTATAAATTCTATGTGAGGCTAAATACACTCGAAAGATCAATAGCGAACAAGTACCATAAGTGAAAGATCAAAAGGACTTTAAAAAGAGAATTAAATAGTGCTTGAAATTGTTGGGAAAAAAGCAAATGGGGCCAATGATGCACCCCAGTCGAATGTAGAATGGCAAAAGATAGTCTATCAATCGGCTCAAGAAGTGGACCAATTTACGTCACAGCAGCAGCCCAAGCCCAAGCTTTTGATATGCCCTTAGAGACATTGTCACCATGATTGTGGAATGCAACACACACCACCTTGGTGTAACTTGGTACCCACGTGCTCTTGACATCAACCTGTAAGCTCCCAATCTAGCCCGCCTTAAAACATGAACTAAGGAGTCTGACATGTGTGTGAGTCAATGGGCTAGGAAACCCGTAAGGCATAAGAAAGTTGATTGGTGGGATACCCCATGGGTGCACTACCTACCAACCTTGATCTTTTAAGAAGGGTTTAAGTGTGAGCATGCATGACAAGACCTAAAAGATGATGAACCATACCTGAGCAAGGTGAAGCAAAGAAAACTCTAGTGGAGGCCTACAGTGATATTGATGTTGAAATTGTTCATCTAACTTGGGTATAGAGGCAAAAAACTAATCAAACCATCTAGTAGCTAGTTCCCTTTGAAGTTTTTCTTAGGATAGTTGTACCTTTAGTGAGTTCTATAGGGTAAAAGGTAATGATTAGAGGCATTAGGGGTGCAATGCCCTTGACCTATTCTCAAACTTTAAATTGGTAGGATGACGTTGCTACATCATTGAGCCATGCCATGGAATCAATAGCTCTAAAGGGGCCATTTTTGGTAAGCAAAACTAGCAAGGTGGGTTGAACCGAAAGTCGAGTTACAGTGCCCAACTACATGTTAACTTAAAACCCATAAAGGGGTTAGTCAATTAAGACAGCAAGATGGTGGTCATGGAAGTCAAAATCTACTAAAGAGTATGTAACAACTCACCTACCAATCAACTAGACTCAAAAAAATGTGTGACCTATACCTGGCTATCGGGGAAAAGATCAGGCCTTGATGAGTAAATAGGCAAGGTGATCATTGCAAAACCCAGATCTTGGTGGTGGTAGCAAATATTCAAATGAAAATTTTGAAGGCTAAAGAGGAGAAAGGTTCCATGTGAACTACACTTGCACATGGGTTAGTTAATCCTAAGAGATGGGGGAAATTCATCCGATAGCACATCCAGTGTTAGCTTTAAAAGGGAATTGGGTTAAAATTCCTAAACCAGAATGTGGTAGCTAACAACAACATTAAGGAGTCTAGAAACATTGGTGATGGCCTAAGGAAGAGTACTCTTTTCTGTTTAATGGCCTGCCCACCCTAGAAATGATTTAGCCAAAGGTAGGGTCTAACAGCTAGAAGAGCACTGTACATTATGCAATGTCTAGTGTACCCTTGATGGCTCTTAAAATTTTAGAGGATCGAGTGCCATCTGTGCTTGGTTATACTCATAATCGCATCAAGTCTCTTAGGTGAATAACCTCTAGTAGATGGAATAATATAGGTAGGGGAAGTTACCAAAATGGATCTATAAGCTCAAGAAAAAGACTAGCTTTGAAGGCTAGGCATAGGGGTCCCAGTCTTGAGCCCATTGACTGTCAATGTGCCACTCTAGCTACTCCCACGGTGTGAGTGGGCCATAGCTTACTAGTTGAGGGATGGACTAGGAATGCCTCCCTTGTGGGCCTTTCTTGAGTGATGAACAGTCAACTCAAAACTGGTATAGGCAAAGGGAATTCGATTATTTAATTAAAACATAGCATTATGATGGTCCTTGTAAATGCTCACATAATATGATTTTTACCCAGTGCTCTGATTGTCAACGTGAAAAAATTCAACCAAGCATGGGTAAATGGTAAGAGTAACTATGACTCTCTTAAGGTAGCCATATGCCTTGTCATCTAATTAGCAATAGGCATGAATGGATTAACAAGATACCCACTATCTCTGTCTACTATCTAGTGAAACCATAGCTAAGGGAATGGGCTTGGTAGATTCTGTGCGGAAAGAAGACCATGTTGAGCATAACTTTAGTTCAACTTTGTGAAATGACTTAATAAGTGTATTATAAGTGACAGCCCTCAGGTGAAATTGAAATACCACAACTTTTAATGTTATTTTACTTATTCCATATATCGGAGGTGGGGTACGACTTTTGGACCTAAGGCCAACCTCAATTGGTTGATCCTGGCAAAAACATTGTTAGGTGGGGAGTTTAGCTAGGGTAGCATATCTGTTAAAAGATAATGTAAGTGTCTTAAGATGAGCTTAATGATAATAGAAATCTCATGTGAAATAAAAGGGTAAAAGCTCATTTGATTATAATTTACAGTATGAATATGAATCATGAAAACATGGCCTATCGATCCGTTAGACCTTCAAAGTTTCAAGCTAAAGGTGTCAAAAAAGTTACCTCAAGGATAACTGGCTTGTGGCAGCCAATCGTTCATAGTGACATTGCTTTTTCATCCTTTGATGTCAACTTTTCCTATCATTATGAAGTAAAATTCACCATGTGTTTGATTTTTCACCCACCAATAGGGAATGTGAGCTTAGTTTAGACTATCGTGAGATAGGCTAGTTTTACCCTACTGATGGTAGCATCGCAATAGTAATTCAACCTAGTGTAAGAGGAACCATTGATTCTCATAATTGGTAATCGTACTTGGTTGAAAAGTTGGTGGCGTGAAGCTACCATACGCTAGATTATGACTAAACACCTCTAAGTTAGAATCTAGGCTAGAAGTGGTGCATGCACCTGTCGCCTAATTGTTGACCTGCAATAGAGGCCGATGCCCCCTAAGGGCATATGTCATAGTTGTAGCCCCTGCAATAGACAAGCAACACGGGCCTCCTTAGAGCTCAATTCCCACCAAGTGATGGGTAGAATCCTTTGTAGATGACTTAAATACGTGATGGGTATTGTAAGTGGCAGAATGGCCTTGCTGCCATGATCCACTAGGATTCAACCCTTTGTAGCTTTGATTCATCCCTCCCCCCACCACTCCCACTAAAGTCCTTTCACTTTATTTTTTTTACACTGCACCTTTCTAGGGTTAGGGATGAATGGTGTTATCCCTTGCAACCAATTTGGCCTGGTGATGACATTCCACCCTTGAGTGTCCAAGCAAACAAAAACTGAATGCCATTGGTATTTTTACAAAAATGGGCTCACCCTTGGTGCAGGCACACCTTTGGTGTGGACACTTGCCTCAAACTCTATCGGCACATTTTGGCCCTTGGTGTAGGCTGTTGCCTCAAACACTATCACAGCATAATTATTGTATATTAAATTATTTAATTAATATAAATATTACTATTATATAATTAATAGTTATTTTAATAATTATTTAAATTAATTATATAATTTAATTATATATTATATAATAGTTATTAAATTAGTATAAATTAATTAATATATTATAATTAATTAACAATACTAATTTATTAACATTTGAAAAATTAAAGCAAGAGATTTAAAAAAAAATAAATTTGTTTACTGAACAATTTCAAATAGATATGACTATTTAAATAATTATTTGTTTAAAATTATTTTGACATTTTGTTTTGTCATAAAATAGTTGTTTCAGTTAATAAAAACTTATTTGAAATAAAATAATACTACTTTATTAATATTTAAAAAATTATTAAGAGATTTAAAAACTAAAGTTGTTTTTCAAAGCAGTTCTAATAGTTATGACTATTTGAACAAATGTTAATCTCAAATCGTTCTGATCTTTGTTTTGCCATAAAACAATTGTTTTTTATCACATAAGCTTATTCAGATAAAAATAATACTAATTTAATAATATTTTAAAAATTAATAAGTAAGAGATTTAAAAAATAAATGTGTTTGCCGATCAATTCAAATAGTTAAGATTATTAGAATAATTATCTATTTCAAATCATTTTGACCTTTTATTTAATCATAAAATTATTAATTTGATTATACTATTAAATCTAATTGATTTAACTGTTAGATAATTAGTAATAATTAAATTTATTAAAATTTCAAAATTTTAAAAATAAATTTATTTTTTAAACATGTCCAAATAGATCTAACTATTTGAACAATTATCTATTTCAAATAGTTATGACCTTTTGTAACTTAATAATTTAATTATATTTGTTTATAATATATAATTATTATATATCAATAATATATTTAATTAAGTATAGAATTATAATAATTATAATTTTTATAATATAAAACTTATATTATAGAATATAATAAATTTGTATAATTGTTAAATTAAATAGTTAACTATAATCCTTATAAATTAGTTATAATTATCATATTAATATTAAATTATAATTTAATTTATATATAATTAATTTTGAAATATATTTAATTATAATATTATATAGATTATAAATTATAAATTTAATTTTCTATTTAATAAAAATATAATATTAAATATAACTAATTATAATATATTTGTTATAATTATTAAAAAATAATATAATTATCCAAAAATATATATTTTATTATAATATTACTTATTAATAAATTATAATAATAAATTAAATTTAATAATTAATATAACTAAAATTATAATTAATATATAATAAATAATTTATTTATTTATAATTGTATAAATAATTAATATTATAATTTAAGTAATAAACTTATATTAAATTTAAATTGAATTATTTAATTTAATTATAATATAATACTTATTTAATATTATGTTAATTCATAATATAGTTATAAATTATAATATAAAGTTAATAATTTAATATAAATTATTATTAACTTAGAATAGTTAATTAATAAAATTTTTATATTATTATAAATAATTATTAAAATTAATTTTTAGATATAGTAACTAATTTATAAAATGTTAATAATTATTAAATTTATTAACATATAAATTTATTAATAGTATAATTAATACTATTATAAATTAATATTAGTTAATAATTGTTTGTAACAATTATTTAATAATCTTAATGTAATAAAATAACTGAATAATTTTTAATAAGTATAAGTAAATTTAGATTCATAAGATTTATTATAAACTACCTAGTTATAATTATCAGTGGATATCTTATTATATATTCTACTTTTGTTTATTATATTTATAACTATAATTAATATAATATATTACTTATATGTATATTTATAAGTATATATAAATTAATTATTATTAATAATAAATAATATAATAATTATTATATAATTATTATTTCAATAATATAAAATTATAAGCAATAATTATTAAATAGTACTTGTTATAATAATCATAAAAGATTATCCATACTTACAATTAAATTATAAATATTATTTATTATTTATTAATAATAAATTATTTATTAATAATTAATAATTTTATTATAATTTGTTTTTTTAAATTAATGTTCCTATTATATATATTTATAATAATGAATAATCATAAATTTGGTATAAAGCTTTAATTAATTAAATTAATTTTGACTAAATCCTTATATATCATAATTAGAAACAAAAGGTAATAGGTATGTTTGAAATGATTTAATTATATTAAGATTATAAATATAATATTATATTTCAAATTAAAATAATTATAATTATTATTATAATAAAGTATCGTAATAAAATAATTTGTTAATAAAGCAACAAATTTATTGACAAATAATTTTTTAATTATAAATAGTTATGAATAATTTATAATACATATTTATTATTAACATATAACTAGAACTTATTATAATTTAATTGTTGATAATTAAGTTATATGTTAACTTATAACTTAAATTGTAGGAACAATTCAAATATTAAACTTTAAATATTTAATATATTAAAGTTCAAATATTAATTTAAATTAGTATTAATATAACTATTTTATTAGGATATAGTTCATATAAATTTACAATAATTATTAAATAATATAATTATATATAATTATAATAAATATTAATAATTAAGTTATTAATTATGTTAATATAATTAATACAAATAATTATTAATATTGTATAACATATAATTTTAATATAAATATTATATGTATAATATTATAATATTATAATTTTTGTTTATTATAAATTAACCTTAATCAAGTTTAAATAATAAATTTAATTTATATTAAGTAAAAATATAATACATATTTATTATAGTTAATAATTTTTAATTATTATTATAATTAATAAATATACAATAATTATTAATAAATTTTATTAAATTTAAATTTATAAATAATAAAATAATTTATTACTTTATTAATATACAATTATTTAACTAATTGAAATTATAAACTGCCACATGAGGGTAGATTTTATCAATTTTATAATAAATTTATATTATTTTATTCAAAAAAAAGCTTCTATGAATAAAATAAATTATTTAACGACAAAGCAAAAGATTACAGCAATTTCAAATGGACAAATGTTTAAATAGTCATAATTATTTAAACTTTATCAATAAAAATATTCATTTTTTAATATTTGTTAATTTATTTTAATTAATAACTATATTAATAATAGTAATCTATAACTAATTTTGGATAACAATATTAATATAATAGTATAAAAATATTACAATTATTATATTATAATAATATTAATTATTAGTAATATTATAAATATTAATATAATAAATTAAATAATAACAATATTAATTAGTAGTTTAATAATAATATAATTACAATTGATTATTAAACTGTTAATAATAAATAATCATACTAATAAAAATCAATCAGTAAATAATTAAATGTTATTATTAAAATCAATAATAATTAAATAATTAAATAATTAATAAGCAAATAAAATTAATATTATACTTTAATTATAAAACTTGTATAATGAACATTTAAATGACAAACAATATTAAATAATTATTTGAAATATTAAATATTATTCAGATTAATTAATTAATTTAATAATTATAAATATTTAAATAGTTAAATGTTATATTAATATTAACAATTTTATATAATTATTAAATTAAACATTGTCCAGAGCATATATTATAATTATTATAATTAGTTATAATTAATAAATTTTATTAGCAATCAAGTTATAGTTTATATTAACAATTATTCAAAATAAAATAATACTAATTTATTAATAATCCAAAAATTAATGAATAAGAGATTTAAATTTTATTAGATTTTAAATAGATAATCGTTCAAATATTCATATCTGTTTGAACTTAATTGGTAAACAAATTTATTTTTTCAAATCTCTTGCTTATTAATTTTTTGAATGTTAATAAGTTAGTATGACAAAACATTCTTAGAATGGAAACTATTCTAACATAATTAAATTGCTTTCTATAAGTTTAATAATTATAGATTATATTTTAGATATTATAATAATTATTATTATATTTAGTTGTAATTATTAATATGAAAATTAATATTAATTAATTTATATTATAAATTAGATTAAATATTTTATTATTTAAATATTATTTAAGAATAAAATTATTAAATAATAAGTGGAGGAAAATAAACTCACCAAAATTCCCCTAGTAACGACAAGTGAATCAGGAAAAGCCTACCTTGAGAATCATATATATTATCTAAAAACTAAAATTATAATGTGTATAGTTATTATAATTATATTTACTAAATATTCATATTCATTAAAATAATATAATAATTTATACTAATAATTTCAATTATAATTATAAGGTACATATTAAATTGTACGGGGATGGATATTAATTAATTTAATTAATTATAACTAAATATTATAACTAATTAATATACAATTTCAGAAACAATTGTTAAATAATTATTGTTATTAATAATTATTGACTTTTAGTCCATAATTAAACTTATTAATTAATTAATTAATTAATTAAAATAAGAATTCAATAATTAAAATCTTTAAATTAAAATCAATATTCATAAATTTAATATTAATTAAATATATTTATTCAAATCAATAATTGTAAAACTTATTACTTATTCTTATAATTAGATATAACTTATTCTAAAAATAGATTTATTTTGTTAATAAAGATTTAAAAACATTGAATTTGAAATCTTATAATTCAAATATTCATAACTATTTCAATAATTATCTATTTCAAATCATTATGACCTATTGTTTTGTCATAAAACAATTATATCAATTCAGATAGGCTTATTCGAAATAAAATATTGCTAATTTATTAACATTCTAAAAATTAATGAGTAAGAGATTTAAAAAAATAAATCTATTTACTGAACAAGTTTAAATAGTGATGACTATTTGAATAATTATCTATTTCAAATCATTATGACCTTTTGTTTTATCATAAAACAATTGTTTTTATTCATACAAGTTTATTCAAAATAAAATAATACTACTTTATTAATATTTTGTAAATTAATAGGTAGGAGATTTAAAAAATAAATTTGTTTACCGAATAAGTTCAAATAGTCATGTCCATTAGAACAATTATCTATTTCAAATTGTTATGACATTTTGTTTTGTCATAAAACAATTGTTTCTATTCATACAGAATTATTCAAAATAAAATAATTTTGATTTATTAATATTTTGAAAATTAATAAAAGATTTAAAAACTAAATCTATTTACTAAACCAATACAAATAGTTATGACTATTTGAATTAATTAAAGATAATCATTATTAGTAATTATTAGGATAATTATAATATTATTAGTATTATAAATTATTAAAATAATAACTTTAATTGTTATTATTAAGATAATAATAATAATAATAATGTTATAATTGATAATAATATAGTTTATCATTATTATATCTATTAAACTATTATAACATTATTAATATGTAAAATATAAAAATAATTATTATTTTAAATCTATTTTAATATATATAATAATTATAATAAATATTTATTATCGTATTAATAATATTATCAAAACTAATACATTATAATAATTTAAATTATGATAATTAATTATTTTTATTTTGGATAATTAATACAAATAAATCTAATTATTTATTCATACCTATTAATAATTGTAAATATTGAATTGATAGAGCTTGTAAGGGTAATCCATATCTATAAATTAAATAGAGTATTATAATAAATAAATTGTTGTTGAGCAGATGGTATAAATAACTATCTTATTATTATTATAATTAGTTAATATATATTACTAATAATTAATAAATATTAGTTAAATTATAACGATATTTAACTATCATAACTAATATTTTTTGTTATTAATTATTATTATAATCAAATAAGTATATTTAAATTCTACATTAATATGAAATTGTCTTATTATTTATTATTTTGTTTATTATAACATTTAAATATTATTATTATTTAAATAAAATAATATGAATATTATAATCATTTATAATATTATTAAAAATTAGTTATAATAATTAGTCAAAATAATTCAATATTAATGATAATTTGATAATAATTTGATATTATTATTAATTGCTTGGATAAATTTAAATAAATAATTTACTAATTTATTAAAGTTTATAAGTAATTTATTAAATTTAATTGTTATCAGATAAATTTATTATTAAGTTTATTGTTATTCCAATATTATATAATTATATTTGATTAATATATTTGATTTTATTTAAATATTAATAACTTATTATAAATTATAATTGATTAAAAGATCATAATATAATTTAAAATATTAGTATAATATAATAAGTTAAATATATTAAAATTTATTGTATTATATTTTATAACTATAAAATAACTATATATATTCTTTAATAATATTAATAGTAATTATTAAATATAAATTTATTATATATTAACTATAATACTATAATATTTTATTATTAATGTAAATTATATTAGGTTTAGTAAATTGTTATGTATTTATAATTATTATTTATAATAATTATGTGTTATAATTATTATATATGTTAATAAATTATAAGTATATAGACAATTCATATAAATTATTTATAAGTTATATAATTATTTATTAATATTTTGAAAATTAAGAAGTAAGAAATTTAAAAAGTAAAACTATTTACTAAACCAGTTCAATTAGTTATAACTATTTGAACAATTATTTATTTCAAAACATTATGTCCATTTGTATTGTCATAAAAAAATTATTTCTGTTTATACAATCTTATTCGATATAAAGTAATACTAATTTATCAATATTTTGAAGTTAATAAGTAATAGATTTAAAAAATGAATCAATTGGCTTGACCAATGCAAATAGTTACAATTGTTTGAATAATTATCTATTTCAAATCATTATGACCTTTTTTTTTTATCACAAAACAATTGTTTATGTCTATACTAGCTTATTTGAAATAATATAATTCTATTTTATTAATATTCTAAACATTAATAAGAGATTTAAAAACTGAATCTGTATATCGAACAAGTATAAATAATTATGACTATTTGAATAATTATCTATTTCTAATTACTATAACCTTTTGTTTTGTCCGAAAACAAAATTTTCTATTCATACAAGCTTATTTCAAATAAAATTATACAAATTTATTAATATTCAGACAACTAATAAGAAAAAGATTAAAAAATAAATCTATTTATCGAATAAGTTTAAATAATTATGATTATTTGAATAATTATTTATTTCAAATTGTTATGACTTTTTGTTTTCTCATGACACAATTGTTTTTCTTCATAAAAGCCTATTCGAATTAAAATAATATTAATTTATTAATATTTTAAAAATTAATAAGTAAACGATTTTAAACCAAATATGTTTACCGAACAGGTTCAAATATTCATAACTATAGTTGTAGACACCCAATTTGGTTGTAGACACCCAATTTGGTCTAGGCCCAGATCAATTAGGCCTGGTCCAAATGAGTACTATGGGTTCATTTTTCTTTTTGAATTTAAATTAATTTAATTTTGTAATTTTATTATTTTTCGTTATTATTTATTATTATTATTATTATTAATTATTAATTATTATTATATTATTATTTATCTATTACTATTTTTTTTTTATTAAATTATTTTCTTTTAGTTATCTATTAATATATTTATCTTTTTTTTATTTTTTTTTTTTCGACTAAGATTAAGATTAGGATCAAAAATTGGAATGGATTTAGTCGTGATTTGGGAGCTGACAGAGTCAGGATTGGATTCAAAGATTGAATCTAAATCTCAGAAGGAGTTGGGATTGATCAAAAACTCTTTTGATCAATCCCTATAAATAGGTCCACAGAAAACGAACAAGGAAGACACACACAGAGAGGAAATAGAAGCTAAAAAGGTTCTGGTGCATTAGAAACAACTTTAGGAATTTGTGGGAAATTTTTTAAAATTTTTAAAGTTTTTTTTTTGGAAAATTTTTGGAAATTTTCTAGAATCCTACGAAATTTTTCGACGAGATTCAAGTTTTTCAACGAGTTTTTCAACCAACTTTGAAGTTTCAGCATCTTTTTCCAGATTTTGGTCTAACATTCAACCAGAATCTGGGATTGTTTAAAGAGAATGAGGAGAAAAGAAGGGAAGAGAGAGAAGAGGAAAAGGGAAATCTGAAGAAAAATCAAGTTTCAGCCTTATATACCCTTCCAAAATGACGTCGTTTTTGCGTTAGTAAACCCATAAAATCTGCGCTTTTTGTCAAGATCCAACCTGACCCATAGTGCACCCAATCCAACAACTTGCTTCTCCGTCTGGGTTCAAGCCAAGCCGTTTTCCTGTAGAGCCGCACATTCGAGCCGTCGTTCTTCTTGGAGTTGAGTCGCATTAAGCCGAGCCAAGCCGTTCCAAAGGTTTTTTTATTTATTATTATCATTATTTCTTTTATTATTATTATTATTATTATTATTATTATTATTATTATTATTATTATTATTATTATCATTATTGTTATTATTACTTATTGATTAGATTAGAATAATTTGGTATTCCTTATTTTATTTTTATTTTTATTTTATTTTTTTAAAATGATTTTCTTAAAATAAAATTCTAAAAAAATATTTTTGAGGAAAAGTTGAAAGTATCAATTTTCCTTGAAAATAAGTTTTCTAAAAATTATTTTTAGAAAATTGATACTTTCAACTTTTCCTCAAAAATATTTTTTTAGAATTTTATTTTAAGAAAATCATTTTTAAAAAATAAAATAAAAATAAAAATAAAATAAGGAATACCAAATTATTCTAATCTAATCAATAAGTAGTAGTAATAATAATAATAATAATAATAATAATAATAATAATAAAAGAAATAATGATAATAATAAATAAGAAAAAAAAACCTTTGGAATGGCTCAGCTTGGCTTAATGCGGCTCGACAGGAAAACAGCTGGCTCGGCTTGGCTTGAACCCAGGCAGAGAAGCAGGTCGCTGGATTGGGTGCGTTACAGGTTAGGTCGAATCTTGGTAAAACACTCGGATTCTGTGGGTTTACTAACATAAAAATGATATCGTTTTGGGGATGGTATATAAGGTTGAAACTTGATTTTTCTTCAGATTTCCTTTCTCTTTTCCTCTTTCTTCCCTTCTTTTCTCCTTCTTCTCTCTAAACAATTCCAGATTTTGATTGAATGTTCTACCAAAATCTAAAAAAAGATGTCGAAAACTTCAAAGTTGGTCGAAAAACTTGAATCTCGCTGGAAAATTTCTCCAGATTCTGGAAATTTTCCAAAAACTTTCCAAAAAAAAAAACTTCAAAAAAAGTTTTCTAAAAAATATTTTTGAGAAAAAGTTGAAAATATCAATTTTTCTTAAAAATAAAATTTAAAAAAATATATTTTTGAAGAAAAGTTGAAAGTATCAATTTTCTTTAAAAATAAATTTTTTAAAAATGTTTTTGAGGAAAAGTTGAAAGTATCAATTTTTCTTGAAATTAAAGTTTCAGAAAAACACTTTAAGGAAAAGTTGGAAGTACCGATTTTCCTTTAAAAAAAATAGTTTAAGGAAAAGTTGAAAGTATAAATTTTCTTTGTACAAAAGTAATGAGTTTTTGAAGGGAAAAGGATTTATATCTAAAGTTGAATCATTATTCTTTTTTTTCTATTTTATTTCTTTTCCTTTTTAAAATTTCTTTAATGTTAAATAATTCGACGATAGAGTCTTTGTAAGTGAAACAGTAGTTTCTTTGCATACTCTTGAGGTGAGGGAATTTTTTCAATTTTTTGCTAAAAGTATTAAAGTCAATTGAGAATAATTTTCAATAATTAATTACTTGGTAAATTTTTAAGGCTTATTGGATAACACAAAATTAAGCTGGTACCATCTTTCGATAGGCGTTATGAGGGTGTTATAACCTTTCTCACATATAACCGTACTCTCGAACCTTGTTCTAGTTAGTAGACCTGAACCTATTCTTTTAGAGACCCTTAAGCTTAGGTGTTCCTTAAAAGGATAGATTCCTTAGGTGACCAATCGCACCCAGACAAAAAAGATTGGTGGCAACTCCTTAAGTCCATGTTTAGCCGATAGATCCCCGGATCTAGACGTTATGACAATAGTAATTATTAATTAACTATTATAATTTATAATTATATTAATAATAGTTTAATAATTAGTATAAATTAAAAAATAATTATTCTTTTGTTTTAAAATTAATGAATTTTTTTAAAATCTCTTCCTTAGTTAATATTATAAAATATAATTAGTAAGAGAATAACTATATTTATTAATATTTCAAAAATTAAGAAGTTGGAGATTTATTCTATAATTTATTTTAAGTAAATTATAATAGATATACTTAATTATTTAATTAATAATTTTATGTTATATACAATATTTAATATTTAATATTAATTCCTTCTTTTGTAGAATTAATATAGTAATTATTTTCAACTCAATATTGATATTACCAATATTATTTAACTTATTATGTATTTTTAAGTTTAAAATATAATATAATATTAAGTTATTAATATAATTTATGTTTATATAATTGTTATAATTTATTTATAATTCATATTATTTAATTATAATATTTAATTATTTAATTATGTTTGTAATTATTTATATATTAAATTATAATTATTAATTAACTTAATAATCTATTTAGTTATTAAAAATTAATAAGAGATTTAAAAAATAAATCTCTTTACTGAATTAGTTCAAATAGTTATAACTATTTGAATAATTATACACTTAAATTGTTATAACCTTTTGTTCTATCATAAAACAATTATTTATGTTCATAGAAACATATTCGAAATAAAATAATACTAATCTAATAATATTTTAAAAATTAATAACTAAGAGAATTAAAAATAAATTTATTTATCGAACCAGTTTAAATATTTAAGACTATATAACAATTATCTATTTCAAAACGTTATGATTTTTTGTTTTATCATAAAACAAAATTTTCAATTCATACTAGCTTATTCGAAATAAAATAAAACAAATTTATTAATATTTCAAAAATTAATAAGTAAGAGATTTAAAAAAATAATTCTGTTTACCTAATCAATTCAAATATTTAATATTATAACTTATAATAAAATAACTTAATTACTATTAATAATTAAATTAAAATTAAAATTAAAATTAAAATATAATTATATCAAATAATTTTAATTATAACTTATAATTAATTATAATATTAATAGTTAATAGTTATTGTTAATATTTTATTAACTATTATTGTCAAACAATTATCGTTATGTTATTTAATTATTAATATATATGTCAAATTAAATTATATAATAAATAATTATTATGTAATATATACTATACAATTATAATTACATATTATAATAATTAATATAATTCATAAAATATTATTAATAATATTTAATTCTAATAATTTATTAAATTATTACATGATACCATAAAAATTAATTATTATAATAAATAGTAATAATATTATAAATATTAACTAATATATGACTCTTAGTTTAAAATTGAAATTATATTAATATAGTATTAATAGCCAAATTGATAATTATAGTATATAAATACTAATTAAAGATTAAAAATAATATTGTAATTTATAAGCCAAGTTATTTTAATTGTTTTCATTATCATTTTTAGATTTTTATATTATATCAATCCCCGTACCTATACCAAAAGGATATTTTAAATTTATCTTATCTTTGCAGGTATTTAATTGATGTGAGTAATTTTCATACCCATAATTTTGAAAAGAAATAATAAATAAAATTTATTTTTTCATTTTTTTTAATTTTTATCTTGTATAGTTAGATCATTTTTTATAAATATATATTTTTAATAACAATATATTAATTCTAATTAATTTAAAATAATAATTTATATTATTTAATAAAAAATCTATATACTAAATATATATAAATATATACATAGGGTATGAGTAGGATACAAGGTGGGTACATTATTATCTGTCTCCATTTTCGTATCTAATAAAAATTTAAAATCATATCCATTCTTATCCTCGTATCATTAAACTTATCATTATAAGTTTAAATAACAATTTATTATTTATAAATGATATTGTATATAACATAAAATAAACCAACTATAAATTAATAATAAGTTTTTACTTATATAGTTGATTAATTAAATATAATAATATTAAAATTATTATATAGATATTATAGTATAAATACTAATTTATTAGTAATTTATTAATAAGTAAAATTAATATTATTAATAACAAAAATATTTGTAATAATAATATAAAAATTATTAATAATTATTAATAGTTAACATTGGAAAATTTTGAAATTATTTTATATTAATATCATAATAAACTCTTCACATTTTGTAACTGGATATAGTATTATTTTATTATTATTTTGAATAATAATAATTATTATTACTTAATTATTTTAACTAATTTAGTAAACTGATTTATTTTTTAAATTTATTACTTATTAATTTGGGTAATATTAATATTTAGTATTATTTATAATAAATTATTTAATATTAGTTATTTATAAATAATAAAAATAAATATATTATATTTAATAACTTATAAAATCAATAATATAGCCGTAATGATTTATTTTTTAATTAATTAAATTTATTAATAATTAAATAATTATTAATATTATATGTTAATATTATCATAAGTCATTTAACAATTATAAAATGATATTTTATCACGTTACAAATTAATTTATAAATTAATAAACTATATTAATTATATATTATGAATTTATTATAAAACAAGTTATGTTTTAAAGTTTATTTTTGTATTTATATTTTTGTTAATTCAATTTAATATTAATTAATTAATATTTAATTAATAAACAATAATATTAATTGTCATATTATTTATTAAAATAGTATTATTAAAAAACCTTATTTTAATTACAAGTATCATAAATTTAATTAACAAATATACTATTTTGATTTTACTAAAGTAAAAATATACTATATACTATATATTTAAATTAATAATATAATTAAAATATTTATTATATTACATAATTATATCAAAAATTTTAATTTTAATATTATTTAATATTTTAAAATAAAATGAATTATTATATCTAATATTTAAAATATAATATATTTATAATATTTATATAATATTAAATAATAAATAAAATTATTGTTCATAATAATATTTTAAAATTATTTGAATTATAATGAATTATAATATCTATTAGTTATTTTTTATAATATTTGATATATCTATTTTATTGCTAATAAAATATAACAATTATAGTATATAATATAATAATTAATAATATTATTATAAATAATAAATTATTATCTATTTATTTAATTATGATAGTTTATAATATATATTATTTTAATTTACTATTTATATTAATAATTATTAATATTAAAACTAATATTATAAGTATATTAATAATTAATATATAAAGTAAACAATTATAGTATATAATAATATACTTAATTATAATTAAATAACTAAATAACTATTAATATTATTAATAAATTATTCATAATAATTAATATTAATTATATCAATATAAGTTATAAATTATTAAATTATAACTATTAATAATAGTTATAATATTATATAATTATAATATTACAATATGAAATATAATAATAATTATATTAAAATTAATTAAATATTAATTTTATTAATATTAAAATTATATAAATTATTAAAGTAAATAATAAGCTGTTATAAATTTAAATTTATCATAAATTTTAATAATTATTATTAATATTTAATTCAATTAATATAATATAAGTTTAAATTATTAAACTAAAAATAATTAAAATTTTTATTATATTAATAACTTTTAATTAATAAAGTTTATCCAAAATAAAATAACTATTTTATTATAATGTTATAATATATTTATTATAATGTATTAATAAATATTTATACTTATGAATATATACTATCGATTAGTACTATTATTTGAATAGTTTAAATAAAAATAATTGTATAATATAACAATTAAAAATATAATACATATTTGACATGTTTATTATATTATATTTAAATATAATATATTTTAATTATAATTAAAATAATATATATTATTACTATAATTGTTTTAATTCTATAATACTATATTTAATATATTAATTACTTAATTAATTAGCTTTTAATTTGTAATAAAGGCCATTAGTTCAAATCCAATAATTCATATTTGAATTATAGTATATTAATAATTGTTAGATAATTAATTATCTATTAAATATAATTTTATAAATTATAATATTATACAAATAACTGATTTATATTAAATTATTATATTTTATTAAATAAATTATTATTTAATCTTAGTTATTAGTAACTAATTATTATATATACAATAGATATAATAATTTAAATATATAAATTATCCATAATAATCCATAATAAACATTTTAATTATTGTTAGTTTAATAATAGTTTTGTAATATTAATAAATTATATTTAATAATTTAAAAAATTATTAATTTTTTAATTTGTTTATAGCTAACAATATATTATTAGCTATTATATAATTTATACTATAATATTTAACAAAATGTTACTGAACAAATATTAAAATTTCAAATAATAGAATTATTTGAATGTAATAAAATTATTGATATGATTCTTTCCATATCAAAATAAAATATTTTATTTAACTAATGTTATATATTTATAATAAAATATAATATAATAATTATTATATTTTGTCAATAATAAATTATTTATAATTTATAAAATTATAATTATAATGGTAATTAATATTTTTATATTAAATATTTAAAATATTATAATTGTTTATTAAATTTAATATAAATTTATAATCATATTAGCTTAATATAATAAAAACAAGTATAATAATTACTAAATAATTATATATTCATTAAATATATTGAATATTAAATAACTAATATTTTATTAGTCATTATAATATTTAAAGACAATTGTTAAGTATATAATAATCAATTAATTTAATTATTAATAATAATTTAATAATTTATTAAATATTTAAAATTAATTATTATCCAATAATTGCTATAAAATTACATATTTATAAAATAAATAAATAATTAATTATATATTTATTAAAATATTTTAATATATTTAATATAATTATAATATTATAATAAACAAATAATTATTATAATTAATAAATTATACTATTTGAACAATTATATATTTCAAATCATTATATGACAACTCAATTAAAAAACTTTTAATAAGTTTAAATTGCAAAAGGTACGATTCAAATTTATTAACAAATTATTAATTTAGTATGATTTGAAATAACTAATTGAACTAGTATGGTAAATAGATTTATTTATTAAATCTCTTATTAATTTTTGAAATATTAATAAAGTAATATTATTTTATTTCGAACAAACTTATATGAATAAAAACATTTTTTTTACTACAAAACAAAAAGTCATAACGATTTGAAATAGATAATTATTCATATAGCCTTAACTATTTGAATTGGTATGGTAAACAAATTCATTTTTTAAATCTATCAGTTATTAAATTTTATAATATTACTAGATTAGTATTATTTTCTTTCGAATAAGCTTGTATGAAGATAACTAATTGTTTTATAACAAAACAAAAGATTATAACGATTGGAAATATATAATTGTTCAAATAGCATAACTATTTGAACTGATTCAATAAACAGATTTATTTTTTAAATCTCCTACTTATTAATTTTTTAAATATTAATAAATTAGTATTATTTTATTCTGACTAGGCTTGTATGATGAAAAACAATTGTTTTATGACAAAAGAAAGGTTCATAATGATTTGAAATAGATAATTGTTTAAATGGCCATAATTATTTGAACTGATTCGATAAACTGATTTATATTTTAAATCTCTAACTTATCAATTTTTATAATATTAATAAAGTAATATTATTGTATTTTAGATAAGCTTTTATGAATTGAAAAAAATTGATTTATGTTAAAATATAAGGTCCTAATGATTTTAAATAAATAATTGTTCAAATAGTCAAAAATATTTGAACTTGTTCGGTAAATAGATTTTTTTTCTAATTTCTTACTTAATAATTTTTTGATGTTAATAAATTAGTATTATTTTATTTCAAATAAGCATGTATGAGTTGAAGCAATTATTTTATGACTAAACAAAAGGTCAAAATGATTTGAAATAGATAATTGTTCTAATAGTCTTAACTATTTGAACTGATTCAACAAACACATTTATTTTTTAAATCCTTACTTATTAATGTTTAGAATATTATTAATTTAGCAATATGTTACTCTAAATAAGCTTGTTGAACAGAAATTAAATGTTTTAGGACAAAACAAAAATCATAACATTTGGAGAAAGATAATTATTCAAATAGTCATAACTATTTAAACTGGTTCGGTAAAGAGATTCAGTTTTTAAATCTCTTATTAATTTTTAAAATAGTAATAAAATAGTATTATTTTGTTTTGAATAATTTTGTATGAATAGAAATAATTGGTTTTGGAACATTAATTTTTAAATAAATTTATTTTTAAAATTTTTACTTATTAATTTTTGGAACATTAATAAATTTATATTAATTTTTTTGAAATAAGCTTGAATGAATAGAACCAATTGTTTTATGACAAAACAAAAGGTTGTAATGTTTTGAAATAGATAATTATTAAGATAGTCATAACTATTTGAACTTGTTCAATAAACAGATTTATTTTTTTAATTCTCTTACTTTTTAATTTTTGGAATATTAATTAATTAGTATTATTTTATTTCAAATAAGCTAACATGAATTGAAACAATTGTTTTATTACAAAACAAAATGTTACAATGATTTGAAGTAGATAATTATTCAAATAGTCATGACTATTTGAACTTGTTTAGTACACTTATTTATTATTGAAATATTAATAAATCAATATTATTTTAATCCGAATAAGCTCGTACGGACAGAAACAATTGTTTTATGACAAAACAAAAAGTCATAAGAATTTGAAATAAATAATTATTCAGATAGTCATAACAATTTGAATTTGTTCAATAAATAGATTTATTTTTTTAATCTTTTGCTTATTAATTATCTTAATATTAATAAATTTGTATTATTTTATTCGAAGTAAGCTTATATGAACAGACAAAATCATTATATGACAAACCAAAAGGTTATAGCAATTCTAAATCAATAATTGTTCAAATGGCCATAATTATTTAAACTTGTTAGGTGAATAGATTCATTTTTTAAATCTCTTAATTATTAATTTTTAGAATATTAATATCATGGTATTATTTTATTTCCAATAACCTTATATGAACTAAAATAAGTTTGTTAATATTATATTATATTAAATATTTTAAATAATAATTTTATGATTTATTATAAAATGTTATATTATAATATAACAAAGAATATATGTTTATAATTATAATTTATCATTATTAAACTATCTCATTATATTTGCTTATAATTGATATAATAATATTTTCAATAATAATTTAATAATTATAGTATGAATATTATAATTATTCAATTAAAAAAATTATTTAGTATAATTTATACTAAATAAAATATATATTAATAATATTTCAATAGATAATTATACTTAATTATTATTAGAATTATGGATAATATATTGTTATTTATTGTAATATTAATTATATTACAATTAAAATTATATTATATTAAAATAATATTAATTGTAATATTATAACAATTAAAACT
This sequence comes from Durio zibethinus, assembly GCF_002303985.1. The sequence continues at coordinate 13,507,116 of NW_019168470.1, read as the reverse complement.
AATTTATATAATTTAATAATATTAAATTATTATATATATCAAATTATTTAATATATTATATTAAATATATTATGTTAAATATATTAATTATATTATAATTTAATTTATATTAAATTATTAAAAAATAATAATTAAATTTATTAATAGTATATGACTATTTGAACAAGTATATCCATATTTAGTATAATATAATGATTAAATTTATTAATTAATCATTATATAATATATTATAACATCATCTTAATAATATATTAAATTAATAATTATTTAGTTATATGAAATTTAATTGTATTAATCAAAATTATATAGTTATAAATTTACAAGTTATATATGTAATCAATATAATTTAACAATTACTATCTATTTGAAAATAAATTAAATAATATAAATTATAATAATATATTATTAATAGATATATTATTAATTATAATTCATTAATAACTTGTAAGTAAGCTATGAGTTTTGTCATATATTATTAATATAACACTCTAGTATAAATGTGATTATAATAGTTATCATTATAAGTTAATATATAATAATAATACAATTATGATAAAACAAATAGTCATAATGATTTGAAATAGATAATTGTTCAAATAGTCATAACTATTTAAATTTTTTATTATTTTAATTTGAAAGAGCTTTAAAATTAAACTTAAATTAGAATATTACGATTCTAATTATATCAATATTATATCTAATTTAATTTTATAATTAAATAAAATTATTAATTATTAAAATATTAATTTTGGCCATTTAATTTATCAATTGTTTAATTATTAATTATTTCAAATGGTTAATAATTAATTAATAATATGTATTAATTAATTATAAATATTATTAGTTTAATGAACAAATAATGTTATATATAATTACTAAATAAATATTTATAAATTTATTAAAACTCCAAAATTAATAAATAAATATTTTTATTTATTATTAATTAATTATTAATTTAATTATTGTATTGTTACTATAGTTATGAATTATTAAAATTAGTATTAAACAATTATTTATAATATATTATAAATTATAATACATATTAGTTATTAATAATCATATATAAATATTTTAATATAATAAATATTAATATTATATTAATTAAACAATTGTTTAATATTTATAATAATTTCAAGTCTCTATAATTATTTAAATTAATAAATAATTATATTTAATATTATGATAATTAACTTAATATAATTAATCTAATATTTCATAAATGGTTAAATTAGTTTAATAATAATAATTTTATTCCAAATAAGCTTGTATGAACTAAAATAATTATTTTATGACTAAACAAAAGGATAGAATGATTTGAAATAGATAATTATTCTGATAGTCTTAACTATTTGAACTAGTTCGGCTAATATATTTATTTTTTAAATCTCTTATTAATTTTTGAAATATTATTAAATTAGTATCATTTTAATCCAAATATGCTTGTATGAAAGGAAACAATTGTTGTATGACAAAATAAAAATCATTATGATTTGAGATAGATAATTGTTCAAATAGTCATAACTATTTGAACTGGTTTAGTAAATAGATTTAGTTTTTAAATCTCTTATTAATTTTTAAAATATTAATAAATCAAAATTATTTTTTTTGAATAATTCTGTGTGAACAGAAACAATTATTTTATGACAAAACAAAAGGTCATAACAATTTGAAATAGATAATTGTTCTAATGGACATGACTATTTGAACTTGTTCGGTAAATAGATTTATTTTTTAAATCTCCTACCTATTAATTTACAAATTATTAATAAAGCAATATTATTTTATTTTGAATAAACTTGTATGAATAGAAATAATTGCTTTATGATAAAACAAAAGATCATAACTATTAGAAATAAAAAATTGTTCAAACAGTTATAACTATTTGAGCTTACTCGGTAAACAAATTTATTTTTTAAATCTTTTACTTATTAATTGTTGGGATATTATTAAATTAGTATTATTTTATTTTGAACAAGCTTATATAGACAGAAACAATTGGTTCATCACAAAACAAAGGGTCATAATTATTTGAAATAGATAATTGTTCAAATAGTCAGATCTATTTGAACATGTTAAAAAAATTATTTTTTAAATTTTTACTTATTAAATTTTGGAATATCAATAAATTTAATTATTTTATTCGGAATAAGCTTGTATGGACAGAAACAATTGGTTTATCATAAAACAAAAGGTCATAACTATTTGAAATAAACAATTGTTCAAATAGTTAGAACTATTCGAGCATGTTCAAAAAAAAATTATTTTTAAAATTTTTACTTATTAAATTTTGGAATATTAATTAATTTAATTATTTTATTCAAAATAAGCTTATATGAACAGAAACAATTGTTTTATGACAAAACAAAATGTCATAACAATTTGAAATAGATAAATGTTTAAATAGTCATCACTATTTAAACTTGTTCAGTAAACAGATTCATTTTTTTAAATCTCTTACTCATTAATTTTTAGAATATTAACAAATTATATTATTATTATTATATTATATTAATTATTATATATTATAAATTTAAATTTATATAATTATAAATAAGTAATTATAGGATAATATTAAATAGTTAATTTAATAAAATATTAAATTAAATTTATAAAAAGGTATAGGTTATATTAATTTATTAAATTTTAATAATTTATAATATACTAATTATAAATTAATAATAATTATAATAAATATAATATAATAATTAATTATTTGATAATTTATATATACTAATTATCTATTTTATGATTATATATTAAAATATATTATACTTAATTAATTATAATTAATTATAATTGTTATATAATTATATTTATTAAATTGTTAATAAAATATTATAATATTAAATTAGTATTTTATTATTTATTTGTATAATAATAATTGTTTATAAATTATTAGTCCAAATTATCGTTACTATAGTAATTGAATGTTTTAGTATAAATTTGTAACAAATTTATAAAAATTATGACAAGTTTTTATTACTATTTATTAATATCAATAAATAGTCATAAAAATTATTGTTAATATTATTTAACTAATAAATATCATTAATTAACTATTTTATATTAATTACTAATATTATTATAATAATAAATTATAATTGCTTATTAATTTTTGAAATATTAAGAAATTAGTATTATCTTATTTTGGATAAGCTTTTATGAACTGAAACAATTATTTTTTGTCAAAATAAAAGGTCATAACGATTTTAAATAAATAATTGTTCAAATAGTCACAACTATTTGAACTTGATCGGTAAATACATTTAGTTTTTTCATATCCTTTGCTTATTAATTTTTTGAATGTTAATAATAAAAAATTTTAAATATTTAAATTAATATATTTAAATTTTATTATTTAATTATCAATATTTATTAATAAATAAGCTATGAAATAATAATATAATTTATGAATTCTATTAAATAATTATTAAAAATAATCATAAAATATTTTAATTATTAATTAATAAATTATTGATTCAATAGACTATTCACATATACATTTAATTATTATACTATTTGATTATTATAAAATTATTAACTATTTTAAAATAAAATTGTGATTATATCTATTTATATGATTAAATATACTAATAATAATTAATATATTAGTTATAATATTTAATTAATCAAATATATGATAAAATATTATAATTAATTATAATTATTGTTGAATAATATCATTAATTAATTATTAATTAATTAATTTGAAATATACTATATTTAATTATATAATAAAATATAAATTAATAATTTAGTTATTATTATTTTATAAGAAATAGTCATAACTATTTGAACTAGTTCAATTAATAAATTTATTTTTTAAATCTCTTATTAATTCTAGAAATATTAATAAATTAATAGAAAATAATAATATCTATTATTAATAATAACTATTTATGTTATTTCCAATATAATCATATTGCTAATTATAATTAACAAAACTAAATAAAATTAGCATAATTAAAATAATTATGACTAATAATAATTAAATTATAATAATTTAATTTTGAAAAAAGCCTTTTTCAAAATTAAGTTATATAAATTATATCATTCTTATTTTGTATTATATAAATCCTAAACGGATTAGTATATGTAAATTAATATTATTGAATTTATATAAATTTAATTTTATATATTATTATATAAGTATGATTATATATTTAAAAATAAATATAATAATTAATTATGAATATTAAATTATATTTAATATATTTATAATATTAAACTAAATATAATCAATATTATATAATAACCTTTTATTTAGTCATATGTAATAATTATTAAAATAATTTTAGTTTATTAAATTATATAAAATATAATAATTTATTAAATAATTAATTATTTTATATATTAATTTAACTTATTATTATTATCATAATTTATAATTGTATTAATCATAAAATTAATACATACTTTAATAAATTATATTATATTAGTATAATTTTTAATAAATATATTTAAATTTAATAATTTAATTCATAATAATCTAATTATTATTAAAAATATCAACACTCTTAAAGAGCAATATTATATTAATAATTATAATAATTATTTATTTATTTATATATTATTCAAATTATATACCTGCAAAGATAAAATAAATTTAAAATATCCTTTTGGTATAGGTACGAGGATGGATATAATATAAAAATTCGAAAATGATAATGAAAACAATTAAAATAACTTGGCTTATAAATTATAATATTATTTTTAATCTTTATTTAGTAATTATATAGTATAATTATCAATTTGGCTATTATAATTTAATATATTAATATAATATATAAAATTTATTAATTAATTATTATAAGTTAATAATAATTTATATTATATTATTAATATTATATTATAAATTAACATAATATTAAATAGGTATTATATTATAATTAAATTAAATAATTATAAATAAGTGTTATGACTATTTGAACAATTATATCTATATTTAGTATAATATAATGATTAAATTTATTAATTAATCATTATATAATATATTATAACATCATCTTAATAATATATTAAATTAATAATTATTTAGTTATATGAAATTTAATTGTATTAATCAAAATTATATAGTTATAAATTTACAAGTTACATATGTAATCAATATAATTTAACAATTATTATCTATTCGAAAATAAATTAAATAATATAAATTATAATAATATATTTTTAATAGATACATTATTAATTATAATTCATTAATAACTTGTAAGTAAGCTATGAGTTTTTGTCATATATTATTAATATAACACTCTAGTATAAATGTGATTATAATAGTTATCATTATAAGTTAATATATATAATAATACAATTATGATAAAACAAATGGTCATAATGATTTGAAAATAGATAATTGTTCAAATAGTCATAACTATTTAAATTTTTTTATTTTTAATTTGAAAGAGCTTTAAAATTAAACTTAAATTAGAATATTACTATTCTAATTATATCAATATTATATCTAATTTAATTTTATAATTAAATAAAATTATTAATTATTAAAAATATTAATTTTGGCCATTTAATTTATCAATTGTTTAATTATTAATTATTTCAAATGGTTAATAATTAATTAATAATATGTATTAATTAATTATAAATATTATTAGTTTAATGAACAAATAATGTTATATATAATTACTAAATAAATATTTATAAATTTATTAAAACTCCAAAATTAATAAATAAAAAATTTAAAAAAATAAATATTTTTATTTATTATTAATTAATTATTAAATTTAATTATTATATTGTTACTATAGTTATGAATTATTAAAATTAGTATTAAACAATTTTTTATAATATATTATAAATTATAATACATATTAGTTATTAATAATTATATATAAATATTTTAATATAATAAATATTAATATTATATTAATTAAACAATTGTTTAATATTTATAATAATTTCAAGTCTCTATAATTATTTAAATTAATAAATAATTATATTTAATATTATGATAATTAACTTAATATAATTAATCTAATATTTCATAAATGGTTAAATTAGTTTAAATAATAATCAATTTTATTCCAAATAAGGCTTGTATGAACTAAAAATAATTATTTTATGACTAAACAAAAGGATAGAATGATTCTGAAATAGATAATCTATTCTGCTAGTCTAACTATTTGAACTAGTTCGGCTAATATATTTATTTTTTACAAATCTCCTTATTAATTTTTGAAATATTATTAAATTAGTATCATTTTAATGCCAAATATGCTTGTATGAAAAGGAACAAATTGTTGTATGACAAAAATAAAAAATCATATATGATTTGAGATAGATAATTGTTTCCAAATAGTCATAACTATTTGAACTGGTTTAGTAAATAAAAATTTAGTTGTTTTAACCTCTCTTGATTAATTTAAAATATTAATAAATCAAAATTATTTTATTTTGAATAATTCTGGTGGTGAACAGAAACAAATTATTTTATGACAAAACAAAATGTCAAACAATTGAAATAGAAATGTTCTAATGGACATGACTATTTGAACTTGTTCGGTAAACAGATTTATTTTTTAAATCTCCTACCTATTAATTTGCAAATTATTAATAAAGTAATATTATTTTATTTTGAATAAACTTGTATGAATAGAAACAATTGCTTTATGATAAAACAAAAGATCATAACTATTAGAAATAAAAAATTGTTCAAACAGTTACAACTATTAGAGCTTACTCGGTAAATAAATTTATTTTTTAAATCTTTTACTTATTAATTGTTGGAATATTATTAAATTAGTATTATTTTATTTTGAATAAGCTTATATAGACAGAAACAATTGGTTCATTACAAAACAAAAGGTCATAATTATTTGAAATAGATAATTGTTCAAATAGTCAGATCTATTTGAACATGTTAAAAAAAATTATTTTTTCAATTTTTACTTATTAAATTTTGGAATATCAATAAATTTAATTATTTTATTCGAAATAAGCTTGTATGGACAGAAACAATTAGTTTATCATAAAATAAAAGATCATAACTATTTGAAATAAACAACTGTTCAAATAGTTAGAACTATTCGAACATGTTCAAAAAAAATTATTTTTAAAATTTTTACTTATTAAATTTTGGAAAATTTATTAATTTAATTATTTTATTCGAAATAAGTTTGTATGAACAGAAACAATTGTTTTATAACAAAACAAAATGTCATAACAATTTGAAATAGATAAATGTTTAAATAGTCATCACTATTTAAATTTGTTCAGTAAACAGATTCATTTTTTTAAATCTCTTACTCATTAATTTTTAGAATATTAACAAATTATATTATTATTATTATAATATTATATTAATTATTATATATTATAAATTTAAATTTATATAATTATAAATAAGTAATTATAGGATAATATTAAATAATTAATTTAATTAAATATTAAATTAAATTTATAAAAGGTATAGGTTATATTAATTTATTAAATTTTAATAATTTATAATATACTAATTATAAATTAATAATAATTATAATTAATATAATATAATAATTAATTATTTGATAATTTATATATATTAATTATCTATTTTATAATTATATATTAAAATATATTATACTTAATTAATTATAATTTTATATAATTTTATTTATTAAATTTGTAATAAAATATTATAATATTAAATTAGTATTTTATTATTTATTTTATAATAATAATTGTTTATAAATTATTAGTCCAAATTATCGTTACTATAATAATTGAATGTTTTAGTATAAATTTGTAACAAATTTAAAAAATTATGACAAGTTTTTATTACTATTTATTAATATCAATAAATAGTCATAAAAATTATTGTTAATATTATTTAACTAATAAATATCGTTAATTAACTATTTTATATTATTTACTAATATTATTATAATAATAAATTATAATTTCTTATTAATTTTTGCAATATTAAGAAATTAATATTATTTTATTTTGGATAAGCTTTTATGAACTGAAACAATTATTTTGTCAAAATAAAAGGTCATAACGATTTTAAATAAATAATTGTTCAAATAGTCACAACTATTTGAACTTGATCGGTAAATACATTTATTTTTTTCATATCCTTTGCTTATTAATTTTTTGAATGTTAATAATTAAAAATTTTAAATATTTAAATTAATATATTTAAATTTATTATTTAATTATCGATATTTATTAATAAATAAGCTATGAAATAATAATATAATTATGAATTCTATTAAATAATTATTAAAAATAATCATAAAATATTTTAATTATTAATTAATAAATTATTGATTCAATAGACTATTCACATATACATTTAATTATTATACTATTTGATTATTATAAATTATTAACTATTTTAAAATAAAATTGTGATTATATCTATTTATATGATTAAATATACTAATAATAATTAATATATTAGTTATAATATTTAATTAATCAAATATATGATAAAATATTATAATTAATTATAATTATTGTTGAATAATATCATTAATTAATTATTAATTAATTAATTTGAAATATACTATATTTAATTATATAATAAAATATAAATTAATAATTTAGTTATTATTATTTTATAAGAAATAGTCATAACTATTTGAACTAGTTCAATTAATAAATTTATTTTTTAAATCTCTTATTAATTCTAGAAATATTAATAAATTAATAGAAAATAATAATATCCATTATTAATAATAACTATTTATGTTATTTCCAATATAATCATATTGTTAATTATAATTAACAATACTAAATAAAATTAGTATAATTAAAATAATTATGACTAATAATAATTAAATTATAATAATTTAATTTTGAAAAAGCCTTTTTCAAAAATTAAGTTATATAAATTATATCATTCTTATTTTGTATTATATAAATCCTAAACGGATTAGTATATGTAAATTAATATTATTGAATTTATATAAATTTAATTTTATATATTATTATATAAGTATGATTATATTTAAAAATAAATATAATAATTAGTTATGAATATTAAATTATATTTAATATATTTATAATATTAAACTAAATATAATTAATATTATATAATAACCTTTTATTTAGCCATATGTAATAGTTATTAAAATAATTTTAGTTTATTAAATTATATAAAATATAATAATTTATTAAATAATTAATTATTTTATATATTAATTTAACTTATTATTATTATCATAATTTATAATTTTATTAATTATAAAATTAATACATACTTTAATAAATTATATTATATTAATATAATTTTTAATAATATATATTTAAATTTAATAATTTAATTCATAATAATCTAATTATTATTAAATAATATCAACACTCTTAAAGAGTACTATTATATTAATAATTATAATAATTATTTATTTATTTATATATTATTTAAATTATATACCTGCAAAGATAAGATAAATTTAAAACATCCTTTTTGTACAGGTACGGGGATGGATATAATATAAAAATCTGAAAATGATAATGAAAACAATTAAAATAACTTGGCTTATAAATTATAATATTATTTTTAATCTTTATTTAGTAATTATATAGTATAATTATCATTTGGCTATTATAATTTAATATATTAATATAATATATAAAATTTATTAATTAATTATTATAAGTTAATAATAATTTATATTATTAATATTATATTATAAATTAACATAATATTAATAAGTATTATATTATAATTAAATTAAATAATTCAATTTAATATACGATATTATAAATATTAATTAATAAATAAATTATAAAACAGATTCATTTTAATTGTTTATTATCAATATACTTAATTATAATAATTAATTGTTTAAAATATTAAATATTTTACTTATATTTATATGTAATAATTATTTTAATAAATTAGCACTATTTTAATTCAAATAAGCTTGATTTCTAATATTATTAGTGTTATAAATTATTAAAATAATTAACAACTTTAATTGTTATTATTAAGATAATAATAATAGTGTTATAATTTATAATAATTAAGATAATAATATAGTTTATCATTATTATATCTATTAAACTATTATAACATTATTAATATGTAAAATATAAAATAATTATTATTTTAAATCTATTTTATTATATATAATAATTATAATAAATATTTATTATTATCATAATTTATAATTGTATCAAAACTAATACATTATAATAATTTAAATTATGCAAATAAATAATTTTTATTTTGGATAATTAATGCAAATAAATCTAATTATTTATTCAAAACCTATTAATAATTTTATTATTATCTATACCCTTGGATTTAATAATTATTGTTATAATAATATTATTATTATATAATTAATTAATTTATTATTCTAATAATTTTATTAAATCATAATTTAAAATACGAATCCTGATTTGATATAAAAATAAATATTTTTGATAATTATTAATTAATAATTAATATTTAATATTTAAACAATTTTTTTTATATATATTGAATTAAATTCTTTTGTATTATTTAATATATCTAAATATAATATTTTTTTAATTGCTATTAAAATTAATAAAATAATAATTTAAATAAAATACAATTAGATTTATAATAAGAATCATTTAAATTCTTAGTTATAATCTATACAGTTAATAATTATAACTAAGACATCGATTCTTACTTATTATACCAATAATCTTAATTAGATAAATCTCCAAGGAAATAATTAATTCAATACCATAAATTAATATACAATTGTTAATAATATAATATTATTTTAAATTACTCATTAATATTGATTATTATTTTTATATTAATTTTTATAAAATTAATTAACAAATTATAATTTAATATATATAATAACATTAAATAAAAAAATTATAATATATTAATATATTCGATAATCGTTATACATTAATATTGTATAATATTATAAATATCAAGTTCTATTAAATAGTCATACTTAATTTTATATACTTATAAAAATTATATAAAATTAATTAAATAAGAAATTATTAATATAGTATTAAATAAATTTAATTGTCATAAATTATAATTATTAAATATTTTCAAATTAATATTATTTACCTTATGTTATATAATAATAAATATAATAATAATCTTGTATTATATGATATTATAACTAAATAATATATATAGGCTCTTCTCGGTTCTAGTAAAATAATTAAAATTATTATATATTAATTTATAAATTAAAATTAAATAAATAATTACAAATTATTATTAAAATTATTAAGTATTTATTTAATTAATTATGAAATTTTATTAAGAATTTATAATTATATTAAATTATAATTTATCAAATAATATTAATTATATAATTAATATAATAATTTATATTATATTAATGTTATAATATTAAACTAATAATATAAAATTCACTATAATTTTAAAGTCTAATTTAAAATGAATAACTTATATAATAACTTATAATTTTTTTAACCATACAAACTTGCCATAAATTAATATTATAATAATATTAATATACTATTAAGTATTTTAATAGAAACTAATTTATGTATCAAATATTATATCAAAAAATATTAGTATAAAAATATTAAATAATCAAAATTTAAATTAGATTAGTATTAACTAATTTATTAATTATAATATATTTAATTTATAATAATTATATAGTTATTTTATTTATTAATAGTCTTAATTATATAATAAATAAATGAATACAATTATTATTTATAATTTTTGAGGAGAACAATTACTCATTAAGTCTCTGATTATATAGTATTAAATTTATCAATCTCAAATTGTTGAGAACTTTTTTTGTCATAAAACAATTGTTTTCGATCATAGAAGCTTATTCGGTTAAAAATATTACTAATTTAATAATATTTTAAAAATTAATAAGTAAGTGATTTAAAAAATAAATTTGCTTGCGAAACCAGTTCAAATAGTTAAAATGATTAGAATAATTATCTATTTTAGTAACAACAATTTATTAATTAAACAAATATTTATATGATTAAAGAATTTAAATTTATATTATAAACAAATGCTCTATATTATGATATATTAATATAGAATATATTATTTTTTATTATCTTTAAAACTATTTAATTTTAACTAAATAATTAAATTTATTATTATACAATTATTACTACTAAATTAATAATAAAATTTATTATTTGTAGTAAATAATTTTTGAAAATATATTATCTATATTATAATAAAATAATATTATAACTAATTAATATACATATTACAAATAATAATATCAATATTAGGTATAATTATTCAAATAAATAATTGTCTATTATCTATTTCAAATAATTTAAATAATAGCTTATTATTTTATTATAGCTTATTATTATATCTATTATTGTAACATTATTTATTACATTCTTAATTAAATAATAAAAATTTTAAATAGTGATAATTGTTGCAATTATGAAATAATTTATTATTAATAATATACTAATTTATTACCTTTTGTTTAAATATTCAATAATATAATCTATACAATTAATAATTTAATAAATTAAATTATTGAATTATATATTTAATAAAGATTTTAATAAATATTTAATTAGATTATATTAATTTATTTTATTTTATTTAAATCATAAATAATTAGGAATAATTAATTAGAACTTTGATTTATACATAATTATATAAATATATATATATACAGATAAATTTTCATAATTTATTATTATTTTAATAAATTAGCTAATTATTTTCAGATAAATTATTAACTAAATAATAGCATATAATATGAAATAAATTTAGTTTTTAAATCTCATTTTTTTATAATTATTAATAAATTTAACTATTTCAAAATTTTAAATAAATTTTAAATAATTATACTATTAATCTTTATTTAGTAATTATATAGTAACTTAAATAATAATTACTAAATTATTAAGGATAAATTAGTTTAATTTATATAATAAAATACTTGTTTTATAAATCAAATATTTTGTTTTAATATAATAGTAAATTAATTTAAAAAATAAACTAATAATATATTTTGAATAAAAGTAATAATTTAATATTAAGTTGACTAATACTAAGTAAGTTATGCTTGAGTCTTTTTACAAGTAAAACATTTTCAATAGTAGTAGAAGAATTGTTACCAATGGAGCCAATCCTTTCAATTTGGCCTTTAGAGTTGTTACCAAGACCATGGATTGTTCTTGCTTGAATTTGCTTTGTAGCAATGCTCATCCACCTAAAAAAACATTTGTAGTATCATAATTAAATAATTATTTAATTTTATTAAATTATAAATAAGATATATCTATTTAATTATAATTAATTATAATTACAATTTAATATTATTAGTATTAACTATATTTATCATATTTATTTTTCATTTAATTTTTATAAATATTATTTAAAGTTTATATAAATAATCTGGTATGGGTCAAATTATAATACAAGTAGATATATTAATAAATATTATATTAATTAATTATATTATAAACAATGTTATAATTTTTGAAAATAAGTTATATTATTCTTATTTTATAATAAGAATATATTAATTATAATAATATTAGTATTATTATATTAAATTATTAAATAATATACTAAATAATGTCTATTTATATTAATTTAAAGAATATAATTTTTTAGTATATTTTGGAATATTAAAACTTGAGTCCAATTGCCAGTGATATAATAAGAGTTTTACGACCGCTCATAAAAAATTCTAACCCATTATCGAGCATATAAGTTTAAGCATAAAAACTTTATATTAAAATAAATTCCAGGGTAATTTATAACATATTTATTATATAATATAATAATTTTGACAATCATTATACTATAGTTATTGGAAATTGTTTAACGATTCTCCAATTTTCAAATATTATTGATATCTTAATATCTTTTAAGCCAGAGGATTTCAATTAATTTAAAATCACTTACCAAAAACAGATATAAAATTACTATTTATGGAAACTAATATATAATATAATGATTATATAAATTATAATCTATTCGATTATTAATTTAAGGTCTTCTTATAATAGTTTATAAGAGATTAATTAATATATAAAATTGGTTTAATAATATCTAAGTATTAAATAATAAAATTAATAGAACATTATTATAAGTTTAATTAAAACAATTATCAATGCCATAAAACAATTGTTTATAATAATAAATAGTAAATAAGTGACCTATTATATAATATTCTAAATATTATTAATTTAATATAATAGATTTGTTATAATATTTAGTATAATTATGGTTATAATTAATATTATATAATTATTAAATTAATAATATTTATAATAGTATATAACAAGTCGTTTATTTACTATTTATTATTATAAATAATTGTTTTAATTAAACTTATAATAATGTTCTATTAATTTTATTATTTAATACTTAATATTATTAAACCAATTTTATATATTAATTAATCTCTTATAAACTATTATAAGAAGACCTTAAATTAATAATCGAATAAGATTATAATTATATAATCATTAATTTTATTACTTTTTAGTTTTTGCAATAGTAATTTTATTATCTTTTTTTGATAATTGATTTTAAATTAATTGAAATCCTTTTTCTTAAATAGATATTAAGATATCCAATAATATTTGAAAATTGGAGAATTCGTTAAATAATTTTAATAACTAATAGTATAATATTGTCAAAATTATTTTATTATATTAATAAATATTGTTATAAATTGCCCTAGAATTTATTTTAATAATAAAATTTTTGCTTAACTTATATTAAATATATAATAAATATATATAATTATCATCTATAATAGATTTAATTGGTGAATATTAATAAACTTGTATAATTATTAATAGTCTTATGATTAAGTAATGGAACTGATTATTATAATAATATATAACTAATATAATACTATTTACTCGTGTTAATAAAATTATTAAATATTATAATCCTATATAATAATTTTACTTTAAAATTAATATAATCTAGTTAATTATATAATCAAAATAATTTTAAATAATAATTATTTATTATTAATTATATATTAATATATTCAAAATATTAAAATTTAAATATTAATAAGATTTAAATTTATTATATCTATTTATAATTAATATATAATTTATTTAAAATTAATAATTTTAAATATGAATATAATTAATAAATATTCCACAATCTAAATAATAACTATATTTAATTAATAAAATAATTAATATAATGTTAATTTATATAACTTAATATTACTATATAATTGATAGTTTATAAATTAATTATAATATAATTATTATATAATTTTTAATTAATTTTTTAATGAATATTTTAATAATCAATTAATTAATTATTATTTAATAAAATAATAATATTATTATTATATTATTATTACTGATAACTTATATAGAATTATAGTATAAATATTAATTTATTAGTAATTTATTATTAAACTAGTCAATAAAATTATTAATTAATTTTAATAATTTTAAACAATAGTGTACAAATTATATTAAATAATTTGACTTTTAGTTATATTCAGTAATACTATAATATTATTAAATTAATACAATAATAATTGTTTATAAATTATTAGTCCAAATTATCATTAATATAATAATTGAATGTTTTAGTGTAAATTTGTAACAAATTTATAAAATTATGACAATTTTTTATTACTATTTATTAATATCAATAAATAGTCATAAAAATTATTGTTAATATTATTGAACTAATAAATATTGTTAATTAACTATTTTATATTAATTACTAATATTATTATAACAAATTATAATTGCTTATTAATTTTTGAAATATTAAGAAATTAGTATTATTTTATTTTGGATAAGCTTTTATGAACTGAAACAATTTTTTTTTGTCAAAACAAAAGGTCATAACGATTTTAAATAAATAATTGTTCAAATAGTCATAACTATTTGAACTTGATCGGTAAACAGATTTATTTTTTCATACCTTTTGCTTATTAATTTTTTGAATGTTAATAATTAAAAATTTTAAATTTTAAATATTTAAATTAAATATTTAATTTTTGTTATTTAATTATCGATATTTATTAATAAATAAGCTATGAAATAATAATATAATTTATGAATTTTGTTAAATAATTATTTAAAATAATCATAAATATTTTAATTATTGATTAATAAATATTGATTCAATATACTATTCACGTATACATTTAATTATTATACTATTTGATTATTATAAAATTATTAACTAATGTAATTGTAATAAATTTATTAAAATATACAATTATAATACTATTTATAATTCATTACACAATTTGTATTATTATAAATTAATATTATACTTAATTATAAATAAATAATTTATAACAAATCCTAAATACAAATTATTAAATAATTTATATTATTATTTAATCAATTGTTTTATAAGCATATTTATTTCAATTTAATATTTTGAAATAATATTAATTAATATACTTTTATAATCTAAATATATAATTAATTTATAATTAATATATATAATAATTTAATATATTAATTATTAAATAATAATTTAATTTATTTAAATATTATAAAATATTATTATATAATTATACATAATATAATTGTATTCAAATGTATTATTAAATAATCTTAAAATAATATTTTAATTATATGTAAATAATTAAATAATACTTATAAGTAATTATAAGTTCTATACTAATGGAAATAATAGATATATTTGTTATTTTTATATTATCTTATCTTTTATATAAGTTATATTAATTTATTAAATTTGAATTTTATATTAATATAAATATTAGTATTAATCATTATAGACTTAATAGTTATAATTTTAACATATCTTGTACTTATATATAATAGTAACTATATAATGCTAATTTGTTTAACTATTTTAATAACCATATTAATAAATAGTTATGACTATTTGAACAATTATCTATTTCAAATAAATATGACCCTTTGTTTTGTCATAAAACAAATATTTTTGTTCATATAAGTTTGTTCCGACATAAAGTAATAATAATCTATTAATATTTCAAAAATTAATAAGAGATTTAAAAATTAAATCTATTTATCAAACTAGTTCAAATAGTTATTAATCCTTATTTGGATTAAACTAATACTAATTTATTAATATATCGACAATTAATAAGTAAAATATTTTAAAAATAAATATGTTTATCTAACTA